>CM053566.1:17347010-17591284 GCA_028646485.1 Cryptoprocta ferox | reverse complement strand
TTTTCATAGGTTACCGTAGTTAGGTTTCAAGAACCCTGGTGGGGTGGGTTTTATTTGCCACATTTGATAGATGTAGGGAATGAAGCTTGCCAATGGGAAATAGGCCATAAGGAAGGACCTAAAAAGCCCTAGATTCTGTCTCAGCCTGCCATTCAGGCGGCTAATACCACGTGCAAAGTGTGAGACACATAAAGAGATGAAGAAGAGAATTTGTCAGGCCCCAAATGGATCACTGTCCAAATGGATATCATGTAACTAACAATTCATGATTTTAAAAACAGTTTTTGAGATTCTGTTCTCCACTTCCAGTCGCCTGCGTTCCTGCTTTGGGAGTTTGGTTTTTCTCAGTGCCTCCAACATGTAAAATGCAAGAAAATGGTTTAAATAGAGTAAGGCAACCTTGGGTTCAATTGCAGTCAGAATCTTAGAAATTCATGGACTTCAAGACTTTGAAAATAAGGGCAGGTATTTAGGTAACAAGGCCTGTTTTGGAGATACGACATTTAGCTTGTGTAAGTTGTAGGTTCTCTTTTCTTCTCCTTCCACACACACAGACAAATATATATATATGTAGAGAGAGTGAGTCCGTTTTTAAATAACTGGGTTCAGTGTGGGGGCATTTTTGTAGAGGTTACAAATATCCCCACATTACTGACTTAAATAAAACTGTGGTCAAATCTTGTTTTTCAGTAGCCACACTGGAGAACAACTATGGTCAGGCTCCAACTGGAGCCTGGCATGGGCCCACATACTTAAAAACGAATGTACATTTGTTTGGTGAAAGTAACATTCTGATCTCTCCAAAGAGCTCTGAGGTAGTCACACCGATGGGATTGCCCTTCTCTTCCTTGGGTGGCTGGTTACGTTTATTATTTTTTAAACAATTAGCAAGAACATGATGGAGGGGCAGAGAGAAAGGGAAAGAGAGAATTCCAAGCAGGCCCCACACTGTCACCACGGAGCCTGACCCAGGGCTCGGTACCACAAACTGTGAGATCCAGACCTGAACGGAAATCAAGAATCAGACGCTTAACCGACTGAGCCACCCAGGCACCCCGGGTTATGTTAGTTTAAAGCCCCAGTTCTTATGTCCAGTACTCCACGAGGGCTCAACTCAAGTGATGAGTTGTAGGCCCCATTTCTCACATGAGCTCCTGGAGATTTTAGATGTGAAATTTACTCTCCAAAATGTAATAGGTTTGTGAAGTTAGTTCATTGTTCCTTGGCTCAGAAGGCCTTTGTCAAGACTCATCTAGAGGTTGAAATGCTTCACTCTTTTTTCATCTTCAGTTTTTATGAATGGCTTTAACGTGGTTGGGGCACCTGGGTAGCTCAGTTGGTTGAGCATCAACTTCGGCTCAGGTCATGATCTCATGGTTTGTGAGTTGGAGCCCCACATTGGGCTCTCTGCTGTCAGCGCTGAGTCTGCTTCGGATCCTCTGTCCCCCTCTCTCTCTGCACCTTCCCCATTCTTGCTCTCTCTCTCTCTCAAAAATAAACAAACATTAGGGCGCCTGGGTGGCTCAGTCGGTTGGTTGAGCGTCCGACTTCGGCTCAGGTCATGATCTCACGGTTCGTGGGTTCGAGCCCCGCGTCGGGCTCTGTGCTGACAGCTCGGAGCCTGGAGCTGCTTCAGATTCTGTGTCTCTTTCTCTCTCTGCCTCTCCCCTGTTCATACTCTGTCTCTCAAAAATAAATAAACGTAAAAAAAAAAAAAAGTTAAAAATAAATAAATAAATAAATAAACATTAAAAAAGAATGAGGGGCACCTGGGTGGCTCAGTCGGTTAAGCATCCAACTTCAACTCAGGTCATGATCTCACAGTTCGTGAATTCGAGCCCCAAGTTGGGCTCTCTGCTGGCAGCTCAAGAGCCTGGAGCCTGCTTCAGATTCAATGTCTCCCTCACTCTCTGCTCCACCCCTGCTTGTGCTCTGTCTCGCTCTCTCAAAAATAAATAAACATTAAGAAAATTTTTTTAAATTAAAAATGTGGTTGGGCTCTCTGCTTCTGTTCTTGTACCCTATACTCAGGTGGTTCTCCTTACAGCGGCCAGAGGGATCTGTTTTCCCAACTGAATCAGATCATGTCATTCTTAGCGTGCGGTCCTCAAAGTCACTGTAAATCCCATGTTGCCTTCATAGTCCACAAAGCGCTGCATGCACCGACTCCAGACTTCCTCTCGCTTCACTTCCTGCCTTTCTTCCTCCCTTCTCGGCCACACTTGCCTTCTTCCATTCATTGGCTTTCTGGGCTTTTCTGGCCCACAGTGCTCTCCTTGCAGATCTTTGCGTGGCCGGCTCCTTCCTTCATTGGGTCTCCATTTGTATGTCACCTTCTCAGGTGCTCTTTCTACCTCCCTCCCTGCTGTTACCCAGCCTCCCCATCATTATCACATTCCTTCAAGCCATGTGAGATGCTCTTATTACGTTTTCTTCCCCACATGCTCAGAAACATCCCAAAAGAGAATCTGTTGGTGGCTGTTTCCACGCACCTGGCGCAGTGCGTGGCACTGAGTGGCATTTGATAAACCATCATCAGTGAACGGACGATCTACAGAACCTGGAGCGGCCGTTAGGAGGTAACCTGTTTTCCTTTTGCAGTGTTGATGGGAACCATTTTCAGCATCCTGCTGGTGACCGTGATCCTGCTGGCATTTTGTGTCTATAAACCCATTCGGCGTCGGTGACAGCGAGCAAACCAGTTCTTCCACGAGTATTTGGGAAAAGAGTAAATTGTGTTGCACGTGGGTCATTGGAGAAGTCGGAATCAGAACCTGCCTGCTTGGAGATGACCTTCGGTCTGGACAGTGGGTAAATGTGAACTGATTTAGAAAAAACAACTGGCAGTTATTTTTTTTTCCTAACACTGTAATGCAATATAATTGGGTCTGCTGCTCAGTGTTTCTTTTTATATCTGGCTGCACTCACACTTGTTACAAGGAAGACCTGAAGCTCCAGGTTTCGGTGTGAAGATGGGAAAACAGTAACTATGTGAGCAGTGTAAAAACCACACGGGGAACGACTGAATGTTTGAAAATAGTCATGAGAAGTAGACTTAATGTGTAGACATTCCCTACTTAAGAACCATTTGGTCACAGTGGGGTTAAGAATCACATATGTTTTTAATGATACTGAGCTAGCCTAGAATGCGCTGGTTGCAAAGCAGTATCAGCTGTGGGGAACGTAGGCTGTCACTTCTCTGTTGCATCCGGCTCTGCACTGAAATGCCCCCTCTCAGGTCAGGGTCACATCACGTAGGCCCATGACCACACTCACCCTTCGGCTGGGAGGCTCGGAGTCAGACTGGGAAGGTTGCTGGTTGGCCTGCCTGAGAAAGAGCTCCATCCCGCCCCACACATTGATCTCCCTTGGGCCGCACTTAAGTCCTTCTAGGCGATGGCCTAAAACTTGTGGCAGCTTTTCAGATTTGGAACCTAAAAGAAACTCAGCAGGAAGTCTTTTTCCACCCTGGGTGAGGAGGTTCTCAACCAACAGAAGCGCGTGTTCATTGTAGGAGGCAGAGTGGCGGGTGTGTGTGTGTTTGCACGAATTTAATTTTAACCTCGAAAACGCTGCTGTTTTGCACTGTTAAACTGGATTTTTCCCCCATTGAAATGATACTTGTGTATCACACGCACAGAGTGGTTATCAGTATTTATTTTAAGGGTGCTAAGTTTAATTTTTGTTATTAAACTGAAATGCTTATCTTGTACTTCGTTCAGTCACAGCACTGAATTTTTTTAACAATCCACACTAAATGTGAAATAACTAATGTGGGATACTGTAACTGACTTAAGGATTTTGTTTGTAACCCTGACATTGAGCCATTGAAATGTTCACTGTTGTGTGCTTTTGAGCAAAGCGTCAATTAAAGTAAAACCTCACGTGCTGTTTTACTCCTAGTATTTATTTCCTAATCGTCTAAAATGCTGGTGTGTGTTTGAATCTGATCTACTCAGGGAAGCACCATGAAGGTGAATTGAAGTTTATATGTGAAATAAGACAGTTGCCCATGCCACCATATTATTTCAGAAGACTGGGCCGTAAGTAATCTCTCAGGCTGGGCTAGGGGTCAGAAGACCTGGATTCTTGTCCCAGCTCTAATTACAAACAGGCTTCACGTCTCCAGAGCCTCTGTTTTTTCATCTGTAAAGTGATGTATACACACTTTATCTTTCTTATAAATTATGGTGAAGATCAAATGCTGTGAAACTGGTATAAATAAGGGTGGGGTCACCACATTTGGCCTGTCCCATAGAAGACCTTGGTTATTGATTGACTGCAGTGGGGAGGAGTGGGTGGAATTCTGAGAGCCTGGCACTGACAGTTCACATCCCCGCCTCATCTGGAAGGCCGTGTTTTGATACGCCACCTAAAAGTGTATAACCAATTTTCGGATTTTAAAGGGATTTTACTGTTTCAGTAAAAACTTGGTAGGTCCAGGGTGCCTGGGTGGCTCAGTTGGTTAAACATCTGACTCTTGATCTCGGCTCCAGTCGTGATCTCACGGTTCGTGGGTTCGAGCCCCACATTGGGCTCTGCGCTGGTGGTACGGAGCCTGCTTGGGATTCTCTCTCTCCCTCTCTCTGCCCCTTCCCTGCTTGCACATTCCGTCTCTCTCAAATAACATTAAAAAAAAAAATTGGTAGGTTTATAAATCTCGTAATCTGCTGTTTGTTTGCTCAGTAATCACTAGCCAGGTTACATTAGGATCATGTTCCAGTTTTCTGAAACAATCTTGCAATAGTTCTTCCATATACAAATCCAAAACCCAGCCTACACCTTCATTCCAACATGACCATCTGTTCAGTATGAGACTGTAAGCTAATGTCAGACAAAAAGTAATCTTTATAGAGAGAGGCTTTTTACAGAGAGGAGGAAGGATACAAACCTCAATTCTGTGGGGGAGTGAATTATACTGAAAACATTTATGCATCAGAGACTGACCACTAGTCCTTTTCAAGAGGAATTACTTTCCTTACCTTCATCTCTGGGTATACAGGGTAGGGAGGTAGCCCAGATCTCCCAAATGGAACAGTGCCCCGAACACCTACCACATACTCAGACGAACAGCATTCACTTCCTTTATGCCAATCATAAAAATGATTTCTCTTAGTAAGCATTAATCTTAACTTCCTTTTTTAAAAAAGTTTTTATTTTTGAGAGAGTGAGCGAGCACGAGTTGGGGAGGGGCAAAGAGGGAGGGAGACACAGAATCCTCCAGGCTCTGAGCTGTCAGCACAGAGCCCAACTTGGAGCTCGAACCCACGAACCGTGAGATCATAACCTGAGCTGAAGTTGGACGCTTAACTGAGCCTGGGAGCCCCTAATCTTAACTTCCTTTAAAATGGAGATGAAGAAATCTGCAAGCGCTGCTAGGGACTTAGGGGCTCTGGAAGTCTTAGGAGTATGTTACATTTTTTCCAGCTGGACCTCATTCTTAAATCCACACATTTCCAGACATGGGCCGCGTGTGGACTTTGAAGCCCTTCACTGCACTGCAAATAGTCCTGTGGAGACGCTGTCACGCACTTTGTCTCTGAGGTCTTCTGCGTTCAGCAGGAAAGGGGTAGTTACGGTAAGCCTCTGTCTCCTGTCATTACTTACAACTTAGCTTCCCTGTCAGATCCCTCATGTTATATATGGTGGTTGAGCGTGCTCCCAGAGTGTTGAGACCTTTGTGGTCCTTAGTTCCTAGCACTGTCTTACATGCAGAAGTTGCTCAGCTGGGCCCTCTAAGCTTTCATGAACCTAAAGGTAAAGAAACCCTTAGTTTTTTAATTAAATAGTCCACAGTTACTGCATATCTTGACTGACGACGACTAAGTTTTCTTCCTGCTGCCCCTTCCCCCCTCACCCCCACACTGGCTCAGTATTTTACCCCCAAAAGCACAGCAGCTCCCTCACATCTTCCGGGAAAGCCTCGTTTCTGGAACCCAAACATTTTCTACTGGCCACTGCCCTGTTTTTGTTTTAATCACAACATAATGAGGTGCAGGAAAAATCTGGAAGCCCTAACCCTCACCTCAACTTGTGAGAACAGTCTCACGCAGCACTTCAGCGGGGAGAGCGTATTCATTCAGTCACATGAGTGAGCTGAGGCCTGGCTTCCCGCACTCCAGAGCCAGCCCACCCCTGGCAGGAGGACTGGAGTTTGGAAGTTTGGAGGCAGCCCTGATACCAGCTGGCTTTTAGTTTCCGTCTGAAACGAGTAGCGTTGGGTGTGTGGACCGTATGACCGGGGTGGAAAGGCTGGCAGGAGCAGGTCACCTTTGTCTCGTACGCTGAGTATCGCAGAGGCATCCTTGTGCTCCGGCCACGTATGTAACAGGAAGTGTGGGGAGCACCAGAGAAACCCTATGAAAAGGAAAGAAGACTCGGAGGCGGTCTAGGATATTGTACGAGCACCCTCTGGGGAAGCAATCTTTATTTGTGTTTTAAGAGAGTGAACACATACATGAAACACGCTGCAACAGGTGGACACATCGCTCAGTCCCTTTTTAACTGACTTCCTGGGGAGCCCAAGACCTCAGGAAGCAGAACAATGGAATGCAAACACAGAAAGTACTGATGATTCACCTCAGTGAGTAAACGCCATGCCCTAACTGCAGCTATTCCCAAGAAGCGCCTTCACTCAGGGTGAACAGAGTGCCAAGCTGTGTTTTTGAAACAAATGTGATGCCGCGGTACACTGGCCTCGTGTGCAGAGAAAGTTTGGGTTGGACCGTGACAAAACAAGGCAGATGGTTATATGGAATCAGAAGTACGGCTCTTGGTGACTAAGAACATTTATTTTACTGGCAACGCTCACTGTAGGATACAGACGTTCACTGCAACAGTGATCTGCCTCCCTTCCTATCCCTAAAGGAGCGCAACAGATAAGAAACAGATGCGGAACGAAGGAGGCTATGGTTCACCAGGGAGTTTCAGTGCAGCCTGTGGGGATGAAGAGGCGGGCCGGAGTGGGGGTTCCCTCGGCTCGGTGCCCCCGGCTGCTTCCGGTGTGTTGTGTGATGGGTATTTACAGAAGGGTCAGATAAAATCGTTCACTACTAAAGGTATCCAAAAAAGGCCTGAGAAAATCTGGTTAAAATGTATAACCTTGTATTGCTACTGATGGGAGGAGTTGTTTTTATATCTTTTAAAAATAATAAAAAGATTCTGTTAAAAAATATATTTATCCAGAAAGATGCTGATTTGAACTCTAAAAAGCGATGCGGAGTCGTCATCTTCCCTTGGGAACCCAGAGCTCCTCTCCCAACCGCAAGTCTACCCCTTCCTCTGTAGCGAGCCCAGGCCCACGGCGGGGCCGTCCTGGGCCTCTGTGTGGAAACCTTCCACCTTCCACAAGAGAGGGCGTGGAACACACCTGCTTTGGTTCATGCTGTCCTGCTGTTGGCCAGCCTGCCCCATTCAAGAACAAGTCTTGGGCTCTCCTCGCTGCTCCTTCAGGGCCAGGATTAGCTGCCTTGGACTTAGCCTGGAAGATCCTGCTCTCAAAGGAACCGCCTTTATAAATTCAACTCAGACTCCTCCATAAGCGGAGCGAGGTGGTTTGGAACTATTGGTAATTTTTAAGGCTAAGGCAACATCCGTGGTCATTTGTATATCCTAATGTGATGCAAATAGTTAACCCTAATCTAACACATATCCTGTACATGTCTCCTCTTTAACCTTAGCTGGGGGTGGAAGGAATGGAAGAAGGAGGAGATGGAGGAGGAACAGTGCTAAGTGTCCTAGAAACCCTGTATAAAGGTAAAAACAAAAGAGTAGATCGGCACAGATTATCCATTTCTTTGGTGAACTGTAAAGAAGTATCTCATAAATTCTCATAAACCACGCTCTAAAAAGGCTGCTGCTCTCATATATAAAAGCACCCTGACTCTGCAATAACTTGTTTTGTTATCACTCCTTGGTAAAAATTAATCTACAAACTTGCGGGGGTTGGGGGTGTTGTCTAAAGCTGGTAGTAAAAACGTGACCTGCAAGCCAGTATAGCTAATGGAAAGTGACGATGCTCTCCTCCCCTTAGCCTGGAGATGGGGCCTGCGGGTCCCCAGCCCCTTTCCAGGGGGAGGGTCATGGATGGGCCTGGGAATCCCTGGTCTTGCACCTCTGAGTAAAGAAAGGGCAGCTGCCGTCTACCGCAAACGTGCGAGGCGCAGGCCCACGGCCCTGGGGCACTAGTCACGCGGCACTGTGTGCAGCCCAGAACCTCGCTCGGCGCAGCGGGGGGGGGGGCGGGACCCGCGGGGGGCCGGAGGGTCTACTTGTCAGTGAGGGACAGCTGCAAGACCTGCTGGAGCTCAGCCTCCTCCTCCCGCAGCCGGAGCTCCCGCTCCTCCAGCTCTTTGGCAGAGAGCTCCATGGCCAGCTGCAAGTCGCTGTCAAAACGGCTGGTCTCACTCGAGGCACCAGGGCACAGGCCTTCTGAGCTGGCGAGGAGGCTCTCCTGGATGGCCCTACGGTGGAAGGAAGAGACGGGAAAAAAGAAACCGATTAGCAGTAGCATCTATAGTTAACTGCTCATGGACAACACCCCAGGCCGGGCACCTTATCAGCCCTCCACATGCACCATGCCATTCAATCAAACGGAACTCTGCAGGCGCGGGTGCCGTGTGCGGGTGAGAAACCCAAGGCTCAGAGAGGCAAAAACACCTGCCCAAGACCACCCAGTTACTAAGTGATGGGGCTGGCAATGGAACTTTTAAAGCAAAACCCAAGTTCTTCTTCAACAGGCTTTCATTTATGCCTGGAGTATGTGAAAATACTTCATAAACTACATCTTTCTAGTCTCTACCACCCCCTCCTTCAAAAGATAACCTACTTCTCTCTGTAGCTGTTCCCCAAAGCTTCAGCATTCTTAACACTGTATAAACTTCCCACTGGGGTACCTAAAACCCTGTGTGACCATACATTCTTTGCAAAAGATCAGACCCATCAAAAAGCCACTTACGAGGTGCCTTTCTGCTAATGGCATTGGCCTGGGACTAGCCAACAACTCTATCAACCGTTCCTGGAAACAAGGCTACCAAGAGTTTAGAGCTATTTTTAGCGAGTAACTGCCACAAGAGGAAGCAGGAGAGCCCGCTCTCGAGTCTGCCCCGCCAGGCAGGGTGCCAGCACCGGGTGCCTGGCCCACCGTGCTGTAAGCCCCGAGAGTCCCGCCAGTCACCTCTCGTAGTGGGCGTCGTAGGCATTTGTCCGGCTGATCCCTCCATTCGGAGCTGGTCCTGAAAGTTCCTACAAAACACCAAAACGTGATGGACATGAACACCTCCTAGAAGGAACACGTGTGGTACCGATAAGGAAATGGAAATGGCAAGAACAAAATCGGAAATGTTTACGTGCCCATTATTGGTAGCACTGTGCGGAAAGACGAATAGGGAGTTGGGTTATCTCAAAAACGACACCTAAATGTCAGGGTGCACTGACCCGCTACTGTGATGAACACCCACAGCCTCTCATACTTGACACAAAACAATCGGTCAAAAACAGCCTTGGGCAAAGTTTAAATGAACAAAGCAGGTAATTCCTTTAAGCAAGATGATAGTACATAATTCAATATTTGTCATCTTTGACTCTGGCTACTCCCCTTTGCAAAATTTATGATCAACAAGGTTTACGCAGTTATTAGGGGAAAAAATAAGCTTGCTTACGGAGGGGAAGGAGGGCGTACTGGACTGATTGTGATGTCCAGGTGCTGGGTCGTCTCCCAGGAGGCCTCCCAGAGGGAATATGCTGGCCCTGGGTGTGGTCCTTGGCCCAGCAGCAACTGAATGCTCCTAAGAATGGAGCCATGGGAACTGGAGGTAGGTAGGGCTCACATTGCCCAGCCTCTGAGTCTTAAGAATAAAACCAGAATGCCAAAAATCTGAGCGTGGACGCTGGAGGGTGGGGGCCCCTCTCAAAGCTTAGCTGAGCTGTGAGTGCGGGCGCTGGGGCCACTTCCCCAAGGAATTCCCACTCTGCAAACATGCTGGACAAATGATGGAAGGAAACAAGAGACCAACGAACAGAAAGACAGACAGCAGGAGCCCAGGACACAGGTGGAAACAGAAACAGCTCCGACCCCAGCAGTGTCGAGGAGAGCCACAGGAGGGCGGGGATGGGAGGACTTGATGACGGCAGAGGGGACCGCAAGCCCTGGACTGTCGCAGGCAGGGGAGACCTGGGGGAAGACACACCTGACAAGACAGAGGGCAAGTGTTCTTGTGCTGGTCTGCCCTCCCCCAAGCCCTCCCCTTAGCCAGACACTCTGACAGAGTTTGGGATTATACCCCTCCCGATGGAATAAAACACTGGCATAAAAAAACAAAGTTTAACCAAGAATCAGCTGCCATTTTCATCACACACTCAGTGAGCAGCCACGACACAGTGTGACTGGTATTCCATGGGGAGAAAGCTGGGATTCAAATCCACGTGTGGTCTTATGAGACCTACCAACACACAGACGATATTCCAGAAAAAGTACGATGGTGTACACTGGCATGGACCTACATGGTTTCAGAACTAGAAAATTAGCGTACTGCGTCTGACAAACTCATGACTAGCGGCTGCATGAGGGAACCTGAGGGGAAGGAAAGTTTATCGGGAGACAGCCTGCGAATGGTCCTGACGGGGGTTGTGCAAATGGTGTCACATAAGAAGCTTTTGTGGAAGACCAGGTGCAGAGGACATCCCTGTAAATACCGAGACTGTGCCACACGCGTTAGGTGGAGTGAGTCTTACGAGGCAGCTAAAACCGGAAACCTCCCCTGCCCTGCCGTTTGTTCTGAGAAGGGCACCTGGCTCCGGCTGGACTCCAGTAAACTCTGCTGGATGGCAAACTGCATTATCTCGTAATCTTCATCTTGTAAATGCACATTTCTGCCGTTGTCTTGAACGTGGTAAGATTCCGGAATTTCAAATACAGACTGATCAACCTCAAAGTTTGTGACCTGGGAAGCTGAAACACAAAGGGTGACAGTCCGGTGCCACAAAGTAAAATAAAGTTCCACTTTACATTAATAATTTAAAATTTAAAAAAATTTAACATTTATTCACCCTTGAGAGAGAGAGAGACAGACAGACAAAGTGTGAGCAGGGAGGGGCAGAGAGGCAGAGAGAGAGAGAGAGAGAGAGGGAGACACAGAATCTGAAGCAGGCTCCAAGCTCTGAGCTGTCAGCACAGAGCCCAACATGGGGTTTGAACCCACAGATCGTGAGATCATGACCTGAACTGAAGTCAGATACTCAACTGACTGAGCCACCCAGGCACCCCCGTTTATAATTTAAAATTTATAAAACGTTTTCAGTTAAAAAAAAATGGGAGGATTAAAATGATTAAAATCAAGGCTTGCTATTATGTGAGAGAGATTTTGAGGAAGAATAACCTTGATGGAGAAAAGTACCCAAATACTGCCTTTTTTCTCTTTGTCTTGATTTTTTTTAGTAATAAAATTAACTCATAGTCATAAGAAAAATAAAGATCTCTCTCTCTCTCTCCACCCTCTTTCTCTTATTCCAAAGTCCAGAGGTAACCAGTGTTTACTTGCACGTCTTTTGAGGAATGCAGTGTGTGTATGTGTGTACTCAGTCACATCAGATCTCTTTGCATATTTTCCTTTCTATGAAATAGTGTAAACACATGAAAGAATGTCTGTAAACTAAAATAAAAATGATAATAAAATGTCTGTGTATCCCTCAACTAGCCCAATACACAGAACACTATTTTACCGAAGCAAAAAAAAAAAAAAAACTAAAAAAAGTTCAGTTATGTTTCTACAAACTACCAGTGAGCAACTAGAAAATAAAATTAAGTAAATAATCCATGTATAGTAGCATCCAAAAGAATTTGGATGGAAGGCAAGGGAGCCTGAGGAAATGTTGTGGGGTAACAGAATTATTCTACATCTTGATTGTGGTGGCGGTTACACAGGTACACACATTTGCCAAAATGCACTGAACTAGGGGCACCTGGGTGGCTCAGTTGAGCGTCCAACTCTTAATTTTGCCTCAGGTCATGATCCCAGGGTCATGAGGTTGAGCCCCTCGTCAGGCTCTGCACTGACAGCCCAGAACCTACTTGGGATTCTCTCTACCCATCCCCTGCTCACTTTCCCTCAAAATAAATAAACTGTAAAATATATAAACTAAGGGCGCTTGGGTGGCTCGTGGCTCAGTCAGTTAAGCGTTAACTTCGGCTCAGGTCATGATCTCGTGGTTCTTGAGTTTGAGCCCTGCACTGGGCTTTCTGCTGTCAGCCCAGAGCCCACTTTGGATCTGACCCTCTCTCTGCCCCTCTCCCACTTATGCACTCTCTCAAAAATAAAATAATATATACATTTTTACAAAATGCACCAAACTGTCACACTTAAAGCAGAAGCATTCATACACCTCAATAAAGCTGAGTCTTAGGACAAGAAAGCTGGGTCTTAGGACTTTAATACAAGTGGGCTCATATTCTACAAGCTGTTTTTCCACTGACTCTAAATGAAATCTAAACTTTTCTTTCATTCAGGGAAGAGACCTACTTCTTAAGATACTCCAATGTCAAACTGAATAATTAGTTATGATAACTGAATGTATGTATCTGTGTGTGTGTGTGTATATATAAATATGTGTTTTTTTTAATCACAAAGCCCCAACTTTTTTTTTACCTGAATCCGCCTGGGTCCCCTCCACATTTTGAGATCCAGTTTCTTCAGCAGTGCTACAGCCATTAACATTTCCAAATGTAATCCGTGCATTTAAGACATGAAACAAAGGAATTTCTAACAAAATAAAAGCTTTTATAAATAAACATTACGAGAATAGTAACAGCAGCCATCATTTCCTGAGTGTTTACGGTGCTAATACCGTGCCAAATACTTTATAAGTAACATAACAACCCTTCCCAATATACAGATGGGGAAACTGAGATTCAGAGAGGTTAAGCCACTTTTCCTAGATCACAGTGAATACGTAGATGAGCTGGCCCTGAAGACTGTGTCACGAATATGCAACTGTCCAAACCTGAAATTCCTTACCAGGTGTAAGTACAATATATGGTGTTACGCATTCCAGTGCAGGCCTGAAACTATACTTATGGTGTCCCCAGTCTTCCTCAAGAAACTATCTAATCTGATGCTTAACTTAAGTAAGGTTTGACATGGAAACAATGAAGGTGTCACATTTTTATGCTTTTTTACATCTGTTAGCATCATCGGTAAAGAGAACTGGTGATCGGGGGATGTGGTTTTGACGGGCAAAGGAACCAAGAACCGTGACACTTCTTTCCGCCGTAGTAAGTGAGAGGGTAATTGTGGCCTCCTCCATCAGGCCTACTGTCTGCTACCTTTGCTTCAAATGTTCCAATGCCCTGAAGCACACTGTCACCCACAAAAATCTATAGATGCAGAAGTTGCAGACGCTCCTGTGGTTTATGAGACGGTACCTATTTTGACAGGAAATCCAGGTGGGAATTCCAGTTTGATGAAATCTCTCAGGCGTGCAAAATGGGCGCTGGTTCGGGCCATGAGGTCAATGATGGGGATGACCTGCTCCACAAGAGAGAGCGGAAAGTCCTCGCACATCCACAGCATCGCTTTAAACCTGCAGGACCGACCGAGACAAGACTGAGGCCGTCACCCCCAGACGGAGAAACTGGATCGCTTCTACGCAGCCGGCTGGACAACACCAGCCTCCTTACTGCCCTGTCTTCCCAGTCACAGTACTTCTCTTAATGCGGAGCAGGGAGGGGCTGGACCCATGAAGAATTCAGATCACCATGCAACCTGGTGATCAGGAGAAATGACCTGCACTGTGACTTCCCCCTGCAGCGGCCTGAACTGACCGCAAGCATGAAGAAGCTGATAGCTGGTGGAATCATTTCATTTGATCAGCTGAAGCTTGTTGGCAGCGAAAAACAAGGAATTCTTACATCCCATCTCTATTCTATTTGGAGAAGGGCTTAATAAGAAGATGGGCAACCTACTGTGAGCTTTTATCGGGTGAAGTAACTTCAAATTATTTTTAAAAGAAGGGGACACAAAAATGACAACAGGACACAGCAGAATTTCTGAGACAAGAATCTGTAGGCTGAAAATGGCCGCCGAGTCTTACTTTTGTGTTCTAATCGTGAGCTCCTTCGGCCTTCCGATGTCCCGGTCTTTCAGATCAAAGTCTTCATTAAAGTATTCATCTGGCGTGATGGCTGTGGGGTTGTTGGCGGTGGCACACTCTGTGGTGAGGTCCTGCCGAGCCAGAACTCAGGGGAATCAGAAATGCCAAATGGTGCTCACAAGTGGAGGCCTATGGGACTCGGTGGACACGTTAACCAGCTACAGATCAGGAAGTTCTAGTCATTTCCCCTCCCCTTTTCTTTAATTAAGTTACTGTACTGAAAATCTACAAAGATATTATGCAAGCACATAACAAGCCTAATGGGTTTCCCCGTGTCAAAACATTTCTCCACTCTCCTTTGCATTTTTATCTCCTAATTAGAGAGAAAGAAATATCTGAAAGCATGGCAGATCTGGAAGACATGGAGTTTAAGTTCCAAATCCGTCATGCTCTCGCTCAGGACACTGGAAAGGGTATCTCATTTCTCTGACCCTCTGCCATCCACTGTACCAACTTCATATAGTTACTGTAAGGATCAAGTCAGAAAATGTCTGTCAAGACGCTCTGTTGAAATATAAAGTCCTGAATTCTGTTTAAGTTTACAGATGAGAAAGCACCCAATTTCTATAATCATGACCCTCTTCTAAAATTCTTATCTGTAAGATTCATCTAACTCTCTTCTAAAAGAGTATCTCAAATTCCATCTTGGGAGCGCTCTTCAGCACAGCAGACAGAGTGGCCTGTTCGGGATTCAGTAAAAGACAGAAAAGTCATGTCCTTTCTTGAACCTGAGACCTCGCTGCTTCCACTTACCCCTTGAGCACCAAACTGGTGTTCCACAGTTCCCAGCAAAGACTCCAGGGGGTTCCTGTCCGCTACAGAGGGGGGAAAGGATTAATGTCTAATATTATACCTTACTTGTGACTACAGAAAGAGATTCTCATGCTAACATTTTGGATCCCAACTACCTACATCAGGAAGTCCATTTATGGACAAGGTGGTAAAATCATCCACAGTCAACCATCGGCTAATTTATCCCTGAGAGGACACTTCTTATCAGGGTCTCTAACCTAGATGAACAGTTACAAGAACTAAAGCAGCAAGAGTTTGGATTCAGGTGAGTCTGACTGGGCCACAGGGTCCTCATCTGTCCAACCAGAGTCCCGGTGACAGCAGTGGTGGTAGTGGAGGTGGTGAACAGTAACTGTGTGCTTGCCTCACTGAGGGAACGTCCCAAAGGTCTGCGTGAGGGAGCTCCTCTCATCCTCCCAAGCACCGCCATTTCACTGCTGAGGGACCCGAGCCACAAAGGGTACAGGGAACTTCACAAGGCCACACAACTGGCCACTGGTGGGGCTGGGCAATGCCACTGGGGCACATACGGGCAATGCTTTGGCTCACAGCCCTAGTTCTGTCCAAATCTTTCACGGTGAGAGTTTGGACTAAATCACTCATTTTAGTGAGAACTAGTCTCCAATATCCTTAACTACCCTCTCTGCCTTCTCATTTCTTCGGAAAGGATTCCCCTGAATGGCTTTAATGCCCCTTGAAGCCAGCTATGGATAACACTTTCAATAATAGGTCAGACTAAAGGAGATTTTTGTAAAAAGGAAGTTAGGGCTAGGATTAGCTTGACCTAATCATGTCAACCCCAAAACTGAACGAAGGCAACAAAGGCTCTCTCTAGGCTAAGAAAAGGGGGGAGGATTACCTTTGTATCTCTTTTTTTCTTCCTCGGTCAGGTGTTCTGTCCGGATTTTGGTTATCACACTCACATTGTTTACTGTGTAAACCTTGGGAGACGTGTGCAAAAGAAAACAGTGACACAGGGAATCAAAACTCAAAAACTAAGCATAGCAAGAGCAAGAATGCTGAAGCCAAAAAAATAAATAAATACAAAGAAAAGAAAAAAAAACTTCAGCAAAATAAAAATGAGAAATGGTTGACAATCATTAGGATCTCTCCGAGAAAATATACAAGCTAATCAACTCAGAAATGCATCAGCAGCTCCTTGGCATCTCTGACAGTTTTAAATACTGAGGAGTGGACAGGGACGGGAACAGGGACGGGCTGCATCTCCCTGGCTGCCCTTTGTGGTGCTAAACGCTCTCAAGCAAATGTCCTGATATTTGGGCCTCCCAGCTGGATTTCTAGTGCTAAGGCACCCAAACTTGCCCCACGTACTTCTTTGATTTGTGGTGATCTTATAACAGGACTGACTTAGACAGCCATCTGCTGGGCAGAAGGGAAACGGTATGAACACAGGGTTCTCTCTCCCTGTAAGACTTCTGAGGAAACAGCGAGTCACTACGTAAAAGGGATTTCATCTATGGACGAAAAATTATTTTCACCGCCAGGGTGCATGCTCTGTTGTCAAGGTTGACTGAGGAATCTGGGGGCCTGGAAAATCAAATCTCACGGTAAACAGAGAGTTAACTGTATGCCGTATGTGGATTCCCAACATGCAGAGACTGAGGAGGCAGTGGAACGCCTGTGTCCACATGTGTCCCTCTCTGAGGTCACCGGAGGGCCCTGCCATGCCGCACCCCGGCACTGGGAGCCATCAGTCCCTGTTCTACTGCAGGCTAAGAGGAAGGCCAGGAGACAGAGCTTTCCAGCTGACAAGTGCCAGATGACTGGATTGACAGCTGTCTTCACTATGACAACCACGTCCTTAACGCACTGGTGCCACGTAAGTGGGCTGTCGGGCCACTGGTTACAATTAGGCCGACTATGAAAATGGAGGCTCATTAAAGCTACTTTACTTTTTTTTTTAACCCATTCAGGTTATAAAAAAAGATCAACATGCAGGTTTCAGTCTAATCCTTTTTCTGCTTAAAGAATTAAAGGAACAGTCACACCTCTGGGGACAACTGGCACCCGTATTCATTTCTCTACGACATAGTTTCTCTTTGGCATACCTAGGGACCTCCTCAGGACATGCGAGCCCATTATCAGCACATCACATCAGATACAAATCCAAGTGAGAGACAC
The DNA here is from genome assembly GCA_028646485.1 of Cryptoprocta ferox. Taxonomy (NCBI): domain Eukaryota; kingdom Metazoa; phylum Chordata; class Mammalia; order Carnivora; family Eupleridae; genus Cryptoprocta; species Cryptoprocta ferox. The sequence goes on along the minus strand of CM053566.1, from coordinate 17,574,205 downwards.
TAAGCAGCATTTTTCCCCCAGAGCATCTCCATGGCACAGATGCATGAAAACAATCTGACAGACTCCTCATTTGCATAGAAGCTAAATAGCTATATTAAATCTTATTTTAAGAGTTTCCTTTTACCTTTGCTTCGTAACCATTAACAACTTCTGCTTTATCTGTCCTCCAGCCCCAGAATCCGGATTTAGTTCTGATAAAAAGTGAACACCACAAATTTCTACATGTACAATATGCCATTCAGATTTATCCCTGCAGCCTTTACAGTTTATTTCCCCCAGCTTATGTTGGTGAAGGACACTTGGAGATTACGGTCCTATTGTCCACAAAAGGATGCTCTCAGCGACAGATGGCTTCAAGAATCCCCACCCCCTCCCACAGTTATTAATCAGTTCGCCTCACCCCCGGCATAGAAAGCCTCCATTCTTGGCTTCTTTACAAAAACTGCCAGCACAGGCGACAAAGGTGGCAACACTGACTGGACAGCTGTCCTAAAGAAATGAGTAGAGATGACCAGCGGCCAAGGACTCGCCACGAGGTGGTATCTGGTCAGAGCATTTATCTGGATCACTGTAGCTGTGGGTACGGACGTCAGTGGCTCTGTCCCCATGAGCAGCCACATCTCAACCAAGGAATTCTTAGAACAACGAGGCACAGACCATCCTGCCCCTCAGGAGAGAGCGGGTGGGTTGGGAACTCCTCACTGGGGCGAGCTGCTTGGAGAAATCTGCAAAATGGCTTGGGAGTCACACGTCTTATTGGGTTTGGTGCAGCAGGGGAAAGGATGTTAAAAGCAGTTTTTCAGCCCAGACAAGGATTCAAGGGCTGCAGCACTGCTTTTAAAGTAGCCTAGCATCCCAGCAGTAGCGACAGTACTGGTATAATGCCTGAAAACCCAGTTATTCAACTCAACATACTCCTGGAAAAAAATGCAATTGGGAACCAAGAGCAGCCAAGAGGTTCTGGTTCTTTTTCAAAGCAGCTTGCCCTGGGAAATACTACCACTCACAGGGGAGCCCTGACAAGCCTGGTCTGCCCTTTTGTCTAGGACATCACATCCTAGCTCCACTGTGACTGCTGCACTCGGCCCTGCGTCGGACAACCGCCTGCCTTCTGCTCTGGCCCCAGAGGAGAGTGGGACATCACGCAGGAAGCTCTGAGAACCGGCCGGTCAGCCCCCTCACAAAGAAGGTACGTGTAATTTGCATCTCGTGTTTCCAGTCTCATTAGTCCAGACAGGGTATACAGAGTTTTATGTGTCTAGTACATCTCATCAGAGAAAGGAAGGACCAGAGCTTTAATTTTCCAATTAGTTGTCCACAATTAGTGCAGCATGACCCATGGAGGGAGAGAGAGAAACCCCAAAGGGATTACACCAAATGCTAGCTATCTCCACTTTACATTTCAGAAACAAAACCGCAATCCTTGGGGCGTGGGTGGGGGCAGGGTCCACACTGATTAATAAACCAGAGTCCCCTCTTAGTTGTCAATAACTGAAAATCAAGATCGTCCTTTTATAGTTAACAAAGTCAACCCTCGGTTCCTTGCCTTTCACCCAGTCACTTGATATTCTGGACTGGGAAAGAACTGTTTTCTGGCACTCGGTCTGCCGAGGTACCCAAGGATGACTCTGCCTGCCCCACTTCATCCCGGGAGCATGCTGGGAGATGGAGCCGCCCCGCTCTCCCTGGAGACCACCACGCTGCTCGGCCCTCTGCAGCTGCTCAAATGGCAATTCGGGCTGCTCTGCCTCCTTTCCCGTCCCCATGCTGACAGCTTGGTTATTAAACTCAGCATCCTATTTTAAGCCCAAAATTCTACTGAATCCTCAACCCTTGACTAACTTTACATGCAGAGGCATCTGAAGATGACAGGGCAAGCCCCAGCCCCCCCTGCATTTTGACCTCCACCGTCTCTGTGGAGACTGCCGCGCTGAAAGCCGCTGAGCAAGCCCCGTGGCTTGGAGCCGCTATGCAGTTCAGAGAGAGGCTCTGAGGGCAGCAGAGGGTGGTCTGTTTGGGGCTGCCAGAGCATGCTCTTCAGGGAAGAGAACCACCCAGACTGCAGCCAAGAAGGGGCGTACTGGCAGAAGTGAGCAACAAGCTCTCAGCAACAGAACAGAAGAAAGAGATGGATGAAAACGACTATCCTAAGAGAGCACACCTTGCAAATTCAATCAAACACATGCTCCCACCTCCAGCAAGGAGGTATGCACTTTCTCTAACAGCAAATCTCACACTCAAGCGGTTCAAATCCTTGCTCGATGCATAAGCAGCTCACTGATTGCATTTTGAATTCTGAGCACCGCACAAAAAAAACCAAAAAACCAAACAGCTGTCTTCCAGAAATCCTCTCTCAGAGAGCCACTGTCAGTTGCAAAAGAAGGTTAACCTAAACCGTCTGAAGACCTAGGGATCGTACAAATCCCTCAGCCCTCTGTAAAAATGGAACGTGCTGTCATTTCCCATCTACCCTCTGTGGGGTAGCCGCCAGTAGTCGGCACACTCTTTGTAAGGTACGTGGCAGAACAGTGACTCTAGCAACTCTGCCGATGAGCGAGAGGGAACAGTGACTCTCCTCATGGCATCGTAGAGTCACGGGGCTCCAGCAATGTCACCTCAAGATTCACTCCTTTCTTTCTTTCGGGTAAGGAAGCAGAAATGTGGAGAGACTGAGCCCCCTCCCCAAAGCCACACGGTTAGTTACCAGCCCTGCCTATGGCACTCAGTCCTTCCAACTCCCATCTCCGTGGCTGGGCCGTGGCACTGAGGGCAGGCTCGCTCTTTCCCAGCTTTACGAGCAAGTCCGTGGCCGCAGGGGCCCTCCCTGTCTACAGAGGCATGTGCCAGAGCCTGAAGGCGGCTTCCAGAGACGCTACCAGGTAAAGCCACGGCTAAACTCTGACAGTCAGCTGTCATCTGGCAAGGCTGATGCCAGGAGCCTGGTGACGGAACACTGAGCCTGCCTCCCAGGGGTACCACTGCCGACACAGCAGCAGTCCCGGACGCCACATGGGCTGGCATTTGGCTTTCTCTTCTGCTGCAAATAGATGCCCTAATTCCACAGCTCCATCTAAATCCGAAGAAAAGGGCACTTAAGACTTATGTCTGACTCAACAGAGAAGTCTGTCTCACTAACATAGTTTATGGAAACAAAGAAGAAAAGAAAAAGAAAAAGAAAAAAGAGGAGAGTTAGTATATTCATTAAGAGTAAAGAAAACCTAGATCCAGGATAATCTGTGTCCATGTTAGCTCAGGTTACGCTGCTTTGGTTTACAGAGAGCTGGATGTGACATCCTAGGCAAACACGCAGGGCTCTTACGGACTCCCTCAGCTCAGCGCGTTCTGGGGGAAAAACACTCAGGCTAACGGCTCTGACAATCTCTGCTTCCTTTACATTCAGAAGCTCTTCATGCCTCTGCAAGGCCCAGAGACAGATGACTAGAGACAGTGTTCTCATCCAGGCGAACCAAGGCACAAACCTCTCCAGAAGTTTCTTCTAGTGGAGTCTGGAATAGAACCGCAATTTCTCCAGACTCTTGCTCTAAACTATTAGGCCTCACAGGGGAAGAGAACCACATTTAACTGTATGGTAAGTGTGAATCTGACTAGTATCAGTACAACCACAATCAATACTGGGTCAATTCTAGCTTCCAGAAACTCTCAAAGCTCCATGGCTTGGGACTTGTGGATCCCCAAACACCAAAACAAAAATAAAATTCAAGTAAAATCCATTAGAAAGGGACCATAAAAGAATATCAAGACATTTCTCCAAGACTTAACCAGTGTTAATGTCTATAAAAATGATCTATGAAAGAGGATGTCAGCTATGGCTTCTTTTTGGCTAGAGCAGAGAGCAACTTTAAAATCCACCAGTCCTTATTATGCCATATTAGAAAAATCCCAATCCACCCATAATTTCCAATTCATATCTACATGCCACTAAAGACGGCAGTAAAGGGATCAGACATTAAAATGCAGAACCTGAATGTGTACCTTTCAAAAGCAATATTTTTAGTATCGAGGCTGGTGTTAATGACTGGACTTGTGAGCCGTCTCTCAACTTCCCTGCCTTTTGGCTTCATTAAGTCCAGAGTGAGGCGCTCCATTTCTTGGGACAGGTCAAAGTGCTCGGTGGTGACCACCCTGTCATCGTGGTTGACTTCCATCAGCTCTGCCCAGTTGTCTGTTAATGGAAACAAGAGCGTAACTACGGGCCATGCCAGCAAGATGCAAAAACAAGGAAGCCTCAAAAGTTAAAATGCATCGTCTTTCACATCCCCCCGCCCCCAGCCAAGTGCTATCTATCAGATAAAACCTGAAGACTATGATTACTGACTACCTACTTACATGGGGATTATCTGGCCAGTTTGCCACAACCCACAGGACGCTCTGGGCCGTCTTCCCCAAAGTTGCAGACATTTAAAACAATATGCATTATTCATTAGCAATACATCTGTGTACTTTTTAAAATATACCAATTACATAATTAACATAAATCGTTTATGCACAACATTGGGCTGGCAATGCCACTCCTCTCCCCCTCTAATAGGAGGATCATGCCTGCTTACAGAGGCATGATGTAAAGAGATACAAGACAGTCTCAAACTCAGGGCTCAGGAATGTGGGACAGACACATGCCCAAATGGTAACAGTGTTGGGTGGTAAATGATAGGGCAAGAGAATTAACAGAGGTATCCAAAGTGTTACAGCTCCTTTAGAATTTGTCTAGCAGGTTTTCCGGTCCTCACCAGAAGACCCCTAAAAAAAAAATAGAGAGAACTATCCAAATAAGAAAGAAATAGAGGAATTGAGAGTTGAATAATTAATAAGAATAACCAAAAAAAAAAAAAAAACCCCAAAAAACAACAACAACAAAACCCCCAAAAAACAAAACACATGCCCTAGGATCAGGTAAGGTACAGGAATGCAAACATATTTTGATGGTTAAAAATCACTGTCGTGGCGCGTGGGTGGCTTAGGCGGCTAAGTGTTGGACTTCAGCTCAGGTCATGATCTCATGGTTTGTGGGTTCAAGCCCCAGGTCGGGTTCTGTGCTGACAGCTCAGAGCCTGGAGCCTGTCTTCAAATTCTGTGTCTCTGTCTCTCTGACTCTCCCCTGCTCACGCTGTCTGTCTCTCTCTCAAAAATAAATAAAACATTAAAAAAATTAAAAAAAAAAAAAAAGAAAACAGAGTAGAATCACTCACCTTCTCCCTTAAATATAAAACTGCGCCTCCCTCGTATCCAGCTCATGTTCTCAAATCCCAACAACGTGATATCCACACGCAGTTTGGCTCCACTTTTCCAAATGCGACAGATGTCATTCGGGCATATTCTGGAAACCAAGGGCACTGGAGAAGAGAAGTGTACTACTGAGGAAAAACCTGAGGACCAATCGGAGCACACCGGCCCAAGGAATCAGGATTCCAACTTTAATAACAAAAAGACAGGAGCAGCATGACAGTAACCGTCATGATGGTGACCATCAGAACTGGGCGTGGCTCCCACACTTATGATCGGGGAAGCCATTTAAAAAAAAAAAAATGGACCTTCTGTTCCGAAGCTCTTTATGAAAGTGCAGATGTCTATTGTCCAGAGAAAACCCTACATGAATTTCCCAAGGGCATCCCTGATTCCCACACAGACCTCTCTTTTTGACCATCATCAGGGCTACCGAGCGTGTCCATCTGGCTTCTCACTCACATATGCTGCTCCTGCCACGTGGCTGTGCCCTAACACATTGCCATATCCGCCCCTCAAAATATCAAACCTAAAACATCTGAAAGATGCGGATATTTGCATTAGAGAAGAACTTGTAAGTTTTCCAGAAGAACCTGAAGTTCTCTTCTTTTACATACTTTCTCCTTCATTTAAATGTTTCATTACGAATATGACTTCTTGCCTGGAAGGGAAGTCAGAGTGGAATGGCTGGCAGCCTGGGGGTTAGGAGCTGTTATTAACTGATCTACAAGGAATAAAAGCAGAACATCTATGAGAATTACTGTCAGTCACTTTGCCTTACATAAGATTTTGGAAATACATCCACTTTATGAAAAACCAAGCTATTCCAATATCCATCTCCTCCTCTTCCTTCTAATAACAAGTTTAAAAGAAGCAAGTTGAACCACATAAGGAAATGAGTAACAAATTATGGTAAATCTTCTTACTAAAATTGTAGCCGTTTAAAGTGACATTTTAAGAAACTAATTAGATGGACAAGTGTCTCCTATAAGTGACAAAAGGTGGAGAAAAAACTGTCTCTATATTATATTTACAGATGCTTGGGAGAAAAATCTCTATGCATGGGGGAAAAACATGAGAAGGAAAACATCCAAAGCATTTACAATAGTTGTGCTTAAGTGAGACTATAAGTGATGGTTTTTCCTTATTTTTTTCTATGCATGTCTTAGACTTAAAAATATATATACATTAAAATTTTATAAAGGAAAAATAAACTTCTATTCAGGGTCAATAAATCTGGAAACAAATAAATTATAAGCCCAGAGCCACTCACCCCAGCTGGTGAATTCCCATTTCATCTGCACATAGAAATCCGGAGCCTGAAGGACAAAGGTTTAAAGTAAACGACCCTTGGCACTATAAACTAAATGCAAACATGGTAAGGGTTAATGAGGTTTTAGAGGGGGAGGAGGAGAGAACAGAGAAAATAAGAAAAAACATAAAATGCAAACCCATCAAAAATAAGTGCTTATTTTATATGCAGGCTGTTATTTTATCTCGATATAAAATATGTCTAGACAGTCAATAAAGTTAACTGAAAGCAACAAGGTTAGAGGGGGATAAAATCAAGTCTGATATAGGACTCAGTCTGGTTCCTAACTGTAGCAGAAAGATGAGCCTGGAAGATGGGCTTACGCGCTGCCATGCAATGTGGGTACCAGACTGTCCTGAACAGAGAAAGGAATACCAAGTCCATCTAGTCTACAGGGAACCTGACTGTAAGAGTTTTGTGTGCTGACAAGTGCTTCATATTCACTGGACCTCGAAACCAGAAGAGGCTGCCAGGCATCACTTCCCCAGGAAGTTGATTTTCCCTCCAGTTAACAGATTTCTGCCCTCATTTTCCTCTTAAACTTTGTTATTTGGCTTTATGAAATTTTACACCATCAGAGCAGCCCTGTTTAGGATGACTTTCTGACCTGCCATGAATTCTTTAATTTTCTTTTAATGTCTATTTATTTTTGACAGAGAGCGTGCACGCCTGGGGGGAGGTGTGCACGAGGGGGCCAGGGAAGAGAGAGAGAGAGAGGAAGACAGAGAATCCAAAGCAGGCTCGGTCAGCACAGAGCCTCATGTAGGGCTTGAGCCCACCAACTGTGAGATCGTGACCTGAGCCAAAGTTGGATGCTCAACTGACTGAGCCACCCAGGCACCCCTGACCCGCCAGGAATTTTTACAGAAGGTCCTTGGAGAGCTCTTAAGAAGTCCAGCAGTTCCCATCCAAGAAGAGAAATGCTAGAAATCCCTGATGTTGCTCTGTTCCTTCCCACCCCCATTGCTCTGTCATGGTTTTTACAGAAGCACAGGACAGGAAGGCCAAGGACCTAGCCTAGAGTAAAACCAGGATTCCAGTGATGGGCAAAGGCCCTCTGAGGGGCAGCACGCAAGAAAAGGTGGGCTTGTTTTAAGGAGACTGTTGAAAGACAGAATGTCAACCAGAGCATCTGGTGACACCAAGCACACAGGCCATTCACGGGCCGTCTACAGCTTCAAGACGAAAGCACAGGACAGTGCAGTTCACTGCTATGCATCAGTACAGGTAGTTAAAGAAAATCCTTCACAGTGAATTTTTTAAATGAAGGGTGAGCCCACATTCAGTCATTTTCTGCTTTGCCAAGTGGGCAGATGTGTTTTTAGTTCCTCTTCCAGTAAATTAGATAAGAAAACAATAAACCCACTTGGTCTTTGCACACCGGGCACAACACTGTTTAAAAATAATGCACACAACTATTTCGTATTTCATGGAAGGTTTCACGCAGTCCATGAAAAAGGAGTAGCTCCAGGAATGCTTTCACTTGAGTGTCACACAAATGTGTCTTGCAAAAAGAGTGCCCAGATAATGGGCAGTGATTGTCTTACTCATCGCAAAGCTGTTCCTTTTTTCAACAGAGCTGTTCATTTTTCTCAAGAAATACATTGACTAAAGTTGTGCAGTGGATTTATCTGGCAAATATCTTTGGAGATATTTTGGGAGGCTCACTCATGTGCTTAAACTGAAAATAAACGACAGGAAGATCAGAGCACAGGTACTTTCTTGTCTCCTGCTGCCCTGAGAATACTGTACAATTGACTCCTAACACGGTTCTCATGGGTGACAAAGCCGGTCTGACCAATGGCAACTATCATGCAAAACAGTCCATGAGCCTAGAGGTAAATTGCTGTAAAAATGACCCTCGAGTATCACAGAGCCCATACACCTTAATTCACAGATAACTGTCTTTACTGGCCAAAACCCCTGGGCTGTCCATAAACTAAGCCAATACATTCAAAGTCACAAAGTGCTAATGGCCAGAGTTGACAGGAGTGGCAAGAAGGTGCGCACAGACTTCAGAGCCTCAGCAGGCCCTGGAAACCCCCGTACAGTAGCCGATGCTCAGCACAATTTCCTCAAGATGACCTGTGCTCAGAAGGCCACTGTTGAGAAGACAGGCACCCAGATAAATTCTTTGATGTCTGTCTGTCTTAAGTTACCATGTTTAAGCAGCACTTAAAAGGGTAGGGCTAGTGACCCGGAAACATAGCTTGTGAAAGACCTCATACATTTCATAGATAAGGAATAATACCATCTGGTACTAAACAGAGCATATTTACTACTCGTCAAACTCTCACGACGAAGGTACTGTGGGTGTCCAATTGTGTCTCCGGCTACGCTGTCAGCAATTGACTCACGTTATGGCATCGCCAAATTTTTACAGATACCTCAAGAATCTTCTGGAGCAGCTCAGGCACCCCTTCCAGGGCCATGGACGTGTTGTGGTAGTCCCGGTGCTGCAGAACAGCGCACACCATCTCGGGGTCACCGGTGCTCACCGCCTCGTGTAAAACTGGAAACCAAAGTGGTGAAATGTCATCACCCAGTAGTCTCAGGCTCTAACAAATCCCTCAGCCAGTCTGAAAAGAATCTATAGATCAAAGAGTAACATTTTCTTCAAAGAGACACAGAGGCTACAGTCCCACCTTACTTTTATGACCATGGCTGCTTATAGCTAGCTCTTAACAGTGGAAAGAAAATACAGCACTTGTAGCCTCTTGATCAAACCAACTTTGATCCTCCCCCCACACCCCCTTTCTCACCACTGGTTCTGAAATCCTGAGTGTCTTCAGAGAGCTGAGAGCTGAGAGCTGGCTTTAGATGTGTGATCACACGGCTGTGGTCAGGTGTGGATTGGGCAAGTAGGGCTTAGGTGTACCCTTGCTCAGCCAACATAAAATTACTCTGACCAACAAGAGCTTGCAGACAAGTGAAATGCCAGGGTTTCACTGGAAAAGGCTACTTTTAGCCATAATTTCTGTTTGATTTTGCCTATCCTGACAGATTCACTGGAGTTAACATCACATTCCTCAGGGGTAATCTGACCTCCACACTCATGTGGGGTGCAAAGGTTTGCACTGAGAGCTGCTTTCTGGATAGGAGTCACCCTCTACTGAGGGCTTCTGGCCCAGGATACAATTCAGACCATTGTGCTGCAGGTCAGCCAGCAGCCTCCAAGGCCCTCAACTCGCCCCGGTCCCTGGTCCCAAGAGAGAAAAAGAGTCTTAAAGTTAACTTGAGGACAATTAAAATTGTGACTGGCCTTTATTCAGTTTGGTTTCAGACGAAACCAAAACAAAAGGTTTTCAATACAATTTTAAAAGTATACTTGCCTGTCCATCCCTCACGATTTTCTTTTGTAACATCTGCTTTATGTCGGAGCAAGACTCTAGCAGATTCCAAATGTCCCAGAGAAACAGCAAGGTGCAGCAAGGTTCGACCACGTGGGTCCAGGGCCTCCACATTCTGTGAAATAAACACTAGTGTTTGTAGAATTGTATACTGTATATTATACCAAAACATGGAAATGTGTTTGGGAGATAAAATTTAGTATAAAAATAGGAGCACCTGGGTGGCTCGGTCAGTTAAGTGTCCGACTCTTGATTTCAACTCAGGTCACAATCTCACGGTTCATGAGTTCGAGCTCCCGGTCAGACTCTGAGCTGACAGTGCAGAGCCTGCTTGGGATTCTCCCTCTCCCTCTCTCTCTCTGCCCCTCCTGCTCACTTGCTCTCTCTCGCTCTCTCTCTCTCAAAATAAATAAATAAACTTAAAAAAAATTTAATTTTGTATAAAAATAGAAAATAGTATTTACAAATTAATTACAGCAATATATGGAAAAATGAATGCTTGCACATGGGAGTGATTGAAATATTAATTTGGCTATAAATAAAGATGATAATTACTGAGTTCCTTTTTCTATAAAGTTAAATGCCTAATAAATAAACGTTGGCTATAGGCCTCAGATAATGAAACACATCTTTTGCTCTCAACAGCACTCAAAGTAAGACTAAATAAAGGCTAGGGGCTTTCATGAAAGGTGGCCACCCTCTGACATGGAGCATGGGGGATTTCTCAAGCATATATCAGCATTCAGGTCTAGAACAGGAAGTGTAGACTTTAGGCAAAACTGAAAGTTCAGAAGATAATTTGGGTCATAATAAAATTACATTCTCTAGCTGGGGTCCCACCAGAACGCCACTTTCATTACTCTGGATGGATTTCCAAGCCCTAAAGCAGCAGCGTGCACAGGTCCTGGGGTGCGCGTGATCTGCCAGGCGCACATGAGGGCATATTTAGAGGTGAATGTGAGAACAAGCACAGGCCATTTTGGTCCATTTACCTTGAAGGCTTTCTTCCCCATGCTAGACACAGCTGTTTGGCTTTCACTCTTTATACCTATTCCGGCCCACTCTCTGCCACCTGTGTTGGGTGGTCAGCGCCAAGTGGCAGTTTCTCTGGTGTGAGCTCAGTCTGAACACTGAATGCTGCCTTCCAAAGATGACACTGAACGTTCATCCAAGGACACAGTAAACTGCCATGGGACTTCTGGAATATAAAAGTACCATCTACTTCTTAGAAAATGTGCTTTCTCTTGATTTGAGATGCTAGTTGTTATGCAGCCTCCAAAGATATCCAGAACATGCCACTTATTGGCCACAGGGGAGGAAGGCGAGCAGAAGTAGGCAACTGCTGTCCACCAGCTACTGAACCTCCCTGCTTTGCTCATTGCATCATGGCCACTCTGCAGCAAAGACAGGAACTGTTATCGAGGAATAATAGCAGTGGCTGAAGGCATTCTGCTAAGTGAACACACGTCATCCTGGACCAATCCCAGGCGTCAGTGTTCTCTCCGGCGCTGGAATACCAACACATCTCCTGGAATGGGGCCCATGGCATCTCCCAGGATTCCCTGGCTTTTCCCAAGGGTATAGTTTGTCTATCTCACCAGAGACTGAGGATTCAAAGAGCTGGATCCAAGTCTTCTATTTCTTAGCTTCCTCCACCACCCTAGTCTCTACTTTGCATTAAATCATTGTTTTAAAAAAGTAATACAGGGGCGCCTGGGTGGCTCAGCCAGTTAAGTGTCCAACTTCGGCTCAGGTCATGATCTCACAGTTCATGGGTGCGAGCCCCGCGTCGGGCTCTGTGCTGACAGCTCAGAGCCTGGAGCCTGCTTCAGATTGCGTCTCCCTCTCTCTCTGCCCTTCCCTTGCTCATGTTCTGTCTCTCTCTCTCAAAAATAAACATTAAAAAAATTTTTTAATAAAATAAAAAATAAAAAAGTAATACAGCTAAGACTTTTAACTGAGTTGAAGTTTAGTAGGAAAGAAATAATTAGCAAATTCATGATCTCATTACACATCTGTTATATAAACTTTCTCACCTAACAAGTTCAGTCTACAGGAAAGGTGCTGGGTTTAGGACACTGCCTGACATATAGGAGATGCTTAACAATATTTCTCACAGAAAAGGAGAAATTCTATTTAATGCAGTTCGCGTCCCAGAACAAAACTAACATCTCAGACTAAGGATTGACACTCAAGCTCCGGGCAACCGCTAGACAGGACGTGTAACATCAAAGCCAAATACACTAAGCTGTTGACTTTTTCCTATTTTGGACCACAAGAAAAACCGTACGTACGAGCTAGACAGCAGCACATTGTGTGTCACTAAGTGTAGCTCTGAAGAGCCTCATTGCCTCTTTCTCATTTGGAAGGAGAGAAGGAAGGACGAATACTCTATTATGATGACTGTTATTAAAAACACTGGATGACTGGGGTGCCTGGGTGGCTCAGTCGATTAAGCACCCGACTCTTGATTTCAGCTCAGGCCATGAACCCATGGCTTGTTGGTTCAAGCCTCGTGTCTGGCCCTGTAATGACAGTGTAGAGACTGCTTGAGATTCTCTCTCTCTCTGTCTCTCTCTCTCTCCCTCTCTCTCTCTCTCTGTCCCTCACCCACTCATGCTCTTTTTCTCTCTCTCAAAATAAATTAATTAAAAAAAAAGGTGGATGATTAAAGTAGAAATTAGCAAAACAGAGGATAGCAAATGAATACAGAAAAATCAACAAAACCAAAAATTGGTCTTTGGTAAATATCAACCAAATTGACAAACTTTTGCTAGTTTGACCAAGAAATGAAAGAAAGAAGACTCTAGTTACCAAAAGCGGGAATGAAAGAGGGTATATCACTACCAACTTCTACAGAAATACAAAGTATTTATAAAAGGAACGCTATGAACAACCGTATGCCAACCGAGTTAGAGAACTTAAATGGAAGGCACATATTTTAGACAGACACAAACTAGCAAAACTGAATCAAAAATAGAAAATCTGAAAAAATTCCTAACAACAGATTGAATAAGTAATTTTTTTTTTCTAAATCAGTAATTTTTAAACTTCCCAGGAAAAACGTCTCAGGGCCAGATCACTTCACTGGTGGATTCTACCAAACATTCAAAGAATTAATATCAATTCTTCACAAACTCTTCCAAAAAAATGGAAGATAAAGGAAAACCTCCCTACTCGTTGTATGAGCCCAGTATTATCCCGATAACAAACGCATCACAAAAAAAGAAAACCACAGACCAATACCTCTTATAAATATAGATGCAAAATCCTCAACAACATATCAGCAAAACAAATTGAGCAACATGTAGAAAGGGCTGTTAACCACCAGGACCAAGTGAGATTCATCCCAAATGCAAAGGTGGATTAACACCTGACGATTATCGTAATGTATCAATAGAATAAGATAAAATAAAAAGCGCATTATCATCTCAATAGATGCATGTGGTCTGAATGTGGTCTGAAATCCTAACCTTCAAAGATGATGGCAGTAGATGTGGGGACTTCGGGAGGTGCTTAGGCCATGAGGTGGGGCTCTCATGAGTGGAATTAGTGTCTTAGGAAAGGAGACCCCAGAGAGCCTGCCAGCCCCCCCTTCCACCATGGGAGGACACAGTGAGAAAGCTCCTACTATGGATCAGGAGACAGCCCTCTCCAGCCACCACACCTTGTCTGCAAGCACCATTATCTTGGACTTAGAGCCTCCTGAACTGTAAGACATCAATTTCCATTGTTTATAAGCTACGCTGTCTACGGTATTTTGTTACAGCAGCCCACACAGGACCAAGCTCTAAACTGATCATAAACCCAGGGCACCTGGCTGACTCAGTCAGTTAAGCATCCGCCTCTTCAGCTCAGGTTATGACATTACGGTTCGTGAGCACAGAGCCTGCTTGGGATTCTCTTTCTCTCCCTCTCTCTGCCCCTCCCTTGCTGGTTCATAGGGGTGGGTGGGTGTGGGTGTGTGTGTGGCGCTCTCTTTCTCTCAAAATAAATAAATAAACTTAAAAAAATAAATTGATCATAAACCCAAATGTAAGAGCTAAAACAATAAAACTCTTAGAAGAAAAACAGGAGCACATCTTTGTGACCTTGAGTTAGATAAAGCCTTCTTAGATACAATACCAAAAGCAAAAGAGACCAAAGAAAATACATACAAACTGCACTTCACCAGAATTGAAAACTTTTGTACCTCACATATCATAAAGAAGGTAAAAAGACATCCCATAGAATGGGAAAAAAATAGTTGCAAGTCATTTATCTGATAAGAAGCTAGCATCCAGAATATATGAAGAACCTTAACTTCTCAAGGATAAAAAAGACAAATAACCCAATGTTTAAATGGGAATAGAACTGGAATAGACATTTCTTCCAAGAAGATATGCCAGTGCCAATAAGTACATGAAGAGAGGTTCAATCTCACTGATCACCAAGGAAATGTCAATCAGAACTACAATTAGATAGCACTTTACACCCACTTAGGATGACTGCACTCATAAATGTGGAGAAACTGGAAACCCTCATACACTGCTGGTGGGAATGGAAAACGGGTGCAGCCAACTTGGAAAAACAGTTGGCAGTTCCTCAAAATGTCAAACCCAGAGGCGGCTGGGTGGCTCAGTTGGTTAGGCATCCAACTTTGGCTCAGGTCACGATCTCGAGGTTCGTGAATCCGAGCGCCACGTTGGGCTCAGTGCTGACAGCTGACAGCTCAGAGCCTGGAGCCTGCTTCAGATTCTGTGTCTCCTCCGTCTCTCTCTGCTCCTCCCCCACTCGCTCCCTCAATAATAAACATTAAAAAAATTTATTAAAAAAAATAAATCAAGTGTGGGTTAAAAAAAAAAGTCATAGAGTGACCATATGACCCTGAAATTCCTCTCATAGGTATTCACCCAAGAGAAAGAAAAACACACCCATATAAAAACTTATACACAAACGTGTACAGCAGCATTACTCATATAGCCAAATAGTGGGGGGCCGGGCGGGTTGGGGGCAGATATCCATCAGCTGGTAAACAGATAAACAAAATGTGGTAACCCAGACAATGGACTACTGTTTGGCCATAGGAAAGAACGAAGTGCTGATAAATGCCACAATGTGGATGAACCTCCAAAACATGCTAAATGAAAGACACAAAAGGCCACATACTGTCTGATTCCATTCACAGGAAGCGTCCAGAATAGGCATATCTATAGAGACAGCAAGTAGATTATTATTGGTCGCCTGGGGCTGAAGAAGTTGAGGGGAAATCGGGAGTGATTCGGGGGGGATGGGGTTTCTTTTTGGGGTAATGAAAATGTTCTGGAATTTGATGGTGGTGATGGTGACACAGCTCAGTGAATATACTAAAAGCCACTGAATGATAAACTTTAATGAGTGAATTGTATCTCAGCAAAGATGCTTAAAAAAAAACCCTACATATGTATGTGCTTTATGTAATATGTAAAACTAATCTATCATCTGTATACTATTTGATGAGTTGCTTAATTTCTGTTGGGCTTTAGTTTGCTCTCTTGTAAACTGGGAACGATAAAAAAAAAAAAAAAACACCTACCTTCTAGAGTTCTTACAAGAGTACAGGCACAATACTTAACCCTGTAAGAAGCACTGAGAATTAGCTCTTATTATCATACACCCACATATGGAGTTTCATATAAGCGGACACTTTCTCCCTAACAGAGATCTGTTCAAATTTCACTACAGTTAATAGTGGGGCTTAGAGTCTCCAACCAATGACATTCGCTCAGTGGGCGAGAGCTTTCGGAATTAAACTGGAATTCACATTGGAAGCTGATCATTTTGGCTTTTCCTTTAGCTTTCTTCAATCATGAACTGTATCAAATTAAAAATACCCACCCCTTTAAATTATAACAGTGCCCCCAAAGAGGAACTGAGATTTCTGCACATCTCCTTCCTAGATGCTAATTTAAGCCCACCAACTCTGCTCGCTCCAAGCCTTGTTCACATGTTGTGGCCCCTGGGAGGCAGGAAGAGGCCCAGCTTTGAGTGTGGGCTGCCCAGCCAGACCACAGGCCCGCTTCCAGGCCCTGCATCCCTCAGGTGAGCTCTTCAACCCTTCTGGGCGCTCTTCAACCCTTCTGGGCCTCAGCATCTAGCGTGACGCAAATGCTTGATAAACTTTCACTGTGACCCCTTGGGGGGGCCTCCAGGAAGAGACTGCTAAGTGGCTTTCCATTCTCAGTCAACCACCCTCATTCCTGTGCATCTTGGACTGCCCTGGTCCTCCGAGGCTGTGGCCCACACGGACTCAGCCTCCCCAGGTCAGGCAGGGAATGGTATCCATGGGTGTAGTTCCCTCAGGTGAGCCTGAGGTCCCGAGGGCCAAGGGAGAGCGTCCGAGAGCAGACTAGCTCTGCATCTTGGATGCTTGGCTCCTGGCAGGCCTCCAGCCAACAGGCACCAACCTGAACGTGTGCCCAGGGCCCGACTCGGCCTGCTGTAGACTGGGGCAAGAACCCCAGGGTGGCTCACTGTCAAGCTCTGAGTACTGCTGCCGCCGAGAACATCCTCTTCCTCTTGCCCTGATGGTGGTGGACTTTCACCTGCTGGCTTCCTAACTGGGAGCTGACCCTTGAGTCAGGCCTCCTCTGCCGCCCTACTCAGTCCTCGGTCCTCCCCCCACCATCTAAGGAACACTGCTGACCTTTGCATATGTCCCTGTAAGTGTTCCCTCATTCTCCCAGCGTCTGTCAGAAGGCCAGAGATGTGTAACAGACGTCTCTAGCTAAATGACAAACATCACAACCATGACACAAATCATTTCTACTGCACCAACTTCAAGGCCCCACTGAATATTAAAGACCATGGAGCTGATGCATTAAGAGGCACTTAATAAAGTGCTTCTGCTGAGCCAACATGGAAAGCCTGAAACTACTGCAGAGTTGGCAAACTCCACACCCCAACTCACAGCAAGACCTTGGGGTGCGGGCTGACTCGCACACACTCACAAACATGCCTGTCTTCTTCCTCTGGATGAACTTGATTCTTTCTGTGCTGCTGCTCCTAGAACAAAATACAATTCTTACAGCCACCAGCATGCCTGCTTCAAGTCTCACTCGTGGGATGGAAGGAATGAAGGAACGGCCAGCAGAGGCTTCCTGGCAAACGAAACGCTAAGTGAAACAGCTGTTTGTATTGCTGGGGCGACAGGACTTTTTTGTTTTTAATTACTCAGCCAGGACAGGTTCCTTGCAGAAAAACTGGAGCACACAAAAAAGAAACAGAATCACAGCAGCACTGATGATACACAAGATTACTCCTGTTTACTATGTGCCCACACCCTCCGATCTGCTCTCTGCCTTACTGTTCACAACGGTGAGATGGAGGGACTTTTACGGAGAGAAGCAGAATGGAAGGGTAAAGAATACAGCATTAGGGCCGAGACCAGCTTTCTGGGTTCACACCCTGGTGCAGCCACTGGCTAAGCGTGCGACTGAGCCCGTCTACCTTATCTGGTCTCCTCATCTGTAAAATGGGGGTCATGACAGCAGCCACTCCGGGGGTTGGTGGGAGAATCAAATATGCAAATAAAATTGCATATAAAGCACTTCACCACAGTGCCTGGGCTTGCAGTGCTACTCTCTGTTTTTACAGATGAAACAATTCAGCAAGGGTAAATAGCTGGCCCAGGCTCACGACATAATCAGCATTAGTACTGGCCACTAGCCGAACTGCCTTCAAGTCACAGAAGTTGGTAGCTGTTTCATCATCAAGAGATCTTGACAAATAAGAAAGCATCAAAGGATCTCCTGTCACATATTTTAATGATGGCAACGATCAACTTCTTAACCCTGAACCGGTTACATAATTTCCAGGGCCCAGGAGAAAATGAAAATGCAAGGCTCCTTTTCCAAAAAAATAGTGAGGAATTTCATGACGGTGACAGCAGAGCATTGAACCAAGCATGGGTCCCTGCTGACCACAGGTAGCACGCACACCCCTGAAGCCAGCCAGCTGCATCTCGACCCCTTCAGTGGCCAAGTTTCAGGACTGAGATTAGATGATGCGGTCATGACAGTCAAGCTTTCAGGGTGAAGATGTTCTTTATGAATATACTTAACTACCTCTTACCCAGAGGAAACTGGTATACTGTGAAATGATCTGCAGTGATAACCAGTAACAGAGGCAAAACCAAATAATTAGCAAGAATGAATATTCTTCCTTTGACTCCCTTGACAGTACAAGTACACTCCAGAAAAATCTGCTGCAAAATTATAATTCTCTCATCACGAATGTCCTTAACATTTCTCAAGGGAAGAGGCACAGAGAAATTTCAATGGACATTTTTTTTACAGCTTACAGAAAGAGATAACTATGCCACATTTTTAAAAAATGTTTATTTTTGAAAGAGAGACAGAGACAGAGAGTGTGCATGAGCAGGGGAAGGGCAGAGAGAGGGAGATACAGAATCCGAAGCAGGCTCCAGGCTCTCAGCTGTCAGCACAGAGCCCGACGCGGGGCTCGAGCTCACGAACCACAAGCTCATGACCTGAGCCGAAGTCCAACACTCAGCCGTCTGAGCCACCCAGGCGTCCCTGTCACATTTTAGGTTATAAACCAAGACCGTGTTCTTATCAAACAAGTTTTTCTATAAAGAAAAACTGCACTGCACTCAAACTCTTTTCTTCACCTCCAACAAATAGAAATCCTGCCTTTTTCAGGAATCAGTATTGAAAGAGTATGTGGTTTAATGATGATGATGAAATTCTCTAGCAAAAGGGAGTTTCGTTCTAGGACATTCTTTGTACTTCATCTCAATATTTCACAAGAAGCTGGGGCAGCCCCAATACTGAGGAAGTGCAGGTATAAAACACAGCAGGTTTGCCTGGGTCATTTTTCGATTGTCCAAGGTGGGACACTTTCAGCTGAGAGCAAAATGATGGAGGATTCGCTCTGAGCCGCATCCAGTAACAGAGAGGGAATTCAATCACCAGGTATGCTGGGACACCTAATGGTGAATCATTTACTCTGGGGGCATGATCTAATTAAGACCAATGACTCTTCCAATAAAAGTTTATCCTGTCTGGACAGAGGATTTAAATGAAAAAAGAGCAACTTCTGACTTCCAGTGGGTGCTCAACAGATTTTTTAAAAATATAGCAGGGTGCAAGAATACACTCAGCAGTAACCATTCACCAGACGGGCTGATGCTGACCTTGCTCAACTTCTGCCAACCAAGAGAAAACCAGTGCTCCTTTTCCAGTAAAATTTCTTGACAATTATAGCATCGATTCTGAGCCAGTCAAAAAATCAGGACTTCAGCACACTGGGTAAAATGAAGTCAACAAGAATTACACCAAATAATTACAAATCCTTATCCTAACTGCTAAGTACGTTAGTTTGTAACTTGACGGCACTAATCACTCCCAGAATTGTTGAGGTGCTTTTAAAATCCAGGGTTCTCAAGCAAAACACGACTGACATTTGGGGCCAGATAATCCTCGGCTGTAAGGAGCTGTCTTGTGCAGGGTAGGATGGTGGGCAGCGCCCTTGACCCCCCCCTACCTCTTAGATCCCAGTATCTCCCATTCCCTACTTGTAACAACCTAAAATGTCTCCATGCATTACCATTGGGGGGTCAGGAGGTGTGTGTCAAAGTCACCTCCAATTGAGAACCACTGCTTTAAAGAGATGGCAATAAATAAAAGATGAGGCATCAAAGCACTTTAGGACAGGAAGGGATTTTAAGGATCCTGTGTACCAGGGATTCTCAAACTTTGGTGTGTATCAGCCTCCGTGGGCCAGAGAGGGAAAATGCCTTGTCCAAGGTCACAGGGCCAGTTAGAACCTGGGCTCCGAACCCCAACCAAGCCCTTTCATACAGAAAGGGTGGGTGGGGTGAGCGGTGTGTGCGGCTCTCGCCTCTTTGGGAGAAGCAGTGGAGCCTAATTGGTTAAGACCGTGCACCCTGGAGCCAGTCGGCCGGAGGTAAAATCTCGACTTGGTATTTATTAGGTGGGCGACCTTACGCAAGGCAGTGAACCCCTGAGAGCCTCACTAATAAAGGTACCTACCTCCTAGGACTGTTGGAGAGGCCATACAGATGGTTTATAAAACCCTAGGCACGGGGCCTGGCACACAGTAAGCACTCCGATACATGTCCTTTTATTATTACTGTCCCACGGCTACACAGGTGAAGAAGGGGTCTGCGGGAGCCCGAAGGCAGAGGGCTAGAGATGGGCTCAGGGGGGCGAAGCGACCCCATACTCCCCCCCCCGCCCCTCCCCGTGGGCGGACCCCCGCCCCGCCCCTCACCTGGCCCCGAAGCTCCTTCTCCAGCTGCCGGTAGTCGTTGTTCCAGACCAGGAGGTGCAAGGGGAAGTGGCCGCTGTTGTCGCGGGTCGAGGACATGGCGAGAAGGCCGCACCCGGGCCCTCACCGCCCGCTTGGCAAGCCTCAGCCTCGGCGGGGTCTCTGGCGCCCGCCCGGCCGGCGAGAGAGAAAGCCAGAAAACGCAGCAAGCGAGGGGTGCGGTTCCTGGTGGGGCGGCCTACGGGCCGGGTGAGGGACGCGCGGGAGGTCAGGGGTCGCGGGCCGGGTCGGGGACGGGGGTCGGCCGCGCCCACCCCGCGCCCAGCCGCGCTCCCGCCCGCGCTGACAGCTCCCGAACCGACTTCTGCGGGCCGAACTGCCCCAAACTGGGAAGTGCGCGGGGCGGACCACCGAACGCCTCGGAGGGGGGAGGCGAGGCCAGCGACCTGCCCCGGGGTCGGCCCGATCCTGTCTACCCCAAGCTGCGCACCGGGAAACACAGTGTAATCCCAAAACAGGGTGAAAACTCTCCTCCTTAGCTCAGAACCTCGACGTGGAAAATTCGGCCTACCTGTCACCAGCCCCCTTCCCCCTGCTCCAGCAACCTCACATGGTTCGGTCCACAACTGGGCCTCTTCCATCGGCTCTGAGTTCAGGGGGTGACTGCGGAGGCCTGGACCAAACCATTCCAGTTACTGACTCCCTTGCAGCCTTTTTGGAATTGGGCAGTGCATCCCTGATTGGCCAGAAGCCATTTTGGAAGTGGGCAACACCAAACAAATTTAAAGGAAGAATTTTAAACTCTGGAGAAGCGGCGTTAAAGATTTGCATAACAAGGGGCCCTTGGGTGGCTCAGTCAGTTAAGCGGCCGACCTCAGCTCAGGTCATGATCTCACTGTTCATGGGTTCGAGCTCCGCGTCAGGCTCTTTGCTGACAGCTCAGAGCCTGGAGCCTGATTCTGATTTTGTGTCTCCCTCTCTCTCTGACCCTCCCCCGCTCACACTTTGTGTGTCTCTTTCTCAAATATAAATAAACGTTAAAAAAAAACTTTAAAAAGATTTGCATTACAAGGTGATAGTTCTTTCTCAGGGTTCCTCAACATCTACATATTTTAAAGTGAGCATTTTTTTTCCCTGTGGGGGTTGCCCCGTGCTTTGTAGGATGCCTTTCTATCCACTGGATGCCAGTAGCACTCCCCCGCCCCCCCCCCCCCCACAAATGTCTCCAGACACTGCCAAATGACCCCTTGAGGAGAAAAATCATCCCCAGTTGAGAACCACTATTCCATCTGAACTCCACACTGGGTTATGATTCAAAGTTACCTATGGCAGTGGTTTATTCCACATATGAGGCTCGTTTATTTTTGAAGCTAGCCAGTTGAATTTTGGATTATGGCAGACAATACTAATCGATAATATGAAGGCTTGACCACAGGTTGCAAATATTAAGTTCATTCTTTGGGTTTCAACCTAAGATACTACAGCTCTTTGATTCAATTAAGAGCCAAGTCAACTGACAGCTACTCACCAGCCTAAGCTATTTGCACAGTTGTCTACAGCTAGACCACACAGCTGGGCAAAGTTATTTAATGCATCCTGAAAGCATGCCTTACGCCTCCCCTGCTTGTGCACATCCAGCTTTTCAGATGCCTGCAACAACAGCTGTTGAAGAAGCCTGGCCTAATCCATTATGCACACATGTTGAGTCCAGAAGATTTGTGAGTCTGCAAACCAAAACAGGATGCAGGAGCATCAGGATGGCACCCAGAGGCCCTGACTATGGAATGTGTGGAAATTATACAGCTATTCCTATACCACACATTTATCAAAATGGAGAGGTGGCTGGGGCGCCAGGGTGGCTCAGTCGGTTAAGTGTCTGACTCTTGATGTATGTAGGCTCAAGTAGTGATCTCACAGTCATGAGATCAAGCCCCACCAACAGGTTGCTTGCGATTCTCTTCCTCTCTCTCTTCTCACATGCTCTCTCTCAAAATAAATAAATATTGAAGGAAAAAAAAAAAAACAGAAAAATGGACCAAAACCAGGACTTCTATGACCTCTTCCAAGACTTCCTATCTTTTCAGATGCTTTGTGCAACTTAATCTTTCTGCTCACTGTTCCATGTTTATTAAACATCTCTCCTATTCATAAGTTGAGGAACTCCACAGAATATAAAGTCAAAACAGTGCCTGGCCCTTAATAGGCATCCAGTATTTGGTGAACGGAGATCATAGTTGCATTTAGTACAATGCATACAATAAATATTCATTAGCATTAGGGTCACATCTCTTCTGTCATGCTGACTAAACTCCTCTCACTGTGTTTATTTCACACCATCCCATAAATCATTGTATGTTATCTATTCTTCTCAAAAACAAAAAATTTAGATTAGAAAGGAACAGTAATACTGAATATCAATACTAGTGGGTGCTACTATTATTGAGCGCTTACTATGAGGCAGGCACACCACACTTTTCTGTAAATTATTCCATTTGTCCTTAGCCAGATAGTAAATATTTAGCTCTTTAGGCCATATAGGAGTTTTATGGAACATTCTTCATCCACTTCATCTTCTCCTTTTTCTTCTTTACTACCCTTTAAAAATGTAAAAATCATTCTTATGTAGCAGAACATGCAAAAAAAAAAAAAATCCACTCCATCAGCACCATTTTGCGGATGAGACTAAAATTGCATTCAAAGAAACATCTAATGTTCCTTATTTTACGTACTTTATTGTAGAGCTACCACAACATAATATAAGCTCCATAAGGACAGGAAATTTTGTCTTCCTTGGTCAGTTTTTTTTCTCCAGCGCCGGGAACAGTATGTGGAACAGAGATCTCAATAAATACTTATAGACCAAAGGAATGAATACGTGAATGAACTTGACCAGTTATACTAAGTGACTTAACTATTGATTGCCTCAGGAAGGCTGTGGCTGCACAACTCTGGCCACTAGATTTTGCTGTTTCCCTTAGTATTAATCAATGCGGGGACAAAGAATCTCCACCCGAAAGGGAAACCCAAATTGAAGAAAACTTGTTAAGTAGGACAGAAGATGCTGCCCTCACTCAAGATGGCGACAAGGCAGCGTGCCCCTTCCGGTCACGTGATCTGCCCGTCGGTGAAGGGCGCCTCCCCGCGCCTGCGTGCTGCGCCGCGGCTGCGAGGCGCTGAGGGGAGAGGCGCCGCCGCCAGCGCCGACGCGGGGACCCGTTAGAGCGGAAGCGCAGCCGCCGCCGCCTTCGCTATCCCGGGGACCCTGATTCCCGGCAGGTGGGAGGCGGAAGCCATGTCGAAGCGGCTTCGGAGCAGTGAGGTGTGCGCGGACTGCAGCGGGCCGGGTGAGTCGCACCGGCCGGGCCCGCTCTCCTCAGCTCTCCTCAGAGGGACCCCTGCGCCGGGGCCGTCCCCTCGGGTCGGGCGGATCCCGGTGGCCGAACCCCACACTTGGGGTCGCGGGGAGGAGGAGCCGGGGAGGCCTCGGAACGGGACCCGTCCCGGGCCTGTCAGAGCTGGGCGGGCAGGGGGGGGGGCCGCCGCCCTCCCGTGCCTCCCTCCCCTTTCATCCCCTCTCGTCCCCTCTGTCCCAGGCCGGGCGGGGAGGCTGCGGGGTCGGGGCCGCTTCCCCAACAGGAAGGGGCTTGGGCAATCCACAGGAAGGCATTTACAGAAGTAAAATGCGAGCGTTCTCCCGGCTGCGGCCCCCAGGGCTGCAGGTGTCCCCCCTCCCCTTACAGCCCCCCGGACCCCTGCCCCGCGAGGAGGCCCTGCCCGGGGTGGGTGCACTCGCCGCTTCCGTCCACCGATACTCTGCAGGGGACTCCGGTAGATGATTTCCCTGCTCCTAACATCCCGGTTCCCACTCCACGTCCACCGGGGAGAATCTCCGGGACGTCGGGGTCTTGCAAACACATGCAGCGCTTAGGAGGCAGTGCGCCCGCGTCTTGAGTTTTGGGATCTGGACGGCCTGGGTTCAAACTAGGTCTGCCTGTGGGTGACCTTGGGCTGGTGATTTCATTTGGCCCAGCCTTAATTTCCTTCTTTTTTTCCGATGGAGAGAATTGGGAGAACCACATTCGGTGGTAAGAAAGAGTCAGTGACTATTCTTAGGATTATCTCATCTAAGTTTCTTTTTTTTTTTTTTTCCTGTTTTGTATTGTGATGTTTGGTACAGAACCTTTGCAGTCTCTTCAAGCTAGCGTTGAGTTTCTAAATCTTACATTAATTACAACGTACAAAACAAAATCACTGGCAAATAGACACACTTGGGCGTTCAGGCAGGCTAGGCCGGCATAGGGATGCGTTGAAAGCCCAAAACCATTCCTCCCTGCGTAATTTTCTGATTTGGAGTTCAGATCCCTCTTAGCAGTTGGCATTGAATTGACAGGTCTCTCTGCTATTTTCCGCGCTTGGATTTTAGTGCTTTGAAATTCGAAGTCATTCAAAGGTAAGATGGCCTTCTTTGGTAGGTTTAGTGTCCAATCAACAACCACAGCGTAATCTTCGAACAGCAGTGTTTTTGCAACTGTTCTGAACTTCATCGTGTCATATGGAAGTCGAGACTGATTTCAGCTAGTGCCGTGATAACTCAAACCTTGTGTGGTTATTTCACGGCCTGCGTAGTGCAAGTGGGGTTACCAGTTTCCTTTGAAGGTGGGGAGGAGGGTGGAGAGCTGAAAAAGAGGACCTCAAGTTGATGTGGGTTATACAAACTCCATCGTATTCTCTAAACATGTTATTTGTTCCACTTCCTTATTTTCTTGTTTTCAGTTGAACGTTCTGTGATGTGTTTGATTCACATGAGTCTAGATTCAGACTTCCTCTTGGAATGTGTGTTCTTTACTCCCCATGAGTTGATGGGGGACAAAGGAAAACTGAGGTCCCCATTTGCCGCGCTAAAGACTGTCTTGCCCTTGTGCAGCATTTCGTGCATATTTCAGACCATTTTCTCTTCCATTGTATCGTTTTATTTGTCTCAGATGCCTAATCTACAGAGACTTGAGTCATTTCCTTCCTGTTTTGAATATAATTAGGCTACCTTGAAATGTTGTGTGAACTTGAGGAGCTAGGAATTTGTGCTGCCTTTTCTACAGAGCCCTGGTCAGAGAGTTGCCTCTTTCTCTTACGGGTCCCTTTAAAGATTCTGATGACTGCTAAGGCCGTCTGTCTGGAAAATGCACATGCAGTCACTCTTTGAACACAGAATTCATGTTTATAATTTCCTCATGGGGTCACAGACATTTCTGAAGCCTATCTGTGGTGTTCCTGGAATCCTAGTGGAGAAGCCCCAGAACAGAACACTTAGGTAAACTGGAAAGGTTTCACCCAATAGCATTCATATGAACTCGGTTTTGTTTTTACTGTGTTGTGAACACTGTCATATTTTTTTCCCGATGGGATTCTGATCTATGATGTTGAAGTGATTGAGAATGTGTGTTAAATCCTTGTTGTCTTATTTCTATTTAATTTTCTCCAAGAACACGGTAAATCTTCTGAATGATATTTGAAAACCAAACCTGTGTTTCAAAATAGCCTTTTTCCCCCCAATAGTAGTAGTATGAGTACCATACTACCAGAAGAAGTGTTCTTATGTATCTTTGTACCTATCGTTCATCTTGATATTTTCAATCTTTGCTTTTCAGGATTAGATAGTAGTACTGACAGAGTTCTACTTCATTGAGTTATTTTGTTTCTGTTTTATTTCATGGCAAACCCTTAACCATGATCACTATTAGCAAATATTGTACTTTTTTTTTTTAATGAATCTAGTTCATTTTAAATAGCTCCTCCTCTGCGCTCAACTATCCGAAAATTCCACTTGAGACATTTCGCCATAGTAGTTGTGTTCGTCTGACACATTTGATGTTTTAAGTATTGACAAAAACTTTTTCCCGTTCTCATGAATTTCAGTGGCCTCTTGAAAATATCTGAATGTTACTTAGAAAATAATTTAGAAAACTTATAACTGTTGACGTTACTAAGTACTTACTATATACAAGGCACTTTACCCTTTATGTCTACCCTAGCCTGAGGTATGCTATTATTCCTATTTGATCCATGGCAAGGATGCTCAAAGAAATTACTTGCCTGAAATCATTGTGCGAGAAGTGGCAGAGTTGAGGTTCCAACCCGGGACTGCTTGTTTGCAGAACCACCCTCTCAACCACCATGCCCTCTGACTCCCAAGATTTGTTTCTGATCGAAATCTCATAACTTTTCATTATATGGTCGGAAAGGATTTGAATAAACTGCCAAACATGGTAAAGATGGTGTACATGCATTTCAAAGATTTTTGTGGACATTGAAGAATTTTTAAAAATAACTCTTAGACCAGGCAGCTTGAGTGGCACCTATTGTCACCCCATTATGAGTCTGACAACATGTAGAAAGTCTGATTCTATCTGGGGTTTCTAAGTATGTGTTCAGTTTACTTGCCCAGTCTGGATTATTCTTACTGCCTACCAAATGCGAATTATTCCTTGTCTCAAAGGATGTCTGCTGAAGTTCCATGGGACTTCGTGGGGAAAAAGTATCGTACCTGCACCAAAAATGTTACTTGCTTTTATTTTACATCTTTGCCTTTGTGGATCTGCTGCCATTACAGCTTCTCTTCCTTTGGATCAATTGCAAGGGGGAACTTGGCAGTTTATTTGAAACGAGTAATGGATGTCATAGAACATTTCCTAGCAGAAAAGGGCAGGTTCCTCAGTCTGTCCTTTGAGCCACCGTAGCCAAGCGGTTTCGTTGTTGTGTCTCTTGCAGCTTTCTGCAAGAGAGCCTTGAGGAGGTATGGCAGTAGATTTGCTTCGGGTAATGCCGTAATGCCGTGTGGATTATTCACTGATATGATTATGTTCTCTTGCCCTTTGTGGAGATGGGTTTGAGATGATTCATCCATACCCTCTCAGTTTGCTTCTCTTATGTGGAATGAAGGAACGAGCATCTGAGATGGTAGATCCCATCAGGGTTACAGACTGTGACCCTGGACCAGAAGGGAGACAGCTGCTTATTCAGGGCTTCCACTCATGTTTAGTCTCGGTTCACATTGTGCCCAATCAGCCAATATAGACGGCACCATCAGACAGGCTCACCAGCCTGGTGTGTTGGCCAGCGTTCTAAAACAGCAGAAAAGCCTTGTTTTTCTGAAAAACCAAACCTCGGTCACCTGGGGCCATCTGGCAGCACAGTAGCCCCCTGTGTCCTCACCACTGAGATGTCATTCTTCCTTCCAGACCCTTCCTGGGCATCAGTAAACCGGGGGACTTTTATCTGTGACGAGTGCTGCGGTGTCCACCGGAGCCTGGGGCGCCACGTCTCCCAAGTAAGGCACCTGAAGCACGCGCCGTGGCCTCCCACGCTGCTGCAGGTAAAGAGTAGGAACTCACACAGCACATAATTGGAGCTTTCAGGGCTCTTGGTTTTAGCAGTTAACATCTCTTCACTGTACTTCTGGAATCTTACAACGGTGTTTGAATCACAACTGAACAGAGGTGCCGTGCCTATCCCTGCTGTATATAAGGCCTGAATTTGTTGTTTAAGATTCCCGCCCCCCAACAAATCCCAACAGCTCAATTATAGATAGATAAATAATTTTTAAAGTTTTTTTTTGGTAATGTTTCACTGCTGACTTTCTAGACTGTTACCAGAAAGTGTTGTTAAATGACCCATCTTTTCCCTATGCCGTGATAAATATTTCTGAAGGCTGCAGTCTCAGAAACTTTTCATTATGTCTCCTGCTTTGATCGAAGCATGGACTGAGAGTCCTCAGAAATTTCAGAAACATGTGATTTAAGCTTTCTTGAAGTTCTTCTTAACCAGTTAGAGACCAAATTAAGTTAACATGTTTCAGTTGAATGCCCAGCACCCTGCTGAGTGTTAAGTGAGCCCTTTGTTTAATTTGGGGTTGAATGTCATGTCACCTGTACTTCTATTTTGGGGTACACATTCTTCAAGTTCCGTTGGAACTCAGAATTAAGCATGTGTTTTGCCTTCATTTGTCTTGAGTACATATTTTACTAAATCTGTGGCAGCTGTACAACATGTCCCTTAAACCAAGGGCCCAAAACAAGTGGGTTTGGGTCTCTGTTGTGATGGTATCTCCACTAATACAAAAAACAGATGGGGCTGTGTCAGGAGTCCTGCTTTGAAATGAAATTGGGAAGTATGGCTTATTAATAACTTATGCTGAGAAGTTTCTAACAGCTCCATTTCATGTGAAAGTAGGTGTTTACTGCTCTCAGGTGTTTGTTTACAGATTTCATTATGGGGCCTGAAGAAAGTCCAGAGATGAGTAGTTTAAAATGCCAGGCTTGACCCTAAAAGAACAATTCCGAAAGTATGGCACATGAACCACCAGTGGTACTCAAGACAGATGTAGGTAATACTCAAATATTTATTTTAATGGTTGCATTATTTTAATGTGTATAAGAGAACTTTAACTAGCACACCAAGCCATAATTCCTAGTAGAAGTTTTAAAAAATGAGTGGATTTAAGGAAAAATATTAGGCGGATAGTCTAGACAGTATGTGGGTTGTTAGGAATCTTGAAAATAGTATTTGGATGATCTGGCTTAGGAAATACTGCACTAAAGTGCCAAAGTACTCTTCTTCTATAATCTATAAAAACAGTTTAATCAAATCCTCTTAGATCTTTAGCTATCCTGATCAAACCTGAATCATGCATACAGATTCATTGTTCTCCTTCTAGAATCAGAAAGCAGTTGATTTGTGGGACATCCCCATCATGCTAGTATTTGTCATGGGGCTTAGTTTTCCCAGTTCAGTCACTACAGTTCCCAGGGAATATTTGTCGAAAGAAATTAAAATGTGATTTTATACTGCTTGGTTTTAGATGGTTGAAACCTTGTATAATAATGGTGCTAATTCTATATGGGAGCATTCATTGCTGGACCCTGCCTCTGTTATGAGTGGAAGACGTAAAGCTAATCCACAGGATAAAGTACAGTGAGTGGAATGTTTAATACTTTTCTTTGTAACACATGGGGCCCACTAAAAGGTACACAGCTACTTTTGACCAGCCTCCACAAGGGCAGCACAGGAAGTGGGTACACCCCAATTATGCATTGAGCCTTTTGCTATTAGAAATGCAGAAGACTGGGCACTGGACCATCTCTTTTGCGTGATTGCATGCACAAGTCAGCGGCTTCTTCAGTTTGAGACAAAGCCTCGGATGCTGTTCATGTAATCAGATTTAGGCTTAGGTGCTCAAACAAGAGGCAGTCAGACCAGAAATCTCTGTTCTGGGCTCCAGTCTGCCTGATGCCTCACCTATAGGATGGGATGAAACGCCCCTTCCTTGCAAGGCCACTAGGTCAATTACGAAAATTACAAAGAGGGGCCCCTGGGTGGCTCAGTCAGTTAAGTGTCCCACTCGATCTCGGCTCAGGTCATGATCTCATGGTTTGTGAGTTTGAGCCCCACGTCAGGCTCTGCGCGCTGTCAGTGCAGACGGAGAGTGCTTGGGATTCTCTCGCCCTGTCTCTGCCCCTCCCCCACTCATGCACTCTCTCTTTCAGAATACATAAATAAACTTAAAAAAATTTTTTTAGAAAGAAAATTACAAAGAGAGGAGAGGTGCTATAAAAAGCAAGTCCTCTGCAGTCCTGGCCATTAGAATGACTAATCGATGTTTTGCAGGTCTTAAACTCCTGATGGAACTTCCTTCTCTGTTGTTCATTTTCTTCTCGAGTGGGGCACATGGGTCACTTCCTCTTCTTTTTACAACCTGAAGAATGGGGAATGTTGCATCTGCACTGCAAGTGAGCTGTTTTCTTTGTTTTCGAACAGTCCTAATAAAGCGGAATTCATCAGAGCCAAGTATCAGATGTTGGCGTTTGTGCATCGCTTGCCTTGCCGGGATGATGACAGTGTAACTGCCAAAGACCTTAGCAAGGTGGGCCACACCTTTTAAATTCCCTACTGTTGCTGGATGAAACAGTGTATTGTTTCACTTGAAAAAAAATTAAAGAGGAAGAAGAGAAAAACAACACAAAAACTTTCTGTACTCTAATTAATAACAGCCTTTTTTTGGAATTAATTTCATCTTGAATCTTAATTCAAGCGGAATTAACATGGCAGCCATTCATGTCAGTGGAGGTACAGGGCAAGGAGGAAAAATAAGTACGTATCTAGAAAACGATTTGTGTTTTCCAGATATGGTTATAAAGTTGTATTTCTAGGGTTGCCTGGGTGGCTCAGTTGGTTAAGCATCTGGGACTCTTGATTTTGGCTCAGGCCTTGGATCTCACGGTTCATGAGTTTGAGCCCCGCGCTGTGTGGAGCCTGCTTGGGATTTTCTCTCTCTGCCCCTCCCCTGCTCATGCTCTCTCTCTCAAAATAAATAAATAAAACTTAAAATAATTATTAATAAAAATAAAAAAATAAATTATATTTCTATACGTTTTTGATTAACTTTGAAATAGGAATCATCCATGAGTTTGTTTCTAGAAGGGACTAGAAAGTTTGAGGGACTTTTTTTAGGTGCCTAGGTTGTCTACTGAGTAGAATCTTCAGGAAGCAGGATGACTCAAAGCTGTAGTGCTCAGGATTCTTTATTATACTTGTGAAATGAGTAGACGGCTTTCTTTATGTGGGCCTCTGCGTGTTTTTGAGAGATGCCATGAGAAATATGTATATTTTCAAAGCACCACTTTTAGGAAATGTTCATGCAGAGCATGGGCATTCACAACTCAGATTTTTAAAGTTTGCATAGAAGCATATGTAATTGTTATTTATGTTCATTAATAAGGCTTGGCATGGGTTTTTTACCATTGTAAAAATATTAAATAAACTGATTTTAAAAATAAGGCATGGATATGGATGCTGCAGTAGATTCCTGCATTCTCAGATTAAGAGTTATGGCATTTTGGACAATTCTAGGTTGGACTTGAAGGAAAGCAGCTCATCTTCTGCATGTGTAAGAGCTTTTCTGCAGTGGTACAGAATTTGGTATACACAGGCCTATTTCCCACCCTGAAAGACTTGGTTAAAGTAATATATACAAGACCAAGAGTGGTGTTGTGGAGAGGGTGTGCTATAAGGCAGAATCCTGTAGTTTATGCGGTGTGGGATATGCGGTCTATGGAGCAGACCGATAACAACAGCAGATAATAATAGTGATTATCAGAACAACAGCAGCTGTATTCTTTGAACATTTCCTATGTACCAGACTCCAGGCTAAGCACTTTGTTATATAATTGATTCCTTACAGTTACCCTGTGAATAACAGGTGGCATAGTTATCACCATTTTGGAGATGAGAAAACTAAGGCTCAGCTTGCTTAAAGAACTTCCACAAGGTCACACAACTTGAAGGGTGTATGGTTTGAAATTCAGGTCTTAGAAACCTCAGAACCATGTTCAACCACCTTCTCATACTGCCTCTCACTCCAGGGCTGACTGTGCCCCCTAGAGAGATCATGCATCTGGGCACGTCGGCCTTCCCAGCCCTGTTTCCTTCTCAGTAAGTGCACCTGGCCCCAGTGGAGAGCACAGAGGTGGTTGTGACCAGCAAGGGAGACACTGCTTCATCCATCTTACTGAGCCTAACAAAGATTATTACTAACATAATGTATATTAAAATGACCTGCCAGCTGCTCTAGCACACCACTCTTTACACCTTTAATGAACATTTTTTTGGTTTGTGTGTTTTTCAGCAACTCCATTCAAGCGTGAGAACGGGGAATCTCGAAACCTGTTTGAGGCTGTTATCTTTAGGAGCACAAGCCAACTTCTTTCACCCTGTGAGGAAAGCATGAATTGATTCAGATATTAAGTTGAAACTAAGTGGGTTGTGTTTGTGTAACCTTAGTTTTATTTAATTTGCTTGTTTGCCTCCTTTTTGTTAATACTCAGGAAAAAGGGAACACCCCACTCCATGTTGCCTCCAAAGCAGGGCAGATTTTACAGGCAGAATTATTGGCAGTCTATGGAGCAGACCCAGGCACACAGGATTCCAGTGGGAAAACTCCTGTTGATTATGCAAGGTAAGAGACCTAGATTCTTGTTGCTCCCTCGGTTAGGGATTATATATGTTGGCTATGATTCATTGCTAGGTGGCTAAATTGTGTATGATTAACATTTAACCCCTTTAAGTTAAGGATTTGCATCCTATTATTTTGCAGATGAAGACATTTCAGATACATGTGAGCTCAGAGGCTGGCCAAGTCCTAGAGGGTAGAGCCATTAACCAGTTAGCTTTCAGTCTTTCACATGACTTAGAGTGCAATGGTATTTGGGCCATAGGCAGAGTCCAAGTCAAGTATCAAGAAATGCAGAACCCACCCGTCAGTTTTTTAATATGTTTAGTCATTGCTTCAACTTAAAAGCAGATCTGTATGGATAGGTATGTGATTAAACAAGTACAGTGTAAAATGTTAATTGTAGGTTTTAGGTGGCTGACATCTGAGTACCTGCTATAAAATTCTTCTTTGTTTAAAAACTTTGACTGTGAAATGCTGGAAGAATAAACAAGTCCATAAGTTAGTCTTGAATATCCTTTAAATGATAGAAGATGGCTTATCTTTCCTTCTTCTTGCAAATTAACTTTATTAACTGCAAAGCACTATACTCTCTTCTGCAGAGGATAAAATGGGTGAAATGACAAAACTGTGCCTTCCCAGAATTTATTATCTCATAGAGGAGATGATTCATAAATGCCTGAAAGAGTTAAATGAAGCAAGATAATGTGGAATTCATTGCCAGAATGGATAACTCATCTTAAAAGGTTTATACAGGGTTTCTTCATTGTGGCCTAAATCATTAAGAAATTTCTTTAGTTGGGCTTTGAAAAATAGGTTAGATTTGGGTGTGTGACAGAGGAGCTAAGACATTCCAGGGGAAAAAGAAAGGCCTGAGTCAAATTCAGGAGGGACGGATGGACAGGGCGTGTTGGGCACAGCAGAGCGCTTCACTGGATAGAGCAGAGTGAGCTGAGATATTGAGGAATATAGTATTTCATCAGATCTGAGACTCCACCGATTGTATGGGTCATCATTATCTCATATACCACTAAAAAATGAGGAAAACTTGGCCAATTAAATGATGACCCAATAAGTGCCTGGGTCACTTAGTTGGTTAAGCATCCGACTCTTGACTTAGGCTCAGGTCATGATCTCACAGTTTGTGAGTTGGAGCCCCACATTGGTCTCTGCACTGACAGCATGGAGCCTGCTCGGGATTCTCTCTCTCTCCCTCTCTCTGCCCCTCCCCTACTCTCTTTCTCTCTCAAAATAAATAAATAAACTTGAAAAAAATAAATGATGGATGTACCATCAATTGTCAGATATTTCCTGATTTTACAGCTTTTAAAAAAAAAAAAGGAAAAAAAGATGTATACCTCAGAAATCAAATATGTGGTATGTTGGAGGAATATTTTGTAGTGTCCTGAACGGTGGGAAGAGAAGCTGACAGGAATTAGGCTTTATCTTTTAAGCGGAAGAGAGCCCTCAGTACATGGTACTTACTATCACTTATGTTGGAATTCCCTCATGTGTACCTTGCATATACAGTAGTCTCTCCATGTAATAATTTATTTATGCGCCTTGTTACTAAAAGGATTTCAAACAGCTTAAATATTTATTTCATAAATGAAGAAAGGCAAACCTAATGTTTTCTGTTATGGAAATTGAAGTTAAGGACATAAAAGTAGTTACAAGTGTGAGCCGTGCATTCTTTTGGTCTCTGCTTCCCTGAATTAAAGACCTTGAAGTGGTTACTAAACTCATCCAGAGTCAGACTGGCTGCATCAGGAGCCTCTAGGGGAAGGACCTTCTTCATAACACTGATGTTCACACTCATCCCATCCTTACTGAATCAGAATTTCCAAGGTCAGGGCCTGGATATCTATATGTTGTCTAAAGCAGTCTAGTTCATTTTTCAGAACCTCTACTCTAGATCACTTATTAGTTTTATTTTCTACCTCCTTAGATGAAGTTATTCTTCATTCCTTTCATAAGTCCATGATTTCCTTATTAAGTATTCCATTTTGTAAATTAAAGGAAAGGGAGTAGTTCAGATTACAAAAAGTTTATAGAGTTGGGAATAAGAGTAGACCTTGAAAGTTTATCTCACACAAAAGGTTGATTATTCAGAGAAGTTGCATTTGGTAACTCAGGTGTCTTGGGAGACATTTCTGTCCTTTTTTATTCTAGAGCCAGTGGCTGGTGAGGAATATAACTGGTACTTTGTTTTCTGTTGGTAGGCAAGGAGGGCATCATGAGCTGGCAGAGCGTCTTGTAGAAATACAGTACGAGCTGACTGACAGACTCGCCTTCTATCTCTGCGGCAGGAAACCAGGTGAGTGAAAGGCTAGTGGCCCCTCCACACCTTCAGTCAGTCAGCCTCTGCAAGAACAAGTTGGGACACTGGTACCCAAGATGTCTGCTTTAACATTTCCTCTAGAAAATTGCAAATGAGGATTTTTATTTGAAAAATAAAAATTTAAGTTTTATACAAAAGATATAAGGGTAGTCAAATCTCCTTGAATTTTATTCTTTAAGACTTTATCTTAGCTCCAGAGGAGTGACTATTTGAAGAATCAAAGAGCACAATTGAACCAAAATTGAACGTGCGCCATAGCTCTTGCACACGATGGGACTAGGATCGGAGGAACAGAGCAGTAACCTGTGTAGTTATATGAAGAATTCTGCTATATAAGGAATGGAAAAGAGTCCAAAAGTAAACTTTTTCATCAGCCAACTTTATTTATGAAGTAGAACTGGGGTTAGCAAACCATGGTCTCTGGGCCAAATCTAGCCTGTCACCTGTTTGTTTTAATAAAGTTTTGTTGCAAGATAGCCATGCCTGTTCATTTACATAGTGTCTGTGGCTGCTTTTACACTACTACAGCAGAACTGAGTAGGTTGAGGGGCGCCTGGCTGGCTCAGTCGGTAGAGCACGTGACTCTTGATTTGGGGTCATGAGTTCGAGCTCCACATTGGGTGCAGAGATTACATAATTAAAGAAGGAAAGAAAGGAGTACGTTGAGTATTTGCAAGAGAGATCATATGGCTGCATAGCCAAAAATATTACTGTCTGGCCCTTTACAGAAAGTTTGCCAGTTCCTGATTAGAATATCCATATGCACATATACAGTGGTTCCCTAACCTGGCTGTATGATAGAATTAAGAGCCCCTGGTGTGGTTCCACTTCCCAGTCCTTTCTTTCCTGCTAAATACGATTAAAAACCCTGGACCAAACGCATGGAGTACCTATCTGAGGACTCTGGCTGGTGGATTAGGAACTCAAAGTACCATGGAGCTAGTGGTGAGTGTCCTGTTTATTTTACTTCTAATACGGCTTTTGTGATGGCCTAAAACCTGGAACTGTAGAGCAGGTGCAAGAAGCCTTCTCTGTCTGGTCTAAAGAGCAGTAAGTGGGATTCCTACAGGACAGGGAGTTGGGGGATTCCCCTGGGGTTTCTTTCTCCTCCTTCTCCTTTTTCACCAACCCAAGCCC
The DNA here is from genome assembly GCA_028646485.1 of Cryptoprocta ferox. Lineage (NCBI taxonomy): Eukaryota > Metazoa > Chordata > Mammalia > Carnivora > Eupleridae > Cryptoprocta > Cryptoprocta ferox. The sequence continues at coordinate 17,538,551 of CM053566.1, read as the reverse complement.
CGAGGCAGTCCTATGGCTACAGCAGTGGCGGCACAGCTGCCTGAATCTCTGACCAAGAGCATGAGAGGAATTCTCATTGCTTTTATTTTTCTCTCTGTTCTCTTACCACTTGGCCCAGGAGGCAGAGCCTAACCTGGTCTGTTGTCTGCTAAAACAAAAATATTAACGTTCTCCATAGAATTTAAAGAAGACTCAGAGTCACACAATATAATATTCAAAATGTTCAGGATATCAGCCATAATTACTTGACATATAAAGAACCAGGAAAATCCCAAAAGACTTGTAGGGGAAAAGGTAGTCAACAAAAGCCATTCCCAGATGACATAGATGTTGGAATTATCAAAGACTAAAGCAGTAGGAACATCATGCTTAAAGAAGTTAACTATGAATGTTCTTGAATCATAAAGAAATATAGAAGGTCTCAGTAGAAAAACAAGATATAAAAATGAACCAGATACAAATGTTGAACTGTAGTGTCCTACTCTGGATTTCGGCTCAGGCATGATCTCGCTGTCATGAGATTAAGCCCCACATTGGGCTCTGTGCTGGTGGTAGAGAGCTTGCTTGGGATTTTCCTGTCTCCCTGTCCGCCCCAACGCCTACCCCTGTTCGCACCATCTTTCAGTCTCTCTCTCTAAAAAATAAACATTTTTTTTTAAAAGAAATGTTGAACTGAAAAATACAGTAACTAAAATTTTAAAACTCACTGGATGGGCTTAATAGCAGATTGGAAATGACAAAGAAAGACTCAGTGAATTGAAATAGATCACTAGAAATTACCCAGTTTGAGCAACAGAGAGAAAAAAAGAATGGGAGGAAAAATAAACTGAACACAGAGCCCCACGGACTTAGGGGACTATGTCAGAAAGTTATGTTTGTATCTTCAGAGTCCCAGAAGGAGATCAAGCGTGGTGCAGAAAAAATATTGAAGAAACATGGGTTTACAACTGTAAATTTGGCAATAGATAGACTTACAGATTCAAGAAACAGAATCCCAAACAGGATAAACTCAATGAAATCCTCACTCAGACACATCAAAATCAAACTGCTGAAAACTAAAGGCAAAACATTTGAAAGCAGCCAAGAAAAAAAAAATGACATATAACATATAAAAGGATAGTTATTTGAATGACTATGGATTTTAATTGGAAACCGTGGAGACAAGTCCTGAAAGAAAAGAACTGTCAGCTCAGAATTCCATTTCCAGTGAAAATAACCTTCAAGAATGAGGCAAAATACATTTTAAGATGAAGGTAAGAGAACTAGTTGCTCTAACAGAAATGCTAGACAAAGTGTTTTGGGTAGAAGGGAAATGATACCAGAGGGAATCTGGAACTTTAGGAGTGAAAGAAGAGCAACTGAAATGATAAATATTGCATAAATATAAGAGACTATGTTTTCCTCCTAAGTTCTTTGAGATATGTGTGACAGTTTAATGCAGAAGTTATAGTATTGTCTAGTGGGATTTTTAGCATATGTCACTGTGATACATTTGATAGCTATTGACATAAAAGGGGAGCAGGTAAAAGAAATACAGAGATAAGGTTTCTGCATTCATCTTAAAATAGAAAAATATTTCTAAGTAGGCCAAAAGGTTATGTATACTATAATGCCTAGCACAATCACTAACAGACTATATGGTGATATGTGGTCAAAACATCTAGAGATAAAATGGGATGTTAAAAATTACTCAGATAATCAAAAGATACTTTAAAACATTCCAGAAAAGAGAGAAAAGGGGAGAAAGACAGGAACAAAAAAACTGAGGCCCAAACATAAACTAAATAATAAAGTCCTAGACTTATATCCAAACATATTTAAGACAGTAAGCTCTAACTATATGCTGTCTACAAGAAACCCACTTTAAATATAATGATAGAGGTAATTGAAAAGCAGAAAGGTAAAGGAGCGCCTCCGTGGCTCAGTTGGTTAAGCATCTGACTTTGACTCATGTCATATCTCTTGGTTCATGAGATCAAGCCCTGCATCTGCGCTAACAGCCCTGCATCTGCGCTAACAGCAGGGAGTCTGGTTAAGATTCTCTCTCTACCTCTTTCTCTGCCCCTTTCCTGCTCGCTCATACTTGTGTACTCTCTCTCTCCACCTTCCTCCCTCCCTCAAAATAAATAAACTTTTAAAAAAAAGTAACCAATCCTTGAAAACCACACACTGCCAACTACCACCCAATAAGAAAGAGATAATGTAAATCCATAATCTTACATTTTAAAGAACTTTAATTTATACTTTAAAATATTCCATTTAAGAAAACCCCAACCCACATGATTTCACTGTTAAGTACTGTGAACTAGCTGAAATAGTGTTGCCATATAATAATATAACAGACATGCTTTATGATTCATATGATCTGCTAGCTTTGCAATTTTGATTCTTTTTTAAAAATTTTTTTTAACGTTTATTTATTTTTGAGAGAGAGAGACACAGAGTGTGAGCGGGGGAGGGTCAGAGAGAGAAGGAGACACAGAATCAGAAGCAGGCTCCAGGCTCTGAGCTGTCAGCACAGAGCCTGACGCGGGGCTCGAACCCACGAACCATGAGATCATGACCTGAGTTCAAGTCGGCTGCTTAACTGACTGAGCCACCCAGGCGCCCCTCAAGTTTGATTCTTAATGGATATTTTTAAGTGTTAGGAATTCACTTTTCAGTTTTTGCACATTAAATGAAACTATTCTACCAAGTATTTGAAGAAGAAATAACATCAGTTCTGCACTATATTTAGAAAATTAAAGGTAGGGAACACCTCTGAAGTAATTTTGTGAGGCCACTGTTACCCTGATACCAAACCCAGGAAAGACAGCACAAAAAAATAGCTCTCATGAACATGGACACCAAAATCCTCAACAAAATGTTGGCAGACCAAATCCAACTGTATATATATATATATATATCAATCATAACCAAGTAGGGTTTGTAAATGCGGATTAAATATTTGAAAATCACTGATTAAATATTTGAAAATTAATTAATGTGATTTATCACAGTAACAGACTAAAAAAAAAACCCATCAATCTTATCAGTTGATGCAGAAAAACTATGTAACAGAATTCACCATTCTTTCACAATAAGAAAAGAAAAAACTTAGCAAACTTGGAATAGAAGGGACTTCCTTAACCTGATAAAGAATATCTATCTATAGAAACCCACAGCTGACATCTTCCTTAATGACAAAAGGTTGAATGCTTTTGCTTGAATATCAGAAACAAGGCCAGGATGTCTACTCATACCACTCTTATTCAACATTGCTCTGGAAATCCTAACCAGTGCCATCAGGCAAGAAAAAAGGCATACAGATTGAAATGAAAGAGATACAATTCATCATAAATAAGATGGTTTCTATGTTGAAAATCCCAAGGAATTTACAGTTCTTAGAACTAATAAGTGAGTTTAGCAAGTTTGCAGAATGAATACAAGGGAAGCGATCAAAAATCAATCATACTTCTGTAGATTTGCAGTGGATAATTGGAGACTGAACCTAGAAAAAACCGTACCATTTATAATAGCTCCAAATTGGAAGCTTAGGTAGAAATCTAGCAAGATATTCATGGGATCTGCATGCTGAAAACTACAAAGTGCTGAAAGCAATCCAGGAAGACCTGAATAAGTGGAGAACTGTGTTTATGGGTTGGAACACTCAATAGAGTTAACCTGTCATTTCTCCACTAATTAATTTGTAAAGCTAGTGCATTTCAAGGATCTACAGCAGACATAGATGTGCCGATCCTAAAATTTACAGAAAAGGCAGAGGAACTAGAATAGCCAAGAGACCATTTTGCAAAAGAAGAACAATGTGGGCAGAATCACACCATCCAGTTTTAACTCTTACTGTAAAGCTCTGCTGTACAGACGGTGGTTATGGTGAAGAGACAGACATACGTAGACACACACAAATATGTTCAGTTGATTTTGGACAGTTGCAAAGGCAATTCAGTGGAGGAAGATGGTCTTTTCAGTATATGGTGTTGGAGCAACTGGACATCATCCATTTGCACAAATAGAAACTTCAGTACCTCCCGCACTGCTGTAAAAACTAACTCAAAATAGATCGTAGATCTAAATGTAAAATTATAAAATGTCTAGAAGAAAACAGGAAAATCTGTGATCTTGGCTTAGGTAAAGTGTTTAGATGTAACACAAAAGCACAGTCCATAAAAGAAAACACTGATGAATTGGACTTCATCAAAATTGAAAACTTTTGCTCTGCAAAAACTACAATTAGGAGAGTGAAAAACAAGCCACACACTAGGAGACAATACTAGGAAATCACATGTCCAACAAAGAACTTGGATCCAGAATATTTATATCTAAATACATGAAATTCAAATGTAAGAAAACACACAGCCCAATAAAAACTGGGCAAAGACCATATCCAGATGACAAATGAGCACATGAAGTGAAGCACTCAGCATCATTAGCCATTAGGGAAATGCAAATTAAAAGCACAGTGAGGTACCACCACACACCTGTTAGAATGATTGAAATTTAAAAACTCGTTTAGAAACGAGCAATCTGGGTGTGAAGATGTGAAACGACTAACTCTCATACTGCTGGTTGAAAAACAAAATGATGGAGCGACCTTGCCAAAAAGTCTAGCAGTTTCTTACCAAGTTGCACATACATTGACCTATTACCTACGAAGCTAATAATCCCACTGCTGGCTATATATCCTAGAGAAATAAAGACTGATGGTTACCCAAAAACCTTTATGTGAATGCATAGAATGGCTTTTTATTCATTGGCATGTGATCTGCATCCACCAAAAGCTAGGTTAGAACTGGGTCAGTAAGCCCTGCCTGGATCTGCCAAGATCATCTCCCCCAGCCCTGATGGTTTTATGCTAATTGATTAATTTGAAAGTGAGCCACAAGACCCCCAGGGGCGCTCCCCCATCCCACTTGGACAGCTGGTGGAAGCCTGCTCTGAGCTAATTCAGCTCCCTACAAGTTCTGTCCATAACTGAAGGTCTTCAATTATACTGGGGATGAATGAAGTGTACAATTAGTGTGAACATAGCCTTGCTGCTTAATGGTGTCTGGACCTTTGTACCAGTAGAAAATGGGAATATGATTCTTGCTACCAGCCAGTCCTTAGGGAGTTTGTAGACAATCTGGCAAACTCTGTCCTCTCCCACATAATTCCTAACTATGGGAAAATACTAATTGCAGAATGTAAATTGAGAAAATAATGATGGTGTTTCTTTATAAAGCTTATCAGTGTTTATATAAACAAAACTTTGTCTTGATTTCTGTTTCAGATCACAAAAATGGACAGCACTTTATAATACCTCAAATGGCAGACAGGTAAGGCCACTGAAATACCAATCAATTTTATCTGTCACTGTTATTTCCTTGGTTGTATAGTGTTTAAGTGTATAATAATTTGTATTTAACAAAGCCCATACATTTTTCTCTTTTATGGCTATACAATTTGGAAATAAGACGGCTGTAAGTAAACCACCATGTAAAACTTAAGTTTGAAAGAGTACAAGTAACAAATTTACTAGTAAGAAAATTGGAGTTAGTGATATTGTCCCAGTTTTAGCCAGTTGTGACTGTATTGTGTCTATAGATGATATCTCAAAATATTTCTGTATTATAAAAGGATATTCTTTGTCTATAGCCATGATTGACAAAATTTTTAAGGGCTGAATAGTAAATATTTTAGGCTTCGTGGGTCACGCCTCTGTCACAACTACTCTGCCAGTTGTAGATGCAAGCATCCATGAACGTTATGTAAATGAAGGGCATATCAGTTGCAATAAGATTTTATTTCTGAACACTGAAATGTGAATTTCACAGAATTCTTCATGTTATGAAATATTTTTCTTTTGTTTTGGGATTTTTTTCCCCAAACCACTTAAAAATGTAAAAACCACATTTAGCTCATGGACCGAACAAAAAAATGGACTATAATCTGCATACCCCTGGTCTGTGAGGTTAGATGAGTTCACAGCTGCAGGAATGAACTTGAAATCCTTATTTATCCAATTGCCTTTGCACAAATACTGTCAAGAGTTTATGAGATGATTAGCTACTATTCTAGATGTAATCTTGCCATTCTGGTTTTTCACATTCTGCTCTTTTCATATTTCCTTCTATCATGCTTTTTTTTAATACTTTAAGAATTATAACTTTTCACATAAAGGGGCTGGTAACTAGCCTGGCAGTAGTTTTTGTTTTTTAGTTATTCAGTGATTATTTTTCTCTTTTCTATGTTACATGAGTATGATATTTCTAAAAGGAGTTACAAGTTCTTCTGTTCAAAGTTTTCTCACTAACTCCAATGGGCTGTAGAATTTTTGTTTCTGACCATGTCCATGAACTGTAATAAATGTCTTGATGCCTTGACTATCTTCATCTTCTACAAAGCTCACAAAAATGGTTTTTATTTATTTGCTTATTGGTTTTGTACATTTTCTTAGCAGCCTGGATTTGTCTGAATTGGCAAAAGCTGCTAAGAAGAAACTTCAATCTGTGAGTATCTCTGTTTCCTAGTGAAGTTCAGTGTGGAAAACCATGCATCCTCCTAATGCCTGTCCTCAGCCCGTTAGCTGTTGCATCAGATGACTTTGTTTCATACTCTCAGATGTTGTTAAATCAGAAGCAGAGCATTGAGTATGTAGAGAAGAAGACAGGAAGTACTATTAACTTTAGTAGATCCAGTTTATTGGCTCTGCTTCAAGTAATGGCATTTTTCTCTGTCATTTTGAAAGTGAAGGCTGTGCCTTTGACATTAGGAAGCTGTTTCTCCTAATAAGAGTTCCTTAGTTTCTCTCCACATTCAAGAGTAAGTGGGCTACGCTTCCTGGGATTCCTTCTGGTAGCCTCCTAGCACACTAGGGAATGGCACAATTTGATGCTGGAATGGTGAGTACCGTGGCTCCACTCGCTGCCATCTGAGACCCAGCCGCCAATATCACAGTCTTGCTTAGCCCACGTCATTCATCAGAGCCTCGTAAGTGTACGCTTTTGAGGGCTGGTGGTCCCGCCCCGGGTGCGCTCTCGGAACTCACCCAGCTCTGCAGGTCACAGCCTCCCTTCAGTCTGTGTGCTTCTTTCTGGCCTGCCCACTTCAGCCCTAGGCAGGACCCTGACCAGCCAGCTTCTCTCAGAGCACTTTCCCTTTGTTGGGGCCCCACAGGTGAAGCCTCACCTGGGTGCTTCCCCACCACTGTAACCACTAGATCACGCACCTCGGGCTGTTCTCACAGCCTTCTGGATCAGAACCAAGATTCCTAACTTCTTTTCTTAACCTTGAAGGGCATCATCGAGTTCTCACTGTTCAGTTTTTGCCCTGCTTTCCATCCGGTTCCCACTGTGTGCCTGCACACATGCATGTACGTGTGTGTGCGTGCATGTGCATGCACAGATGTGGACAAGCACAAGCATTTCTTTTTGGGTTTACATTCTCTAAGGCCACCTTCAAATCCTCCTTCGGGAATCTGCTCTTTCTGCAGTGTTCTCCTTCCCCAGCTTCCAGCCCTCTTGTCATTCAAGTAACCGATATCTGACCACCTTGACAGTATAGGTGGGAGTTTCCCCACACCTGACTCTGAAGCTGCAACTCCCCTAATATATGACTTTCTCCTCGTTCCTCTTCACTAGCGCTCCAAATAATACTAAGTACTGAATATGACATAAAAGTGAGTCTATCATTACTAGTATTTAACTGTGGTATGAAATAAATGTATTTTATGCAATCTGGTGTCTCTGTGTTCTGTATCTGTGGTTTTGTGTGTCTGTGTCATATGGTAGAATGATTAAGATGATAAGCTTTAGAATCAGGTAGAACTAAATAGTCTGTGATTTCATTTTAATTACTTAAGAGTATATAAGCAAATTTTTATTTTAAATAATTCAAACATTATACATAATACTCAGGCTTTCTTAACTAACCTACATTTGCTAGGCTGAAAACTGCATGAAGGTGGGGTTACGTCTGTAATATGGCTAGCATGTGGCAGGCACTAGATAAATACATGGAACAAAGTTGAGTACAGATCCCAAGAACCTGGGCTGTGGTCATACCGGTCAGGTATAGAGCTCATCTCTGACAGGCTCCTTAGTCTCTCTGTGCCGTGGTGTCCTCTCCTGGAAAGGGGGCTAATGTTCCATCAGAGGCTGCAGATCTGACCTGCTCAGTGAGACAGGCTGCTGTCGTTACTTATTGACCCCACCCACTGGTGTCCTCCTCACAGGGCATGGCCTGATCTGTGCCACTGCAATGTTTATCTCACAGTCTCTCCCTCCCTCCCTAATAAGAAACTGAGAAAAATATAATTAGACTAATGTGTTTCTTGAATTCGTAAGCATTAACATTTAGAGAGACTTAAACTTGGATCTCAGGTCCATCACTTGCTGCCTTTGTGAATTTAGGCAAGCTGCTAACTTCTGGGCCTCATTTTCCTTGTCTGTAGAGTGGGTAATAGTAGTTCCTATCTTCATAGAAATGTCATGAGTATTAATATGATGATAGCACAGTACCTGAGGTGTAAGCCCTCAGTCAGTATTCCTGTTGTAGTTACTGTTAGTAATAATAACCTTAGCTTATAGCCGCTTGTTAGAAAGAGACTGGATATTTGTGATGCAAGTTCAGGTCCCCAGTCCCTCATCACCTTATCCAGAAAAATGCTTTCAGAGTTTGTTTTCATTTATAAATATAAATTAACCACACTAGAGAAAATTTGGAAAATGGACAAGGAGAATCATTTTCATTCACTGTATTCGTAGTGGATTCAGGCTCAGTATTTTGATATGTTTCTTCTAATTGTTTCATATGCCTATCATTTTTTTGAATGGAAGCTCAGTCATAATTATAGGATTTTATATCCTGCTGCTTTCACCCAACATTTGTATCCCATTTTAGCAAGCTCCCACAATGTTGTGTAGCCAGCATTTTAAATTGCCACATAAACTACCTTCCAGTCACTGTGTGCTGGATTTTTACTGGGCCCATCTCTGTGCCAGGTACTGTGTGTGGACATAAGGAATACAGTTGGGAATAAAAGAAATTCAGTGTCAACTAAAAAGGGACCACCACCAAGCATCTGGGTGTGTTTTATGAGGGGAAAAGTGCAGAGAACTAGAGCCATCCTAGAACATTAGCCTCACCTGAATTGAAGAGGACCCTAAGTGTCTTCCCCGTCCTGGTGGCTGCCAGGCAGCCTTCCAGGCGGTGTGGACATTGGTTTGTTGCCTGCCACTGCACAATGTACTGAGTATAGACAGGCTGTTTTGGGGGGGCACTCAGTTCTTTTGGGGATTGGAGGCCTGCTTACTGAAGAATATAGCAGAGACTTGAGGCTCTGGCAACTGCTCCAGAGCAGAAGACGGGACCTTACAGGGTGATGTCCCATGAAGAGTGGAGGACTGGACCCTACTTCTGAGATTGTGCACTTCGGACACCTCTTACCTCCTTTATGTATATATAGCACACCCCTGTCTACATATTACACAGGAGTGAGTGAGGCTGCTGTGGGAGGGAAAAGCTTCTGGAGGAGCTGTACTGTTCTGGAAATGTTATTGTCTGTTTAACAGTGGATATTTTACTAAGCACTGGCTTTGGATAAGACATTGAAGATAAAAGGGTGAATAAGTCACAATGCCCACTCATTCTTCTGGTGTTAATCCTTGTCCCTTGTGTTCCTGATATTTTTTTACTTGCAGCTAAGTAATCATTTGTTTGAAGAACTTGCCATGGACGTGTACGATGAAGTTGACAGGCGAGAGACTGATGCAGGTGACTGAACACGTGGTTTTTTCTAATAAGCTTCTGTTGTCAGCGGGCAGTGACAGGCTGCCCACTTCAGTGTTTTACTTGCCTGATTTCTCCTGTCCTGATGATGCATGTGTCGACATTTACTTTTGTGTATGTTGGTTTCGGAGTGTGCTTCCCTGGGTTTCCCTCGTGACGTGGGAGCCGTGGCTGTCAGAGGGGCAGTGGTGCACCCATGGTGATAAGATTCTATCTCTGGCTCTTTCCTCTGGCTAGTCTGGCTTGCCACGCAAAACCACAGCACCCTGGTAACCGAGACAACTGTCGTCCCCTTCCTTCCGGTCAATCCTGAGTACTCTTCAACACGGAATCAGGCAAGTGGCCGAGGCTGAGGAGTAACTAGTAGTGTTATTTGGGGAATGGCTGTTAACATGGTATTTCATTTTCCCAGGACAGGTATTTTACATTTTTTGTTTGATTAAAATGTTAACTGTCCTTTATACACACACATGCGCGCGCGCGCGTGCCCAAAACTCAAGAAATTGATAAGAAAAGCAATAAATGTAATTAGAAGCCTGTCAAAAATATAAATGGCTTACAGATTACCATATTAGTAATCCAAGAAAGCATTAATGAAAAGGCATTAGTGAAAATTTCATCAATCAAATAGTAATTTGTAACAGTATGTAATAGAATGTAATAGAGTAATAGAGAAAGTAATAGAATGTAATAAAGGATACTTGAAGCTGGTAGGGGTATAGTGAAATGGGCTTTCTAATGCTACAGGTAAGAGTTTACATTGCTGTAGATTTCAGAAAATTTTATTAACTGATTTTAAAAGCCTCAAAATTAAGTCCATCCTTTCATACCAGAAATCTTTAGTTGGGTATATATGCTAGTAAAATAAAAATACAAAGATTTATGCACGGTGATTTTCTTCAAAGCACTGTACAAAATAATAGAGCATTCAAAACAGCTTAAGCATTCATCAGGAGGAGAAGGGTTGAGTAAATTGGGAAGGCCTTTTAAGGTTTATTGATTGATGGCAGTCCCAGTATTTATAACTTTATCTTGACATTTTAAAATTTTCTTCCAAATTAATTTTTCATTATTGGGTCTACTTTAAAATTGAATTGATGATGGAAAAAAAGCATAATTTTTTTTGGTTTTGTTCACAGAAATAAATGTGCACTGTGAGAATTTAAATGGTATCTGGTTCTCTTATGTAGATGGTTTTAGACTCTTTGCAAGGAAAATGTTGATGTGTGACTCCATTAACCTGCGGTGGTACTTTGATCATGCTCGAAGTCTTTGCTGAAATCTGACAAGAGTGTAACTGGTTTTTCGTGAATATTGATGCATATGTTTTCACATTTGGGAATGTTTTCAATTATTTTCTCACTTAGGGCAGACAGAAACTAGCTCGTTTTAACGCTCATGAATTTGCCACGCTGGTCATCGACATTCTCAGTGATGCCAAGAGGAGACAGCAAGGCAGTCCTCTTTCTGGTTCAAAAGGTAACTGTTTCAAACCACTAAATGTTTGCTAGTTTGGTCTTCTAAACTCAACACACATGTTAAATTTTAAATAATAATTTAAAGTAATCATAATGAAAAGTTTACCTTTTTTGAGCCTTGATGAATGATAAATATTTCAGTGTTACTAACTGCTATTCAAATTTATCCTATAGGTTTCTTTCTCTTAGATCACCTATCTTCCTATAAAATTGCATCCTGAGTGTTACGGCTCTTTCAGAATTTGTCCATCAGGTTTTCCACTCCTTAATGGAAACCCCCCGCCCCTCCCAATTAAAAAAAAAAATTGCATCCTGAAATTAACCGAAAAGTCTGGCTTAGATGTTATTAAAGGGCATAAGAAAACCAACTCTCTTGATTGATATTATAGCTTACCTGCTGTTGCTTACGTACAAAACTGAGCTCTAAATAATTAAAACTTAATAGTATAAACTTCAGATGTTTACAGTAAGAATTGTTCTGGTTTAAAATTGTAGAGAGCACCAAGCCTTATTTCCAAGGTGCCTGTTGTATCTAGTTCAGTAGCTCAGCATCCCAAGTCTGTGCTTAAGAACATACTTTTCCCCTCTCTCCATTACTTTATATTTACTGGGTTTTTTTCTAATTATAATACATTTTTTTAAGGTTACTTATTTTGAGAGAGAGAGAAAGTGTGCACACACAAGTGGGGCATGGGGACAGTGAGAGAGAAGGGGAGAGAGAATCCCAAGCAGGTTCAGTGCTGTCAGTACAGAGCCTGATGTGGGGCTCTCCTGAACTGTGAGATCATGACCTGAGCCGAGATCAAGACTCTCAACTGACTGAGCCACCCAGGTGCCCCTAATATGTTTTTTATTATAAAGCATTTAAATTTTTTTAAGGTTTATTTTTGAGAGAGAGAGCAGGGCAGGGGTGGGGACGAGGGGCAGAGAAAGAGGGAGACACAGAATCCTAAGTAGGCTCAGGCTCTGAACTGTCAGCACAGAACCCGACGGGGGCTCAAGCCCACGAACCATGAGACCATGACCTGAGCCAAAGTTGGACACTTAAGTGACTGAGCCACCCAGGTGCCCCTAATATAAAGCATTTAAATGGAAGAAATATGAACCATAAAAATTAAGTTTTCAGTTAGCATAGTATTCCCCAAAGACAGTAATCATCAACTGACCAGTTCTCAAGTTTACTGGAATAAGCAACTTCTAAGAAAATTTACTAAATTTGGCAAAGGTGTAGTGATACGGTTCTTACGTAAATTTGAAATGTCAAAATGTACATACTCGTATTTGGTGGTTCCATTTCTAGCTAATTTGAGGGTAAATAATCAGAGTTGTTATACATATACATAACACTGAAAACATTAGAAACAAGTAACAGAGCAGTGAGAATCACATATTTGAATAGTGCAGACTTTTTTTTCCAAAAGAATATAGAATGGTATAAAGTAATGTTAGATTTTTAAAAAAAAAGGTTTAGTTTAATCGCAGTTTTATAAGGAGAACATTTATACACATACATATATATGTACAAGTGAATATATCACATGGGAGTACTGTGTAAATACATAATCAGTCCTCATTTGCAGATCCATGTTTGCAAATTCATCTGTTAACTGAAATTTATCTGTAATCTCAACATCAGTACTCTCGGGACTCCCCATGGAAACTCGTGGACATGTGCAGAGTGGCAAAATATTTGAGTCACCCAAAACACACATGCCCAGCTGAAACTGAACTAGGCCATGCTCTGCCTTTTTGTCTCAATTCTCATACTGTTAACAAGTGTCCTTCTTAGGTCTACTTAGTACCACATTTTTACATTTTTGTGCTTTTGTTGTTGATTTTGCTGCTTAAAATGGCCCCGAGGCATGGTGCTGACATGCTGTCTGGGGCTCCTAAGTACACGGAGGCTGTGATGTGCCTCATGGAGAAAACACCTGTGTCAGATAAGCCTCGTTCACACGTGAGTTGCATAGTGCTATTGGCTGTGAGTTCAATGTTAATGAATCAACAATATATATTAAAGATGTTTTAATGGGGTGCCTGAGTGGCTCACTTGGTTGAGTGTCCGACTTCAGCTCAGGTCATGAACTCATGGTTCGTGGGTTTGAGCCCTGCATCGTGCTCTTTGCTGACAACTCAGAGCCTGGAGCCTGCTTTGGATTCTGTGTCTCCCTCTTTCTCTCTGTTCCTTCCTTGCTCTCTCACTCTCTCTCAAAAATAACCATTAAAAAAAATTTTTTTTCGAAAGGTGTTTTTAGGGGCACCTCAGTGGCTCCGTCTCAGTTAAGTGTCTGACTCTTGATTTCGGCTCAAGTCATGATCTCCTGGTTCGTGAGTTTGAGCCCCACTTTGGGGTCTTCGCTGACAGCACAGAGCTTGCTTGGGATTCTCTCTGTGCTCCTCTGCATGCACACTCTTTCTCTCTAAAAATAAATAAACATTATATAAGTATATATTTAGAGAGAGAGAGAGAGAAAGAGCACAAGTTGGGGGTGGGGGGGAGGAGGACAGAGGAGCCGAAGCAGGCTCTGCACTGACAGCAGAGAGTCCGATGTGGTGCTCAAACCCACAAACTGTGAGATCAAAGCCTGAGCCGAAGTCAGATGCTTAACCGACTGAGCCATCCAGGCTCCCGGAAAATTATGTATGTTTTTTTAAGAAGGTGCCTTTAAACAGAAACACACATAAAGTAGGGTTTTGTATTGATTGGTTGACAAAAATGTTGTGAGCAGAGGCTGGCAGGAACCCAGCCCTGTGTTTCCACGGGAACAATGGTCAGTGGTTCAAGATTTGCTAATTTAGTCTTCACAGCAACTTTCTATACCAACTGCAGATAATGACATTGTCTCTTTATATGTATATGTTTAGGGAAAAGACTGGAAGGGTATAGACCAAAATAAATCAATGGCTAGGAGTGATTACCATTATTCTATATTGAGTATTGCTTCTTTTCTATTATTATTATATATATTTTTAGCTAGAGTGAGTGGGATAGAGGGGCAGAGAGAGAGAGAGAGAGAGAAAGAATCCTAAGCAGGCTCTAGCACAGAGCCCAATGCAGGACCCTAGGATCATGACCTGAACTGAAATTAGGAGCCAGACACTCAACCGACTGAGCGACCCAGGCACCCCAACATTGAGTATTATTTCTGTAGTCAGATGATACATATATTTTAAATATTAATTTGAAAAACTAAAAAAAAATTAAAATTCCTTTTGAGTAACCATAATTTATCAGATACCCAGATATAAACCAGAAACAACATTGAATATCAGAGGTCAGCTTGAGTTGCCTGAGAGAAGTTGGAGAGACTTGGATAATTTGTGAAATCTTTTCTTCAAAGCATGTTAGAGTCTGGCATCATCCCTGCTCCCCTGTAGACCATACCTTCCTGGTATAGGTGTGTGTGTCCACTGGGTCCTTTTCTCCTCTCTGGCAGTCAGCTGACTAAATGCCAGGAGCCTGTTCTTTGAGCACCAAGTTTACTAGGCTCCATTTTAACAGTTTTCTTTTCCATGACATTACCTTGTAAACAAGCTACAATTAAAGTTGAACCACAGTTAATCTTACAGTAGTTAGGGTTTTATTTCCATGAGTTGGAACTAAGCTCTGTGCTCTGTCTCTCCAAAGAATGAGAAACTTGGGAGCCTGCCTTCTCAATCTGAACAGCACTTTCCTAAACCACCTCATTAATTTGCCCACATTTACTAAGTGCCCCACAGGGATGCTTAAATACCTCCATGCAGTTGATAGTGAGGCCCTTTCTGTTTGATAACCTGCTCTGTGATTCTTATTTTGGTGTGAATATATCATTGCTATTTCTGTCACTTTCTTTTAGTCTTCAAATGGGTAAAGCCAAAAATCCTCCCAGTGGGTTTTGGGGGGAAAAGTTTTTTAAGCCTGAAGAAAAGTTATTTGCTTCTATTGATAGACAATGTGGAGCTCATTCTGAAAACAATCAGTAACCAGCACAGCGTTGAGAGTCAGGACAATGACCAGCCGGACTATGACAGCGTGGCCTCAGATGAAGACACGGATCTGGAAGCTACTGCAAGCAAGGCAAACAGGCAGAAGGTGAGGTGACATGTTACACACAGAAAGGGAGAATATTTCTGTTTTTGAAATCTTACCTCCTGCAAAATCACATTATTTGTAAACCACTGTGAAAAGTGCTCTGGAGGTAACGTTCAGCTCACTACCAGCTTGGACCAATGAGGTAAATAGGGGGTCCATGTCCCTAAGTCCATTGCTGAATCATAGCTTCAGTTGTGACTTTATAAAACTTGTGAGGAGAGAGCAATGAGTTTTATTCTTCCAACAAATGTTTACTGAGTGACTTCTCTGGATAATACTCTCCCGAATGAGGCCTGGTCCCTTTCCTGTGAGGCTGTCCCTGCATATTAGGAGAGAGAACTGCTATCAATGGTACAAAGTGTCATAAGAAGCACAAACAGAAGCTGGGGGGTAGGGGTGTGTGAGGAGATGCAGCTCATTGCTGAGGACGGGTGTCCGGGGAGGCTGTGTAAGTGGGGTGGCAGTTAATATACATACGCCTTAAAGGATGCATGGGGTCAGGCATGTGGAGAGGCAGAGGGAAGGTGAAAGAGGGCATCTGGGGGATCCTGCTCATGTGTAGAGACAGCCTGAAATGAGTGGGACTCAGAGCTGCAGCAGAGGGCAGGGCTCACACCATGGAGGAATGTGACGCCAGACTGAAGAGTCCATACCTTGGCGGGCAGTACAGAGCCCGAGAAGCTCTTAGGCAGGGCAGGAGGGTAAGGTCAGCAGTTTTGGTTCCTCTCTTTGGGGAGGAGTATTCTCGGCATGTCATAGAGTGGAGGAAGATAGGAAACCCAGCTGGGGTACTGCTGGAGGTCCAGACGAGCTAATGCAGGCCACCGTGGGCCCAGTGCTGAGAGAGTCTGGGTGGAAGGGAAGTCACGGTAGCAGAGTGAACGTGGGCCCAGGGAGAAGCAGCGGAGGCCTGGCCGGTCCACCCACTGCTGAGTCACCAGCACCTCACCCCAGATCTGGCCCACAGAGGGGCTCAGCAAACGTTTGAGAATGGATAGACGGGAAGACAAACAGGTCTCAGCGATAAGTTGGATGTGTGCAGTGGGGGGATGGACTTAAAAAGGATGTGCCCAGAGCTGTCCAGCTCACACAACTATAGGAAGGGTGGTGCCACTGGCAGATGAGGGGATGCGGAGAGGTCAGCAAAGGTCACTTGCCCCATCTGATCTGCCTCTGCCCAGTGTCCCCAAGCACCAGATTCAGTCAGAGCGAAAGCCAAAGTCATGATGGGATCCTACCAACTGGCCTCCTCTCTGCCTTGCACATCCGCACCCTCTAGCTGAGCTCTGCCACTGGCTAGAACGTTCCTCCTCCAGACAGCCCCTCGACTAATGTCTTTCCAGCTGTTACTCGTGCCTCACCTACTCAAAAGCTTAACCCATCTGTCTCATTAAAATGCACCCAACTTGACTCCTATTCCTCTCCTCGGCCCCCCACCCTGCTCCATTTTCCCTTTTCTACAGCACTTGTCATCTTCTGTCCCTCTCTCACTCTGCTGGGGTGTAAACACTGTGGAAGCAGGAATCTTTGTCTGTTTTCTTTTTTTATACATCCCAAGTCCCTGGAACACTGCCTGATGCTCAATACAAATAGATTGGAATGAAGGAATTACTAGAAGAATGAATTAAAAAAAAAAAAAGGGCACCTGGCTGGTTCAGTTGGAAGAGCATGCAACTCTTGATCTTGGGGTTGTGAGTTCGAGTCCCACATTGGGTGCAGAGATTACTTAAAAATAAAACCTTTCAAGAAAAAGGAATGGGCGAGAGAAAGGCAGGCAATACCAGACAAATGCACTGGGAGAGTCATCATCAGACTAGATTTAGGCCGCACCTCCTGTTCTGTTAGAAAATTTTGACTCTACTATTTTTCAAGTATTACAGTAACCCTACCTTTATGTTTTATTTTTGCATTACTCCCCGAAGACTTGATTTGGTTTGATTAACTTTGCAGTCCAGCTGGCATGGTCAGACTTAGAAATTCTTTAGCTGTGAGTCTTGAATGTTATCATCATCTCCGATTGTGAACATTTTCCCCAATTTATTTTTAGAGCCTAGATTCAGATTTATCAGATGGACCAGTCACTGTGCAGGAATTTATGGAGGTCAAAAACGCTCTAGTGGCTTCTGAGGCCAAGATACAACAGCTAATGAAGGTGAATAACAACTTGAGTGACGAGCTGAGAATTATGCAGAAAAAGGTAACATGTCAATAAATGCCAGGATGATTGACTCTTTAACCCTGTAGCATAAGGAAGAATCCCAGGCACAATGCTTATGGGCAGAGGGGGAAAAAAGCAAGTTATTGCAACAGACCTAAAATCCTTTGGGCCAAGCTGTCTTTTTGGGAAGCAGTATGTATTTGGATTTCAGACAAAATGGTTTTAATGGGAAATAAATCCAGATTGAGTTTCCCAAGTAGTTGACATGTAACAACCTAGTTGTAGCCACCCTTGCACTATTCCATGCTCCTTGGGAATCTGCATGCCCCTCCAGGAATGCAGTCCTTGCTATTGCTCATTCTAAAGACTAATCACACCATGAAGACAGAGCAGACAAAAGCCCCGGACAGGTGTCTGCTGACCAGCACTCCGTGCAGGGGCTGCCGTCCCCTCTCACTCTTACTCTCAGTTGTAACCCACCAGCTCCAGCAGCCCTGTCCTAGCCTCCCAGCCTCCCCTGCCCCCAGCTTTGTTTTCCACTGGTACTTCTGATTTCTGATGTCCTCAGAGCCTACAACAGTGCCTGCCACAGAGTAGACACTCGGTAAATACAAGAAGACATGTTTTCATTTGCATGAGAAAGAGCTGTACGCTAGTAAGAGACAACCCCATTTGTCTGTTCACTGCTTTTGGGGAGAGTGAGAAATATGTAAACATATTAATCCCTAAAAGGGGTGTAGCTAATAGCAAGGAATATGCTTAAGAGGGGGATTGTGTACGTAACTATGAGAAGCCTGAGAAAAGGAAATTTCAAAAATTCTCAGTTCTGCCCAGGACTTTTTGGGTGCTGTCCCCATCATTCAGTTCTCTACAAGATGAGATTTTGTACACTTCCCTTAAGCAGAAACAAAACAAAGTATGTTTCTGTGCCTTAATTCTGTCATTTGAAGAGTAGTGTTTCAGAATCATTATCAAGAACGGAGGGCAAGGCTCGCTCCCCTTAGAGCGTGTGTTCTGTGCCAGCCTGGCCCTGTCTAGGGCTGGTGTGCAGCCTTGAGCAAGGCAGACCAAGAGCCCTTTTGCTGTATAATCATACAGGGCTTGCACGTCCTCTGTCTTTTCTAAAGTATCTTTAGAAAAGTATCCCAAGTAGTTGACATGTAACTTCAAAGTACATGTCAAAGTATCTTCTACTTAATGAATTATTATAGTTTGTCCCATTTACTGAACTGATTTTGTTGAGGTGACTTTTTCTGAAACATGTCGACTTTGCCAATGTAAATCAGTCTGCTAAGCATCACCTTTTTTCCTTTTTATTTTTTTCTAAAATGCTCCTTTAGTATTTATAGATAGCACCAGAGATAACCTCATGTCTTTGAAAAGAAATGTCTTGCAGAGTGAAATTATTTACCATTGCTCATGGATTATGTCCTCAATTCTTAGAAATGCTCTTGATGTCTGGAACTATTGAATTATCTATAACTTTTCATTAACTGTTATACTCCTTCCAAACAAAAAAGTGTGATCTGATTCTCATTAAGAGCGGCATCCATCAAATTTATTCTAGAACATCTCTCTCAAATACAGAGGACTAAGATTTTTTGAAATAGAGACAAGGAACTTGTGCTTATCAAAACACCTTCAAGTAAAATCCACACTGGATGTTTTAGAGGCATGAAAAGCATTAAGATGAAGTTTCAGGTTTCAAGGCCTTGTCTAAAAAACTCTGAGGGAAGGTTTCTACACAGACAGGCACGTGACCGGACACCCCAGTCACTCATCAAGGGGCATGTGTCTGTTCTCACTCCCTGTACTGTGTCCATTTCACTTTAGGACGTGGGCTTCCTAATAAATAGTTGGCCAGGCACCTTATGCCTGTCTCTGTCCTGGAATGTAGGGATTTTCGGTGGCTGCTTATCTCTTTGCAGCTGTTCTTTCTTTGGAAAATGAGTCGCAGATTGAAGTTATACCCTGAAAGCCTTTGTGGTATGGAAGCAACCTGTCTGTCATTCTTTAGTGGATCACATATAGAAAAAACACATGAAATGAGGGTATTATAGTGGCAGAGGCAGTAAGTCAGACTGTCACAGAAAGTTGGCGCTATTACTATAAAGTATGTAGAATTTGCTTATTTTGCAAAGATGTGTTGGTTTTGTTTCACAGTTAGGTAAACGTTCTTGTATGTTTATAGTTGACCAAGTAGCATGATTTGTATCTGATCTTTCATATTTAACAGTTGCTTGGAAAAGATGCTAATTAATGAAGAGGAGCAGCCACTATTGGTGTATTATTCACAGATCGGTGCTTTCTAAATAAAAATTGAAAGTAACTCCTAACACTGAATGGGCTTGCTATTGAAAAAGTAATGATCTTCTGGTGCAAATACATTTGCTTGCGGACTTAAGCCTTGGCCCTGGTGGGGAATTTGGTCAGAGTTTACAGTCTCTGTCAAAGAGTAGACAGCTGAACTTACACCACCCCCAGCCTTTAAATTGTCATGGAAGATGAAGGAGCACCAGAGAGGAAGGACACTGTGCAGGACTGGACTCAGTTAATTGTGTTTGAAATGCCAGACGCTAAGGAGTAACACGATTCCTTGCCGATCCCCTAACTAATTCATCAAACACCATGAAGCAGCCTGCATGTGAGGAATGGAAAGAGCAATCAGGGTCTCCAGGTGACAGCCTCTAACTAAAATAGGGTGGTGCCAGGCAGATTAGAGTGTTTAAAGCTGACACTGCCATGGTCGCGTTTTTGAGTGACAAAAGCCAAACTGGAGCGAGGCCAGATATCCCAGCCCTGGCTGCAAGATGACCGGTCACCAGAGGGAACGCGTGCTACGTGGAGCTTTCAGACGAAGATGTTAACATAGTTCAATAGGCCTCCAGTTTTTCTCGTGATATGTTAATATAGCAAACGTCCCATGATTCGCTTCCCTCTCTTTTTGAAAAGTGCTAAATTGTTTGGAATATCAAGAGTATTCTGTAATAAAAAATTTGTTGATGACAATTTTCCTTGTTGGCTTTTTGGGAAGCAGTAGCTCATCTGACTTTTCGTAAGCTGAACTTCCCTGTCTTTCTTGCTTCGCAAAGCCCCCCGGTCATCTGTGCTGCTTCCCTGGCGTCTGCTGGCATCTTTGGCATTTGCATATCGCTCAGGGCCCATTTGAAAAGCAAGTTACCTAAGGGACGTCTTAATGATCTCAAGCTCTTGCTTGAAACAGCCTAAGAATACCCCAGAGTACAGCTTGCCCGCAAACATTTCCCAGGCCCACCATGACCAGTTTTTAAGTGGTTAGACATTTTGTTTTTGAAGAGTCCAAACTGCAACTTTGCCACAATGAGAAACTGAGCTGTTTAATTTGCTGAAGTGATGAAGTGAGTCTATTGCGTGTCCCTCATTCTGGGAGAAAGAGTTCTTGTTTGTAGTCGCCTGTAACTTTTGACCCAGCTAGCTGTTACTGTTCTTACTGTTTAAAGCTGGTAGTTGTATGCGTTTACTTGGTGTTTGCTTTTTCTGCTTGCTATAGAAAAACACCGTCCCACTGCCAAACATTTCTTTCAGCTTCAAACACTCCAGAGTGAAAATTCGAACCTCAGGAAACAGGCCACAACCAATATATATCAGGTGCAAACTGGTTCTGAGTACACAGACACTTCCAACCACTCTTCCTTAAAGCGACGTCCGTCTGCCCGGGGCAGTAGGCCCATGTCCATGTACGAGACGGGATCAGGTCAGAAACCATATCTCCCAATGGGAGAAGCGAACCACCCCGAAGAGAGCAGGACGAGACTCCAGCCTTTCCCCGCGCACGTAAGTAACACCACTGGCGCTTCCGCTGTTCACTCTCTGTCCAGCCTGACCCCTGCTTTCTCTCTTCTGAGCCTGCACATCCCCATGTCTCCGCTTTGCCAGAATGGGCTAGGAGAGCTATCCTTGTGTTTGCTGTATTAACATGTCAACAGATGCTTCTTGTATTCCCACAAGCAGACAGGGCCATTGACTGAAGGTTTCCCAACAAAGTTCGGGATTCTGGCTCTTGTTCAGTCCCCCCCCCCCCATATCCATAATATCTTTCCCAGACAGCCAGTACTCGAACGTTCTTTGTAAAGCTTTCTTCCCCAGTTCTAAAAATAAAAACAAATTGTGAAGGTCACCAGCAAAATGCCGACTTCTTTGAGGTAGACAGGCACTTGCCCCTTTATGAAATGGAGCCCTTAGAATTCAAGGTACCTTCTCTGCTCCTCCCAGTGGGTAGGTCTGGAAGCCTCCGGGCCTCTGTAGCCTCTCCGCGTGTGGTCAGCCTGCCTGCTTAACTTCTGCACCCCCCTCGTCCCCTTGGTGGAAAAAATGTGGCTTTGTCATTTCATACAAATGAAATGTAAAAAACTCTACACCGATTTTACATGGATTGTATTCCGAAGATTGTGTTCCGTAACAGGTTGCTAACAATCTTATTTTACAATGGGATGAGTATTGTGTTGTGAGGTTTTCAAATATTACATTTGTCTTGGATTAATTTATTTTTTAAAATCCCATGTTTTGACAGGACGCTGTAGACCTTTGGAACTTCTGTTTTTTCAGAGAATAGTCTTTATCATTTTTTAATGTGAAAGTTACTATTTCTTCAAATTTTATAGGAGTTTCCAAAAAATTCTCAGAGTAAATGCAAAGTAAAGGATGTGGTCTAGTAAATTAAGCCCTAGTTTAATTTTGTCAAGCTTTAGTGTGGTAAAATTTCAGTGTTGTTATATTGTAATTAGGACTCCTTTACTTCAGCTTTTTAAGTTGTTTGGACTAAAACATTCCAAGGCAATTGATTTGATACATTTGGTGTAATGGAAATGCCATTGAACTAAGGGAAGAATCTTATATTTGTTTAGCTGAAAACAAAAGTTAGGAAAAGCAACTTTGTCAGTTTTCATGATATACATTTTTATTTTAGAAACACTTAGAATGTAATGTCACTTTATTGCGAAAGTTCTGTATCTATATTGAAGAGTAGATTAATGACATAAACCAACTTAACCATTTATATAGTTTCTCATTTCGTGTGTGCCCTGATTAAAAAAGAAATACTTGTTTAAGGCTATCCATTAAAAACCTATTGACAAAATTAATAAATTATGCTAGGTGTTTTCTCTTATAGAAAAGTAGCTTTATAAATTCTGATTAATTTGGGGGAGACAACTCACTAAAGGAGTAAACATCTCTAAGGACCTGTCATCAGCTAGCATGGCAGTCAGCTCGCCTGTCAGAAATTTCAGCACAGACCTCACTTAGTGAGTTGCCGTTTAGGATTCTTTGACCAGGAAACCCCAGGCTGAAGCCAGGGTAGGAGGTAGGGATTTTTGTTTGTTTTGTATTTTCCCCGAGCGTGTTTCTTTTTCCCCTCCAGATTGGGAGGAGTGCACTTGTGACCTCCTCTTCGTCTCTGCCTTCCTTCCCCTCCACACTTTCCTGGTCGAGGGATGAAAGCGCCCGAAGGGTTAAGTACACTCTCACCGGTCTGCTCTCTGGAGGAGGGGCCGTGCTCCTGGGCGCTTTGTGCTTCTCCTGGCCCTCCTGTCCCTCCACTAACTGCCCTTCTGTCCTGCATGAGGCAGTGCTCACCCCGGTGTCTCAGCACAGCGGCGCGCAGGCACACGCACACGCGCATGTCTGTCCAAAGCGGTCTCCCTCTTGTCTAACCCTACGTTGCTCAGTTTCACTTAATATTTAACAGTGTTCGCAGTTCACCCTATAACGTGTATTTGGAGCATACGGTCTTTTTAAACCTTCAGAAAATTAGCTGGCTGCTGGTTAAATATTGTAGCAGGTCAAATTTGTCCAGAACAAGAGTTATCAGATATTTGGGCCAACTAAAACACTAATATACCATCGTGCTTCCCTCTTTTTTTAACCTGTTGACATTTTTTATGTGAACGCCATACCTGATGCACCCAGGTTTTGCAGTCCCTGTGTCCTACATCAGGATTGCAACACATGACAGCATTGAAGGTGTAGGCAGCTGTTAGTATGAAGCTGTTCACTTGGTGAGTTGGTCAAGTCCAGCTTGCTGATGTATAATTTACATTCCCAATAACCACACATGATTCAGGTAAGCTCCTTTTAGAGTAGGCAGACACCAGTGTTTATTAAGCACCTCCTCCACACCCAGCCTCTTGATAAGTCAGAGGATCCTAGGGACTCCCCGCTCCCAAAGGATGTTAAAACATCCTTTCCTGGGCTACCTGGCTGGCTCAGTCAGAAGAGTATGGGACTCTTGATCTCAGAGTCATGAGTTTGAGCCCTACGTTAGGTGTAGAGATTACTTAAATTTAAAAGAAAAAAACTTTAAAAAATCCCTTTCCTGCACGAAGTACATGATGGTAAGCTGGGATCGTAGTGGAGAGAGTACAGGCTTTGATGACCTGAGTTCAGGTCATGGCTCACTCTTTCTTTAACAGAAGGATAGTGTAACCAGTCAGAGAGGAGGGAAGGTGGCTGTGCGTGAGGCGCCGCCCTCACAGATGGGGTGGGGTTCACATTGGGCCTTTTGCCATTCCCTCCACCTCAGTAGGAGTGACAGAGTTGTTCTTTCCCACTGCCAGTGCCATATGGCTGGCTCACCAAGGCCCTCTGGGGCTCTCTTCCACACTTGGAGGTAGTCTATTGAAAAGAATTCTTGATGTACAATACTGAGTCTTCTGAGCAGTTCTGAAATTGAACTGCGATGTTTTTATTATATTTTTTCAGTCAAACTAAGGGATAGTTAAATAGAAATGAAACCTCTCCTTTGAAATTTTGTTAATAAGAATCAAGTAAACCTCTTTTGCCCACTGGATGATTTGTCTTTTAAAAAGTCTGCCTTCTTTGGTAGTTTTGAGAATCCTTGCAAGGACTGCTTGCTGAGACAGCATTTTATACAAGATTAACAGTTACATCATTGAAACTGATAATCTTGATTATTCCTGACTGCTTCATTATGAGTTTAGGTGTTTATGGCATGTCTGTATTCAGAGACAACTGCACATCTGTTCAGTAAACTGAACCAGCACCAGCTAGAAGGTAACTTTTCTATTAACAGCTTTGAGAGAGCAGCACTTTGAACTAATAGGTCTTGATCTTAGCTCTGCATGTGTACGGTAATTTTCATAAAATTAAATGCTGGCTAATTTGAAATCCTGTCCTATGCTTTTGTTGACAACGATGAAAGACTGAATCCGTAAGTAACTGATTTCCTGGATGGTTACTGCCATGTGTTGTTTTCTGTGCTTGAGGAATGTTTCCTGAGTACTTTTATTAGATATAGGAGTTGTTACTCTTCTAAAATGTTTAAATGAGACCTGGTGCTTTTGATAATCGTGGGGTAATGCATTCGATTTGTAATTATCACATTTACCGCAAGGAAAGCAAAAATATTGATTATAAGAATGTGAGATTTTCTGGGTTTAATTCTGTTTTCTAGATTTTTCCACTGGAGCAGCTCTGGATGAATTTTCTAGAATAATTATTTAAATGCAAGTTTTTTACATTTCATTTATGTATGTGCGTGCGTGTGTCTGTAAACATACACACGCACGCACATACACTCATCCTTGTATGTGCATGTATAAAAACTAAAGGAAAAGAAATGTAAAGATTAAGCATTCCCTGTAAAAGGTAAGATGGGGTATTTTTGTTTGCTTGTTTTGGGGGAGCCTTTTTTAGATCACCTCTGGAAGAGCCTGGTGTCCCCGTTCCCTGCACTAGGTACAGTGCCTAGCTTTGGTCTTCCAGCTACACTTGTGGTGGTCAGTAACTCATCGATGGATTCATAAAGCCAGGTCAGAGTAAGGCAGCAGTTGAAATGTAAACACAGGGATCTGGAAGATTGCAGATCTTGTAGAACTTAGCTTTACAGACTCCCCATATGGCTCCAAGCCAGTACCTTAAATCATTTGCCAGATGCATTTGAGTGGGAAAAGTATGAGTTCACACTGAATTTCAGGAGCCTAGCAAGTGTCTTATATTAGAGTGGCTAGGACCAAATAGAGCCCTCAGGAAAGTGGGGAAATCTCAGCAAACAGAGTAAGGGAGCCCCTGCCCTGGGAGGGGGAAGAGAGGCCATGGGGAGAGTAAAGCGAAATGTGGTGTGAATAAGGAGTCTTTCCCCACTCTGGGGCTGGTGGCCTTGCCTGTCTGCATCTGGCCTTCAGAGGGCCAAGCAACATTACCAGCAAGGAGCAAATAATTAGACTTCGTATAGACTCTTAACTGACCTATATTATGGTAGCCATTCTTTTGGATGAAGCTACAAGGTCTCCATAGGTTTAAACAAGGCTCTTAGTTTACAGCTGTATCTTTAGCTACATTTTATTGCAGCATCAATAAAATTTCTTAGTCACATGATTAACTTGGATTAAATTCAAGTATAAAGGTGGAAATAGCTCATATTTGTATTTTGCAAGGTAATCAGGTTAGGTTTTCAGTCAGCTGACTTCTGTTCTAGATGAAGAAATTCTCAAGAATTATGGATAAAATACTGAGGGAAAACTATGTTTATTAAACACTCCAGAACTAACATAGTCTCCTTCAAAGGAATGTGTTCCCCTTCAAATTCTATCACCCTGGAAGGCCCTGTACTTTGCCATGCTGCCATTTGCTCAAAACATTTTTTTAATCTCCACAGTTGCATTAAATATTTATATTCTAAGGGATAGATGTTTTTTGGGAAACATAAAAGTGGTTGGAAACCAAGTGCCATGCCGAGCTAACCCGTTTTGGTTCACAAACAACGTGCAGCAATAAGTTAATGATACTGGCTTTCTTTATGTGAAAGAAAGCTCATATAAACCGTCTGTGATGGCAGTTCTTGGAGAGCCCTAAATGTTTGGAACAGTGACAGTCCTCAGGGCACCAGGCATGGAATAGTGGAGGTGGTAGGAGACAGGACATAGGCTCTCAGTGCTGGTTTTCTGCTGACTCTGTGGCACTGGCTGGCTTTGTCCCCCAGCTCGTTGGCCCTTCATTTTCTCATCTGGTATTAGACTAGGCAATCTGCAGCTGGCTTCCAGCACTGAAGGTCTGTGGGTATGTAAGTGCTGGCCTGTGCATTAGATTATAGTTAAACTCCATGTTCCTTAGAGAACTAAACATGGGTGTGTTGCCTTGCATGTCTGCGTTAGTTTATACCAAGGATCTGTTTACGGAGTTGCCTCTGAGCGAAGAAGAAAATGGTGCCAAGAAAGACAGAAACCATTTCTGGATCTACCATTCATCTTTTACTAAATTTTCAATAAAGAGTTGGCTCCTGTCCCAAGTGAGACCTGGGACACAAAGGCCCCGTGGCCTAACAGGTAATGATTCCTAGGCAAGTCTCCCAAATGTCTTGTGCTCAAAACTAATGAGCGTTGCCTTTCTCTCTCTCAGGCATCCAGGCTGGAGAAGCAGAACAGCACGCCTGAAAGTGACTATGACAACACCCCCAATGACACAGACCTGGACGACACGGGGTACAGCTGCGAGAGGACTGCCCTGGGGCGGGCTCTCGAACTAGAGACCTAGCGGCCGTGCTCAGGAATGCGGTTCATCCCCCACGTGTCTCCTCTCTATGTTCAGACCTATAAGGTCATGAAATGGGGAGGCATAAGTTCATAGTCCAACCTCTTATCCCATATTACTCCAGGGGCCTGTCACACACATCTCTGAGTGTCTGTAATGTGCTTAAAATCAGTACTTTACATCAACATCAGGTCACATTCTACGCTTGTGCCCCAAGAGACAAGCAGGATTAGGGATAGCTTTATGACAGCACCTCCTCCCTGCTCCCTTCTTTACCCTTTCTCCGGGAGTCATAATTTCCAGCCCTGTGGTAGAATGAAACGGTTGCCCCGTGAGCTGTGGCTGCCTGTCGATGACACAGCCTCACTATGAGTCCCCTGCAAGACAGGATAAAGGAAACCACAAGAGCAGCCAGCTCATGCAGCAGCAGATGCACATGCAGTGGCTCCTAGGAGCAGAGCAGCAGCTCGTGAGCACCTGTCACAGCAGGCCACTTCTTTAATGTCCGCAGGTCAGGCAGAAAGGGAAGGCAGAGGAGTGTGGTGTGGCAGGGTGATGGCTCGGTACCAGATACGGCCGAACCCCACGCAGCCCCAAGCCCCCTCCTCCCCAGCACAGAAGACGTCATCCGGAAAACTGAACAGATCACCAAAAACATACAGGAGCTCCTACGAGCAGCTCAAGAAAATAAACATGACAGGTAAGGAGGTTTGAAAATCCTGCCTGGAAAAATGTGTATGCTTTGCAAGAGAGGCTGTTCCATTGGGAACAGGGATTTTTTTTTTTTTAAGATTTTTTGAAAATTTCAGGTTTACATAACAAGCTTAAGAATAGATTTGTAAATTTGGGTGGTGAGGTTTTCTCTTTAACATGATATGTTCAATTTTCTGCATTCTTACGAAGTGCTCTGGAAGCAGACGCCTCTAGAAGTAAAATTGCAGCATGGTCGGGGTAGTGATCTTGCTGGGGCTGGATGGTGAGGGGCACGACGCTGCCCATCAGAGCTTGCAGTTGACTCTTCCAGCCACTGTGCCCTCTGTGCTCGCCCTTGTAGACTTGAGCTGGCTGACATAAAAGGTACCTTGACATGAACTCTATTTCTTAGGTCTCCCTCATGTGCACGTATGTGCGTTCATGCATGCACGTGAGCGTAAACATCTAAGAAACAAGTGGATTACAAGTAACAGTTGATTGAGTTGTCACCCAGATAATTCTGCACTCCTGAAATAAGACTCGTCTTACTCTGAGCAGAACCATATCCTGCAGAGTTATATCTTATGGTGTAGAAGGGACTGGCTCTTGTTTTAGCTCATCTTTTTGTTCCCTGAGCACGGGCTCTCTGAGAACTAGCGGTGGGTCATTAACTGTTCTGAGCAACGTCCTAGTGTCACATGGCCAGCCCCATCTGGACACACTCAGGAAGCATTTAACATCCTCCCATGGGTTTTAAAAAAGTGTCAGAGGTCCATCGAAATCCTGGAAAAATCTCACTGTTTTCTGCAGGTCAGCAAAATTTAGTGCTTGGGTGAAGAGCTCCTTTGTGTGCAGCGCACTAACAGAAGTTGTTCAAGGGACACAGGACACAGTACTGCTCCTCCTTGGTCCTGTCTGTTCTCTTGTCCCACATAAAGCTGCACCAGCATCTTTTGCCTTCTCTGTGTTCCCGGCATCGCCAGGCTAGACTGCCCTGCTCTCCCCTTTCCCTTTTTTCTCTGCAGCTCTGACTTTCACCAGTGTCACTGTTTCCCACTTGGTGAGAGAGGAGTAGTCAGTGTTCAGTGAAGGATGAGTGCTCGTCTTCCTGGATGGACTGCTGGAGTATCCTCCGAGGAAAAGAGGAAGGCTGTTGCCCAGCCTCCTTCCACGAGAATTATGTGGCTGTTTAGCTCCCTTCTTCCCACGCAGCCTCTGTATCACATCCCCCACCCACCCCACAAGCTACAGGTGCTCACCAGTTGACAACAGGTTTACTCCAGTTCAGAAGTGCCATGCTTGTATTTCAAACAAACAAAAAAATATATGTTTACACTGCATTGTCAAAAATAGAAATACCTGCCTGGAGGCCATTTCTGTCCTCAAAGAACCAAAATCCTGTGCTTGGCACAATTGGGGAAGTTCCCCCCATGCAAAAACATGATGATCTGATTTTTTTAAGACTGAGAGATGATGCAGATTTTAATCATTAGTGTGCTCTTTTTAGTTTAAATAGAATTGATCTAGAGAATTTATGTTTTTTGAATTGCTCACTGTTCTACTAAATCTCTGGTTACTTATATATGTGAGACACTTTCATTTATAACTCTGAACTGTACTGATTAAACCCACGCCTTTTCCTCCTGTTTTCTCCTCTTGTTCATCTTTCACCTGTGCTCATTCTGAGTAGACCAGCCACCCGTGTGGGCACATTCAGGCTTCACCCCTGTGCCTTGATCCGAGCAAGCTGCCCACTGTCCCCGGCTTTCCCTGAGCCTGGTCCCTGCTCTGGGCCTGCAGCCCCACTCCCGGCCCATCTCTGTCTCTCTCTTGCATACACACACAAGCACACACTATTAGACCTCACCGTTTGCACACAAGCCTTCTTTGAGGAAAGATAACAGCTGGGAGCTGTGAACGTGAACTTTCTCCATAATCCGTGCATGCTTGCTTTTGTAGCTCATTGAGGATGTCCTAAAGTATTTCATACTGAGTGAGTCTGGGGGAGGTATCCTTAGGAAAAGCAAGGCATCCTTGCTTCTGTGTAGAAGTTTGAATTCTATTTTGGGGTCAGAATGAAGGTGCTAACCAGCGTTAATGTATTTTTCACGGGCATGTTAGTTTGAATAACACGTACACCTGAAGCAGTGGTGCCGGACGTGGCCTTTTTCTCTTTCTGAGCATTTGTGTGACCAGATGGGTTGTTGCCCCTTCATATTTACACGTGAAATAACTCCATCTGCGTGGGCTGTTTTGTTACTGTGTGGTGTGTGATTCTGATTGCTTGCAAAGGTAAAGTCAGGATTTCCCATTTGAAAATATTTTGGGATAATATAAACCACTTCCTGGAAATGTAATGATTTAACTAAAATGTAGTCAGTCTTAATTAAAATAGTTTTGAGATTAGATTTCTTACAAAGATGAAGTACAGAGGTTGCGTATGACAGTCTTTAAGCAGAAGCCAACTTCATGACAAAAAATGGGGAAGGAATGTTAGTTGAGGGCTGGATGCTGAACAGGATTTGGTTCCGTCTTGGGAGAGAAGTTTTTAAACAGCCACATGGGTACTTGTCGAAGGCCAAACCTGAATGTTCGCATCGTATTTCCTAACATGCCACAAACAGGCTGCCAGAGAGCTTTTCCCACGTTGCATTTCCCTTCTGGGCTCTGTGGGTTGCTGTCCCAGAGATAAAACCCAGGCCTGGTGGCAGTGTGCTGTCTCAGAACTGTCGCTCAGTCCCATCTTCAGTTTGTCTTTTCTCTGCACCTTGTAAAACATACTCCTCAGGTCAGAAGCTTAATGTTTTTAAGGCGCAGGAAACTCACCCCATGTGTCGCATGTTACAATATCGAGAATAAGAATCCTGAATGAAACCAAAGTCTCCATTCTTCTGGTTCTCATCAGCTGAGAAATCGGAATCACCAGTCACGAGTGGAAAGAGGCTTGCTATAAAGAAAGACCTAAATCTGTTGTGTCTCTGATCCCAGGAGAGGACTGTGGTGATGAGAGGCCCAGACCCAGGTGCTGGACAGCCGGGTTTGAGCTCAGCTCTCTGTCACCAACGGTGGGACCTTGGGCAAGTTCTCTGCTTCTCCAGGCCTCAGTTTCCTCATTTGAAAAATGGGTGTGTTAATAATACCAAACTCACAGGGCTGTAGAGAGGAACCAATGAGTCTCCACAAAGTGCTGAGAACAGAGTTGGCACTCCATCAGTGTTCCTGAAGCCGCAGCTCGCAGACTGTCATCTAGGGGGCCCCCAGGAGGCCAGGCGGCCTGGCGGAAAGGATGAGGACAGGTAGAGTCCATGCACTTTGTCTTCTTGGAGCTCGTGAAGCGAGCAGAGAAAGTGCAGGCTGTGTTCACAGCCGCCTATACAAACAAAGTCATGGCGGCTTCATGAGAAAGTGCTAAGTGTCTGATCAAGTACAAGAGCTGACCTCAGTGTTTTCTCTTTACCCAAAGTAAAGCTTTTGATTCCCTAACAGTCAAGATCCATTTGAATAGAAGGAATTTAGAAGTGTCTATCGGTTTTAACCAACATGTGGGTGTTGAGGTGTAGGCTCCCGTTGTAATTTTAAGAAATGTTTTCCAGTCCTTTATTTTTAAGTTCTGTGAGCTGTGCATGGGAATTCTTGTTTCTCTTTTAAGAAATTAGGAAGATGAAGCACATGAAAAACAAATGACCCCCTGGAGGAAGTGTAAATATCTTTATAGACTGACTGTTCTGTGGCTTCCTCTGACTAGTCGTGTATGTCACCCACGTCCCATACGTGGAGACTTTTTATCAGATTGAATGAGCTTTTGAGAAAGGATGGGGAACCTGCTTCTGTCGGGGTGGCCTCCACAGCGGGCTTTCTGCAGCCTCAGCCCCTTCCTGGGGGACATACAATCCATTCTAGCCCCTGAGTACTCTCCGTCTCTGCATTACTTCTGCTGTCTTTGAATAACCTTTTCAATATTCTTGCAGTTATATTCCCTGCTCAGAGAGGATACATGTAGCTGTTACTGAAATGGCAGCATTATTCCCCAAAGTAAGTCACTTCCTACTTGGTTCAGATCCTTTTTTCTTTTAATGTGTATTTATTTTGAGAGAGAGGGAGTGTGTGAGCAGGGGAGGGGCAGAGAGAGGGAGAGAGAGAACTCCAAGCAGGCTCCATGCTGTCATTGCAGAGCCTACCATGGGGCTCAGCCTCCTGAACCGTGATATCATGAACTGAGCCCAAATCAAGAACTGGATGCTTAACCGACTGAGCCACCCTTGTGCCCCACTTGGTTCAGACCGTTTTAAATGAACTGAAAGAAATTTTTTCAGGACCTTTTATATTAACCTCTTTGTAGCATAAGTTTTAAATATGCAGACATGGAAGTAATTTTCTCCTACACGAATCATGGTTTTAATAAGACAAGAATGTGGGAGCACAGTGCTAAAGGCAAAGGATTAATAGATTAAAATTGTATCTGGGATATTTCACCCAAGTGGATTAGTATTTTCAAAAACTACCTCCAAATAGGATATCCTACTAAATTGACCCCGCATGCACTTTGACCTTTGAGTCCAAGCATGTGGTCATCTCTCATGCTGTGGGCTGAGCAGCTTGCGGTGTCCCGAGCACCCACTCTGGGGAAGGGCGTGACGGAACTGCCGTTCGCTGTGGGACAGCTTGAGCTGTCTTCACGAGAAGGCGTCCACCCTGCAGTTCATGGCAAATGACTGTGTTCTTCCGTTTAGAAACCCAAGTCCGACACGGTGAGGACTTCCCTGCGCTTGCTGACATCCAGTGCCTACCGACTGCAGTCAGAGTGCAAGAAGACCCTCCCGGGGGACCCCGGCCCGCCCACGGACATCCAGCTGGTCACACAGCAGGTCATCCAGTGCGCGTACGACATCGCCAAGGCCGCCAAGCAGCTGGTCACCATCACCACCAAAGAGAACAACAACTGAGCAGCTCCACGCCAGCCCTTCCATTTTCTAGGCTTTTTAAAAGTCCAGTTTCAAATTTAGACATGGAATTCTGGCAGTTTTTACAAAAACAGACATTCAATGAGAGTTTAAGACTTTTTTTAAAAAAACTCAGTATTATTTTTGCATGTTTTCTAACAAATTTTCGACTATTAATTTAACCCACTTGCCTTATTTTGTGCCTGTTTGCCAGTTTCCTCTCCAACGTTCTGTCGTGTTGTCCGTGACTGTTGTTGAGTTGATGGTCATAGCCATTCAAAAGCATAGCTTCATTGTTTCAAGTGTGTTAGAACTTGTCCATCCCTTTAAAACTGCCTGTCTAGGGTCAAAACTATAAATGAGATTTTTAGTGAAACATTTTCTGGAGAGAATTGGGTAAAAACAAAACAACAACAAAAAAAAACCCACCTCCTCTGTTCCCTGCCAAGCATCGTGCAATAAGTGAGATTTTCCACCCTAGTGCAGGAATCTTTAAGTTTAGGGTGTTTCCAAACATGGAGAGGAAGGACTTTGCCACTCTCTAAAAGTAGTGTAACAGTCTCTCTCGGAAACAATGAACTGCTCCATTTCTTTTACCTATTCTGTCCTGGTAGATGTTTTTTTATTTGATGTTTCTGTCTTCATATTCTGTCTCTGTTTTACTATCATTCGGAGGTCTCCGTGGTGCCAGATAAGTGCTCATCCCCCACGTCACGTGTCATTTGGCCCTGTCCAGGTAGGAGCTGCCACATCATCACGCATGGTTCAGGGCTCTGCCTTCCCACAGGAAGCCAGATGTGTCATTCCGAACGTGCGGCAAAGAGGAGCCACGCCCCACAAGCCATCATTTATTCTGTGCCACCCCATTCAGATATCACTGCCATAAACCGTGGGAAGAGAAATCACCTGCTCCCTGACGTGGTAACATATCTCTCCCCCCTAGAACTCGATTATTCCTCTGACCGCGAAAGCTTCGTCACATGGCCTGCTGGCCATATCTCATCACCCTTAAGGACTTCTAAGGTAAGGTGTGTGTGGTCATCTGAGTTTGCTTCTCCTCCTTTGTCTCACTGGTTCTTAAAAATGAGACCTCCTCTTTCATGAATTCCTTGGAGAGTGTGCTCTAGCTGACCACCAGCTACCCCAAAGCTATAAAAGTACAGGTTTGAGTTCTGGAACATACTGACATTGGTTTTTAAGCTACTAAAGAAAAGACCTTTCTTATTCTGAATGCTAAAGCACATTGCTGTCCCGCTTATTGCAACAGTTGTATGGGTGCGGCTCAGACCCTGACCTAGACCAGAGGGGCCAGGCAGCATTGATGGAGATGAATGAAGTGAGCCAGGTGCAGAGCAGGGGCAGAGGACAGTCAGGGAGCAGTGGTGCCCCTGATGGGGACAGCAGCTCCCCAGCCTCACCTAGGCTGCCCTGTGGAAAAGTGGGGCCGGGGTTGCCAGAGCTTTGATTTTTTAAGAGACTCCAGAAACATGGGTATGTTTTGTGCCGTTTCTCTGTTTATAAATGTTGCTGACTAAACATTCTCAGAGCACACGTGTGGGGAACTGTGACTTCTAGGCTGCCAGTTCACAGTCTCTGCCCAGGGGTCCTGGCAGCTGCAGTATGAGGTCACACCTGGTTTACCTCTGAGCCTTACCTGTAACGTGGCCACCCTACCCTGTGTTAAGTTGCCTTTAGTCCTCATCTTACCCATGTATTCCGTCCCATAGTGCTCATTCATACATGCGAAGAAGTCAAAGTAATCACAGTTGCCTAAATACATGCTAAATAAGCCTGTATTTTCACAGAACTGTTTGATTCACAGACATCTTTATAGCTTGACCGTATGCTGTCATGAAGGAAGCACCGTAATGGTGTTTGGTTTACTAAGGCCCAGCGTGTGGATGCTTTTGCCAGATTTTGCTACACTGAGTAGCGCGGGGAAAGGGTCCACATCTCCAAAAGACTCATCCACTTGTCTGCACAATCCTAAGTGCCATGTTCCTGTCGGATGCTGAGGGGATGCCTTCTACCATAAATTAAGTTCAAGCCACATCTGGTAACCTTTGCTGCATGCTGCACATACTTAGCTGTCCCCCCTCTTTCTTGCAAATACCTGCCCTCGTGCGGGGGCCTCGGGGAAGGCCCAGTGGCAGTCCTGAGTTGGTGCCTCAGCCTCTCAGGGAGGACAAGGCTTCTAAGTAATGAGTTGTCTGCGGTGGGTGCAGCGGTGTCTTCACTGGAACACTCGAGACCGGTGATGGAGGACCTTGTCTCCATTACCCCTAGACGAAGTCCAGGAGCGTGGGGCCCAGAGAGCATCTCCGATTGTAAGAGCTGCACAGGCATTTGCTCTGTCGACCCACAGTGCCAGCGCCCCAGAAGGAAGTTCTAGGTGGAGTGACACGCAGTGACAGAGGGACTGCCAGCCTCCCTTCGGTGCCCTGAACATTTCCTTACCTCTTCTGAGACCCAGTCCTGTTGTCTGAATGGCTGTTCACCACCTTTTGCACGTGTGTCCCGTAGCCTTGCACTAATATCTGCGTTCTCTAAGGTCATTTTTCACTCTTAGTTCTCAAATCCTCCCCCCCCCCCCGCCCAAGCTGAGAGGACGGAGGTGCACTTTATGAAACTGGCACTTGCTGAAGAGAAAAGAGACCACTCCGCCCCGAAGCTCCTTTAGCTGCAGTCCTCCTCTGCCTCGGAATGCAAATAGTTCTTGTTTGCCAAAGAACAGGGAATCGGGCCCAAAGATCAAATACAGCATTTCATAAAATTGGCAGTGTAGACGCGCGCCTCCGGAGCTGTTACCCCATGCCTCCAGTGATTGACGCTGCAGAGCCAGGCGTGAGGCTAGCATGTGTCTATCCACAGCAGCTGTGAGCTCCCCAATCAGAGAATGTTCCTTCTTTCCTTGTCCCCATGAAAGGCACCCTTGTTTTTACAAAAGAAAATGCTGCATAGGAAAAACGAAATGCCTTTCGTTCATACGTGTTTTATCCATGTCACCTGTTATTCTGTACTTTTTGTGTTTATTGTACATTCTATTCCTGTAATTATTGTACAACCCTATAAGTGTTGTAAAATCGTTTTGGAATTTGTGCCTGCTAGTTATGCAATAAACAGGCTCTATAGTGTCTTTGTGGTAATTGTGTTTCATGTCAATGAGGTGATGTTTCCAGATTCTCTGTCAAAGTTTCAAGAAAGTTCTCCCATAACCTAATCTTTAATGAGACACTAATGAATATGTTTCTACCCAGGGGACTCTTAGTTTACAGGAATTACGACCTTTTTCCTCTGTGTGCTTAGCAGGTAGCTTTGTTAAAAGAAATTCTACATCAGGATATCTGCTCCATTGACCTTATCATGATGTGTTCACTCCTAAAGTTTAATTTTTCAAATTCAGCAAAAGCCAGCTGGGCGCCGTAGCCCTCACCTCCTTTACCAGGTGAGGGGAGTGTGGGGTTAGTTTGGTCTCTTAAGGCCACCAGGTTTTTCTTTTAACTCTCAGAGCAAGGCCCATTATGCAGGATTCCACGGGGACGATGGGATATACCTGGGTTCATCAGGGCCACCCTTAGTCCCCAACAGTTGTCCTCTGGGGAGGTGACTCGGGTCTTTTGTCTCAAACAGAAGAAGGAACGGGGCCTGGCCGTCATGGTGCCTTTCCAAGCAACAAGGCTGGGGAAAATGGAGCATCCTGCCTGTGTGAGCCAGCTTGTCTGAGGCCCTAGACCCAGCAGCTCACGCCTGGGAAGCGCTCAAAGGCATCAGCATCACGGCCCCGGGAGGGCTCACTGGAACACAGTCTCCGACTCCGACCACAGCTGAGGAGTTGGCATTTCTGACAGGTTCTCGGAGATGCCACGGCCACCGGTCTGGGACCCACACTCGAGAAGCACTGCCGTAGACCGTCTACAGCCCTGCACCACGCACCTCCTCGCCTTCTGCTCTTAGTAAGAATTCTAATGACCACTAACTTGTGCCAACTGTTGACCCTGTCAGGCGCTGTGCTAGGGTCTTGGCTCGTACTCAGGCATTTAATCCCCCTGCAGCCCTGTGCAGCAGGAGCTGTTCCGTTGTGCGGTGGGGAAGATTACCCGCAAGACGTTGAGGCCTCGTGCCGAGGAGCGTGTGACTTATCGTTAGTCCAGTTGCCCTTCCTCTTAATCAGCCCAGTTGGGTTTTCCGGACTCTGGTCCATTACTGCAGTCTCAGAAAATGTGGAGAAGCCAAGGGGTGGCCCCATTTCCCAAGGGTCGAGATTGGAGATTAGAGGGGGGCTGGTGTGTGACAGATTGTGGACAAATGGGGCACGGTCGGCTCGTAACCCCTAAGACGGGCCCCCCAAGCAAGGTTACATCACCCTTGAGCCACGGGCGCTTGGGACCACTCTGGCGTTTGCTGGATGACTCATGAGGACTGTCCACTGGCTCCCAAGGACCGTGAGCAGCGCTTTCTCACCTGTGTGGCTGCGCAGTGGCAGCCTCACCACAGGGACAAGGCAGCCACCCGAGGGTGACGCCCTGCCCAGCACACTGGTGTGCAGGCATGTCCGGGAGCCGGGTCCTGTGGCCCACAGATGCCAGGCAGAGGACACTGTGGTCCATGCCTCTGCCAGCCAGCCACCACCACAAGCCAGGGCCACCCAAGATGGGATGGACTCCCTCACTGCTTTACAGGTGCTCGGTCAGCCCACCACGGAGCAGGTCCCCAGGGGAGGGGCTGCTGGGTACAAGGAGAGGCGTGTAAGAGCCTTGCTCCTTCCCCCCTCACCACCATCTTCCCTCCCACCCAGGCTCTTGCCACACAGCTTCCTGACTGCACTCCCTTCCCAGGCCCCCAAAACTGCCTCAACACATTGAGAACGTCTACCCTGTTTCCTCCAAAATCCCTCTTCTCACCCCTCCCAGCCCATCCCCTCAGAGCTTCTTCCCAGCCATGACCTCTCCCCATTGATTGGTCCCGCAAGCCCTGTCTGGCTCATGGGCCCAGAACACCTTACAGACAAGGAACTTTTGAAGTCTAACTGGGACCCCCATTCAGACCTCAGATCTAAGATTGGCCTGGGCCTCCTCCCCTTGCACCACACTTGCTATCAGCCCTCCCCTTCCCAGGCCCTGACCCTTTCAACACCTCCCCCCAGCACTCCCAGTTTGGTGTTGGTGCAGGAAGTTAGAGCACGGGGCCTGTGCTCTTAATTACGGGGCTCTGCTGGCACGGTGGGCCATCTGAGGAAGGTAGCTGGAGGAACAGGCAGGTGGCAGAGCCTCTGGAAGCAGAAGAGGGTAAAGACCAGCAGAGGTGAGGTGGGAGGGAGACATGGAACAGGTTCGGTGGCCCCTATCTCCTAACATTCCTCTTGCCTGGGAGTGTCAGAACAGAAAGACCAATGCTGGTCTCTGTGTGGTCCTCTGCCTGCCTGGCAGGCTTGGAGGAATGGAGTCTGGGTGGCCGCATCTGTGTTGAGTCTTTCATTCTTTACTATTGCCACAAATATTTCCAATCTTTTCGGTCTGCTTCAAATTGAGACACTCAGGAACCACTGCTCAAGTGAGACTGATCTGTGAGTGGAGGACATTGCCTGTTTCAGCAGTTTCAGTGATTTGGGGACCTTACAGATTCCACATGGCATGTTGACTGCCCCGTCAGCCCTTCTGGAAGGAGCAGCCCTGTACCTGCTGCTAGAAGCAGGACGGCTCCATTCAGGGCATGGCACAGGGTGGAGGGGTGTCCAGCCAGCCCCAGAACAGGGGGACGGCTCCCCACTGTGGGTGGAAGCCTGAACCCAACCTGCTTCTTCCAGTTAGAACAAGATGAAAATCCTGCCCAAAGAAGCGACAGAGACAAGGGCGCTTCCACAGTGGGCAGGTTGTTTCCTAGGGGGCAGGGAGGCACCCACTTGGCAGGAAAACAGGTCCATTTGTCCTTTGTGCATTGTGTTTCCCTTACCACACCCACATGTTGCTGTTCACATTTCACAGATGAAGGACTGGGCTCAAAGAGGGATCACTGGCCTCTGTGTGGCGGACCGTCAGGACGAGAGCCCAGGCCAATCAGAGCCATGCTCTCCGCTCTTCACCCCTACACTTTGTTTGCCACCGCCCCCCATGTGAATCTAAATACAGAAATAGGTCTGCCACATCCCCGTCAAATTACCAAGTAACCACTTAGGAGTCCCCGTGGACCCCTTCTTCCCCTAGACTTTTGTGCACACAGTTTCCTCGTTTTTGGTTCCACACCCTGTGTGTGCCCAGCCCTAGGTAAGAGCTTTGTTTTGCCTGTTTGAACACGTGAATGGAACCCTATAGATGTATTCTCTTCTTTCCCTCAACGTTGTGAGTTAACTAGGTCAGTGTGCATGCCTCTGCTTAGATTTCCCATGTTGTGTAGCATTCATGGAATGTATACACACGATTTATTTATCTAGTATTTTATTGGCAGACGTTTGTGTTGTTTTTAGTTTAGTTGTTGGCTCTTATGAAGAAAATGCTTTGAAATGTACATCTTTTGGCACATGTAGGACTCTACTTCCGTAGGGGATACATATGTGCCTGGGTGTGGAGCCTCCCCGGTCACTGAGAATGTGCATCTCCAAAAGTAATGCTGTTTTTATTCCTTTTTCCAAAGTGTTGTACAAGCAGAATATGTGATTCCCCAATTGTTCTGCATCTTCGTGAACAGTGGCATAAAAAGCTCTGCTAATTTTGTCAGTCCAGGGGCACCTGGCTGGCTCAGTTGGTGGAGTGTGCGACTCTTGATCTCGGGGTTGTAAATTCAAGCCCCACGTTGGGTGTAGAGATTACTAAAAAATAAAATCTTAAAGTTTTTGTCATTTCAGTGGGTTATGGTAGTATCTCCTGGTCTCAGTGTGCATTTCCGTGATTATAATATGGTTGTGTGCTTTTCCATGTTATTTGCCATTTAGATTTCCTCTTTTGTGCAGTGCCTGTTTTGAGTGTTTACCCATTTTTCCATTAGATTCTATTTATTATTGTTACTGTTATTATTCATAGGAGTTTTTCTTCTCTTTTTAAGTTTATTTATTTATTTTGAGAGAGAGAATGAAAGCATGCAAGCATGAGCAGGGGAGGGGCAGAGAGAGAGAATCCCAAGGAGGCTCTCCCACTGTCAGCACAGAGCCCAACGTGGGGCCCAGTCCCACCACCCTGGAACCATGACCTGAGCCATATCATGGTTGAGAGTCAGACGCTTAACCAATTGAGCCACGCAGGCACCCCTGCCTTTTTCATTTTTTTAAAAAATAGTTTCCCTTATTTCAAAGATTATGTTCTTTATGTAAAACATGGAAAAGCACCCAAAATGAAAAATAGCCATTATCCCAACTTTTAGAAATACCCACAGTGTTTTGTTTCCCTAAAATGGGAATTATGTAAATATTGCCTTTGGACTTTTTAATTCTTTTTTTAGCTAACCTCTATACTCAATGTGGTGTTCAAACTCATGACCCCAAGATCGAGTTGCACACTCTTCTGACTGAGCCAGCTAGGCACCCCACTTCTGGACATTTTAACACAGCATAAACATTTCTACAGAACTTAATTTAAGCATTCCATTTCATTTTAATGTACTGCATAATATCCCAAACTCAAGCAGCCTCCTAGTGTTGGACATCCAGGAGTCCAACTCTGTCAGTGTTTGCTATTGTAACTAATGCTGTGAGGAATATCTTTGTGCTGATCTGATTGTTATATATATTTCCTGGGCCAGGACGTAGCATGGCACCTACATTCTGGAAAAGAAAGTGAGGTGGATGGGTGACTTCAGACAGAAGTCAGTGGTAGCCATGAAAGATAGGGGCAGAGGGAGCAAAGGAGATGGAAGTTACAGGAGGTCAGAGTAACAGGACTCATTGTCCCTAGGCTTATGGCTCCTGCAGCTGGCAGGAGGGATGGTGGGGCCATTCACTTACCTGAGAACTCTGGAGAAGAGCCAGAGGGTTGTTGCTGTTGCTTTACTTAATGATAGGAGTTTAGTAGGAAAGATCATTTGATAATCTTGTTGTGCTGAGTTTGAGGCGCCTTTGAGATGCATATCAAAGTGGTGGTGGATATAAGAGTCTGGACTGGAGATCCAGATCCAGGGCCCACTGATGTGGAGATGATGCTGGGAGCCAGAAGCCTGGCTCACATCACGTAGGAAGGGCCTGTGTGGTGGAGAGAGGCCCAGACCTAAAGGCTGGCACTCCGCGAGTTACAACTGGCAAAAGCCAGTGTGACTGCTAAGTGCCCAAAGAACCCCATTTGTATTGTCAACCCAGATGGAGCAACAAATGTGTATGTTAACTAGAGCAAAATTAGAAAACAGAAAATCAACAGACAAAAATCAACAAAACCAAAAATTGGTCCTTTAGGAAGATCAATAAAATTAAGAAGTCTCTATCCTGGCTAAGACAGAGAGGATACAAATTGCTAATGTCAGAAATGAAGAGGGGACATCACTATAAGTCCCATGGATATCAAAAAACAAGAAAAGAATACTGTGTCAATTCTATGCTCACAAACTGATAACCTAGATGAAATGGACCAATTCCTTGGAAGACATAATCTGTCAAAATTCACATCAAGAAGCAACCTGCACAGGCCTATTTCTACTTAAGGAATTCAATCAATAATTAATAGCCTTCCAAAACATAAAGCACCAGGCTGGCCCAGATGGATTCACTGGCGAGTTCTACCAAACATTTAAGAAACAAAGTATACCAATTCCCTATAATCTTTTTTAGAAGATAGATACAGAAGAAATATCTCCCAACCCATTCTGTGAGGACAGTATTATCCTAATGCCAAACATAGGCAAGGACATTACAAGAGAAGAAAACTACAGATCAGTATCTTATGAACATAGATGCAAAAAATCCTCACCAAATATTAGCAAATCAAATCCAACAGTGCATAAAAAGAAT
Source organism: Cryptoprocta ferox (assembly GCA_028646485.1). NCBI lineage: Eukaryota > Metazoa > Chordata > Mammalia > Carnivora > Eupleridae > Cryptoprocta > Cryptoprocta ferox. The sequence goes on along the minus strand of CM053566.1, from coordinate 17,496,994 downwards.
TATATATCAAAACCAAGTGGGATTTGTCCCAGGTGTGCAAGGGTGGTTCAACATTCAAAAATGAATTAATGTAATCTATCACATCACTAATCTAAAAAAAAATCACATCATATCAATAGATGTAGAAAAAACATTTGAAAAAATTCAACACCCATTCATAATAAAAACTTTTAGCAAAGCTAGGAATAGAGAGGAACTTTTTAAATGTTTTATATATTTTTGAGAGAGAGAAAGAGTATGAGTGGTGGAGCAGCAGAGAGAGAGGGAAACATAGAATCCATGAAGCAGGCTCCAGACTCTGAGCTGTCAGCACAGAGCCTGACGCGCGGGGCTCAAACCCGTGAGTCACAAGATCGTGACCTGAGCTGAAGTTGGATGCTTAACCAACTGAACCACCCAGGCACCCCGAGGGGAACTTCTTCTACTTGACCAAAAAAAAAAAAAAAAAAAAAAAAAGAAATCTAAAAAAACCTACAGCTAATATCATATCTATGGTAAGAAACTCAAAGCTTTTCCACTAAGGTCAGATACAAGGCAAAGATGTCCCCTCTCATTACTCCTTTTCGACAAAGTACTAGAAGTTCTAGCTAATGCAAGAAGAGTAGAAAAGGAAGTAAAAGTTCCACAGATTGGGAAGGAAGAAATGAAAGTATTTTTGTTCACAGATGATCAACTCTATGTAGAAAATCTGAAAGAATTAACTAACTCCTGGAAATAATAATCAATTATAGCAAGGTACAGGATACAAAGTTAATGTACAAATTGTTAATTGTTTTCCTATATACTAGCAATGAAGAGGTGGAATGTGAAATGTAAAACACAGTACCATTTACATTAGCACCCAAAAATGAAATACTGTAGGTATAAATCTTAATGTTTATTTTTTAAAATATTTTTTATTATTTATTTTTGAGAGAGAGAGAGACAGCATGAGCAGGGGAGGATCAGAGAGAGAGGGATACACAGAATCTGAAGACAGTCTCCAGGCTCTGAGCTAGCTGTCAGCACAGAGCCCGACGCAGGGCTTGAACCCACAAACTATGATATCACGACCTGAGCCGAAGTCAGACACCCAATCGACTGAGCCACCCAGGCGCCCCAGTAGAAATCTTAAAAAAAAAAAAACGGTACAAGAGTTATCAGAAGAAAACTACAAAATTCTTATGAATGAAATTGTGAAAAGAAATAAATGGAGAAATCTTCCATGTCCATGGATAGGAAGGTTATTAAGATGTCAGTTCTTCCCAACTTGATCTATAGATTAAATGCAGTCCCAGTCAAAATCCCAGCAACTGGAGCGCCTGGCTGGCTCAGTCAGTGGAGCATACAACTCTATCTTGGGGTTGTAAGTTGGAGTGCCATGTTGGGTATGGAGATTACTTAAAAATAAAAAATGTTTTTAAAAATACCAGCAAGTTCTTTTGTGGATATCGAAAAAATGATTCTAAAGTTTATGTGGAGAGGCAGAAGACTCAGAAGAGCCAATACAACATTGAAGGAGAACAAATGATACTACCTGACTTCAAGACTTACAATAAAGCAACAGTAATCAAGACAGTGGTATTGATTATAGAAGTCTGCGGTATTGGCAAAAGAATAAACAGATCAATGAAATAGAGTAAGGAGCCCAGAAAATACACTGACATAAATACAGTCAACTGATCTTTGACAAAGGAGCAAAGTCGATACAACAGATGGTGTTGGAGCAACTGGACACCTACAGGCTTTGGCAGACACAGACCTTACACCCTTCATGAGAATTAACTCAAAATATGTGCTGAATGAGCAGAAAGAGTGAAAATACAGAAAATAAGCCTTTTATATTAGTAGAGGCTTCAGCAACATCTGTTCTAAAGGAACTGAACTGCGTAGGAAAATCTGCAAAGAACAATAAAAAAATCACTAGTTTTACAGGGAGTAGAAAAAGGTGCTTAAGAACAATAAAGCCAATATACGTACATAATCAAGCACAAGCTATACATGAGACAAGAGGACTCTGGGCTATACGCGGAGCTCTAAACTTAGAAACAATTATTTTGGCCGAGCTTAGGAAATTTTTTTTTTAAGGAAACATTTATTTTTTAAGTTTATTTATTTTCAGAGATAGCAGAGATAGTAGAGAGAGAATCCCAAGCAGGCTCCCTGCTGTCAGCCTGGAGCCCAAGCAAGGCAGCGCTCGATCCCACGAACCGAACCCGAGATCATGACATGAGCCCAAGAGTCTGATGCTTAACCAACTGAATTAGGGTACAGAACCAACGCAACACAGATTTTTAGTGCTAATAAGGAATATTACCAGCAGGCTTCAAAAACAAGATATTCAAAGAAATAAAAAATACTCAGTATATATTTATGTGCCTATTTCCCAGTCATTCTGTCCAAATCGACTCTATACTGGAGCTCAGACAGGACAGGATTCCTAACAATTCCCTGTGATTTACTTAAAAGAGGATCCAGTGGAAATTGGAGGGGAGACAACACCACTTTCACAAGAAAAATGAGTAGAACCTAGAAAATGTGAGCAGCCATAGAAAATATGCAAAGCTGTAGGAGAGATGGATTAAATCAGTAAAAATCTATCATTCTATACAACCCACTTTGCAATAATTAATAAAAGCAACAGAGCCTGGAAGCCATGCTGTCAGACCAGAACTTTATTTCACAATAAACGAACATCTGAAACAGAGGAAGCAAATACGAGCAAGCATAATGAAAGTGGTGCTCAGGGGGTCATAGCCAAAGAAATTGAAGACAAGAAAACGAAAAACAGATTAAGGAGGCAGCTTGCTGCTCCATTTGTTTTTATAGCACAATGGATGTGAAAGGCAATGCAGCCTTTACACTCAGGATTTTTTTTTTTTAATAAACTCTGGTTTTTAATAACCTGGCACACAGCCCTATCTATAATTGGCTGTAATTTACTGAAATGTGGAATCTTAAATACAGTATAATTAAAACTGAAACCTCAGAGGAAGAATATGAAAAAAATACAAATCATAAAAATATCATTATTGCTAAAAAGAACTTGTAGCTATTTGTAGAGATTAATCTAGAACTGTGTCACATAGATAGAACAGTGGGAAGAGAAAGTTCTGGCCGATACGGTTGAGTGTGATCTAGTTTCTTCAGGCTCATGCCCCTTCCTCTGGACACATAAATCCTATAAGGCTGCCTGTTGCTGAGACCTTCCCAAGACACAAGAAGTCCAAGGTGTCATGCCAAAATGTTAGCCAACGAGGTGACCTTTTGGTCCCCTTTTGGGGCTCAGTAACATACATGTTGGGATAACGACACAGAGTGCTCCATGGAAATTCTACCAAATGTTTCCTGAAGGAGGAAAGACCCATTTCTTGACAGCTTTCCGGAAAGCATCTGTGGAGCATACCAGACTGTCTCAGAGTTCATAGCTTTTTTTCTTCCAGAAAATAAGACGTGATCCTTTTGGGACCACTACATTAGTAAACCCTGAAATAAACTGCACTGAAACTTAGGAGTTTGTTGTCAACAGAATAGTGAAATAAAAAAGTGGCAAGTTTAAAAACTGAGCAACTTTCCTCATCTCTCCAGCTGCAGTCTTTACTGGAGGTTGACAGGTGAGACAACAGGAAACCAAATATCCTATCCTAGGACACACCCCACAACTCCTGGCGTCGATGTAGAATCTGACTAGATCGGTCTTTTATGGGACTGTGTGACAGCACTGTCCACATGCAACTGTAAGACCCCCTTTCTCGGATACAAAAGGCAGGGAAAGGCCTCCTGCTGGGTGCTGCATATCTACAACACGCTGGCTGGTGAGACCCTTGCTCTGTTTAACTGTGGACAGGAACAGGCTCACTGAACTGTTACACAGTAACCCGAACACTCGAACAGAACACTGTACAACTGTCTGGTGCCTATATATCAAAGGCCTCAGCAACCTTGATCTCTGTGCTCACGATACCGACGAAGTCAGTTCCAAGCAATTCGGGGATGTCCGTAGGGCTGAGAAAAGAAAGAAAACAGAAGCCTGATCAGATCAGCAGTCTCTGGAGCACTAGGAATTAATCCCAACTTAAAGAAGAGCTAAAAGTGTGGTATGGCTGTTTTCATTTACAACTGAGAAAGCTTTGGCCTTAAACCACAAATGAGGTACTTTATTACCTTTTTTAGTAACATTTCCACATGTGCTCTGTGAAAACCTGATCCTGAGGCACTCACTGGTCCACGGTCAAGTGAGTTTACAATTAGGGTGAGGCAACAGGAAACCATATATCCTGACACATCCCACAACTCCTAGCGTTGATGTAGAATCTGACTTTATAGGTCTACTATGGGACTGTGTGTCGCTAAGACCTTCCCAAGACACAAGAGGCCCTAAGTGTCATGTCAAAATGTTAGCCTGAACCTGGAGAGCCCCAGCCGGTTAGGACAAAATGGTTCTGCAGCACGTGTAGCACCTGCTCTGTCTCTGGCTTCCCAGAGTTATCTGGGCACAAAGGGGGCCAGGCTCTTTGTCTCGCAGCACTTTAGAGAGCCAGGGTGGCCGAGCGGCCCTGGTCAAGGAGCGGCAGATGTGACATGCCTGCTAGGCTCTCCCCCAGCTCCCAGGTGCTTCATCAGTTACCAGCTCCCTGGGAGTAGAGGAACAGCCTTTGCTTCTCTGTGTGTCGTGTACAGGGGCCACTCACATACTTCCAAGGACAGGGAAAGATGGAAGGAGAAGAGAGGATCGGAGAGGGGAGGGACAACCAGAGGTGCTGAGAGGAAGGGGAACCAGGCCCCTGTTTGCCCGGGCCCCACTGTCTGGACAGCGAGGACCTAGCACCGCTGCTCCTTCACCTCTCCCCTGCTGTGCCAGAGCTGTCAGATGGCTCCTGGTCCCCAACAGGGCCAAATGGCATGCAGCTCAGCAGTCAAGACCCAAAGCAAAATCTCTCCAGGTCTGTCTGAGGCCCAAATAAGGACTAAAACAGACATGCATCAAGGTTCCCGACAAGTTGAGAAGGGAGAAACACAAGAGAAGAGGCACGAGGAAGAAACTGACCTGGCCACGGACAGGCCTGGGACAGGGCCATGGGCAGGCCTCTGGGGCAGGGCCACGGACAGGCCTGGGGCAGGGCCACAGACAGGCCTGGGGCAGGGCCACGAGCAGACCTCTGGGGCAGGGCCACGGACAGGCCTGGGGCAGGGCCATGAGCAGGCCTGGGACAGCCAGGGGCCAGGCTGGGTGCCGGTGGCCCATCCCCTTCAGACCCCCTACCTTGGGCCAGTAGCCCTGCGTGGCCATCTTCTTCGCCTCCTGCTGTAGCAGGGTGTCGGTGAGCTGCTCTGCCTGCCTGGCCTCCTCTTCCTCCTCCTCCTCCTGCTGGTCCTCTTCCCATGCCTGCAGCTGGCGCTCTGCAACCTGGCCACCAAGAGCAAAGTCACCCGGGACCGAGCTCCCTGGGCAGAGCCCCGCCGCAGATCACGAGGGGAGGACTGTAGGTGTACCCCAGCTCGAGAGTCCAAGCTCAGGCACAGTGATGCTAAGTGCCCTAACAGGGAGGGTCGCTTATGAGACTGGAAAGGTTGCACGTGTGGGAATATGCAGCTTGTGAAAAGCGGGGTAGGGCCACATGCTTGGAAGATTATGTGTTCCCTACCAACTACCGAATGGAACAAACAGAGAACGGCAGCCCAGTGCGCCACGTGCCTGCGGAGGCAGACAGGAGAGGGAGGACAGGCAGGCACAGCAGCCTTGCTCCCACACAAACGGAGGACCTGGATGGAGCCAGCACTAATCAGGAGGATCGGGGTCTCAGCTGCACATGAAACGGGTGTACTGAGCTCACAAACGTGGGCCTCTCGGACATGGTCCTAGTGCCCAGCCGTGGAAATACATCAAGGGTCTCAGCATCCAGCGCCATAACGGTGCAGGGGCCACAGCAAGGCCTGTGGCCTGCAGCTCACATTCCCCTGTGGAGCCTTCCTCCCCCACCAGGCTCAGCCCACCTGGGCCTCCAGCTCCTGTTTCCTGGCAGATTTCAGTTCTTTGCTCTCCTCTTTCTCACGATGAGCAGACTCTCTGACCTCTTCAAGATTGTGAATAAGTTGCTCCCGGTGTCTCAGGGATTCCTCTTGCGCCCGTCGGTTTTGTTCAAGCTTTTCTTGTATCTGTTGTTGTCTCCCTGTCAGAACCTACTCTCAGCAGGAAGGCAAAGGGCAGATTTCAGTTCAACTTCACAGATCCCTGCTCCACAAGCTGTGGACGGGCTACAGCTGCCCCAAGACCCAGCCTTGTCCTCGGCCTCAGGCCTGAATGCCCCCTGTGAAGGCAATTCTAGATGACAGCACTGGGCCACGCAATGGCAGCCCCGCTTCCCACCCGTCCCCACCACACACAAAGCGCACACAGACTACGCATTAGGGAGAGACAACTAGGCACTGACAAGATCCGAGGAGGCGGGATGGAGCTCCCTCCCCAGGGCACAGAAACAGAGCAATGAGCTTGTGAGCCTCACTCCCTATCAGTAGGTTCTAGAAAAAGAAAGAAATCACAAGCCACACAGATGACCAGAGGTAGAGTTTGGTTCATCCCCTCAACCTTCTGGATTTAAACTTACTGCTTAGAGTGGCAGAGACCTTGCTGGGCTTGAGACCTGGCCACAGCACAGGATTACATCCAGAGCATGGTCAGGACTCAAGAACCAGGAACGGTGGGAAGCCACCTGCCTTACCCAACAGTTACGCTCCCTGGACAGGATACATCAAGTGGCCACAACTAGGAGGAACGCTTTTTTTCCTTTTCAAAATTTTATTTAAATTCTAGTTAGTTAACATATAGTATAATATTGGTTTCAGGAGTAGAATTTAGTGATTCATCAATTACATATCACACCCAGTGCTCAACACAAGAGGAGGAACGATAGGGCAAATCAAAATTGCTGCAGAGTGTCAGTATTCACAGAAGGGCGAGAGCCCCACTGGGACCAGACTTCCCACGGATTCCAAAATGAAATGCACAAAGTATTTCCATTTTAAGCCACTTTAATTTTCAATACATGGATAATGAAGTATTTTTTCTAAAAGATTTCTTTAAAAATTTTTTTTATTAAGTAATCTCTACACACATGGAGCTCAAACTCATGACCCCGAGATCAAAAGCCTCACATCCTAACAAATAAGCCACCCAGGCGCCCCTAAAAGATTTCCTTTTAAATGGGATATGTCTTAATGCATTACTTAAATACTGACAAGTGTGTTCTTTCAAGAGTCCACTTCTGGTTATGCACGCCAAGGAAAAAATCCTAAATACGGAAAACGGAAAGCCTTATGAACCAAGATGTTCACTGCAGTGTTTCCTGTAACACCTCAAAATCAGAATAAAAAGAACACCCACAAGAGGGGAATAGGAAAACAAACCACAGTATATACCACGTGATATATTAAGTGGTCATCAAAATATCTACGAAGGAGATGGAATACTGCATTAGAATGCTGGAAATCAACAGACAGTATAATAAGGAATATGCAGAAAGATGTGTTTGCATAGACATAGAATGGAAAGAAGTAAAGTAATGGCGACTGTGCAAATGATGGGGACCTGGGTGACTTTGCTCTTCCTGTACTCCAGAATTTTCTTCTAAAAAGCTGATACTACTTCCATAATGACATTAAAAGTCTACTTAAAAGGAGTGCCTGGGTGGCTCAGTTGGTTAAGCGTCCAACTTCGGCTCAGGTCATGACCTCATGGTTTGTGAGTTTGAGCCCCACGTCGGACTCTGTGCTGACAGCTCAGAGCCTGGAGCCTGCTTCAGATTCTGTATCTCCCTCTCTCTCTGCCCCTCCCCTGCTCATGCTCTGTCTCTCTGTCTTTCTCTCTCTCAAGAACATTAAAAAAAAAAATTTTTTTTTAAATAAGTCTATTTAAAATAAGCAGAGAGGCCTGTGTTCCAGAACATTTGGCAGGGTCAGTACGTACTCGCAGCCAGGATTACCTCGCTCATCAGTCTGTCTCGTGCGCTCCTCTCCTGGGCCCACTCCGCCTCTCTCTTTTCCCACATTTCCTTGGCCTCCTCCCTGGGAACACAGAGCAGATGACAGCAGGCTGCTTGCCACCACCGATGGCAGAAGAGAACTAAAGAAGCAACAGGGCTCCAGCACATCAGGTACACACGTTTCATGGGGCCAACCTTCAAATCCACTTCACAGCTGACAACTCTGGATGAGCTCATGGACAGTATTCCCACAGGAAGTACTTTAAGTTGCCTGGGTTATGCTCCCATCTCTTTACAAAACGCAACTGTGATGGCTTGTACCCAGGCCATTTGGACACCTTGGCAAATGAAGCCATCAGGACCCCGGAGAGGCAGAGGAGCCCTGTGGTGTCTGAGCTCTGTCACCTTGCTCCTGGGGTCACTGCTAGTTCGCCCTGTGGCCTGAGGCAAGTCAGTGACCTCAAGTCCTGGTGACCTGGGTACCTACCCCTCGGCTGGATGTCAGGATTAAATAAGAGGACAGTAAAACGCTCTGCACGGTGTCTGACCCACAAGAAGTGCCCAATAAATGTGACGCGTTATTCAATTTTTTCAATCTCCTAGATTTTTAGGATCCAGACCCGTTTATAAAAGACCTAAGAAGCATTCAGCATCTCCGGAATTTATAACAATTTCCTTCCAGATTTCTAACATCTTAAATGAACAGCTCCTTTACTCTAAACCCTAATGATTTCCACCTTAAATAACTTAAGGGAAACGCCCCCACAAGCCAGGTCCGCTAGCAAACATGTGCTCCTCCCGGTGGGCAGATTAACAAGGACAGATGCTTCAGTGACAAGAGACCCTCGTGGTGACCTGCGGGACGTAAGGGACCAGAGCAGAGGCTGGGAGCGTCCAGCCCAGACAGGCACTGCCTCTCACCTCAACAGCAGCTGCAGCTCTGCCTCCCGCTCCCTCTCCAGCTGCAGCTGCTCCTCGATGGCCTGCTTCATCCACGCCGCATCGGCCAGGGCCTGCTCCCGCCTGGCCAGGCGCTCGCGCTGGTTCTCGTCCTCCTTCTCCAGGAGCGCCTGCAGGATGCGCTTGTCTGCCTCCTACAGGGTGGAGGAGGAAGCGCAGTGGGTGCCCTTCTGCGGCCACAGCCCCCTCCCCTGCGTTCCCCCCTGGATCCCACAGTGCCTCCTTCCTGCACTCGGCACTGACAGCAGACATTCGTGATGTTTCCAAAGCTTCCCTAGTTAGAGTTGGGAAGAGTCAGGGTATAACCACTTAGGGGTGGAATAACACAGGAGAGGCCCCTTTGCCACCACGCGCATGTCCCTGTCCTTGGACATGCCTGGTAGCACAGCTTTTGAGAACACGGTTGGACAACAGTTTCACTTCTAAGAACATAGACTAGAGACCCAAAGGCACAAAAACATATGCACAAAGTGCTCACTGCAGCGGTCCCATGGGGGAAAAGCAAAAACGACCCAAATACACATGGGTAGGGAACTGGCTCTAGTGTACATCTCCACAGTGAGGCGCAGTAAAGGACGAGGGACTTGGGAGGTCCCGCGACGGAAAAACGTACTCGGGAACAGCAGTGGCACTGCCACCCCCGGACCACCCTAACGGTAGCAGGCAGGGACAGAAGCAGGTGGGTTCGCTCATTCACTGTCCCTGTCCCAGTGTCCCTGGAGAGCCCACCGACATGCCTGACAGGCATACTGAGCATCCAGTGAAAAAGAACAAGCTCATTCCAACGGTTTGAGGTTTACTGTTAGGTGAGCATGCTGAAGACTGCCACTTCAGTTTTTAAAGAACCCCACCACCGCCCTTTATGTGTGCTGGGTAAATGTATCTAGAACACACAACAAAGCAGACCCCCCTGGGGAGGGGCGGGGGAATCTCCCCTGGTGTTTTATGAGAACAAGAACGCACTTTGTTACTGAGTAGTGCAAAGCACTTTCTTCCAAAAAGGGTGAAAGAAATGCCAGGCTGACTCAGACTTACCAGTTCCTCTTGGATCTGCTGTGCACGCCTATTGAGTTGCACGTTATACTGATGTCTCAAAAAACGTCTAGAAATGGGCAAAATATGGGCTGCCTTCAGTGTCTTATGAAAAATTCAGTGGGGGTAAGACTGCTACTTACTACATATCTTTCTGGTTTAGGATAGCAATGCAAGTCTGAGAAAGCGCAAGGCTTGCCCACCCGGGCGCACACACCCCAGCTCCGCCTTCTGCCGGAAGGCTGCCATCTGCTTCCTCTCTTCCTCCAGCCTCTCCAGCTCCCACCGCTGCTTCAGCAGATTCTCCTGCTCCTTCTTCAGTTTGGTAGCCTGTGGTGACAACAGTGCACCCAATGAAGGTCATCAGAATCAGAGCTTCCTTCATTCTTCATGTGCATTTTCGGCAGATGCCAAGCCACAGGGCTGGCCCGGCCACCTGGTGATCAGAGTCCCCTCCCCGCTCTGGGCTCTGAGCCCTTGGCCCAGCTCACTCACTTCCTGTAAGAGCCTTTCCCAGGTGTGTGGCCAGGATGAGACCCATGCTCCATGCTCCTATAGGACCCTGTACTCGTCCACACCTTCCTATAACTTAACCTGCCTCCCGTACCTGACACAGCTCCTGCCATGAAGGCCAGGACTGTGGGCCTTGCTCACAGCTGCATCTCTAACACCCAGCTCAGTGCTGAGCATCTAGCAGACAGTGGGTATTAAGGATCTTGTTCCGGAATCATTTGGGCCTAAGGAAGGACAGGCTTCCCCTCATCCGAACAGGAAAATCTAGCCCAGGCATCTAGCTCAGGGAAACTACACAGTATTCTCAGAACAGCCTCCTGAACCAGAGACCCTCACAGTTGATGCCTTGAGATCCAAAACATGCTAGCTGGGGAGAGCTGTAGCTGTTTGCTAGAACATCAGACTAAGTCAAGTCTACTTAGTCCACTGGATAATCGAAGATCCTTTTTTTTTTTTTTTTTAAATTTTGAGAGAGACCAAGCGTGTGTGAGTCGGGTATAGGGTCAGAAGGGCAGAGAGAGAGAGAGAGAGAAAGAGAGACAGAGAGAGAATATCCCAATCAGCCTCCACATTCAGCATGGAGCCTGACATGGGGCTGGATCCCACAACCCTGGGATCATGACCTGAGCCAAAATCCAGAGTTGGACACTCAACCAACAGAGCCACCCAGGTGCCCCAGGAAAATCCAAGTTCTAAGAAGGCTCTCACATAGCCATTCTCAGAACACAACTAAGAGAACAGGTATTATCTGCATATTGTGAACATTCTAGAATCTGCCTATACAACCTAGGAGGATGGAAAAACAACGGCTAGGAATATGTGTCAGAAGGGAAAACCCAGCACTGTTGCATTTCTTAGAATCACCCCTCCCCCCGCATGGTCTTTCTAGTGCAGCTTTCTAAATGCCTACTTTATAACAAGCGGCTGCAGAAGAGGAGGCCGTGCCCTCACCTCCATCTCCTTCAGCTTCAGCTCCTCCATCTGCTGGAGCAGCACCTCAGCCTGGAGTTTGTCCTCCAACCGCCTCCTCTCTTCTTCCGCTTTCATCCGCTCCAGCGCTTCCCTTCGGGCCCTTTCATATTCGTTTTCATACCGTTTGTTCTCTTCCTCTTGGGTGGCTTCTTGCTACATGGGGCCAGATGAATGCAGGAGGTCAGAATCTGTCACACAGCCAGCAGAGACCCAGTTCCCTGCCACTGTTCCTCATTCTGACGTGTCTACACCAGAGTACGTCGTGCCACTTTCCAGCTGCGTGACCCCGGGTGAGGGTATGTCTTCCCCAGCTCTGTTCTCACAGTGGGAACCATGGGAGCGATCCTTCCCTTAGAGGCAATGCTGGGGAAGTAGGACAGTGCCCGGCACAGAGGGGGGCCTCAAGAATGTCGGGGTTCCTTGCCTTCCAAAAGTCAGCAAAATACTCTCCAAAATTAACCCAGAGGCAAAGCTGTGGGTCGGCAGAGGTGTGGCCTTTTGTCCCCAGAGGTGCTGCTGTAAGCCCGGGTTGAGAGTTTATAACGTGTGCTATATCAAAAGAGACAGCCAGCAGCAGCAGCGGCCTTTAAGATGCACCTTCCACCTGCCAGTGGCTGGCCACTGGTGTCATTCTGCCCTGGGGATGATCGGAAAGGGTTCTTGTACGTGTAAGAGCAACAGACATCCACTTTTAACATATTAAAGTTAACTGAGATAGGGGCGCCTGGGTGGCTCAGTCGGTTAAGCGTCTGACTTCGGCTCAGGTCATGATCTCACGGTTCGTGGGTTCGAGCCCCGCATCAGGCTCTGTGCTGACAGCTCAGAGCCTGGAGCCTCCTTCAGATTCTGTGTCTCCCTCTCTCTCTGCCCCTCCCCAACTCGTGCTCTCTCTCTCTCTCAAAAATGAATAAACATAAAAAAACATAAAAAATAAAAAAAGAATAAAGTTAACTGAGATAAAGTCTATTCCTGGATTGGACCCATTAACATCAAAAACAAGAAAACCAGGGACCTTGGGACAGAGCTCTCCCACCACAATATGGAGGGCTATTTCCAGAGTTATATACCGCACCTGTTTTTTTTCTTCTTTCTGCATTTTCCAAGAGTTTATCACGTGCTCTTTGTGAAGGGCTGATTCAATCTGAGGGTGAGAAGGCAGAAAATGTTCATTTCTTCACTGGGTCATCCAACAAATGTATGCTGCAGAGCACAGTGCCACGCCCAGGCAGGTGACCAGAGGGACCCAGGTGTCTTACAAGGGAGCACAAAGTGACCCCCAACATATACAGTCTGAATGCACCAAAGGACAAGGCAGTTTGAAACAGATCTGAAGAGTTGTAACAAAGGAACACACACTTTTCTCCCAGTACCCCTGGGGTTGTGCAGGAGCAGGTCAGCAGGTGCTGAAATGGAAATACAATCTCAGAGGCCAACCCTGATTGGTCTGAAGCATGCCAGGGCCCAAGGCAGCCGGAGCTGGGTGAGGAACAGACTCGGCCTTTTGCCTGGCTCCTCAAAACGTCCTCTGCAAAGCTGTAGCTGTACAAACATGTACTCCCCATAGCAACAGATGTAACACATTTGGGGTTGTTAAGAAGTGAGATGGGTTTAGCGAATCTTTTGGATCAGAAAATGAATTGGAACTCTACCCAAAAACTTTTGTTTGGGAAATTGTGTATAAAAATTTTTAATCTCCTTCTCAACTTACAAATGTAAATATCTGCCACTAACTTGAGTGTTCTAAGTAAACATTTCTGAGTAACAGACTTTGGAGCACCTACCTAAATGCTCAAATGGCCAGGGAAAGGAGACTCCCGTGGCTGAGTGCTAACTGCACACGACTCAAAAGCACCAAATTGTTCTATTACTTAGTGGCTGGCAAGTTCTAAGTATAATTACAAATCAATTAATGCCACCAAACATAGACACAAAATTTAAGTTAAAATACATCAATGAAATCACGGATCATCTTCCTCTAGCCCAGTCTCCACAGAATGGTGCCACCCAAGCCAGACTGCCCCCCACCTGTCCCCAGATCTTGCATATTTGTCCTCCTTTCTCTTGCCACCCTGTTCTGGCCTCTGCCATCACTGCCCTGGCCTCACCCCCTCCTGCCCACCTCGACACTGCTGCCAAAGCTACTGTTCCTCGAAATGCAGTCAGGGTGCCGCTGTATCCCTGCTTAAAATCATCCAGGTGCTCCCCAGGGCATCGAGAAGGCCACACAAGGCTGGCTGGGGTCCGGGCCCACCTGCCTCACCAGCCCTCAACTCTTGCAGCCCCTGCTCCCCATCTGACATCACAACCTCTCAGCCACTCGTCACTCCCTGGATGCACTCTGCTCTCGTGACTCCGGCCTTACCCTCCCTCTGCTGCCTCAATCTAGAATGTCCTTTCCTCACCCCTATACACCACCAAGTTAACACCAAGTCCTTCCAAACTCCTCCATCCCCGCAACTCCTCTGAGATGCCGCTCTGACCCACAACTGAGCTGGGGGCACTGCCCCAATGCCCATCCTCCTGGGCCTGCCCAGCCCACTGCAACCCACACTGGACCACAAGCTCCTGAGGAGGGGGCACCCCATCTAATCTCCACGCGCCCAGGTGGTGGACCATGCGGCAAATGTTCAGTAAGTACTGGCTGAACCCCCAACAAACCAGATCTGCGTGGGGCATCGTTCAGGTGGCTGGGGTGTTCTCTCCTCTGTTCCACCCCAGCAAGGGAGGCAAGTTCAAAAACAAGAAGGGAAACATGATTTCATCTACTTAGGCAAATCAAAGGATCTCATTGGCTTTCACCTCTCGAAGTTTAGGGTTGTTCTTTTTCCAGTGTTCATACAGAAGTTGTTCGGCAATCTGTCAAGAAAACACAGAGGGAAGCCTGATGTCACTTTTCAAACCCATCCACGTTTCGGATAACCCACAGTGGTGGTCCACTGAGGCGGGGAGCCCCTCGACTGGCATGCTGTCACTGCACCTGCCCTTCAGACCTACTGCCTGCCTTGCACCCCCAGCTCTGGGAGACACCAGAGTGGAGCCAGACAGCCCTGACAAATGAGTCCCAAAGTGGTGATGGAAGGGTGCCAAGATCTGATGCTACAGATGGGTCCCAGATGTGACAATCTGCTTCAAAATATACAGCAGGCTTAAATACACAGACTGGGGCTCCCCACTCCCCACAGCTACTTGTGGAAGATCAAATACATCAGCGTGCAGCCTGGTGGGGCCACAGGACTGATATAAAGACAAAGGACTTGGATGTAACGACCTGAGGTGACCCTGCAAAGCACATATGAAGAACACCGTGGCATAGAGCACCTCTCCCTGCTTGCCCTGGAGTTAACTGTTGTCTCATCAGACCAACGTGCCCAGGGGGGACCCCGCATGTGTGTCACTGACGGTCTGGGGACGCTCCTGCTCCGTAGGCTCCTGAAGGGCTAGGAGAAGTTACCAGCTTCCTCTGCTCTTCTCGGGCCGACTTGAGATTGCCATGCCGCTCCCGGATTCGGCCTTCCCTCACGTCCATGCTTAGCCTTAGCTCCTCCAGTTCTTTGGCCAGCAGGGCCTGCTCCTCCAGCAGCAGCTGCCTCAGTCTCTCCCGCCTGGCTTCCAGCTGCTTCCGCTTCTCCTCCTTCATCTTCTCACGCTGATAGGCATGCATGCTGGGTGAGAAGGAGCCCTCCCCACATCAGTCACGCTACAGCCACATGTGGCATGCTCTGCTCTGCTGTGCAGTAAAAGAGGCTGAGGTGGACATGATGTGGTGACACAGTAAAGTGTCTTCCGGCTAAAGTGAAGACAGCAGGTCACAGACGACTATGTGTGACAGAATCTTGTGTTTGCCATAAGAAAATATACAGTGGTGGGTGCCTGGGCAGCTCAGTCGGCTGAGCATCCGACTTCAGCTCAGGTCACGATCTCCTCTCTCTGCCCCTCCCCTGTTTGCGCGCTCTCTCTCTCTCTCTCAAAAATAATAAACTAAAAAAAGAAAAAAGAAAAAGAAAATGTACAGTGGTCTCATATATGCACCTGATAACAGTACTAATATTACTTGAGCAATTAATATGTACCAGGTATCTATATAGGGATAGCTTTCTATTAATCATACATCCTACAAAGTAGGTTCTGTTTTAGCCCCACTTAACTGATGAGGAAACTGAGGCTCATTCATACAGCAAGTGACACAGTCAGGATTTCCATCTAGGTTTGTCTGACTCCAAAGCCTATGCTTTTAACTTTCATGTTTTTACATGTATTTCTACAAAAATGGATGTATGTATGAATATTTATACACACACGAATGGGAAAAAGTACGGGAGGACACATGTATCAGACTGTTCATTGTGATTCTCTCTGGGGACACAGGGTTACAAGGACACTTCCAGATTCTACATATATTTCTTATTGTTTTCTCCTTTTCAATGCAAATGTATTATTCACTGATGATCTTTTTTTTTTTTTTTTTCAATTTTCAGTTGGAAAACTCACCATGCCTGTAATCTATGCAACTTGCTCAAGAAAACATGCTGTTTAGCCACGGGGTTCTTAAAGCCACATCCCCTGACCAACAAGTGGTTTCCTGCCTCCATCCCGTAGGGTCACTGCGGTTACCTCCGCTGGTAGGACGTCTTGGAGCTCCATTCTGCCTGCTTGGAGCTAAAGATATCAGACATCCTGAAGTAGCGGCTGTTCTGGTCCCACTGCTGCCGAAGCCGGGCCTCCTGCTCTCGGTGTCGCTGTCGGGCCGCCTGCTGGTCCAGGAGCCTCCGGCTACACCAGCGGGAGGGCAGTGTGGGGAGTGCCATCTGAGAATAGCAATGGTAGGAAAATGAGCCTGCTGCAGCCCCCTAATTAGGGGTCCTCACCCCTCGGCTGCCCCCTGAAATCACCTCCACTCCAGACCAGGGACATCAAAGAAGTCTTAGTGCAGGCTCCCAGGCACCAGTATTTTTTTTTACTTTTGTTTGTTTGTTTAAGTAATCTCTACACCCAGCATGGGCTCGAACTCACAACCCTGAGATCAAGAGTCGCATGCTCTTCCGATGAGCCAGCCAGGCGCCCCAGGCATCAGCATTTTAAAAATCATTTGAAGGGGCGCCTGGGTGGCTCAGTCGGTTAAGCATCCGACTTTGGCTCAGGTCATGATCTCGTGGTCGGTGAGTTGGAGCCCCGCATCGGGCTCTGTGCTGACAGCTTGGAGCCTGGAGCCCACTTTGGATTCTGTGTCTCCCTCTCTCTCTGCCCCTCACCCGCTCATGCTCTGTCTCTCTCTTTCTCTCAAAAATGAATAAATGTTAAAAAAATTTTTAAAAATCATTTGCCATCAAGGCTGCCAATCATCACTTTGTTGTTAAATTTTTTAGAGAGAGAGAAAGACCATGAGCAGAGGAGAGGGTCAGAGGAAAAGAGAAGAAGAATCTCAAGCAGACTCCATGCTCAGCACGGAGCCAGATGCAGGCCTCCATCCCACAACTCTGGGGTCATGACCTGACCAAAATCGAGTCAGATGCTCAACCGACTGAGCCACCCAGGCACCCCTGCAAACCATCACTTTAAATAAGCCTGGGCTCCACTCAGCTGTGAGCCAGACATCATCAAGGGCGCTGCAGAGGAAGACCGGGAACCAGTCCTAGCAATGCTGGCCCAAGCACTTGGGGCCTTCTATGCTCCCCAGAGTAACAGGGATAATAATTTCAGGAACATATATATGTGCCAAGCTCCTGACATATATGATCTTTTTCATTGTTATAATCACCCCATTATTTGGCAGGTGGGGAAACTTACGTTCAAAACGGTAAAGTGACTTGCTCAAGACCACGGAGCCAGGAGGAGAGGAAATAAAAGAGCTGGGACCCTAAGTCATGTCAGTCTCAGACCAGGGCCCAGGCAAGAGGCTGCCTGTTGGGACCCACAAGCCCTAGCTCTGGTAGCCCCCAAGTCTGCGGCCTCCTCTGGCTGTCACACCTGGAAGTGTTCTGGAATTAGCATGGAGGGCACATCCCTCATCTTACAGATGGAGAAACTGAGCCCAAGGGAGAAATCGATCGGCCCGGGTCGCGGAGCACAAT
The DNA here is from genome assembly GCA_028646485.1 of Cryptoprocta ferox. Lineage (NCBI taxonomy): Eukaryota > Metazoa > Chordata > Mammalia > Carnivora > Eupleridae > Cryptoprocta > Cryptoprocta ferox. The sequence continues at coordinate 17,479,491 of CM053566.1, read as the reverse complement.
GGGGCCGCAACTGGAGACTTGAAAGCAGAGAGCAGTCTTACTCCGTACACCTTCTTCCCTGACCCCAGAGCTGCACTCCTGGGCAGCAGGGTCTACACAGTGCCTGGTTACGACAGTGCTTATGCAGAACGTCTGTCTGGTCCAAGCCAAGCCTCAAACTCAGTGCTCAGACCTGGGGGAAAATAATCTACGCCTATGGACCAAATGTGGCCCGCGGCGGCCCGTTTATAACCTGTGTTGAACCTGTCGCGCGCCTGACATAATTTTTTCCTTGCCCTGCAAGCCGCCCGCGGAAAAGCTTTCCACCGGGAATCAAGAAACAAGACTCCGGTCCCGCATCGGTCGCATACTTCACGCAGCCTTACCATCCACATACGACAAAAGGGGTTGCAGAGCAAAGCGTCCTACCCGGAGCGCGCAGGGAGCAGAGTGGGGACCGGACGGCAGGTCTCCCGGCGCCCGCCCAGGTTCCCGCCATCAGGGCCTCGGCGGCCGGGCTCCGCGGGTCCCAGGCCCTACACTGGCTCCGGCCGAGCCCAACGCCCGACTCACGTTTCTCCACGCCCCGGAGTTCCCGAAGAGTGCCCCAGCCGAGCTCCCGCATCCCCCAACCAAGCCCGATCGCTCCCGCCGCCACGCTTCCGGGACCGCGCTGGACCAACTCGGGCGGTTTCGCCGCTTGTTGCCGGGGCAACGGACCGACGACGGAGCGCCGCGAGGGCCAAGCCGCCTCCAACGCAATACCGGACGCGCAGACAGAAAGGAGGTTGTGATTTTTCTCCGGCGCCCTCTCATGGGGGGCGGGAGATCTATCGCAAACGTCGCTGGTCCCGGAAACCGGGAAGGCGGAGGGTAAAGGCATCCAGTCACTACTACGCAAAATTCAGGGTGGTGGTTACCTGGAGTGTGTATGTTGGGGGGTGGGGGGAGAAGGAAGGGGGGATGAAGGTGAGGGTGGAGGGGAGTCAGGCGGATACGCTAGGGGAGGAGAATCTAAGTCAGTGGTTCTCAAACCTGGCTGCACATGAGAATCACCTAGAGGGCTTAAAAGCCTAGATGCCGTTAAAGAAGAAAAAATAAATAAATCCAGAAGCCCAGACCAAACTCCAGATGAGTCCCATCAGGTTCTCAGAGTGTCAGACGTTGTCTCAGCTCCCCAGGTGCACTCAGTGTGCAACCAGCTCAGAGAACTGCTGGCTCAAATCGATACAAGTTATTGGAAACTATCGCTTGATGGTGGGTCTCAGAGTATTGGTTCTATTGGTGTTTTCTGACCCATATGTGTTACATGTATTATTTTATGTATGAAAAAGATAATTAAGGGGCACCTAGAGCATGCAACTTTTTTTAATTTTTTTTTGTTATTGAAACAGAGAGAAACAGAGCATGAGTGGGGGAGGGGCAGAGAGAGAGGGAGACACAGAATCTGAAGCAGGCTCCAGGCTCTGAGCTGTCAGAGTCTGATTCGGGGCTCAAACTCACCAACCGTGAGATCATGACCTGAGCCAAAGTCAGAGACTTAACTGACTGAGCCACCCAGGTGCCTCGGGCATGCGACTCTTGATGTCAGGGTCGTGATATCAAGCCCCATGTTGGGCATATTTAGTTTTAAACTTTTTATTTTTTAAATAAATAAGTTTACCAAAAAAAAGAGAGAGAGAGAGAGAGAGAGAGAGAGAAAATAACCTTCACTCATGCATCCTCTTTTCTTTCATTTTCCCATTCTTCGTATTCAATTCTCTTCATCCTCCCTTCATTCTTATTCATTTGTCTGTTTTTTCTGGGTGCAGTGAAGTATCTGGTTGAACACGTTAGCCTCTATTCCAACCTCTGCCAAGCTAGTTGTGGGGTCTTGGGCAGGTCACTTCATCTCTCTGTGAAATGAGAATATGAAAGTAATTGAACAGGGAGACCAATAGACTAGGACAGCTCTGATGCCTTGCTAGCATCTCTAGCAATCAAACGGACACCTAAGCCAGAATCAAGGCTCTAGAACCTGAGAAAATTAACGTTTATTCATTTTTGAGAAAGAGAGCGTACACACAAGTGGGAGGGGGGCAGAGAGAGAGAGAGATATAGAATCCCAAGCAGGCTCCAGTCTCTGAGCTGTCAGCACAGAGCCCAACACAGGACTCAAACCCACGGACCGTGAGATCATGACCTGAGCTGAAATTGAACTCTTAACTCACTGAGCCACCCAGGTGCCCCTAGAATCTGAGAAAATTAAATGTAAGGACAACCAATCACAAACAGCCATCTAGCCTTCCCAGATAAAACAACTGCCTAAGTGGTCGCCAGTAAAATGATTTCCTTGCTTTGCTTCCGCGTCTTCTCCGTTAAGAGAAAGCTCTCCCTCAGCTCCTGCCTGGTGGCGGAGGGCTCCTATCCCCCTTTGGTTTGGCACCACCCTGTTAAAATTGATATATGCCCAAATAAACTCCAAAAACATTTTTTTGAATGTGCCTCAGTTTACCCTTGAACAAGAACACCAGTGGTGCCGTTGAAGGTTGGCCCTGTGAGACGAAATGTAGGTTCAGTGGCGAGGACCTGGTGCATCTCAGGTAAGTACTCTCTCTATACATCTCCCGTTACTTAGTCGACTCAGGGTCTGCCCTGCCCGGTGCATGAGATTCCCCAGGGTTACCCTTCTGTTGGTCCCTACCCCTTTGGCCAAGCTCACGGCCATTCTTCCATATCGTGTCCCCAGTGGGCTGGGGAGGCAGCTACCCACTGGGCTCAGCAAAAGAGCCCAAGACATAAATGCTTATTGGTGGGTCTCTGTGAATGTGGTAGGAACTTCAGAAATATGTGAATTGGGTACGGGGCGACCTGGCTTCAGGTCCTGATTTTGTGACTCTTGAGTCCCCTTTGTGACCTGTTGCTCAGTTTTCTTATCTGTTTGATGGCCTTAAAGGATCAAACAAGCGCTACCAGTGAGACTCCAGGGCCTAGGGCTTGACTAGCCTGGTCCCCGGGCTCTGGTCTCTGGGCCTCTTCTGCTCAATTGTCATCCCCACCGACCCCCACTTAGTCAACCTCTACCCTCATGATTACACAGCTACCTGTAGCTGCTTGTAGCTCATTAAGCATCTTTACAAGTATCTTTTCCTTTGATCCTCCCAGGACCCCTGTGAGATATTTTATTATTCCCATTTTTTTAAGATTTTATTTTTTTACACCCAACAGTGGGGCTCAAACTCACAACCCCAAGATCAAAAGTCTCATGTTCCACCGATTAAACCTCCTAGGCACCCTTTATTGTTCCCATTTTAAAGTTGTCTAAACTGAGCCTCAGAAAGTGGAATCCCTTGCCCGGGGAGGAGGGGCAGGGGTAGAAGCCCTGCTCTGAGTCCGGAGCTCAGGCTTCCCTGGGGTCATCTTGGCATCCAGCACAGGGTAGGCGCACGGTAATATTTGTTGAGAATGAAGGAGTAGATTCCCTGCTTTTGAATCCCTTCTTCTTCAAAGGAAAAGGGGAGGAGCACCCGGGTGGCTCGGTCAGTTAAGCGTCCAACTCTTGGTTTCAGCTCAGGCCATGATTTCACGGTTAGTGAGTTCGAGCCCCGCATCAGACTCCGTGCTGGTAGTGCGGAGCCTGTTTGGGATTCTCTCTCTCTCCCTCCCTTTCTCCCTCCCCCCCCCCGCTCCTCTCCTGTTTGTGATTTCTCTCGCTCTCTCTCTTTCTAAAATAAACTTAAAAAAAAAAAAGGTGGGGGGAAGCATGATGTCAAAAGAAAGCAAAAAGAAAGACAAAACAGAACTCACATTATTGGAATACCACGTGCCAGAGCTTTGGGATGTATTCCCTCATTTAAGCCTCCCTCGAGCCTGTGGGAGTCCTGTCTCTATTCTGTACATGAGGGAACTGAGACCCTGGAGAAGTCAAGCCACTCTCTTGAGGTCACACAGCAAGGACTATGAGAGCCCGGATTTCCATGCAGCCCCCAGAGCTTATGATCGCTTCAGAGCCTGTGACTTTTCCAAGAGCCTGTGACTTGCAGGTGTAGCTCTTAAAAGAGGCCAGCAGATGTGGACCAGCTGGGCCATTTAAAGAGTTCAATGGTATTAAATACTTAGTGACAGGTTGATGACTATGGCCCACAGGGGGCTGAGAGGGGAAGTCCAGGCAGGTGGGTGGCACACATGTTGGGCCCTGGGCCAGCGCGGTGAGGAGGGCTGTTCTTGGACTTGTGTCTCTGGGTGTCCCAACAGGGCAGGAGAAAACAGGACCAGGGAGGTGGCATGGCCACATGGGAGCAGCTCCCCGTTGGCTGAAACGTGACAGCGCTGGAGGCCATGCTGTGCCCTCACTTAATTAGCAGGTGTCATTGTCAAAGGCACGTGGGTCTATGCTGGGGTTTCACGGAATTTCAACGTCAGCCACCCCGGCTCCTCTCTTCTCACCTGGGCTGGGCTACCTGTCCTCCCGGATGCTAAAGTAGACCAGCAGCTCAGAGACCCTGGGGTTAGGGGGTTGCCTGCCAGAGCCCCAGTTTTGTGTTTTAATAATAACAACAGGAATAATCATAAATGTAGGTCTCTATGAGAAAACAAAAGTGTAAAAAGGCATTCACCAGAAACAGTGGATATCACTAGGGGGCAGGATTCGGGATGATTTGAATTTTTATTTCTCTCCAGGTTTTTAAATTTATGATGGTCGTTGTTACTTGTGTAATTAAAAAAAAAATAAGGCATTGGTTGGTTAGTCATAACAACCTGCACTCCCAACATGCTTTAGACTTTATGAGGTACTTTGAATGCATGAGTGGCTCTCAGCCTTGGCTGCAGGTCTGGATCACCTAGAGAGAGTTTTTTAAATCCTCATGCTTAATCCTGGAGACAGAGGTTCTGATGTAATTGGTCAGGGATGGGGGCTGCACATCTGTATTCTTCCCTGTTTTTGGTAGTTTATCTCTTTAATTAAAAAGTTTTGGGAGGGTCACCTGGGGGGCTCAGTTGGTTAAATGTCTGACTTTGGCTCAGGTCATGATCTTGGGGTTCATGGGTTCAAGCCCCATGTCAGGCTCTGTGCTGACAGCTCAGAGCCTGGAGCCTGCTTCGGATTCTGTGTCTCCCTCTCTCTGCTCCTCCTCTTCTCGCTTGCGCGCACGCTCTCTCGCTCGCTCTCCCTCTCTCAAAAATAAATAAGCATTGAAAAAAAAAGTTTTGGGGCGCCTGGGTGGCTCAATCAGTTGAATGTCCTAGCTTGTTCAGCTCAGGTCATGATCCAAGGGTCATGGGATTGAGCCCAGAGTCGGGCTCCGCACTAAGCAGGAAGCCTGCTTGGGATTCTCTCTCTCTCTTCCTCTGCCCTCTCCACCTCTCACATTTTCACTCTCTCTCTAAAATAAAAAATGTATCAAATTAAAAAATAAAATTTAAAAAAATTTTAATTTTTTTTTGAGAAAGTAAGCACAAGGAGGGAGCAGAGAGGCTGGAGCAGAGGATCTGAAGTGGATTCCGTGCTGACAGCTGAGAGCCCAATGTGGGGCTCAAACCCATGAACCACGAGATCATGACCTGAGCCTAAGTCAGACGCTCAACCGACTGAGCCACCCAGGTGCCCCTAAATTCAAAAAGTTTTAATTGAAATATGGTCGATACATAATATCATGTTAGTTTCAAGTGTACAACATAGCTCCAGTGATGGTACTTTTCATAAACTTTATTTTAGAATAGTTTTAGATTTACAGAAAAATGCAAAGATAGTACAGAGAGTTCCCCTCTACTTTATACTCCTTTTTCCATTACTAACATCTTAGGTTTATTAGGTACTTCTATAGGACACGGGCTTGAGTTCAGGGAGTCAAGTTCAAGCTGCCAACGGGGCTACGTTCCTTCCTGGAGGCTCCAGGGAAGAATGGGTTTCTTTGCTTTCTTTAGGCTTCAAGAGGCTGCCCCGTTCCCAGGCTTTCTTCCATCTTCACAGCCTACAGCCTAGCATCTCCCTCTGCCCATTCTTCACCAGTCACATCTGCTCAACCTCAGCTGGGGAAGCTTCTCCACTTTTAAGGATTCATGTCCCCCCTGGATGATTCAGGATAACCTCCCCATCCTGAGGTTTCTAACCTTAACCACCTAGCCAAGGTAACATGTTCACAGGTTCTAGAATTAGGAGGTGCACATCTTTGGAGGTCAATATTCCACTCACCACAGGAGGAAAGGGGGATACTTTTAATTATTTTCATTCAATTTCATTTGGCTTTGGTTTTGTTTTTTTACACCCCCCCCCCCAATGGTACATCACTACCACATCATTTATCCTTCTGAGCCCTCCTGGCCTCTGGCACACGCTTACCTCCTTCCTCCCAGTTTGGAGGTCGTCACCCTGGGAGAAACCTGTAGAGGTAAGCCTGCCCTCTTCAGGTGCGTGGCCGGGACCTCCCATTACACATCGAAGCTCTGTCTGTAAATCAGGTGAGCTCATCAGACCCTATGCTAATAGCCCTGTTCCTATGTGCAGAGGAAGCTGAAAAATGGAATTCTGTTCCAGAACCTCCCATTCAGAGCCCTCAGGTAGTTCAGCCTGCCTCCACCTGCTGGAATACATTTGTCTCGTGGAACAACACTAACTTTCCTTGGTATTCCTTTTAGTTTTCAAGGCCATCCCTGTATGATGGCAGGAGTTTCTGTGTAGCTCTGTATCATTTTGTATCTCTGAGCTTTAATTTTCCTATCTGTGAAATGGGAATGATGGTACGAACTTGTTATTGACAGCTGCCTTAGCCCAGGGCCAGGCACACCGTCAGGACTTGATCAATGATAACCGTTGGTGTCATAACTGCCCTGACCATTTTATGCGTAGCACCTGCCTCTGTAAGTGCTGTTCGTTTCTCCCTCTCCTAAAGGAAGGCGCTGGGAAATTGTTACTTATTTGCATACCAGCAGTTGATCAACTCACCACCATTCCCCCCCAGTTTCCTTGCTCAAGCTACACCCTCATTGGGGTTGGGGTATCGTCCTCTCTCTGTGGTTCAGAAAGACATCCTGATTTGTCTAAACCAACTGCGGTGGACCCACACCCTTGTGTGGGAGTGAGTCTGGGGCCCAGTTCTAACCAGACACACTTCAAGGGAGGTCTGCTGGGAGTGGGGGGCAATTGCTGGGTGCTGTCATTTCTGCAAGAGACCCGTTGTACTGCTGCAGCCATAACCCCAGCAGGACCGCACCCCCTAACACAGCTGACCCTGACCATCACGGGGCAGGAAGCAAGAAGAGTCTGCTGCTTGATGTCAGAAACAAATCAACCCGTCCCATCCGTGGGCCCCAGTCCCAGAGCTTGGCCAGCCTGCCTGCCTGCCTTTCTTTCATTCTTTCTCTCTCTCTCTCTTTTTTTTTTTTTTTTGCTTTTAAGATTTTTCTTTTTATTACGGTTTTATAGTAAAAAAAAAAAAACACACATAACTTAATCTCTACTCCCTTAAAAAAGTTTTAAGTATACAGTACAGAATTGTTAATGGATAAAGAAGATGTGATATATACATACAATGGGACTCCTTTTTAGAGGATAAAATAGTCTTCTTGCTTTAAGTCATTTTTTAGTTACCAGGAAACATTCCCATTGACAGACTTTTCTAGAGTAGCATCACTCACAGTGCAATGTATATACATATATATACACATACATATATATAATCATAAAATTATAAACTAATCATATACTTTATAATTATAAAATTATAAACTTATAAAATCAACCATTTTAAACATTTTAAAAATTTATTTATTTTTGTTTTAGAGAGAGCGTGTGTGCCGGCGGGGGAGAGGGGCAGAGAGAGAGAGAGAGAGAGAGAGAGAATCCCAAGCAGGCTCCAGGCTCATTGAGGAGCCTGCTTAGGATTCTCTCTCTACCCCTCCCTGCTCACGCCCTCCGTCGCTCTCTCAAAATACATAAATAAACATCAAAAATAAAACTTAAAAAACAAGAGATGGTAGAAGGGTGTAGAGAGCAAGATGGAGTCACTCGTGTCAAGCAGAAGCCTGTGCCAGGCGATGATGCGAGCAGTTACGGGCACTGCAGCCACCAGATAACGCCCGTGCCAGCACCAGCCAACGACACCCCAGGGCTCCATCTCACAAACTGTGAGATCATGACCTGAGCCAAAATGAAGAGTCGGACACTCAACTGACTCAGCCTCCCAGGCGCCCCAGTTTTAACCATTTTTGAGTGTGCAATTCAGTGGCATAAAGTACACTCACAATGTTGTACAACCACCTCGGAGTGTGTTTCAACTATTATTTAATATACAAAACCAGGTCACGGAAATCAATAATAATAATGATAATACTCCCACGGCACTTACCACACTGCAAGTGGGGATGGGCATTTCCATGGCCAAGGTATTTCTGGCCAGAAAAGAGGCTAGAAAACAAAACGTTCAAATATCTTTCCCCAGGCAGGTTGGCAGTTTGCTGTGCTCCACACACAGGAGCCGGTGCTGAAAGAATGCTCCCCCCTGCAGCTCCCAGGGGTGCAGCAGAGGCCTGGAATAGAGCTGGAATCACTCAGGCTGGTTGCCTTGGCCACGGCTGAATTTCAGAAGACACGCCTGCACCGTGTGCAAACACACGCTTTCTGGAAAACAACGTGAGGTGCGAGACCTTCAGTTTTCGAATCGGAGCATCATCCTTGAAACACCACAGCAGCTGGAGAACCGATGTCAGGGGTCCCCCCCCCCCACATCCCCACCCCGGTTCTCCCTGGGGGAGGGGGCCAAGACCACAGCTGGAGAACCACCTGACCCAGGTTGGTGGAGCTCACCCCTGACTTTACGGGAGACGGAGAGGGCGTGCCCAAACGGGGTAAGTGGCAGAGCCCGGGTGTCTCATGAGAGCAGCTGGTGGCCTCAGCGAGCAGAGGCAGAAACAAGCTGCAGAGAAGGGGAGACTCGGTCGGTAGCTGCTCAGTACCTATTGAACACCTATTGTCCTGCGCCCTGTGACTTCCCTTCTCACAGTGTCTCCAGGAAGAATGGGTTATCGCAACTCCACTTTTCAAATGGGGAAACTGAGGCTTAGTGTGGTTGGGCAGAGAATGCTCAGGCCAGTGTCATGAGTCGGGGGTCCCCATCCCAAAGTCCACACTGGTTCCATTCTGCCAGGCTGTCAGATGGGGCATCAAGCCAGCCTTGCGTTTTGCATGACTCTCCTGGACATGGGCACCCAGGGGCCATCCCTGGAGGGTGGAGAGCTTCCACTTCCTAAGTTACCAAGTTCAGGGTGACTCGTGGATGGTGTGAGAGCAACTCCTTCCTCTGCTCAACTTTGAGCCTTCCTGGGCTCCCCATTTCCCTCCATATGAAGCCCACACCTTGAGCAAGCCACTGGACCCAACACTGTCTGGCTCTTGGCCAAGCTCGCCCACCACGCTGGCCTTTCCTTTAAGCCCTGTGGCCTGCGTTTCTGCCATGCTGTTCCCTCTGCCTGGAAGGCTCTGCCCTGCTTCTAACTCCTCTTCATCGTTCAGGTCTTGTAAATGCCACTTCCTCTGGGAAGCCCTCCCTGATCTTCTCTAATAAGATCAAGTTGCCTGGCCTCAGGACATCCTGCATTTTCCCCATAGTGTTCACTGCAGTGTGAAATGATTGTTAACAATTAATAACCTGGGGAGCCTGGGTGGCTCAATCGGTTAAGCGTCTGACTTTGGCTCAGATCATGATCTCACGGTCCATGGGTTCGAGGCCCACCACGTTGGGCTCTGTGCTGACAGCTCGGAGCCTGGAGTGTTTCAGATTCTGTGTGTGTCTTTGCGCCTCCCCCACTCATGCTCTGTCTCTCAAAAATAAATACACATCGAAAGAAATTTTAAAAATTAATAATCTGCCCACACCAGACTGAACTTCATGAGAGTAGGGACCTTGCTGCCTCGCTCCTGCTGTGTGTCCCAGTGTCTGCTGCACTGATTGGTACGCTATAGCTGCTTCATAAATACTTGATGAATGAGTGAGTGAAACTCTGGCCAGTGGGGCACTAACTTAAGCACACTTGTAGTCAGGGGCATGAGCACGAAGGCCACGCCTTTGCCAGAGAGGTGTGTGCCTAAACCTAGGCCGTGTGCCAGGACTGGTTCCTGAAAATTAGTGTCATCTCAGCTGAGCAAGCGCCTGGGGTGTTCCCGGACTCCTCTGCCGAATTTCAAGAGCCTTGGTCCCTGGGAAAACTTCAGCCCTTGTCCTGTTTCCTCAGGTGTGTCTCTCCAGGACAGAAAAGTGCTCCCATTATTGGCTTGGGTCCGGGGGCAGCAGGAGAGAGGGACCTCACCCCGCCAAAGCCACTATTGGAATTAGAGACGCTCAGTGGGTTGAGCGTCCGACTCTTGATTTTGGCTCAGGTCGTGATCCCAGGGTTGTGGGATCCAGCTCATGTCGGGCTCCACGCTGAGCATGAAGCCTGCTTGAGATTCTCTCTCTCTCTCCCTCTGCCTCTCTCCCCTGCTTGCGCGCTCTATGAAACCTGCTTGGGATTTTCTCTTCTCTCTCTCTCTCTCTGACCCTCTCTTTCTCTCTCTCTAAAACAACAATTTTTTTTAAATTTTTTAAAAAGAAAGGGACACCTGGGTGGCTCAGTTGGTTGAGCATCTGACCGTTGATTTGGGCTCTGGTCATGATCTCACAGTTTGTGGGGCTGAGCCCTGCACTGGACTCTGCGCTCATGGCACGGAGCCTGCTTAGGATTCTCTCTCTACCCCTCGCTGCTCACGCCCTCCGTCGCTCTCTCAAAATACATAAATAAACATCAAAAATAAAACTTAAAAAACTAGAGATGGTAGAAGGGTGTAGAGAGCAAGATGGAGTCACTCGTGTCAAGCAGAAGCCTGTGCCAGGTGATGATGCGAGCAGTTACGGGCACTGCAGCCACCAGATAACGCCCGTGCCAGCACCAGCCGACGACACCCCAGAACTGATAACGAGCAGAGCCAGAGGAGGTGTGCAGCTGCCCAAGACTGATTAAATCCCTTTAAAAGCAGGAGAGTTTGGGGGCGCCTGGGTGACTCAGTCAGTTGAGCGGCCGACTTCAGCTCAGGTCATGACCTCACAGTTCGTGGGTTTGAGCCCCGTGTCGGGCTCTGTGCTGCCAGCTTGGAGCCTGGAGCCTGCTTCAGATTCTGTGTCTCCCTCTCTCTGCCCCTCCCCTGCTCACACTCTGTCTCTCAAAAATAAACCCCTAAAAGTTTTTTTAAAAATAAAATAATAAAAGGGGAGGGTTTTTGCAGCAAACTGTCAGACTCTTCAGACGTGACCCCTGCATGCCTGACCACTTAAAAGGCAGCTGCCACTGACACTCTGCCCCACTGATCTCTGAACAGAACTGAGACCCTTCCCTCCCTGAACGTAATAAGCGAGAGCTGACCCGGACTTACCTCATCTTATCTCATCTTCCCTCATCTTCACCGAGGACTCACAGACGGACTGCGTGTCTTTTTCGTTCACTTCCACACCCTCTGTTATCCTGTTAATGGTGCAGCTCGTCTCCTGTTCTGCTCCGCGTGCCCTGTGAGAAGCCGAGTGAATCACGTGGTGAAATGTCATTGAACTTGGAATCCTGAACCGGCTTTATAATTGTGTTAACCTTGCTTTATGGCCGAATAAAGCTGACGCTGTGGAAAGACAGCTCAGGTGTGCATCTTCATCGCGTGCTCATGATGAAGAGGCCTCTGACGTTATCGTGCTAGGACCTACTCACCTCACACTCGGGGGGGAATGAAGCTCAAAAGAGGGGCATCAAGGGGTGCCTGGGGGGCTCAGGTGGTTAAGTGTCTGACTTCGGCTCAGGTCATGATCTCACAGTTAGTGAGTTCGAGCTCCATGTCGGGCTCTGTGCTGACAGTTCAGAACCTTGGGGCCCGCTTTGGATTCTGTGTCTCCCTCTCTCTCTGCCCCTTCTCCCACCCCCTCAAAAATAAACATCAAAATTTTTTTTAAAAAGGGACATCCAGTCTTGAAATCAATCAACAAAGTTGGAACCAGATCCTGGGTCCCCTGACAGGTGGGCTTGGGTGCTTTCCACTTAACCTGCCTCCCGGCATTTACCCAGAATTTCTGAGAGCTGGGGAGGGCATTTCGATCATCAAGCAACATTATCTGGGCATCCCCATGTGATTTGGGTCAAGTGCCAACCTGTGTCTTGGGCGAATCTTTAAATATGCCGTTTCCTTGGGGTACCCGGGTGTCTCAGTCCAGCTCAGAGCCTGGAGCCTGCTTTGGATTCTGTGTCTCCTCCTCTGCTCACGCTCTGTCTCTCTCTCTCTCTCTCTCTCTCTCTCTCAAAAATAAACATTAAAAAATTTTTTAAGTATGCCGTCTCCTTGATGTACTGTCCTCAACACTTTGAAGGAGGTGCTCTCAGGATCCCCATTTCACAGATGAGGAAACCGAAGTTCAGAGAGGTTATGTCATTTGCTCAAGGTCACACAGCTAGAAGTAGGGTTTGATCCCCTGTCTGTCCGACTGCAGAGCCTGTGCTCCTCTCGGTTCCCTGTGTCCTCATTCGCAGATGGCTCAGATTCAGTGCCTGATTCATTCCTGGTAACTATACAAGGTTCTGTGAGCTCCTGGATGGGGTGCTATCTTGGCGCCCACACATGCCTAGCAGAGCCCAGCCTGCGGGAGAAGCTTAAAAGTGATCGTGGAGTTGATAGGCGCCTGGGTGGCTCAGTCGGTTAAGCGTCCAACTCTCGGTTTCCACTCAGGTCATGATCTTGGCAGTTCGTGAGTTCAATCCCGCATTGGGCTCTGTGCTGAAAGTGCAGAGGCTGCTTGGGATTCTCTCTCTCCCTCTCTTTCTGCCCCTCCCCTGCTTACTCTCTATCTCTTTCTCTCAAAAATAAATAAATAAACACTGGGGTGCCCGGGTGGCTCAGTCCAGTAAGCGTCCGACTTCAGCTCAGGTCAAAATCTCGCAGTTCCTGAGTTTGAGCCCCGCGTCGGGCTCTGTGCTGATAGCTCAGAGCCTGGAGCCTGCTTCAGATTCTGTGTCTCTCTCTCTGACCCTCCCCTGCTCACGCACGCTCTCTCTCTCAAAAATAATAGAATTTTTTAAAATTATAAATAAATAAACATTAAAAGAAAAAGAAGAGATTGTGGACTTGAATAGAAAGAAGAAGACCAGCTTTCACGTTTTCTATTTCTCCCATTGACTAGCAGTGGTAGTCTGCCGTGACGTTGTGTTGGGTCAGGCACACAATGGCTGGGTTTCCTTGCAGCGTGTTCCCCGGAACCCCCCCCCCACCCCACCGCTGCCGTAGGGCGTGAGGGTGATGTGGTAGTCCTCCCTTTGCTCTACTCTGTGCTGTTTAAGTGCCCAAAACACTATTTTCATCCAGACATTGAAACAATGTTCAAATATTTAGCTGCAGTGTGTGCTGGGCCATCTTCCTGGGATGGCAGTGAGCGGGCCTGCTGGCGGGTGTCGCCTTCGCGTTAATTAGGGAAAAGCAGCAGACGGGCCCTGGAAGCGGCAAGGCGGGTTGGCATGGCGGCTCTTCACACCCAGAGGAGTTGGCTCAACAAAGCCCATTTGGCACATTTAATCCTGCTGAAAACCTGGCAGTTGGAGAGGTGACATCACTGGAATCAATTACCCCCACAACTGCCAGTCCTGGGTAGAAATAACTCAAGAAATCAATTCATAATAACCACACTATTCATCGAGGGCTGCTTGCCTGCCAACTGCCTGATTCACATTAACCCGTTCAACCTCCATCAGCACTGAGAGGTAGTGACTGTTATTGCTACCCTCTTTTTACTGATGGGATTGTAGGGGCCGAGGACAGGCCACCCCAACATGGGCCACTTTGGCATGAAGGTTATTTTGAGTTAAAAAGCCATCAAAACCCACCAGCTTCAGGAAAAGCTCCTTACCTCCCCCAAGAACTGTCTAAAAAGACTTAAAAAAAATTTTTTTTTACCATTCATTTATTTTTGAGAGACAGAGACAGAGCATGAGCAGGGGAGGGGCAGAGAGAGAGGGAGACACAGAATCCAAAGCAGGCTCCAGGCTCTGAGCTGTCAGCACAGAGCCCTAAGTGGGGCTCGAACCCATGGACTGTGAGATCATGACCTGAGCAGAAGTCGGACGCTTAACTGACTGAGCCACCCAGGCGCCCCTAAAAAGACTTCAGAAAGAGGACCCACCCTGGGGAAGGAGCTAGGACCAGTTGTAACTACATTAGGATTATGAACAAGGCATGGTGGACAGGGAGGGGCCACTTTGATCAAAGTCCTCTCTTGCGGGGGGGGGGGCAGGTGTTGGGGGGGCAGGTGTGGGGGGATGGGCTAAGTAGGTGACAGGCACTAAGGAGGGCACTTGTTGGGATGAGCACTGGGTGTTATACATAAGTGATGAATCACTAAATTCTACTTATGAAACCATTATTACACTGTATGTTAACTAACTTGGATTTGAATTAAGAAAAAAAAGTCCTCTCTATGTCCCATTGTTTCCAAGTGGTCCAGCAAACATTTGTTTACCAACTGTTTACTCTTTTTCATCTTCCTCTGAATTGCATTCCTTCCCTTTGAAGTCCCAGACCCCCTACCCCTTCTCCTTAGTTCGGCATGACATATAGATCTCATTTTGCCTGTCTTTGGAATTTCCATGTCTGTGTGGATTCCCTGTACATACAAAATTAAATCTGATTTTCTCCTGTTAATCTGTCTTACATCAATTTGAGTCTTTGTCCAGCTAAGACCTTGAGGGGACAGGAAATTCTTGCTCCCCAAGTCCACTGGGGCTTAGAGAGAGGGGAAGTGTGTTAGGCTGAGCAATGGCGCCCAAAGAGATGGCACCTCTCAATCGGACTTATTTGGAAAAGGGGGTCTTTGCAGATGTGATTAAGTTCGGGGTCTTATGGTGGAGGGTTTATCCTGCATTATCTGGCTGGGCCCTAACTGCCATCACAAGCACCCTTATGGGACGGAGACGGAAGACTGTGCAGACACAAGGGAGGCTGTGGGAAGACAGAGGCAGATGTTGGAGCCATCCGCCACCAAGCCGAAGGACCCTGCAGCCCTCAGAAGCTGGAAGAAGCAGGGAACATATTCTCCTCTAGAGCTTTCCGAGGTCATGCTGTGCTGTGCTCACCTTGATTTTTGCCCTGGTGATGCAGGTTTCACACTTCTGACCTCCAAAACAGAAAGCATCATTTTTTGGTTGCTTTAAATCACCGTGTTTGTGGTCCTTCGTTATAATAGCCACAGGAAACTCACACAGGAAATGACTTGTCCGCAGCCACCCACCTAGAAAGTGGAGTTGTGGGGCTTTAAACACAGTAAATGCTCAAAAAGCATTAGGGGCGCCTGGGTGGCTCAGTCGGTAAGCATCTGACTTCGGCTCAGGTCATGATCTCGCAGTTCGTGGGTTCGAGCCCTGCGTCAGGCTCTGTGCTGACAGCTCAGAGCCTGGAACCTGTCTTCGGATTCTGTGTCTCCCTTTCTCTCTGACCCTCCTCTGCTCATGCTCTCACTCTCTCCCTCTCAAGAATAAATAAAACATTAAAAAACAAAAAGAAAACATTACCTGTGATTATGGCTATGTTGCATGTGGGAAGGTGGAGTCATAGGTTAAAATGTCAGAAAGATTATGAATTTGGCCTACTTTGTCCATCCCAACAGATAGCGATGGCGTTGGGGAGAGACAGTCTGAGTAATCAGGATTTGATGATTCAGTTTGGGAAGAAGCTATTAACAACGCTGGGTGGGGCTGGCTCAGGAAAATGATGAAATGTTGTTGGGTGAACACCTCCCTCCCACTGAGTCAGTACCAACCATGAGACTCAACTGTGCTGGCCAAGCTGGTCTTGCCAATCGGCTTGAGAGGGGTTTGCAACCAGTAGAGCCAACAATCCAAAAAGATGAGATGGCTCCTCTGTGTCTGGCCGTATTTCCCCCGTAACACTTTATTTACTGATGATTTCATCCTCTATTTCTCTTTGGTTCAGAGTAAACACTCAACATGTACTTATTGAATGTGTCCGCCCCACCACAGTAAGCTAAGGCCAGCTTGCCAAAGGTTTACGTGACCCCTCCCCTGTTCCTTCCATATCTCCTCCTTTCCCTTCCTTTCCCCTCCCTTATGATCTTGAACAGTTCAATTTAAGAGCCATTGCGGGGGGTGGGGTGGGGTGGGGTGGGGTTCCAGCCCAGCAAGGTAAGCCTCGGCAGCGGGGGAATGGGGAAAGGGCGTACGCTGGTCCATAGAGGATGTCATAGCCCAAATGAGGCAAGGAGTGTAGCCCAGCATGGGTGGCCAGAGCTCATGCGAGTGAGGAAGGCATCCTCGTGGAGACGCAGCCGAGCTGAGTGGCATCCTTGGTGCCCACCCTTGTTGGGGAGAAGGTGGCATCAACAATAAGAAATTGTTGCACGTGGGGATGGGCCAAATGAATGAACACATCGAAAACAACGAGAATATACCAGGTTTCTCACGGTTGGACAAGGCAATCACCAATGTGGAAATGGGAAAAAATTGGAATTAGCCCCATGGACTTCAATCATAATTGGATCTATTGAGATGAACTCATGATTTTTTAAACTTTTTTTAATGTTTATTTTTGAGAGAGAGAGAGAGAGACAGAGACAGAGACAGAGACAGAGTGTGAGTTGGGGAGGCGCAGAGAGAGAGAGGGAGACACAGAGTCCGAAGCAGGCTCCAGGCTCTGAGCTGTCAGCATGGAGCCCGACACAGGGCTTGAACTCACAAGCTGTGAGATCATGACCTGAGCCGAAGTTGGATGTTTAACGGACTGACCCACCCAGGCGCCCCTGAACTCATGATTTTTAATGTAGCAGAGGACCATCAAGACAAATATAGACAAGTATTGATATAAGTGTGTGTGCATATGTGGGTGTGCACGTGTATATAACTCTGTCCACAGAGCGGATCTGGGAGCAGTGACACCCCAGTAACAAGAAGCACATGTAGATCTTGGTGTCTGAGTACCATTCTCCATTAAAAGGAACCTGGGCTCTTTGGAGAAATCGCTGCTTCCAGGACTAGGGCAGGGAAAGGACAAGATAAGCCTAGAATGCACTGTGCTGGAGAGTAAGGAAGTGCTTATGGAGCGATGGTGACATGTCAGGACAGGAGCCCGCTGGAAGGGACCATCACAGACCCAATCCAAGATCATTTAGGCACCCAAATAAAGAATAACAGTGACGTATCTGTTACCCATGGAATCACTTACATCCGTCTGTACTGACACAAATAAATAAATGGAAAGTTTGATCAGAGATGGACATTTACCTGCTCTCACAGTACCTCCCTTGGAAATATCTCTTTGTTTCAAGGAGGAAAAGAGCAAGCGCACTACACAGTGGAGAAGCCTGGCAGATACCACCTCATACAAGTGATCGAAGTTAACATCATCAATAGTGGGACCAACTGAAGTCACATATCACCTGTTAAGGTGCAATGAGAGACACCACATCACTTCTGTGATAGTTGGTGATACATAGAACCCACAATCTGAGTCTAATCTAAGACGCGTGGCCTGAATCTAATCAAGAGGAAACGCCAAGGACGCCTGGGTGGGTCAGGTGGTTAAGTATCTGACTCTAGATTTCAGCTCAGGTCATGATCTCACAGTTGGTGAATTCAAGCCCCGCATTGGGCTCCTCACCAACAGTACAGAGCCTGCTTGGGACTCTGTCTCTCTGTCTCTCACTCACCCCTCCCCTCTGATGCTCCCTCTCTCAATAAATAAATAAATAAATAAATAAATAAATAAATAATTTTTAAAAAGAGGAAACGTCAGACAAACAGATATCCTTCAAATAACTGCCCTGCCTCTTCACAGTATCCAGGTCATGAGACCCAAAGAAAGACTCAGGAATGTTCCAGACTGAAAAAGACTCAAGAGACCTTACAGGATAACTAACTACAGGCAATGTGAAGTCCTGACCTGGACCTTTTTGCTACAAAGGACATCATTTGGTCAAATGGTGAAACTTGAATAGGTCTGAATGTTAGATGGTACTAATGTATCAGTGTTAATTTCCTGCATTGACGGATGTACGTATTGTGATCCCACTGGAGAACATCCTTGTTTGGAGGAAATACACATTGAAATATTTAGGGTGGTGGGGCATTGAGTCAGAAACTTGTGCTCCAATGGTTCAGGGATAAAAAGCTATTTGAATTGTACTTGTAACTTCTCTGTAAGTTTGGGATTGTGTCAAAAGAAAAAAAGAAATGTTTGTGTGGCTTACATAGTGTTTTTCTTTTTGTTTTTATTTTTTAGGTAGGCTCCATGCCCCACACGGGCTTGAACTCATGACCCTGAGATCAGGACCTGAGGTGAAATCCAGAGTCAGATACTTAACCGACTGAGCCACCCAGTTGCCCCTACATAATGTTTTTTAAAATTTTGAATTAGTTGCCAACATCTAAAAATCAAGAGATTTTACCCCCAATCTAGATTTCTGACTTCTTGAGAAATCTGAAATGCTAACAATTCTGGGCAATGGGTGGCTAGGTGAATAGCCACAGTGCCCTTTAGAGGGGCCAGGTGACCTCTTCTCCACAGTCCCCACCACTCCTTACTGTATAAAACCTAGCCCACAGAATCCATTTATGCTACCAGCCTGTCCCACCGGACCAGCCCAATCCTATGATAAACTATGGGAATCACCCCAGAGCAGGTGCTTAAAACATTTGTTGGCTGGCTGGATGGGTGGACAGACAAGATGAGTAGATAGATGAACTTTCAAGATATTCTATTAACCCAGAGCAGTGACCTTTTTCAACACATTAAATGAATGTTCCATGGCAAAACGCTTCTTATAGACTTGAATTCATTTTTTAAACGTTTATTTATTTTAGGAAGGGACAGAGGGAGAGGGAGAGAGAGAATCCCAAGTAGGCTCCACGCTCAGCGCAGAGCTCGATGCTACCGACTGTGAGACCACAACCTGTGCCAAAATCAAGAGGTGGACGCTCAACCGACTGAGCCACCCAGGTGCCCCAAGACCTGAATTTCTTGTAGTAGCCATAGTCTCTGGGTGGTTTGGCTAGGATGGAGCAAGTTGAGAAATCAGGGTGTTGTCTGATGCTGGCGGTCCTCAGAGTAGGTTGTGATCTCTCTGTGGAATTGATGGAGGTGTCTGAAAGGTGGGTGGGGTACTGGCACTGGGCCACGGTGCTGGGCGGGATGGTGAGGCTTCAAGGAGATGGTATCTTAAGATGCCTGAGGAGGCGATGTTGGGTGGGGTGAGAACAAGCCAAAGTTGATGGCTTGGACTCCTATCAGTGAGAGATCTGACTTGATGGGGCCTGTCAGGGTCTGTGTCATGAGCAAGAATGATGATAGCTTTGTCTCCCTCAGACCCCCTCACTTCCTGACTGTACTTGGGTTATAGCCTTGATGTGGAACAGTCTCTCTCTTCTCCCATCTGCCTCCTGAAAGACTAAGTTGAAAATATGTAATATAGTTTAGCAATTATTTTTCTGGCACTAGCGATTTCTCATTGCCCTTAAGATAAAATCCAAACTCTGTATCACCCCCTACCCAACCCAACATGCCCCTGCTCACTCCCTTAGCTAAATAAGATCCTATCTCTCCACTCTCATAACCTCCCCTGGTCCCCCCCCCCCGCCACCTCTGCTTGCACACACTCAAGGTCTTTGTCACCTTAAGGCTTTTGCACCTGCTCCAGCCAGTCTAGCTGTCTACTTCACCTTCAGATCTCAGCTCTTCATAGATACTTGTTGCCCAAACCTCTTACATCCTGTCTCCCTCAGTCACTCTCTGACATTCTGCTGTTTGATTTTCTTTATTTATAGTTATTAGGGTCTGAAATGGTCTTGTATATCGTATTGTGTTGCCTCCCGAACTAGAAGGCCAGCATCATAAGAGCAGGAATTGTGCTGTGCTGTTCACAACTTTGATCCACAAGTCCTACCTAGCACAGTGCACGGCACAGACTGGGCACACAATGAACATTAGTTCCAGAATGAATGAGAAGCTCTCAACAACCGTGTGCTAGATTTTTGGGGGGAAGATGGGTGTTGGGTTTTAGGACACAAGCATCTAGGTGGGTTGTGGCTGATGTGAATGATGCTCCAAGTTGCGACAAGCATGTATCCTGGACTACTGGACTGAGGTCAGGTTTGGGGAAACAAGTGTTCAGTGAGGTGGCGGTTGAGTTGGATTGTAAACTGGGCCAGGTCCCTTAGGTAACGTCAGACTGTTCGGGTCAGACAGGACCCCAGATTTCAGGAAACAGGAGTCTCAGCTAGGCATGGCCGAGTTAAACTTGTGCCTTGAGCAGTGTCTAACAGGTATAAGATCATTGAAGAGGAATCAAACGCCCCCATTGCTGCAGCTAAAGGGAACTGTGACCCGAACCGCGTCCAACAGGTTACTTGGGGCTGTTGGAGGACAGACTCTGTTCTTGGGGAAACAGGTGTCCTCAGGGACGCTGGCTGCAAACTTGGGCTGGTCGGTGGGTTGAGTTGTGGCCTGGTCAGCTCTACGTCCCCATGTCCCCATTAGGCGAGGACCCTGTCCGAGCCGGTCCGCCCGGGTTGGACAAGCCGCCGGGGCTGCAGGAAACGCCCGCGGCAAGTTCACCTGGGAGCGGCTCACCTGGGCGGACCTACACTAGCGGGGGCTCGAGCTTCCAGGCCAGACGGGCCGGCCCCGCCTCCTGACCAATGGTGGCGAGGAGGCTGGCGGCGGCGGGCGCGGATTGGGCGGGCGGACGCGTCGGCGGGCGCGGATTGGCGCGGATTGGCGCGGATTGGCGCGGGCGGGTGGGGGCGGGGCGGCGCGTCCGGGCGCTTAGGTGCTTGGCCTGCGGGCGGCGCTGAGCGCTCGGCTACGCGGGCGCGGCGAAGGCGGAAGTGGCGACGCTGGCGTCCCCGGAGTCTGCGGCGGGCGGCAGTGACGGCCCCGGCGGTGACGGCGGCGGCCCGGGGGGCGGCGTGGACGCCCGCGGCGCCGGCTGGGGCATCACCGCCGGCCTCGACCCCGAAATGGCGCTGCTGGCCGAGCACCTGCTGAAGCCACTGCCCGCGGACAAGCAGATCGAGACGGGACCCTTCCTCGAGGCGGTGTCCCACCTGCCGCCCTTCTTCGGTGAGCAGGGGTGAATGGGGAAGGCAGCCCGCAGCTCTCCTCCAGAGCGCTCCCAGATGCACCCGAACCCCCCTTCTCCCGAGCATCCTCCAGCCATCCCTCTCCCGGACACCCAGATCCTATTTTCCCAGGCACCCCAGACTCCCTTTCTTACAGGCACCCCGGATTCGCCTTACCCGGAACCGCTCCCAGATCCTCTCTCCCTCCAACACGGCACATCCTCCCTCTCTTCCAGACACTCCATTCCTTCCTCTCCAGGCACCTCACATTCCACCATATCCTTAAGATGCGCCCCTGCCCCCCCTTCCGCCCCCGCGCCAGTTCTCCACTTCCTTGGGCTCCCCCAATCGTCCCTCTCCGCCAGACACCTCTGACGCTTCCAAATCCTCAATTTCCCAATCCTCCCATCTCCCCGAAAGCGTCCCATCCCTTCTCCCCCAAATCCTGTATCCCTCATCCCATCATTCCCTTCTTCCTTTTCAGAATGACTTTCAACTCCCTCCCCTTAAAATAATCCTCCCATTCCTTAAGCCCTCTCTTTTCCTTACATTCTCCCAGCCTCCCCCTCACAGGACCTTGTGAACCCTTCTTTCCTCACAATTCCCCCATTCCAGATCAAAGACACCCCACCCCTGCTCCAAGGGAGGAAGGATGAAGACGGAGGTTTTGAAGAGGGATTTGTGAAACTCTGGCACCCCTTTCTAGGGGGAACCGTCTGAAGTTTTCCCTCCATTTAGAAACAGGGGTCAGGTCAGGGGAAGCTGCTCTGTGGGGTAACATCAGACACAGAGTGCTTGGCATGGGCTCTGAAAAGAAGCCCCCAGCCTCATATGTCAGGTCCAGGAAGGCCCTGGGGAGCATGAGGAAGACAGTCCCTAAGCCAGTTTCAGAGCCTCTTTCCTGCCCTCCCTGAGCCTGGCCCAGGCCCTGGATGGAAAATCGGAAATAGAAGACAATACCATCTGCCCCTGCCCTTTGTCTTTCGGGTCCTGGCTAAAGAGTGCAACTTGACCCTCTGCTTTCATGTCTTCCGTGTGGGCTTGCCCAGCACCTTGCCCTGCTCGTTCACTCAGTGGCCTTGCAGGAAGATACCAGTCCCCAGGACGGAGTTCAGCTGTAACCCACAAACTGATAGAACCTTGACACTGACTTGGGGCTGAAGAGATCTGGCATGCAGATAGGCACTCCCATTACCCCTGAGCGGGTGGTCGCCATCTGTGAAATGGGTTTGCTGATCTCTCTGGCTAGCTGCGAGGGGTGAATGTGTGTAAAGATGTGCCTTAAATTCCAAAATAGATCTTCGCTGTTGGGGGTTGGGGGGAGTGGTTATCACATCAGTTCCTGGATCCAGTTCTGGTTCCTTCACATAGTAGCTGGTTAATCAGTGTTTGAGTGAGTGCAGCCGCCTGGTTGGTGTGACCCTCAGACCTGGGTGAGCCACCCGAGAGCGCGGTCTTGGGCTTTTATGTCCGCAGACGTATCCTCAGTACCCAGAGCGGTGCCTGGCACATAGTAGGTGCTTTGTCCATGCTCATGGAATGTATGAAATGTTCTTTTCAGTTATCTCAGTGTTGAGAGAACACGGACTCTCCAGGCGGGGGGCTTGGGAACTCACTGGCTTCGGCATTGAGGAACTGTTTGTTTGCATGCCCCCCGCCGCCCCCCCCCCCACCTCTTGTTCTGTGAACATTGACAGGAACCAGCCAGCTTGCCCTGGACAAGGATTCAGAACCTGTTTAAGCTAATGGTTCTCTACTGAGGGCAGTTTTGCCCCTCAGGGGACATCTGGCAATGTCTAGAGCCGTGATTTTTGTTTGTCACAGCTTGTGTGTGCGTGTAGGGTGGGGTGTAGGGGCAGTGTTGTGCAGGGAGGTGCTGCTGGCGTTCCTTGGGTAGAGGCCAGGGATATGTTGCAGAATCCCCTACGGTGCAAAGGACAACTGTCACAAAGAATTGATCCAGCCCCAAATGTTAGCTGTGTCGAGGTGGAGAAACCCCAAGTCAAGCTCTCCTGATCTTCAGCGAAGGTGCCCCTACTATGGTTCTGCTCTTGGGGCACCCTCATTGGATGTGATTATCTGGCTGCTTTTAGAGGGGAGGGGACTGTGGCCGCTGGAGCCAGCAGGGCCACGATGCCAGGGCTGAGGAGCATCCCCTCCTCCCTTTCTCTGATCTCAAAGGACCCTTGTCTTCGCTGTGAGCTGTGTGCCGTGGGGCATCACATCTGTTGACAGAGGCGCCACTCATACAGAAGCCTCGGGGTGGGCCCACCCGAATAATTCTTAGCGCTCTTAAAAAAAATGTGATAATCCGTTTTGAATTCTGCTGGTCCGGGAGAAGTTTCTCCTGAGGGTTTAGGTTTTAGGAGGGTGCTCCCGCCAGGTGGCTTTTCCCTGGTCCGTTGAGATCCACTGTGGACTCCCAACACAGGGGCTCTGTCTAATCTTGGGAGCGTCTGGTCACCTGGGCGATGCGAGTGGCTTGCGTCTGTCTTCTTGAGTGGGGCAGGTCTGGCTTAGTGGACGCAAGACGTCTGAAAGCGGTTACAACCACACTTGCCTCGAAATCACGGTTTCTCTGACCGTCGAGGTTGGATCACGCTTCGTGGTGGGGGCCGTCCTGTGCATTTCGTGGCATCCCTGGCCTCTACCTACTAGATGCCTATAGCACCTCCCCGTCCCCAAGTTGTGACAGCAGCTTGTGCAAGGAGACAAGATCTGGTTTGAGAACCACTGTTCTTGATATAAGTAGGGCAGAGGGCTGAAAGCTGTTTTGCTTTAAATGTTTGTTTATTTTTGAGAGAGCACAAGTGGGAGAGGGGTAGAGGGAGGGGGACAGAGGATCCCAAGCGGGGTCCATGCTGACAGCAGCGAGCCGAGCGGGATGTGGGGCTCGAACTCAGGAACTGCGAGATTATGACCTGAGCCGAAGTCGGGCGCTCAACCGACTGAGCCACCCAGGCGCCCCAGAAAGCTGTGTTTTTAAAAAATATTGACTGCTGTAAGGAAGATCTGTTCATCGAAGGAAAAACTTTGCAAGAAGAAATGATAAATAAAAATCTCCCTGTCATTTATTGAGCACTTACGATGTGCTGGTTCTCTGTGTCCACTAATCCTCTGAACCTTTTGAGGTCGGGTTTGCGGTTTGCTTGTTTTTGTTTTGAGAGCATCTCTGTTGCATTCTGGAATACTTTCCTATCAGACTCATTTTTATCCGTCTTTAAGGGAAAATGCATAAGCGGCTTTTTTCCGCCCAACCACACAGCATGACTATCTTCCCAGGCCAGTCATCATTTGTCATGGCTGCTTCCAATTCCTTTGTTTGGATGTGACCTTCCTTTAATTAACCAGTCCCCTGCCGTTGGCTTCTCTCTCTGTCTGCTCTCGTAAACAACGCTGCAGTGAACATCCTCGCCTAGGTTTCTTGGTGTACTTCTTTTGTTATTTCTGATTTTTAGAAGTGAAGTGGCTGGGTTGACAGACGGGAAGGCTTTCAGAGCAATCACGTTTCTTTCACTTTTGTCGGGTGTGGTTTGTGGCAAGAGTCCCTCGGCCAATGAATGCTCATTCTTTGGGCCGCCGGTGTGGTGTGGCTTAGAGCATCCTCATCTCGGGCTAGCCCTCCCTCCTTATCTCCGGCCTGAATCTCTGGCGTGGGACAGGCTTTACTATGTCCAGTCCCTTGTCCGGCTTCTTGCTCCACCTTGACCCAGTAATTGGATCTCACCACTGAGTGATCAGCTTCCAACTGACTTCTCTGAGGCCTCCTCTCTCATCTTTTAGGTCAATTATGCAGCAATGTTCCCCAGCACTAACAATTAGGGGGCGGAGTCTGCGGGAGAGGGGGAGGGAGGGACTGCCATGGCATTTCATCTGGTCACACCCTGCCTAGAAGCCTCAGTGGCTCCCTATTACCCCACCTTGAAATCTGGGCTGTAGCCTCTCTGGATGGCTTGCAGCCCCACACATGGTGCCATGCTGTCACTTGTCTCTGCCTGGCACACCCTTCTCTCCAGCCTACCACCTTCCTTTTGCCCGGCTGGGCTCCACGTACCTCTATGGGAAAGTCACCTCATCCAGAAAGTCTTTCCCAACTCCCTTAGACTACCACAGAACCTATCACATTCTGTGACGTTGAGCTGTTTCAGCGCCTAGCCCTGGGTGAGCTGGTGATATTTGCTGAGTGAATGCTTTTGGTTCCATTCCCATGGTCCCCCTCCCGCGCCCCGGGTTCTTCCTAGAAGCAGCTTTGCTTTTCTCTCTCTTTCTGAATTAAAATACATAACTCATGGGGCACCTGGGTGGCTCAGTTGGTTAGGCATCCGACTTTGGCTCAGGTCATGGTCTCACGGTTCATGAGTGCTGACAGCTGGGAGCCTGGAGCCTGCTTCAGATTCTGTGTCTCCCTCTCTCTCTGCCCCTCCCCTGCTCACACTGTCTCTCTCTCTCTCAAAAATAAATAAACATTAAATTTTTTAAATGATAATAACTGAATAAACTTAAAGAAATACATAACTCATAAAGCATACCCATGGCAGACATTATGAATCAGTCACGACACCGCTCTCTCCCTTCTAGTCTAGACACGGCCTCGGTGTTTTTCTTAACGCCCTGTTCCAGGTCCGGCAGACGTGGTGCATGACGCCACGCTTGTCTGTTCTCCCCGTTGAGGGAGAAACTAAAGATGCAGGAGATGAAGGGAATGATCTCCCATGTTTCAGTTCTTGAAAGCCAAGTTCTGGGGATGATTTTTCTTCCTTCGGATCTCTTATTTAATTACATGGACGTCCAGAGGATCAGGCCTTACAGGTATCTGGTGCCCATTAAATAGTCGTAGGGAAAACCCCAGATCCCTATGGTTCAGGGCTCGCTCTGTTTGGGGGGGAGGGGCAGTGGTGGCCCAGAAGCACAGAATTAGCTTCTTGTTATACAGCCAGAGAAACCGAGGCCCAAGAGGTGAGGTGACTTGCCCAGGGTCACACAGCCAGGGGGTGACCAGTAGAGTCCAGCCAGAGTTCAGATCAAACCAGAACTCGGGCCTCAGGCCTCAGGATTCCTCACGCATTGGCCTTGGCATTGTGCCTGCTCGTGGTCCTGGCTTCCTGCCCAGTGGAGAAGCCTCCTCCTGCCCCGCGTGGAGCCACTTGCATGGCCACTAAGGAGTCCGGGGGCACAGTGACTTGCCGTCCAAGATGCTGGGAACCACAGACCAGATACACAGCTTTCCTCTGAGGTGCGTGCCTCGTAACTGGCCTGCCGAGCTCGGCCCATAACCCTTGCTCATTTGACTGCAGATTTGAAGGACTGGGATATAGAAGTCCTCCAGGCATCCCAAACAGGCTTGTCATCCCAGACAGGTCAGCTTCTCCTGTAATTGGGACATGGCTAACCGCCCGGGAACTAGCCCCACTAACCCCCCTTGGCCCGGAAGTAAGAAGTTCCCCTTCTTCGAGGGAAGTTAGCTACCCCATTACAACAAGTACCTTCTGGGCCTCGGGACCACCCATCAGATCCTGGCGGTGTTTTGTTTTTTAAGTTTATACAAGTAGATGTTTATTTTTGGTTTTCTGTCGAATATCCCAAGAAAGATGAGCGAGAAACTGGACTGTCTTACTATAGCAGGTTACTTATCATTTTGGTTGAGTGTCTGTTGAAGGCTGGATTCTGTAGGGACGCGACATAGGCTGTGTGCCCGGGAGGGATACTTTTAGAAGGAACAAACTGTGTCCCTGTGGGAGGAAGAGGCCAAAAACACCCATACTGCAATAGGTTTTTGCAATTTTGAAACTGTGGACTCTCGTTATTAGCCGGTGGTACATTTGCAAGTAGTAGGTGACGGCCCGCTAGACTTTAGGAGCACCTGCTGTGTGCCTGATGTCCTTCTGCTGTGTCCGCTCATCTGGCCCTGGGAAGATCCGAGTAACCCCTGACGGGAGGGCTGCCGCTGGCCCCACTGTGTTAGGTAGTTGTCTCTGTAACAGCAGCGAGTTGGCCGCTTTTGAGGCTCAGCTGGGAGAAGTCACTTTGAACTTGGGTCTGTTGTCTCCTGAAGTCCTTGCTCTGAAAATCATAGGTGGGTGAGTGAAAGAAACATGGGCACTGGCATCAGGCCGAGCCCACCTGAGCTTGAATCAAGGTTCCACGGTGCCAAGGCCATGTCCACACCTAAGTTCATCCCCTTGCTAGGTCTCCAGCCCCCATTGTAAGGCAGGGAGGCTGGGCCTCTCAGGAAGGATGGGGGTGATCTTCCCAAGTGATTTTGGTGCTCAGTGCCCAGAATCACTCCATCTTTGCGTGGGTAGGACAGGGAGCCTCAGGCCTTCAGACACTGCCTCACAGCCCTTGGGAAGGAAATGAAGATCTTCCAAAAAAAAGTGGTCTCTCTGCCTGTGGATCTGGTGACTGATGGCCAGGGCCTGGGGCCAGCTGCTGGTCTGAGACTGCTCCAGCACCCTCACTGATGACATCCAGAGGCCAGCGCGGGGCACAGACCACCTGTACCCACTGCTTTGTCCTCTGGTGACTGCAAGTAGATCCTCCTCGTCTCCATGTCCAGAAAAGTCTGGCCCTGAGGTCAAGGGCTGAAGTCTGGCTCCTGCTTCCGGAGGGATTGAAATGGAGAAGCAGTAGGGAGAAGACCTAAGTGTCCACTCTGTCTCTTGCTAGCTCATCCAGACCCTCCTGGGCACAAGGCTTCTTGGAGGAGCAGTGCCCCAGTGTGAAGCCCACAGGGGCAGAAGTCGGGCCATCCCAGGGCCCAGCAGTGCACCCAGCAGAGTGTAGTTGCCCAGCCGGTGTCGAATTGAAAGGGAATGGAAAGAGTGAGTGACAGAGGGCTTTGCAAAATGTAACGCATGACCCCGATCATAGCGTGACTCCTGTCTTGAGTGGCCCCCATGTGCCGAGCTTTGAACGAGCCACAGTCTCATTTCCAGGCCTTCTAATGACCTTATGGATTCGGAGGAATTAGTACCATTTTACAGAAGAAGAAACCGAGGTTCTGAGTGGGGAAGGGATTTGACCAGGTCGCGCAGCTGGAAAGTGGTCCACGGGGCTGAGATGTGGGTTGGCTCTGCACCAAGGGAGGGCAGCCCTCGAAGACCTCGGAAGTCTGATTCAGGGCAGAAGCAGCCCTTTTTCTGGCCCTTCCCCACCACGGGGGAGGGGAACGCCAGGAAATCCCCATCTGGCCTCAGAGCGCTGGTTTCAGTGAGCCACCTGGAGTGGCAGAGCTGGTTCTGGTCTTAGGTTTCATTGTTTCAGCTTAGAAACCGCCTGAGTGGATGTTCAGTCCTTTTGTTGGCTTCGTACAGTGTTCCTTGTATGGGGCTTTTTTTTTTTTTTTTGGTTAGTGTGTTAACTGTAGCTGAGCTTTTAAGTCATTACAGCTGATCAGCCCTCTCCAGGGTCCTATAAAAGCCAGCCAGCTCACACTTTCCTGTGCTCGGAAATGATTCATTTTCTGCCCTGCCGTTCCCCCAAGTTCCCTTACTCCACTCTCGTCTGAGAGCCCATTTTTTTTTTTTTTAATGGTCTGGAATACATTTGAAGCCCTTATTTTATGACAGGAGGTTTCCTGCTAATTGTATCCATATCCATCAGCGGGCCCCGCTTTCTCTCCTCCTTCCCTTGCTCTCTTTCTCCTGTGGGTTTCTCAGTCATTGGGAGCGTTCTTTTCTGGATTTGCTCTTTGAAGAAAAGCTTTGCCTGTTGAGAAAGACGTAAATGATGTCATAATAACAATAATAAGCATACAGAACACTTTCTGTTTTCCTGAGCACTTACTAGGTGCCAGAGACGGGGCAAAGCCTCTTATACAACACCTCGTTTAAGCCTCCCAGCGACCTGATGAGGTGAGGTCCTGAGGTGGGGTCCGTTATCAGCTTCACTTTACAAATGAGGAAACCGCAGCTCAGAGAGGTTAACTGATTTCTCCCAGGCTACACAGCAAGTAAAGAAAAATGAGTTTCCCAGCCACTTTAAGGCTGGCTTTTGCGGAAGGGGACAACTGGGGACAAAGAGAGTTGGCCTGCCATAGGGGTGATTTTTAATTTAAAAGCAATGTTTTGGATTGTTTCTGTTTTGTTTTTAAATGTTTAATTTTGAGAGAGAGAGAGAGAGAGAGTGCACGCGCGTGCAAGTTGGGGAGGGGCAGAGAGAGAGAGGGAGATGGAGGACCTGAAGTGGGCTCTGCGCTGACAGCAGAGAGCCCGGCGCGGGGCTCGAACCCATGAACCGCGAGATCACGACCCGAGCCGAAATCAAGAGTCCGACGCCTAACCCTCTGAGCCACCCAGGTGCCCCAGGATTGTTTTGTACACCTTTCCTCTTTAGACAGTAACATTTTTAAAATGGCAATTCACAGGACAACAACAAAATGCCTCATCTCTGTAAGTTTTAGTTTTAGGAAGGTGGGCCTTCTCAAAGTGGGCCTTCTTGCAGACCGAGCCGTCTCACAGACACAGACACACACACACACACACACACACACACACACACACACACTCACATACCTGTGGATTAATAAATGATTCATCTCCATCGGCGGTAATTTGAGTGCCTCTCATTATGGTCCTTGAAACCCAGGACGTGTAAAGTCAATCTGCCCCATGTCTTTAACAACGGAACCTTATTATCCAGCTATTGAAAAAAAAAATTGAATTCGAAATAGAACCTTCCCAAACCAGGCTCCCAGCATCAACGACACAGGCATCCTGTTCTTCCTTTTCCATGTAAGTATTTATGGGTTGGGATAGGTGTTTCCATCCTGAATCACACAGGCTGAAAGCGAAGCTTTGTGTCTAAGAAATGGAGTGCTTTTTATTCCTGTGTGAAAATTAATCCTGCGATGGAATGAGTGGGGGTCCAGGCAGGGCAGCTCGGTCACCCTGGTGCCCGGTGTCCAGCAGGTGTCGTGGGCAGCTTGCGTACGTGCTACGGTCTTGCTCAGAGCGTGCATAACAACTGTTGCTTTCCAGCCACGTTGAAGCCAGAAAAGTGAGTCTGGTTCTGGGTGGCATGTGGTGACTGCTGGCTTGTGGGGCATTCTGCTCTCTGGGCAATCTCCCTCATGTGAACCATGGTGGAGACCCAGGTAGGAGGTTGTCCAGCCAGAATCGTCACAGAGGTCATGCACAAAATGCTCGCTTGGCACCTATACCCTCTTATTTTGCAAGGGGTGCTGACCCCCTTGGCTATTTGTTTCCCAAGTATCCAGCAGAATGAAAGCACTGCAGAGAAAGCAGGAGGGAGTGACCCTCACCCGTCAAGAACAGTTTCTTTTCAACTATGCAGCATGGTCCTCAAAACCTGAAAACACCACGTAGAACCATTTAGTGAAGGGTTGAGGGGGGCCTGCGATGTTAACTTTATCATAATTCCTATTATCGATGATGGCCCTATTTAGAAAACCGCGCATGGCTTGCTGTACAAAAGCAGGGACGTCTGTGTTACATTTCGATGGGTTCCATCCAGAGCGACTGAACTAGAGAAGGTTGGTGCCTTCACAGAATTAGGTAGCGAAAAAATATTTCGCTGTTTTAATTTTATCTTCTTTTTATTATCAAGATAAGGCATTTTGTTATTGTTCTGCGTCATGCCACTTTTCCATCAGGTTGGGTTTTTTTCTTACTGATTTACTAGAGCTCTTTACATATTAGGGAGAACTATCTTTAGTCTATGGTTTGTTTCACAGACCGGCCCTCCAACCATCAGTTTGTTGTTTGGTGATGGGGTATCTCCTCATGTCCCATATAAGAGGTTTCTGGGTTGCGTAATCAGATTTGTGGTATTTTCCTTAGGACTTCTGGATTGAGTAGCATGCTTAGAAAAACCTTCCACACCAAACCGAAGGGGACATTTGCCACATATTCCAGATAACCAAGGCTTATCTGTATTTAGAATCTGTGCCCATTAGGGGTGGTCCTGTGGAGTAAGACAGCGGAGTTATAGATTTTTCTTTCCTTTCCTTTTTCTTTTTTCTTTTTCTTTCTTTCTTTTTTTAAATACAACTTCCTTTCTCCCTGGAGGTGAGATGAGGAACTAGGAAACCATCCAAGCCCCCTCCTTCCCTTTTGGCAGCGGGCTTCTGGGTGGCATTTTAAAGAGCCTGTTTGCTGACAATAAAAACCAACTTTGAGGTATCTGCAAAACTGGTAAAACAAGAAAGGTAATTTTGGGGCATGGCTAAATTCCGTAGGAGAGGTAAGGCTGGGAGAGTGTCACGCTCTATGAAGAGCAGGGGCCAGCCCGAGTTTAAACTGTTCAAAAGGCCACCGTGTGCTTGGTGATTAAAATCATCCTCTGCTTTTTCTGTCAGAGTACTCTCCTTTTTGGTGAGTTCACATGGCTGGGAACATTCTAGAAAGAACGGGAGGGAGTAGTGGAACCAGCCCTGGTTATGTGTGAGTGTCTGGCTTCCTCTTTGTGACCCTAGGCAAGTCCCTTGGCTTTCCTGGGCCTGGCGGCCTTGGAAGGCACCAAAGAGAGGAGCCCAGAACCTTCAGTGGGTCACGTTGAAGCAGGTTTCAGCCTCAGCTGCACCTGCAGCACGTCTTGTTCACGTCGCACCTGTGGGCGGGGACAGTGGGGGACCTGAGTCCAGCACGGTTGAGTCACTTGTCCAAAGGCACAGACCTGAGCCCTGAGCCCAGAGCAGGAGGCCTCAGAGCACTGCACTGCGTCTTCCCTGGCCCCAGGCAGCCTGCCCCCAGGCGCTGCTGCGAAACGGACGCCAACGTGCCGGTCTGTGTGTCCACTGGGACGCCTTCCCTGCCGGCAGCGACTCTGGGGTCGGCCTCCCCGCCCCTCTCCCCCCACCCTCCTTGCCCCTGCCCCCTCCCCGCTCCAGACGTGCGCGGGGGCCCTGCATTCCTGCCCCGGGGGAGCAGAGGCTGTGTCCGTGCGCGGTGGCCACGACACACAATACCCCCCCTGTCAGGGCCCGGCCCCTGCTGCCCACGGCGGCCTCGTGACCCGCAGAGCGCGCTGTCAGGGGAACGCGGAACAAAAGGCCGTTCTCCCTGCCAGCAGGGCAGGGCCGCTCAGAAAGTGCACGAGAGCGGTTTTCAGAGCCGAGGAGGCCCCGCCGCATTTTCCCCATCTCGGGAACGCACGTGGAAGGGGCTGCGTCCCTGGCACGAGCCAGTAGGCCGCCCACGCACGGTTGGTGAGGACCTGTCCCGAAGCCCCGGGTTTGTGTCTTCGCCCATGGAAGGCGCTCCTTGAACTCGGCGAGCAGTCGACGCCTCCCCCGCAGAGCGCCCACCGGGGCAGGTCTTACTAGCGTTCTCCTTTGTCAGACGGGGAAACGGAGGCCCGATCCCCTTCCCCTGTTCTCCGCCATCTGGTTGTCTGGGCGCTCAGAACCCTGCGTTGGGTCAATCGGCACCTCGAGAAGGCAGATAGAAAATGGGCCTGGAGGGAAGTTTCCACCGTCCGCTCACTCCAAGTGCCCGATGGGGTCCAGCTCCATGCCGGGCACTGGGGGCACCAGGCGGGACCCCAGCGCCCAGGTCCCTGCCCTCATAGAGCTCGGGTCCGAGGGGGAGATGGGTGGGAAATAGAATTACACGTGGAACCACAGTCACGGTGAAATGGACTTGGAAAAAAAGCGAAAGGAAAAAGTATGACTTTATGAGCAAAAAAAAACCCCACACAAAAACACAAACCCTGACTCCCCCCCCCCGCATGTTAAATATGACAATATTCTTTTTTTTCTTCTAATTTTTTTAATGTTTATTTTTTGAGACACACACACACACACACACACAGAGTGTGAGCAGGGGAGAGGCAGAGTGAGAGAGGGAGATACAGAATCCGGAGCACGTTCCGGGCTCCAGACTGTCAGCACAGAGCCCGATGTGAGGCTCAAACCCACGAACTGTGAGATCATGACCTGAGCCAAAGTCGGACACTTAACTGACCGAGCCCCCCAGGTCCCCTGACAATTTTTAAACTTAAGGTAACGCTGAAAGAATTTTACAGTGAATATTTGTACAGCTACCACCTGCCGGTAATGTTTTACTGCACCTGCCTGTCCATCCATCAGTTCACCCTGTATCTTTGGATATTCATTTTTGGTGGACGAGGACATGAGGCCGTCACCCAGAGCTGAGAAGCAGCCAGTCCCCGTGGAACACACCAGGGGACCTGCCTGGCCCCTGTGAGGGTCAGCATTGTGACCCCTGTCTGCACGGTCAAGAGGGGGCCAGTCACTGCGGCTGGCACGCTTGCACTGCTATTTAAGTCCAGAACGGGAGCCAGTCATCATGGGCTCCAGGGCTGGCAAATTCCACGACCGCCCCTGCTGGATGAAGTCAGCGGTGCATCAGGCAAGATTAGAGAGCGCGATGGATAGTTTGGGGGGGCTGGAGTGCTCGGGATTCAATGGGGCGGGCCGCCCGGACCCCCAGCCCAGCCCCTCGGAGCCACACCGCATGGCCCCGTGGAAGGAGGTTCGGCCCCGCGGCACGGGAGAGAAGCCCAGTCTCTGAGAGAAGGCTGGCCAGTCAGCCTGAGGATGCTGTGCCTGGTGGGCGAGACGGCAGCCGGGGACGGACGGGGGGCCTCAGGAAGGCAGAGAATAGAGGGGATGGGGGTGCAGGCCAAGTGTGCTCCCGTTCGGCAGAGATTCTGCGGGGCCTGGTGGCTTCTGAGCACAGCTGGGTGACGTTTGCTGGACCATGGAGCCTGAAGTCATGAAAATGATCAAAATCCATTTTATCGAGTGTTCGTGCACCGGGCGCTCTGCTAAATGCATCCAGTACGTGGTTTTTTAATTCCTGTGACGATCCTAGGAGTTAAGTACTGTTACTGCCCCATTTGACATGAGAGGAAACCGAGGCACCCAGGTGAGGAGACTTGCTCAGCTGGCATGTGGTTGGGGCAGGATTCAAACCCCGTCTGGCTGGATGCCTTCCCCGCTTTCTTTCCGCTGGCTTCTGGGGTATTTCACGTATAGTGTCTAAAGGCTGTTTTCCCCAACGCACGTCTTTTAACAGCTGTGCTTAGACTGTTCCAGATGGCTGGCCAGGTGTGCCAGGTCACCTTGGGTGGAATTCAGTCTGCAGCCGCCCCTCCCCCAAGCCTCTGCCCCTGCGTGGAGCCTGCCGGGCCAGAGAGTCCGGCACTAGCATTTCCCTCCTGTGGGTGTGGTGCCCGCGGTGGCCTGCTCAGGCGTCTGTGTCCCCTGGGCCCTGTGATCTCTGGACACACCAGTGAGGACGGGGAGAATGTGTTTGGGGAGCACAGCTGGCTTCAGGCTCTGAGGGTGAAGATCACGCTGAACCTGCCCGAGGGAACCAGCCCTTCCCTGGGTATTTCCTCCATGCCAAGCCCTTAGCAAGGGGCTCTGACCTGTGGGGTGTCTCAGGTCCTTGTGACAGTGCCAGGGGGTCACAAAAGAGGGAAAGGAGGGAGGCGGGCCACAGGCTGCTCAGAGTCCCAGGCCCCGCCAATTTGAAGGTTTACCTTTCATCGACTCGAAGGTGTCACCGGTGACACACCTGGGTGGCTCAGTCAGTTAAGCGTCCAACTCTTGGTTTCTGCTCAGGTCATGATCTTGTGGTTCATGAGTTTGAACCCCAGGTCGGGCTCTGTGCCGGCATAGTGCAGCCTGCTCGCAATTCTCTCTCTCGCCTCCTCTCTCTGCCTCCCTCCCACTCGTGCTCTCCCTCTCGCTCTCTCTCAAAATAAATAAACTTAAAAAAAAAAAAAAAAAACGTTGTCACCAGTCACACCGAGAAGGGAAAAACCCCTCCAATTAGGGACATTCTGATCCCAGGGGCGCCTGGGTGGCTCAGTCGGTTAAGCGGCCAACTTCGGCTCAGGTCACGATCTCACGGTTCGTGAGTTCGAGCCCCGCATCGGGCTCTGTGCTGACAGCTCACAGCCTGGAGCCTGCTTTGGGTTCTGTGTCTCCCTCTCTCTCTGACCCTCCCCCGTTCATGCTCTGTTTCTCTCTGTCTCAATAATTTAAAAAAAAAGAAAAAGTTAAAAACATTCCGATTCCAGACATAAACAAAACGTGTGTCTTGGAAGTGGATTATTTCAAGTCCTGCCCGCAGCATCTCTGATCGGCCCTGTTGCCCCATTGGCTAGATGGGAAAGCTGAGGCCAGTGTGTGCAGGGTGGGGTGGAGGTTGAGCCCACGTTCTTCTTGCTGTGTTAAGTGGCCGGGACCCCATTGCTGACGTGTTCTCCCGGGCTCTGATGCAGGGTCTCTGAACCATGGAGCCTCTGCGTCACCAGCTCCTTTCTTTCTTACAAGCTGGTCAACAAGAAGGTCATTTTTAATACATCTGGCCCTTCTGCCTCATGCGATTCCTCAGTCGGCCTCCTGGCCAGCTGGTCAATTAGCAGTGATCCACCTTGTTGGCCCAGATGGGTTTCTCAGAGCATTAGTTCTGCAGGGTACTGTATACAGCTGTGCCGATCTATGTGGTAGCCACCGGCCACGTGTGCTATTTACATGTCAATGAATGCAAGTCAAATGAAATCGCAAATTCAGTTCCTCAGTGACACCACATTTCAAGTGCTCAGTAGCCGCATGGGGTCCATATTAATGCAGATATAGGACATTTCCATCACTGCAGAAAGTTATGGGCAATGCTGTCCAAGAAGAAAGAGTGCTGTGGATAAAAGGGTTTGTCCAGTTGCATTTTAAAGGCTCTGACAAGTCCTGCAACTGGAAACTGGTCTCACCTGGAGCCCAGCACCCCAAATTAACTTGCCTATAAGCCTTCTTACCACCTGTAAACAGCTCTGCTTTCCCCTAAACACACCAAGTGACCTGCCTTCCTGCTCCCAAGCCTCTGCGGCCTATGGAGTTCCTGAATCTCCTCCTTGTTGGGAATCTGAATCTCTCTTCTGGTTTTGTCCCCAGATTGCCTCGGGTCCCCAGTGTTCACTCCCATCAAGGCAGACATAAGTGGCAACATCACGGTATGTACTCGGCCCGGCAGCCACAGCCTGGAACCTCCCATCGGGAATCTGAACTTGCGTTAGTCACCAGTGCCCTGCTCCTTGCCACTTGCTCCCCAGGGTGAGGAACAGGGAGGGGACGTGGTCCCCAGACCATCTGGCCCAGGGCTCTTGGTCCTCTTTTGAAATCATATACCCCGCGGTCACAGCCTGATGGGGATGACAGTCTGAAGGGTTGAGCTGACAGGCAACCTCCTGGTTCTTGTATCCACGCCGACCAAATAAGAAGTAAACTCCAGAGTCCACGGGTGCATTGGCTCGGCCCTTCCCCCTCCCCATTCCTGGGGAGTCCCCTGGACTGTCATCACCCAGCCACTGACCTTCTCCCCGTGAGGATCCACGTACGGCCTGGCCTGCAGCTCGGGCACACTGCGTTGTCTCATTCTGTCATCCCAGCAGCCCCTGAGGCTGGTCTGTCATTATCCCCATTCTACAGATGAGGAAGCAGAGGCTCAGTGGGGTGGAAGGGCTCGCCTAAGGTCACACAGCAAGGAAGGAGCCGAGGTGGGGTTCAGATCCAAACTGCCCGGCTCCCACTCCGGAGCCTCGTTCCCGGACATCTTTGAATCCCAAAGCGACCGTCCACTTCAGATGCTCAGTGTCTGAGGCACCATCGATAGCGGTTGGAGAACATGGAGTCTGGAACCAGTCTATGCTGGAGCCCACCGGCTATCCCCTCCCCTCTGAGCCTCGGTTTCCCCGTCTGCAAACGGGGATGACAGCGATGTCGGGATCACTGAGGATCAAGTAAAGCAGCCCCCATAAAGTGCTTTGCCCCGCCCGACTCTTGGAAGGCGCTCAGTAAACGTGAACAGTCGTGGCAGTTACTGTCACAAGCCCCTGCTGCTGGTCTGGGTGTGGGGCGGGGGGGGGGGGAGAGGGTGCTCCCCGGCCGGGCGTGGGGACAGCCTTTCCAAAGCGAAAACCGCGTGCACTCTGTTCCAGAAAATCAAAGCCGTGTATGACACCAACCCGGCCAAATTCCGGACCCTGCAGAACATCCTGGAGGCGGAGAAGGAAATGTACGGGGCAGAGTGGCCCAAAGTGGGGGCCACGCTGGCGCTGATGTGGCTGAAAAGGTGATGGGCTTGGGTGGCAGGTGTGTGTGGCCACGCAGCCCCAGGGGCCCCGTTCTCCAGACTAGGAGCGTCCAACCCTGCCGTCGCCCTTCGAGGCCGCCTCCGTTCCTTTCACGTATGTGAAATGGTGAGAAAAAGTGCCCAAAGGGCCAAGGCCCACCTGCTGGTGAGGCCCCCGTGTTCCAGTCCCATCAGAGGCATAGCAGGTGGTACATACTCTGGGCATCGTGCTAAACATTTTATACACCTGATCGCATTCCACGTGCTGTGAGTTAGGTGTGGTGATCATCCCCATCTCACAGGGGGAAGCCACTGGGGCTCTGGAGGCCAAATGATGTGCCTAGGTCAGAGAGTCAGAGCGGGACCCCAGTGGCCAAGCACAGTTGTGCAGGTTGTACACTGCACAAAGGTGTCCTTTCTGGGGCTGGTTGCATCATGCACATGCTAGATTTGCCTTTATGACAGCTTACTGGCAGAAATACAGTGTCTTGAGGAGAAGGCAGTCTGTCTAATTTGCACAGATTTGTCCCAAGGGCTGGAGGCAGGGTACCCTGATAGGGGATTTGAACCCAATCTTAACCCAAACTTGAGAACGCTCATAATCACTATATATATTGTCCTTCCAGCAAAAACTCAAAGCTGAATGCAGCTGTTCCCATCTTACAGATAAGGCCACCGAGGCTCAGAGAGCCTGGGCACTTTGCTTTCTGAGCTCCCACAGCTCCCCACCAGCTACAGAATTCTCCTCTAGCTGTGCAGACACCCCTGGCGGCCGCCATGAAGCCAGGCACATACCCTCCGCCCCCCGGATGTTCCCAGTGTTGCCCTCTCTCGGGCCTGCAGTCAGGAGTCAGGAAGGGTGCTCCTCCCCTGTCTGTCTCCCCACCCCCGGGGGGCCTCTCCCCACCACACACGTCTTTGGCGAAATGGAACAGAGGGAGTGTGCTGCCTGGAGGGTGCAGCCGAGTGGGGTGAGGGCGCGGGTGGGCGACCATGGGCACCCTCACGGCGTGCTTTAGGAAGCGCCCCCACCCACTTTCGTCTGTGACGAGAGCCTCACAGGCCTGGGCGAGGACCGCGCCCGGGTTCGTCCATCGGCAGGTGCTGTGGGTGTCTCAGGAGGAGCAAGGCGGATGGTGGTGGTCGGCTCAGTTAGGCTGCTTGTGTCCAGATCAGACATGGGCGGAGCCAGGTGACGGGGAGGGCCGGTGAAGGGAGACGCCGAGCGGCTGAGCACGAAATAAGCACCTGCTGTGTGCCGGGCGTGTGGGATGCCGCATCGAACAAGTGGGGTCCCTCTTCAGATACCACAGCCTGGGCAGCGGGTCTGGCTGGTGGGTGGATCCTGACGGCAGGGTAGCAGTGCTGGGAGCAGAGAGAGGTCAGGGAGGGCTTCCTGGAGGAGGGGGTGCCAGGCAGAGTCTCTGGGACTGAGCAGGAGGGGTCCCAGGAGGACTAGGCCTTGGAGAGGTGGGAGGGCAGGAGGGGCCCCGCGTGTCTGCTACTCCGGGAGGGTCTGGTGGAGCAGGCTCCGGAGGCGCGGCGGGAGCAGGGAGGGACCAGGTGGGATTGGACAGGGGTGCTGGGGGCCCGCAGGGTCAGATGGTGCCTCATCCCAGCTGCTGGGTAGAGGGGCGGTGTGGAGACAGGGGCTCAGGAGAGGTGGGCGACCAGGACAGGGCTGGGATTGTCCCCTGGGCTCAGTCCCACAGCCCAGGCTGATCCCTGATGGTCAAGGGCCCTGATTCAGGCATGGAGGACTTCCCTTTACCTCACAGGTGATAAGGAGACCCTTTAGGCCCAGTGCTCCTGCCCCTAAAAGCCCCCTCATTCCCACCAGCCGGATCCCCCGCTCTCTGCAGGGAAGGAGCAGAGCAGGTCATCCAGGGACCCCGGGAGTAGAGTGAAGGATGGCGAAGGAAGGAGTCCAGCTCGGGGGGTCAGACGGTGGGGTCTGCATCCTGGCCTTTGCCTGAGCCTTTTGGGGGCGCCTCGATGTTCTCCTCTGTGAAATGGGCAGGTTGTGCTGAGCCTAGCCTCCTGGGGCCGAAGGAGCAGGAGAGGAGAGGCTGTACATTCCAGGGCCTGGAGGCTCAAGTGGCCGATGGAGGGTGTAGACAGTGGCCGGGGGCAGTGGTGGAGGCCGGCCTCGTCCGTGTGTCCACAGTCCGTGGTCCGTGAGCCGCCTGAGGGCCGGCGCTGGGGCTTCCGTCACCCTCAGTGCTGACGCGCGCCAGGGGCTGGCCGCGCGGACACGGACATGGACAAGGCAGGCCCGGCCCCGGCCTCGTAGACCTCGCAGCGCAGCGGGGAGCGCGGCCAGCGGCCAGCGGCAGGGCTCCCCTAGACACTGCGCTCGCGAGGCGCCGCGTGGAGCCGAGCGGTCACGTTACACGTAGGCGGGGTCAAGGCCAACGCCGGAGCAGCGGCCACCCCCGCGTGCGCGTGTGCGTGCGCACCCGTGGCTCGCAGCCCGCCGTTGCGCC
Source organism: Cryptoprocta ferox (assembly GCA_028646485.1). Taxonomy (NCBI): domain Eukaryota; kingdom Metazoa; phylum Chordata; class Mammalia; order Carnivora; family Eupleridae; genus Cryptoprocta; species Cryptoprocta ferox. The sequence goes on along the minus strand of CM053566.1, from coordinate 17,439,869 downwards.
CCAGGACCTCAGGCTCCTTTCGGGGGTGCGGGCTGGGGCGCGCCCGGGCCTCAAGCGCCGTCTCTCTCCCGGGCTGCAGAGGCCTCCGCTTCATCCAGGTCTTCCTCCAGAGCATCTGCGACGGGGAGCGGGACGAGAATCACCCCAACCTCATCCGCGTCAACGCCACCAAGGCCTACGAGATGGCCCTCAAGAAGTACCACGGCTGGATCGTGCAGAAGATCTTCCAGGTGAGCGGCCCCCCTCCCGCCACGGCGTGGCCCTGGGAGACGTGGTTGGGCCCAGCCGGGCTCCAGGAGGGCCGCCCGTGTGTTCGGGGTGAGGCTGGTGCACGGAGGGGCCCCGTCGCGTGCGCTCGCCCGGCCCCATCTGCGGCCGTGGTGGGGGTTCTTACAGATGCCCCGCGGTGTTACTGTTGGGTGTCCCGTGAGCCCGGACCGGGGCCGGTGGGAGCAACCCTGGCGAGGCTCTTGAAGACCCGGGGTCCCGTTTGGCCCCTTGGGTCCTGCCTGGATCCTCACCCCAGGAAGGGAGGGCAAGAAGGGCTCCTGTACCCACCAGGGTGTCTGCCGAAGAGATGCTGGTCCACAGGGTTCTTGGGGTCACTCTTGGGGTGACATTGGCCAGGGTTACTAGAAGTGGGGTTTCAGCACCAGCCCGGTTGCCTGGGGGCCCCCAGCGTCGCCAAGCTGAAGAGGCCCACTGGGAAGATGTCAGGAGGTCCTTGGGGTGCCCTCCATGCTGTCGCTGGCTAGCTCTCGTCTCTTGCCCCCTGGTCTCACCAGCCTGTCCTGGCCACCCTCTCCTTCAGCCCATCCTCAGTCCCCTGGGAACCAGGGTCCAGCAGGCTGGCCTCTTTCCCACAAGGCACAGGCTGCGTCCGGAGCCAGTCTGGGTACAGGCAGGAGGAGCTGGGCCACCTCTGGCTGACCCCCCCCCCCCGCCTCCCCAGGGGACTGGGGGCAGGGCCCATCCCCAGCGGGCGCGCGAAAGCCCTGCCCTCCCTGCACTGTGTTGCCCCTGCAAAGTGGTCGCAACCCGCCCCTGAGTGACCGGCGTGTCCCGTGTGCCTGGTGTGCCTGGCCCAGGGCGGGCAGCCCTCGAGGTCTGTTCTTCACGAACACACGTCCTTACCTCCGTTTCACAGATAAGGCCTCTGGTGCTCAGAGAGGTTAACTGTCTCGCTCCAGGTCCCACAGTCAGATGCGGTCTGGGATTCCACCTCCCTGAGCCTCAGCGTCCTCATCTTTCAAATGGGCGTCAAGGACGCCTGACCCCCAAGGGTTGTGGTAAAGATGAAAGGAGTTAATGTGCACAATGTGCTTGGCGCCTGGTTTACACTCAGTAAATCGAAGCTTTACTGTTGCTGTTCGTGGCGATGATATTATTTATACCCTCCCGTCCTGTCACGCTCCTAGCCTAGGCTTCTGGTCCTGCTGTAGCCTTTTCTTTCTGGTCCTGCAGTTCTGCGCGTAACTGGGTCTCTGTACTTTTCAAGTGTCAGGGGAACCTTGAAATTTAGGGACGTGTCGCCCCCTCGAAGGACAAAAGAGGCCCCCATCCATATTAGCAGCCCTCTCCCCTGGTCCGAAAGTGCCGTCTCTGAAGAAGCAGTCCACCTTCTCCAGAGCAGGGGACCCGGAGGGAAGAGGGTTGTCCACGCTGAGCACCTACTGTGTGCCCCGTGTCACGCTGAGCACTTTGCACAAGCCCCTTGATCCTTACAAGAGCCACCTGAGGCTGGTGGATGCCATTATCATCCCCATTTTACAGATGAGGAAACTGAGGCTCAGAGAGGCTAAGTAACTTGCTCAAGGCTCACAGCTAGTCGGCGGCACAAGCTGGAATTTGAACCCAGGTCTGTCTGTCCCCAAAGCTGGTGTCCTTCCTGCTGTCCCTCACGGGGGTAGAAGGGAAAGCACATCTCCCTCTTCCTTTCCCTTCCGACGCCATGAGTAGCAGGGACCTTGGGGACATCCCCTCCCAGAACCCCACTGTGCCCCGCCTGGTGGCCCCTGCCGGCCCCCTAACTCTGTGCCCCCTCCCCTCTTGCCCATCTCAAGGCAGCGCTGTACGCGGCCCCCTATAAGTCCGACTTCCTGAAAGCGCTTTCCAAGGGGCAGAACGTGACAGAGGAAGAGTGCCTGGAGAAGGTGCGCCTCTTCCTGGTCAACTACACGGCCACCATCGACGTCATCTACGAGATGTACACCAAGATGAACGCCGAGCTCAACTACAAGGTGTAGGCGCACCCGGTGGCCACTCACAGCCCCAGGCTAAGCCGAATCACTGTGAATCAAGCTGGCGGGCCGCCCGCACCGGCCCGCGCCCCCGACCCCGGAGCGGCCCGGAGTCCTGCCAGGGTCTGCAGGGGCCGGCTGGCCCGGGTTGTTGTTGTTTTTAAGTCATTTTTGAGGGTTTATCCTCACGGAGCAATAAATAACGACCCTACTTCCGAATCTCCTCTGAATTTCACAACAGCACAGACTGACTTTATCCCATCTCATTTCAGTATGATAAAGATCAATTAATGTTTCTAATCAAGTTCTAAGGTTTTTGTCTCGCCCCCCCCCCCAACTCGGAGCATAACCCTTGGGGAACTGTGTGTCACTCCCCTCACTTGAGAAAGAGCCATGTGTCCTTAGAATCTGACTGAATGATGTTTTGGGTATTTTAAGGACTGTGAGGAGTTTGATTTGAAATTACACAGGGCCCCTGTTGTGGGATTTTTTTTTTTTTTAAAGCAAACTGGTGTGTCTTCTCATGTGGTTTGCGCAGCCCGACCTCACAACAGTCATTATAGATACTGCTCTTTCCTACTGTCTTTCGCCAGACAGTTTTTTTATAGCCGAAACCAACCAGCAAGCCTTTGATGGCCACGGGGAGGGTTATTTTAAAGCTATCAGGCACAAATAATGGCCCTACGTGACTATATTTGCATTTTTCTGCATAGTTATTTTCTTCAGGGACAGCTTTTCCAACCTAAGAAACTACCTACCGTGTGTATTCTCTCAAGGGGGAGAGGATGAGCCCTCCATCTGCTGAGACCCAAGAAAAATGCCTTGCTGCCTTAACGTCCTTCCTGGCGCTAAAAAGAGCTGTATTTTTAAAGTGTTGGGGGCAAACAGAGCAACCCCCAAAGAATTGATGTGTGTTAAAAACCCAATGAGGAACAATTGGTGATTTTTATGCAGAGACTAAATGATCCTTAATAAATAAATCTCTATTTTGGAATCACCTTGGTGTGCTGGTTTTGGTTCTTGATCCCCTCCCCTCCCCTCCACCCCACTTCTGGAACAGAGGTTACAACTGGGGACCAGCCAGGGACCGGCTTCCTGGCCTCCGTGGTTTACAGAAATAGAAGTGGTTGCCACATTGAGAAACTGGAGAAATTTCACACACACATCTTGATTTCTAGCTTCTTTAGAAAAAAAAAAAAATCAGACTGCGTGGCAGGAGCTGAGGAATAATTGCCCCCTTGACTGGGTAGGGCAAGTGGACAAATGACTTCTGCACTTTGCCCCAGTCGCCACCAGCCCTTATTGTCTCCCTAACCTGTGACCTGAAGTCACTTGCTTGCTCCTAGGCTGATGCCTTTTCTGATACTTGGGTTAAATGGAGAGAGAATCTATATTTTACTTCATTCCTGCTCCTCCAGAGTTGGTGGTCTAGTGGGCAAGATGGACCAGTAAATCAATAGGGATGATATGGAGTAGTCAGTGCCCAGAGGGTGCCTGGGGCCACAGATGAGGGGCGCATCCTGGGTTGCCTCTTAGTCACGGCTTGCACCGAGCCTCCATGGAAGTGGTGGGTGGGGAAGAGCCCGGCAGAGGAGGAGGGGCAGGGGGCACTCCCAGGCATATGCAAGGACACCCCCAGCAGGCTGTGTGTGTGTGTGTGTGTGTGTGTGTGTGTGTAATCTTGTGAGGAAGGGACTTAAACTTGACCCTGAAAATTATGGAGTACCTTCAAGGCTCTTTTTTTCAGTCCAGTCAGGTAACCAGTTTGGAAGGCTGCCTCTCCCATGACCAAGGGATGGACACCTGAACTAAGATTTTTACCGTCTCTGATTTCATTATATTTTCCAATGTTGTTGGTGGTAAGAATGCTACTGAGCTCTCCAAGCTCCTACTGCTTCTCCCCCCGCCCCCTGTTGGGTTTCCTGGAAACACAAAATTCTGCCACAATTAAAAGGAATTCTGTATCTTCCTTTTAAAAACAACCTTTTGGGGCGCCTGGGTGGCTCAGTCAGTTGAGCGGCCGACTTCGGCTCAGGTCATGATCTCGCAGTTCCACGTTAGGTTCTGGGCTGACAGCTCAGAGCCTGGAGCCTGCTTCAGATTCTGTGTCTCCCCCTCTCCTTGCCCCTGCCCTGCTCATGCTCTCTCTCAATAAAAAATAAACGTTAAAAAAAAGTAAAAACAGGGGTGCCTGGGTGGCTCAGTTGGTTAAGCGTCTGACTTCGGTGCAGGTAATGATCTCACAGTTCATGGGTTCAAGCCCCACATCGGGCTCTGTGCTGACAGCTCACAGCCTGGAGCCTGCTTCGGATTCTGTGTCTCCCTCTTTCTCTGTCCCTCCCCTGCTCGTGCTCTCTCTCAAAACTAAATAAACATTTTTAAAATTTAAAAAAAAATTAAAAAACTAAAAACAACCTTTCTAGGGGTGCCTGGATAGCTCAATCGATTAAGTGTCCAACTTTGGCTCAGGACATGATCTCATGGTTCGTGAGTTCGAGCCCCATGTCGGACTCTGTGTTGATAGCTCAGCGCCTAGAGCCTGCTCAGAGGGATTGTGTCTACCTCTCTGCCCCTTCTCTGCTCATGCTCTCTGTCTCTCAAAAATTAACATTAAAAATTAAAAAAAAATAAAAGTAAAAACAGCCTTTCTTGGGGCACTTGTTTGGCTCAGTTGGTAGAGCATGAGACTCTTGGTCTTGGGGTCGTGTGTTCAAGCCCCACATTGGGGATAGAAATCACTTTAAAAAAGAGAGAGAGCTTTTTCTTTGTGTCTCTAACATAATTCGATGAGGCCAGGAAGGCAGTGTGTTTGTGGAAGGTCGGCATTTTCCCAGGCCAATCTCCTTCCCTCCTGACACCCGCCAGGCCCCTGAGGGCACACTGGGTGGCCCAGAGACAAAGCCAGCAGTGCGTCTGTGTCCTCGCATTTCATTTTTGTCACAGTGGGGCTGATTTCTGCCCTGGGGCCAGGGAGGAAGGAACACACCTGCTGTGTACCCGGCCCACCCGGTACAGTTGGTTTACAGACACCATTTCACAAGCACCAGGACTGGCATCAGGAGCCCCATCTGTCAGATGAGGAAACTGACCCCCGAGGACAGGGCAAGAGGACTTGGCCAGGGTGACCCGGCCAGGCACTGGGCTTTCACATCTGAATTCGTACCTCCCCTCAGCCGTGGCCACTTCTGTGCCAGCTGACATGAGCCCGCCTCCCAACACATCTTCCTGCCAGGACAGCCCACTGTGGGGAGTCACTTACCTGAGCCAGGCTAGCTTGATAGTGCACACAAACCCGGATGAGCCCAAAAGTTGGACAGAAGTTGACGGGTGTATTCGCCTGTTGGTTCATTCCACTAAACTCCACTGAGCAATAGTTCAAGCCCGTGACGAATACTCCAAACCCATCCTAACACATTCCCTATTATAGACAAGGAACTGAAACCCATTTCTCCCTTAAAAAAGCCTGTTTCCTTTTCTGTACCACAGGGGTCTCGCTCATACCCACCTCACAGGTTGTGAGGTTTAAGTTAAATGTTATTGGGGTGCCTGAGTGGCTCAGTCCGTTAAGCCACTGGCTCTTGATTTCAGCTCAGGTCATGGTCTCAAGGTTCAAACCCCAGTGGCTCCGTGCCGACATCTGGGAGCCTCCTTGAGACTCTTGTCTGTCTCTCTCTGCTCCTCCCCTGCTTGCGCACATGCTCTCTCTCAAAATAAAGAAATACACTTCAAAAATAACTTAAAGGTTACTATTTGCAAGGCAATTAGAAGTGTCTGAAGCATAGAAAGCTGTCTTAGTGTTAAATAAAACTGCAAAGATGTATTTATGCGGCAGGGTGTGTATGATGATGCTGATAGAGTAGGGAGTCCTGGCTCTGTTACAGCTGAGTGGCCACAGACAAACCACTGCACTTCTCTGAACCTCAGTTTCTTCATCCATACAATGGGGATGTAATAGTTCCCAGCTCAGTGAGAGTCCATGGAACTGCCTAAGACGGCGCTGGGCTGCGTAATCGTTCGGTGTTGGCCTGATTATCATTTACGGAGAGTTACAGGAGAATAGAGGGAGGGGTATTCCCTTCTTCGGGTTTGGTGGGTTGGTTGATGAGTTCCCCGGGTGTACGTCGCCCCCCTCGCCCTCCCCGTCCCCCCCCCGTCCCCCCCCCCAGGCTTGGGGCCGCGCGCCTGCGCGCTGACCGCCTGTGGCTCCCGCGGGGCCCGGTAGGTGGCGCTGTGGGCACTGTGCCCCCGCGGAGTAGCCGCGAGTCCCCGCCAGTCCCTGCCAGGGCCTCCCAACCTCCGCCGCCCCGCTAGCGCTAGCGTCATCGGGGTGGCTTCCAAGGGCCAAATGAGGAGCCCCATTTGAATGCTGGTGGGAAAGTTGGGAGCCTCTCAAGCGATGCTTTGGGGTTCTGACTTCATTCAGCTCAGCCTCTGTGTCAAAGGTGTATCTTGTTGCTTTTACTACCACTACCACTTGCTGCCACTACTACCAGTAGCACCGCCACCATCACCACCACCACCACCACCACCACCACCACCCAGCACATTTGGGGTTCAAGTGCAACCTCTATAACTTTGTAGCTGTGTGACCCAGGGGAGTCAGTTCACCATGCCGAGCCTCAGTTTCTGCATCTGTAAAACGGGATAGGAACACCTCTAGCAGGAGTCCATAATATAATGTGTGTAAAGTGCCTGACATGTAGAAGATGTTCAAGAAATGGCCTTTATTAATTTTTAAAATTTATTATGTTGCTATGGCATCATAGCATTCAAATACAATAGCATCTGGATACACACCAGGGGCTCCTGGAGGGACAACCTGGCCCTTAATGTAGTTACCCCATAGCATGTTCACTCACTCCTTGTCCTTAAAGATACAGCAGGACCCATGTGAACATGTCAAGAGGAAACCCCCAGAAAACATCGTGCAGTCTGGCTGGATTTCTCCCTCCGCCCTGATCTGCTGTGGGACTTGGGGCAAGTTCTTTCTCCCCTCTGGGCTTTCGTTTCCTCATCTGTACTCTCAGGAGATTAGAGAGTTCAAAGCTCCCTCCATGCTCTGTCAATCTCCAGCAGCCACCTCCTGTCACCGTAAGGGGCCCCTGGTATGTATTCATAATTCCAGTGAAATCACCACTACATCCTCAAGCGGGGACACCAGTCCTTCCTTGTGACCTCTAGGGGGAGGACATGTGCAAAGCACTCAGCACAGGGCCTGGCACTTACAGGGTGCTTGATAAAGGGCAGCTATGAGGATGATTCGCCCTTAGGCAGCCCTTGATCTAGCCTAGAGAGTATTGTCTGGAAGGCGACTCATTCACCTGCTGTTTGCTGAGCACCTACTATGTGCAAGGGCCTGAGCTAGGCTTAAGGCCTCCTGCAGGGACAGTACAGATAAGGCCCCATCCTCCAAGAGGCTCATGGACCACCAGAGGAGACAGAAACGGGGGAGGCCAGGAAAGGGCTCTTTGCGGAGGTGACATTTGAGCTGAGATCTGAAGGGGGAGAAAGAGCAGGCCATGAAATGGGGCTGGCTACAGCTAGTGCAAAGGCCCTGAGAGAGGAAAGAAAGCGGCATGTTCTAAGGAGGGAGAGGGCAAAGTGGCTGGAGCCTGGAGATTAAGGTGGGATGTGGTTTTTGTTTTAAGAGCAAGGGAAGTCATAGCCTCTGTGAACAGACGGTCACAAAGCCAATTCACAGTTTACAAAACTCTTAGCTAGGATCTCCACGGGTTCTTTTCCTGGGCTCAGAAAAGAGGCTATCTCCCCACCCCCAACCGGTGCCTCTTTTGGGCTGAGAAAACGTCACAAGTATGTGTGAGCAGGGAGGGGTCCCAGGCCTCCACGACAGCCTGGGGCCTCTCTCCAGAAAGTGCTAGTTCACTGCGAGGATTTGGCTCATCACTCCAGGGACCTTCACCGACCCCCAGCAGCCTACCCCCGGACCCCAGTTGGGAAGCCCTGAATTACTCAGACCCCGCTGGCACCGAGGCCTAGATGCCCCCCTCACCGCACCGCAACTTCAGATGAAGGCTATCTTTGAAATGCCAGTGGGCAGCTGTGGCCCAACCACACCCACAGAAGGGTGGCTGTGCCCATGGCAACGGTCTGAAGGGAAGGGCTTCCTTCCCACCTGCTCTCAGGTTTCTGCCCCAGGGAGAATTCCAGAAGAGCCCCATTGAAGGTGCCTGGCAGGGCGGGGCCTCCAGAATCAAGCAGGACTGAAGTGGACAAACCAGCTGATTGGTCGCCAGCCTCTTGTATCCTGTTTCAGTGGCTTCCTGGCAAATGTGAGAGGATGTGATTTCACAGGGGGCCTGCTGTCTACTGGGACAGGCTCCCAAGGGACTATCAGACACAGCGCCCTCCAGGCTGTGTGACCTCAGGCAGGTGCCTTCACCTCTCTGTGCTTCTCTCCTGCACCTGGGAGGAACCCATGAGGATAAAGCTCTCCACGGCACCTGGCACACGCAAGGGCCGCGTACATGCGTACGTGCCAACCCCAGTACTTCCCCAGCACCTTTCCCCGGCTGTCTCTTCCGTCCTTTCTTCTTGTCGTGGTGTGGGCCCTTCCATGCCGTGACTCACTGGAGAAATAATAAAAAGGCCACCAGAATTTCTCACCCGGATGGCCCCACACTCCCCAGTCTCATCCCGTGGCTGGGGCAGTGCCACGTGGCTGCGGTAGGGGTTGGGGGGTGTCGCTTGCATTCAGATGGTGGCTGGGTCCAAATCCTGACCGCATCACCGGTAGGCACCGTGGGCAAGGGGTTTCACCGTTCGGAGCCTCAGTTTATCCACCTGCAGAAGGGGCTGGAGAAGACTCGCCCCTTGAGGCTGTGGGGAGGAGGGGCCGCGAGCCTTGGGTCAGGGGGAATCCAGCCCCATGTGGTGGTCTGGGCTGCATCTGTCCTTGGGGACTCACGCCGGGCCCCCAGGGACCCACCAGCCCTTGGCTAATCCACGCTCTGGAGCCCTGAGGCCACCAGCTGGGGTAAGGCAGCACTGTGATGAGAAAGAAGGACGAGGTGGGGCCAGCGCAGCAAGAGGAAAGACGTGTCCCCTGGGAGTGTGGGGGACAGCTGTGCTGGCTCTCTCCTGGGCTCCGGAGCTGTCATCCATAAATTCGAGAATTAAAATGGGAACAGTAGTACCACCCTGACAAGACTGATGAAGGAATCACAAGGAGGAAGGTGTCACGTAACGTGAGGGAGGATGTTGGGGCAACGTCAGAGCGCTTGGCTGGGGATGTTAAGTTGGTCTTACTGGGGGCAGGTGTGGCGACCTCAGGGGACTATTTACTGAGCAGCCACCATGTTCCCGCGCAGCTCAGCCCTCAAGAGCACCGTGTTGAATCCTCCCAACCGTGAGAGGTAGGAGCGGTTACTGTCCCCACTTTATAGATGAAAAAGTGAGGCTCAGAGAAGCAGGGTCATCTGCCTGAGGTCACACAGCTAAGACACATGGGAGAGTTACACCCAGATCCTTTTGACCCCAGGAACCACATTCTTTACCTTTTTAATGTTTACTTATTTATTTTTGAGGGGCAGAGGGAGAGGGGGACACAGAATTCCAAGCAGGCTCCACACTGTCAGCACAGAGCCCGACGCAGGGCTCGAACTCACAAACGTGAGATCATGACCTGAGCCGAAGTCAGACGCCTAACCAGCTGAGCCACCCAGGCGCCCCAAAGGACCACATTCTTTAAAAAAATGTTTTGGGGCGCCTGGGTGGCTCAGTCAGCAAAGCGGCCAACTTTGGCTCAGGTCATGATCTCTCGATTCGTGAGTTTGGTCCTGTGTCGGGCTCTGTGCTGATAGCTCGGAGCCTGGAGTCTGCTTCAGATTCTGTGTCTCCCTCTCACTCTGCCCTCCTCTGTTCACTCTCTGTCTCTCAAAAATAAATAAATGTTAAAAAAAATTTTTTTAATAAATAAAATGTTTTGTAACAGCTTTATTGAGATAAATTTCACATACCGTGCAATTCACCTGTTTAAGGCGTCCTAGTCAATGGCTTTGAGTATATTCACAGTGAGACCTGTCACCCATCCACTCGAGAACATTCTCGTCACCCCAGAAAGAAACGCAACAGCTTTGGGTAACACCCTCCAAGCCTCACCTCCCCCAGCCCCTGGCGACCATTCATCTACTTGCCGTCTCTGTAGACGTGCTTATCCTGGATGTCTAGTACCCACAGGACCACGTGACATGTGGTCTTCGAAGTCTGTCCAACTCCTTCCCTTTTCCAGGCCCATCCGTGTTGCGGCCAGTGGCAATACTTCATTCTTTCTGTTATTGGATGATTTCCACTGTGTAGATATGCCACATCTTATTTATCCAGTTACCGCCTGAGTTGTTTCTATTTGGGGCTATTACGAATAGCGATGCTATGAACATTCGTATTCAAGTTCTTCTGTGTGGACCTATGTTTTCCTTTCTCTCGGCTTCATCCCTCGGAGTGGAATTGCTGGCTCCCGTGGTAACCCTGCACTGAACAGTCGGAGGAGCTGAAAGCTGCTGCACTATCTTATATTCCCGCCTCTCCACAGCCTTGCGGACACTTTTAACTCTCTTTTTTAAAAATTTTTTGTCTTTTTAAAAAATTTTTTTAATATGCATTTTTGAGAGACAGAGAGAGAGCACGAGTGGAGGAGGGGCAGAGAGACAGGGAGACACAGAATCCGAAGCAGGCTCCAGGCTCTGCGCTGTCAGCCCAGAGCCCGACGCGGGGCTCGAACGCACGAACCTCGAGATCATGACCTGAGCCGAAGTCGGACGCTCAACCGACTGAGCCACCCACGAGTCTCATTGTCTGTCTTTTTGAGATCATATATATATATTAATGTTTGTTTATTTTGGAGAGAGAGAAAGAGAGAGAGTGCATGTGCCCGTGCACAAGTGGGGAAGGGGTGAAGAGCGAGTGAGAGAGAGAATCCCAAGCAGGCTCCTCACCGGCAGCAGGGAGCCGGATTCGGGGCTCTATCCCATGAACCATGAGATCACGACCTGAGCCAAGATCAGGAGTCTGACGCATAACCCACTAAGGCACCGAGGCACCTCATTGTCTGTCTTTTTGGGACCGTATTTTTACCGGCTGTGCTACCCCGAGTAGAGTCTGTTGGGTGTGGGTTCAAATCCTACCAGCTGTGGGATCTCAGATGCGTGGTCTGTCTGTGACCTTTTCTGGCAAATGGTATAAGAATCCTTCCTTTCCAGGCTGTCAGGAGATGAGCTGGGTTGGAGGTGTCATCAGAGTCATGCCAAGTGTAACATGAGGGGCACATGTCTTGTTTTTATAACTGGGCGCCCTCCCCCTCGCGGGTTGGGGGCAGGTGCACCAGGTGTAAAGTCCCTGAGATGCTGACCCATCTGGCCTACTGATCTCTCCCCGGCGCTTGGCACTGAGTCTGGCATACAGTAGGTGCTTGGTAAGTGCAGACCCTGGGTGCGGCCAGGGCCTCCCTTTGTGGTAGTGGCTGAGGGCCCCTGGGGCGCTCTAGAACCTGTGTGGGCCAGAGAGCCGGGCCGGGCTGGAGCAGGATCCTGCCTGCACTAAAGGCCTTGACATTTTTCCTTCCTTAAGGGACGTTCCTTCTGTCTGTTAAGCGCCCTTGTCCTTCCAGGACAGAGGCCCGAGAGCTTCGCCAGAGACAAAAGCAGTGACATAACGGCAGTCATATCCTAGCAGTGGCCCTTTGTTCACACTCAGTAAATCCAGCGAGTGTTTGCGGGGTGTCCCTCACTTCCTCTTCCTACTCAGCCCTTCCTGCAAGGCAGACCTCTATGCTTGCAATCAACCAGTATTTTTTATTATTTTCTATTATTTTTAAAAGCTTATTTATTTATCTCTGAGAGCAAGAGAGAAAGTGCGCACTGGGCAGAGAGAGAGGGGGACAGAGAACACCAAGCAGGCTCCGAGCCGACAGCACGGAGCCGAATTCGGGGCTGGCTCCCATGAACCATGAAATCATGACCTGAGCTGAAATCAAGAGCCTGACGCTTAGCCAACTGAGCCACCCTGGCGCCCCAACCAATATTTTTAAAGTGCCTCCCAAGTGCTGGAAGCTGGTCTTGCAGCTGTGAACCAGATAGACATGAGGGTGCCTGGGCGGCTCTCGATTTTGGCTTAGGTCATGATCTCATGGTTCCGTGGGAACGAGCCTGAGGTTGGGCTCGGCCCTGACAGCCAGGAGCCTGCTTGGGGTTCTCTCTCCCTCTCTCTCTCTCTGCCCCTCCCCCGCCTGCACCTGCACACAGGCACACTCTTTCTCTCTCTCATTCTCTCTCCAAATAAATAAAGAACTGAAAACAAAAACAAAAACGCAGCTATGATCCCTTGCCTCGTGGAAACCAGTACTCTTTTCCAGACAAGGACACAGGCACTGGACGGGAGGCTCTTGCAAGAGCCCAGTCTGTGACGTGTGGGGCCGGAGGGGCCTGGGTTAGCACCCCGGTGCTGAGGGCTCACAGCTCGAGCCCTGACCTCGGAGGAGAGCAGGTACATCCCTGGCCCCATCTCCATCAGGCTCCCGGGAGCCAGGACCACCCTTGTCATTTTCTTTTCATTCAAGAGGGGCCTCTCTGCAGAAATGGGCCCCAGATTAGTTCTGCCTGATGCCCCCTCCGTCTCCCATCCGGGTCCAGTCCCAGCCAGCAAGGCCCCCAGCAGAGAGGCTCTGGGTCTGGCAGGCCTCTCCTGTTTACATTCCTCACCGCAGCCAGATAGCTGCCTGTTTGCGCTAAGAGCCTGAAAGCCCAGCCGGGAAAGCGTCTCTCCCCTCCCCGTTACACAGGGAGCACCTTCTGGAGACGCCCAGATCCCCATCTCTAAAGCGAGCACCCCAATCCCTGCCTCACAGCCAGGGCGGGAGGAAGGTTTACTTGACAGATCTCCCTCCCCACACCCCCACCACATTCAGTGAGTTAATTATTAAGGTTTATTATTTTCGTACGTGTTTTGCACTGGCAGTTTGAACACCTCACTTCTGTTCAGGTTCTCCTCTCTCTGTCTCTGTCTCTGTCTTTGTCTCTGTCTCTGTCTCTCCCTCCCCAGCAATTCCAAAATTCAACTTTCTAGCTGCTGAACCAACACCTCACGGAGCCATTTCTGTTGGCAGGCTGAGGGGACCCCACTGTCCTCCGGGAGCCAGAGCAATTTCAAGAAGAACAATAATGATAAAGGGGCTAGAAACGTTCCTCGTTGCTCTGCACGGACCTGGTGCTCCCCGCATCTCCACTGTGGCTGTGGGCTGGGGACGTATCTGCAGTGGGGACACAGAGGCACCGAGGTGGAGAGACTGCTGCTCAGTTGGTGGGATGCAGAGACCCCCAGCTGGAGCTCAGAGAGCGTGGCTCTGGAGCTCAGGCCCCCCCCCCAGGCTTCCAACCAGTCCCAGCAGAAGTGAGCTGCCCGTCCTGTGGAGGCATTCGAGTGAAAGGCAAGACTGCATGTCAGGACCTCACCCTCACCATCCAATAAAAACTAAAAAACGTTTATAAAACAACAACAACAAAAAATCCACCTTGATCACCTACTAGGTGCCAGGCCGCTTGCTAAGCGCTGGTAAAGAGGTGAAGAAAGGGCGCTCAGTGTATCTAGCCCCAGACAGCACGGTGTGCATCTCATGTGCCTCCCCTGTGGGACTTGGGGGTACCCCAGGGCAGGGTCCCCTCAGCCGCATCTGGGGCGGGGGGGGGGTACTGTCTACTGAACGAATGAATGAGCCAGTGCCCGCGTGGGAGGACCCGCCAGGCGCCCATCACCGGAGGAGATGCAGCCCCAGGGCGGCGGGGTCAGGAGCCCGGGCGGGATCTCAGGGATCCAGGCAGAGCCCTCCCCGGGAAGCGCCTGGCCCGGCAGCCGCGATCGCGACGCCCAGCTTCCCGGGTGGGGGCCCTCCCCCGCCCCCACCCCTGCAGAGGCGCGAGGCGCGGGGGGGGGGGGCGGGGGCAGCCGGGGGCGGCGCGCGGCGCTGGAACCTGAGCCGGGGGAGGAGAGTCGCGCCGGGCGGGCGGGCGAGCAAGCGGGCGCCGGGCGGCCGGGATTCAGGAAGCGCCTCGCGGTCCTGGAGGTGAGTGGGGCCTGGGCCCTCGGGGCAGGGATCCTGGGGAGGGTGGGGGGGCGGCCCAGCCGAGGGCCCCTCGCGCCCCCCCGGGGACGTCTCAGAGGCTCTGAGGTCCCGGCCCGGTGCGCGGGAAGGAGGCGCGGGGTCCCTCCAGCTCCCGCTAGCCCGCTGCGCGCCCTTGGACCCGCCACCTCCTCTCTCGGCTTCGGTTTCATCACCTGTGAAACGGGCGCCGGCGTGGGCCCTGGGGTCGCCGGGTCTGCGGGAGGGAGGTCCCCGGCTTCCCAAGATCCAAGCGCAGGAATCAAATCTAGGAGGCCTTGCAGCCCACCTTAGAGGCATCCCCATTTTGGGGGGCTGGGAAGGGGGAGTTTGGGGGCCCTGAGGTTTGCCTTCTATCGTTAAGCCAGCAGGAGGGACTCAGAAGTCTGGAAGTTCCGGAGGCCACTTCTTTAGTTGGCCTTAGTCCCGGAGACAGCTCTTCCTCCAAGAGCCGGGACAATCTTTAACCTCAGCTCTGCCTCCAGAGACTCCTGGGAGGTCCAGGAGAGACCTCCCGCGCTCCCGACTTGCCTGCAGATATCCCCAGACTGGCTGGGGCTGCCTACCACCCCGCCGGCCCAGCCCCAGCCAGTCGCTCTGTCTGTCCTCCCCATTTTGCAGATGAGGAAACTGAAGCTTAGGTCAGGGATGTAGCCAAGTGGAATTTAAACCCAGGGAGCCCTCCCTGCTTGGTGCCCAGGAGGTGCTCTGGCTCAGCCTCTAGAATGGGCCTCTGCTGGGGGCTGGGAATGGTGTGTGAGCTTTGCTCTGGGAGCTAAGAACCACTCGAGGACTTACGCTTCACCACTGTATCTGTGGGGCATGGACGGGGGTAACTCCATGACGCAAATGAGGAAGTTGCAAAGGTGGTCTCTTTAGAGAGGTCAAGTAGAAGGGTCAGGCCCGAGTCAGCTGTGGGCTTAGAAGGGGGTGGGGCCTGCGTGGGCCCCCGCTGTGCCACCCCAGTTTTGTGTGACCTTGGTTAGTCCCTGACTGTCTGAGGGACAGCGCATCTGTAAAAATGGGCTGCCGGGAGGACAGACAGCCTGGGAGGAGCCGGCGCACACTCCCAGCTCAGCTCTAGCGTCATTGTGCCTGCGCCGGGAATGAAGAGGTGACAAAGGGTGATTGGCCATTTCCTCGTTTCTCTAGTTCATTCTGTTTGAATAAAGTGGTGACCCCTCTTTCCCACCTCTGTCGGTGGTGAATCGGAGTGGGGGAGGAGCTCCCGAATCGAATGGAGATGGAGCTCAGGGGCCACGTCAGGGTCAGGTTTGTAAACCCAGGTGGGTTGCTGTGAGATGAGCGGGTGAGCTCCTGAGAAGATGCGCTTGGTGGGGGGGAGGTGTCTGCAGACGCGCCTGGCAGTTCATCTGGTGGGAACGGGGCCTTGGCCACTTTCTGCTCTGTCTAGCAAAGCCTCCTGGAAAGCCCCCCTGTGTCAACCTCGGACCCTAGGCAGGCTCTAGCCGGAGGGCTCTGCCCCCCTCCACCGCCTCCCCCAAACCAGGGTTGCCTCTCCTGCCAGTTGTGCCCTCCAGGCAGGCTGCACCCGTGCCTCACCTGTGGGCACCCAGCAAGGTGAGCACGTACGGTAGATGCTTGGCAAATGTGTGCTATCAAATAAATGGGGCCCAGGAGAGCAGTCTGGGAAGGGATCAGGAAGGGCTTGATCAAGGTGGGGGGGTTCAAGCCACACCTTGAAGTATAAATGCAGATGTAAGGAAAAGGGCATTCGGGTAAAGGGAAGGGCATTAGCAAAGACCCAATCACTACCTGTTGCCACGTGGGTAAAGCGAGAGTTTGTAGAGCCAAGATGTTGTTCTGTTTGTCTGGAATGTGTGACGTGAACAGGAAGGGCAAGGGATTGGACAGGCAGGGGCTAGGTCAGATCCAGAAGCCCTGAAGTCCCGGCTGGGGGTGACATGCCAGATGTGTGGTCCAGAAAGGTCCCTCTGGCTGCAGAGTCGGGGCCAGGCAGGGAGGCCAGTCACCAGGCTGGGGAAGTCATCCCGGCCGGGGACGCAAGGCCCAGGATGAGGGACTGGCAAGGGGCGGCTGGCAGGAAACATGGGAGTGATTGGCCTCATTGTGCCCGGCACAGAGCAGGTGCTCCGTAAATCTCTAGTGCACAGCTGAATGACTGAACATATCATTCTGAGAGGGCCCAAGTCCTCTGAGGTCCTTTATCTGTTCCTTGATGGGGGGAGCGAGTTTGCCTGGAGTGGGCATCTCGACCCCTCACAGGCCCCTGACCTGCTGTCTGCCTCAGTTTCCCCCATTTGATTCTGCGGGAGACACTGCAGGCCCCTCCCCCAATCACTGGGCCATACAGAGCAGCTCCACTTCTTGTCACACACCAGGTCTGGGGAGCCAAGAGAACACTGCATGCCTGCGGGCCCTCTGGAATGCTCCACATCGCCCATTTGGAGCGGAATTCACCGGTTAAAGATTAATTCAGATCTCTTGAGATACCTGTGGCCTTAGGCCCTGCGGCTGCTGCTCTGGGTGCAACAACACTGGGTGCAAGCAAGATTCTGACTGGCTTTGGCCAAGCCTGGGCCGCAGTAGTAGTCCTTATGATGGCCGTGAGCATTTATTGAGCACTTACTATGTGCGAGGCACCGAGCCAAACACCCTTAGTACATTTGGATATGAAACTATTATCGTTCCCATTTTTGAGAGGGAGGAGCTGAGAGGTCTGGGGAGTGAAGTTGCTTGCCCAGGGTCTTTTAGCTGGGGAGGGGCAGAGCTGGGATCTGAACTCCGTTTGTCTGATTCCAAAGTCCGTGCCCTTAACTTCCAAGGTGGCCTGTCCCCATTTGTCCTGCCCTGGAGTCATGGGGAAGAGATTCTGCAGGGTAGAGAGAAGAATCTGGATTGCTCAGATAGGCCCTACTTGAAGTCCTGGGTCTGTGCTCCCTGTCCAGGGAAGCCCGGGCAAGTCACCTGGCCTCTCTGAACCCCAGTTTCCTCTTCTGTCAAATGGCACTCTCAGATCCCACTTTGCAAAGACAGTCCGAGGCACATGGATGGGGCCCCAGAGCACAGTCTTCTTCCTCCTCCTGTTCCCCCGGCCTGTTCCAGGACACGTTTTTCTCCAGCTCATCCCTAGGGCACCCTCTGAGAGCCCCTCTGTGCCAGGCAGGTGGGTGGAACGTAGCAGGGGCAAAGCTAGACTTGCATTTGGACAAAGGATGATGCTTTTTCAGCGGTGAGATATTTACGGGCATTGACTGAGTGCCAGGAGCCCGTCAATGTTTCCTACTTTCCTGATTTAATGCTTTAAAAACTAAGGCTAGAGGGGGCGCCTGGGTGGCTCAGTCAGTTGAGCATCTGACTCTTGATCTCAACTCAAGTCTTGATCTTGGGGTCATGAGTTCAAGCCCTGAACTGGGCTCCAGAGGTGTGGAGCCTACTTTAAGAAATAAATACATACATAAAAATAAAAACTAAAATTCTAGGGCCAGAACCCGGCTATCTGGTTCAAATCCTGGCTTTCAGTAAGTTCCCTTACTCCCTGGGCCTTGGTTTCCCCATCTGAAAAATGGGGATACGAGTGCCTGTTCTGAGGGGTGGCTGTGGGCAGTCTCCAGTGTCACATGGTGTATAACCAGCATCTGTCACCTGATGTTGACCTCAACGATGTCACAGCCTCGCCCCTCCCCGGAGATGGGCAGAGGCCGGAAGGCTGAATCTCATTTTATGGCTGAGAAAACAGGGGCTCCAAGGGGGAAGGAAGTGACTCTGGTCCCCTTGGGTCCCTGGAAAGCCCAGTGGCCAGTTCACTTCCACCTCGGACTAGCCCCTCCGAGGTGGGGCTAGAGTCAGACCCACCTTGGTCCACATTCCAACTCTGCCACTCGCTGCTGTGTGACCTCAGGGGGTAGCTTGACCTCTCTGCTCCTCGGGCTGCCGCCCAGGATTTGCTGGAGGTTGGAGCTCTGTCAGCTGGAGGGGGATTTGGGTTATTCTGGCCACTACTCTTGCCCCAGCCTGAACTCCCCTGCCTGGGTTTCCCTTGCCCGTGAACTGCAGCCTGGCCGGACAGGAATGAGGAAGGGAGGCCAGGTCCCTACTTTCACCATGACTCGACTTCCTTCCTGCCTCTGAGCCCCTTCCTGATCACTGGCTTCCCCGTGCTGTCCTGAGCCCTGGCCACTGCTGGCTGTGTGACCCCAAGTAGGTCACCTCACCTCTCTGAGCGTGTTTCTTCATTGGTGAGGGAGGGTCAGACGCCACGCCATGGGCATAGGAAGCTCTTGGTAAATGGTCTTGGGTCTGCTCCAGATGAGGTCAGAGGATGGGAAAGGCTGCAGAAGGAGGAGAGGGTGTGGGGGGCAGACAGGAAGGCTATTGACCAAATGGGAATACTCTTATTTTTCTTTGGGTGGTGAGTAACGGCCACCCGCCCTGCCTCCCCCCTGCACAAAGGGCTCCTCAGTCTCACCGGCGCCTGTTTTTCCCTGAGGGTGGAGTGGCCTGGGTTCCACCCAGCTGACCGGGAGGGCTGACCACCTTCTGGGATGGTTCCTTGTGTGTGTGTGTGTGTGTGTGTGTACTGGGGGGGGGGCGCACTTCTAACACACACCCTGAGTGCACCCCACAGGCTCAGGGGACACCCCCGTGGGCAAGGGGCCAGTTAACCTCAGGCCAGGGACCTGTCGGCCTGGTTCACTCCTGTCTCCTCTTGCAAAGACGAGGGGCTCAGGAATACCTGTAAACATAGGGAGGGAGGGAGGGAGGGAAGGAAGGAAGGAAGGAAGGAAGGAAGGAAGGAAGGAAGGAAGGGGTGACTGAACAGACAGATTAACAAGGCAGGGTCATCAGAAGAAACAACCTACTCGAATTCAGACTTTGGCTCTGAGATGGAGTGGGCTTGGTCAAGTGTCCTGGCCTCCTTGAGCCTCAGTTTCCTCATCTGCAAAATGGACTCATGATAGCTGTCATCTTCGTGGTGGGTGTGGGTCTCACAGGTCAGAAAGCCCAGCACACAGTAGATTTTCCATAAATTATCTGTTAAAGGTTGGGAGAGAGGAAGGAAGTTAGCTAGCTAGGCAGTTAGTTAGGCAGAGGTTCATCTGTGTCTGTTCATTCATTCATTCGTTCATTCAGCAAATGTATCTTGAGCAGCCACTGAGTGCCAGGCCCTGTTCTAGGCACCGGGGACTCAGTGGTGACTGGACAGAAACGTTCCCATTATTCCCCCACAGTCTTTGGGGTTGCACTTTATTACTTTTTTTTTAGGGATTTTTTAAATGTTTTATTTATTTTTGAGAGAAAGAGCATAAATGGGAGAGGGACAGAGAAAGAGGGACACAGAAGATCGGAAGCGGGCTCCGCGCTGACAGCACAGAGCCCGATGCGGGGCTCCATCTCACGAACCGTGAGATCGTGACCTGAGCCAGAGTCGGACGCTCAACCGACCCAGCCACCCCAGGGCTGCACTTTGTGAGGCTCTGACACCCACAATGAACAAGTCACCCAGCAGTGGGTGCTGCGATTAGCTTCCTTTTAGAAATGAGAAGCCGGAGGCTCAGGGAGGTGAAGGGACCCTTCAGGGGTCACACAAGGTTCAAACTCCAAGTCTGCCCTCCTGCAGGCTCCCAGCTCCTCACCACTGACCCACCTGCCGGATTCCAAGGGGTGCGGCCTGTAGAAGGGAGACCCCAGAAAGGGGCCTTCGTAGACCCGAAAGGGATGAACTCACACGGGGTTAAAAGCAGATGGTTGGAATCCCAGCCACAGTCCCTTCTTGTTAAGTTGTGACCTCGGCTGGGTCCCTTGTCTCTCTGTGCCTCACTTGGCTCCTGTGTAAAATGGGGGTAATGATAATGCCCCCTTCACAGGAGAGGCAAATGTAAAGGTACTCAGTGCTGGGAGGTGTCGGATAAATAGCTCCCCCCTCCGCCCCCATTCTCCTGGGACTTGGTTTACTCGCGTGGGAATGGGGACAATAATATCTAATATCTAACTTCTGGAGTCATTACTTGGATTAAGATGGACGGTGATGTGTGGAAGGTACCAAGGATGGCAGGCCCTGCTAATGGTGGCATCTCAGGAACAGCCATAATTTTTAAGCAGTTAATCAGAGACACAGCCCGCTGTTGGCATAGGCTGGTGATGAGGTGGGCAGGGGCAGAGAGGGTCTCAGACTGGTTTTCTGCTCTGCATCAGGCTCCCTTCCCAGGCCCGATGAACCCATTCATTCCCTGGGTATCTGCTCTCTCCTCTGACTTGGCAACCTCAGGCCTTTTGCACGTGAGAATGAGGAGGAAGGATGCCTGCATGGGTGGGTGGGGGTCTGTCCCCTCTGGGGTGCAGCCTCCCAGCTTGGAAATGGGGATGTGCCCGTCCTGGCAGCCTTCCGGAGATGGCGAGAGAGGGACACGAGGGGCGAGAAAACCCTTTTGGAAGACCAGGTCTGCAAGCACAGTCATGAGCCCTGGCTTCGGAGCCAGGAAGTCGGGGTCCGAGTACCCACTCTGTCCTGCCTTCTGCGACAGGGACACCATGTCCTTGAGCCTCTGCTCTGGGCCAGACCCTCTGCTGGACCCTTTACCCCTGTTTAATCCTCATGACGATCCCATGTTGTTGTTTTCTTAATGTTTATTTATTTTTTTGAGAAAGAGAGAGCAAGTAGGGGAGAGGCAGACGGGGAGAGAGAGAGAATCTCAAGCAGGCTCTGAACTGTGAGTGCAGAGCCCAGTGCGGGGCTTGAACCCATGAGCCACAAGATCGTGACCTGAGCCAAAGCTGGACGCTTAGCCGACTGAGCCCCTCGGGGCCCCCATGATGCTCCTGTGCTTCACCAAGGAAACTGAGGTTTGGGGAAGGGAAGCCACTCGCCCGAGGTCGCCAAGCCAGGAAGGGGTGATGAGATGTAGTGCATGTACCACACAACCCACCCTTTCAGAGTGTGCAATTCAGTGGGTGTTTTTTAGTGTCTTCCGAGCTGTACACACATTTCCACCATCTAGTTTCAGTGCGTTTGCATCACCCCAGAAGGCACCCCGTCCCCGGCAGCCGTCCCCCTGCCCGCGCTCTCTCCCACCCACTGGCAGCCACTAGTCAGCTCTCTGTCCCGATGCATTTGCCTCTTCTGGGCATTTCATGTAAATGGAACCCTACAGCGTGTGGCCTTCTGCGTTGCACAGCACATGCTCTTAAAACCACGGGGCCACACTACCTCCTGGTGGCTCCTACCCCAGGGCTCAGGACGCGCGGAAATGAATGGCTGCCCGCGAAAGCTCGCTCTGCACATCGTCAGAACCCCTCAGGCCAAGGACCTGCAGAATGACCGAGTGACTGCGGTGGCCCCGAGGCCTTGCCCTCTGTGGGGCCTGATGAGTCACCTGGGTGGTGTGAGCTAGAGAGGGGCACTCTCCCGGGTGGGTGGGGGACGGGCACCCGACAGGACACTGGGGCTCTGTCTGCACTGGACAGGCGGCCACTGTGCAGCAAACAGGAAGCGGGCTGGGCCGAGACCTGCTAGGTAAATATGGGCTGGCAGGGGCCGCTGCCTGGCATGGCGTGACGCCCCCTGCCGCCGCCGCCAGGGGCCAGGGAGCCTCGAACAGCCTGGCCGGCAGCAGGCTTCGCCTGGCCAAGGGGCTGAGCTCGAGGCCGGCTGCTCCAAGGTGACTGCCAGAGTCCCAGGCTCCGCCCTCTGTGGCAGGCATACATATCTTCCTTGGTCCTCTGTTTGTTCATCCACCTTTTGATGATAATTAATAATAATAATAATAATAATACAGCAGCATCGACGATGCTAACAACAGCCAATCTTTATGGAGCGTGCATTCTCCACCCGGTACTGGGCTCGGTGTTTCGCACTGTCTTATTCCAGCCTCACAGTAGTCCTCTGGGGTAGGTGCTGCTACCATCACCAGCTACAGGTGAGGAAACCGAGGCACAGGAAGGCCAGGTGACTTGCTCAGGGCCACACAGCTCGTGAGCTGGCCACCCGCCCCAGGGGCCTGTGGCCCCTACCACCCACCCGGCACCACTTCCTCCGCCCCCTCCTTCCACCCGTCCCCCCGGAGTCCCCAGTCCTTGTAAAGTGTCCACTGAAGGCACAGGCTCTGGGATCACATGGGTTTGAATCCTGCTCCCCTCTCTCAAGAGCTGGGCAACACTGTCAGAGTGACTCTACCTCTCTGAGCCTTAGTTTCCTCACCTGGAAGGTGGGGAGGGGGTTGGACAGAGCTGTTATTTTCTGTCTGGGATCCCTGTTTTCTTAACCCTTTCCCAGACCACACCGCCCCTCCAGGACTGACCTGGAATGCCAGGTGCTCACAGGGGACGGCAGGAAGTGGGGGTCCCAGAGATGGGGCCTGGAGCCCCAGGTTGGAGTGGGGAGGAAGTGCCCTGGGTCTGTCTGGGAGCCCCATACTTCCCCCCAACCCCATGCTCTGCCTGCTTCCTACCCACCTACCATCCCCCCACCCACCTACCCATCTTTTCTTCCGCCACCTTCCCCTCCCCTGCTTCAGGCCACATCAGTCTCCAATGCCTCCTGCACTCTCTCGTCCCCACACTCTGGACCTTGCTGTCTCCATCCCAGCTGTCAGGCCCCAGGCCAGACCCCTCCTCCTTGCAGCCTGTCCCCGTCAAGATTAACGCTGCTTCCCCATGCCTGCACCCTCCTGGGGCTTCAGAGAGCCCCTGCCTTACAGTGTACGAAAGCAAATATTTATCGACGCCCCATTCTGTGTCAGCGCGGTGCCAGATGCCGGGGGGACAACAGACATGAAGTAGTCTCTCCCTCGTGGAACTAAAAGTCCAGAGAAGAGCGTAGATGAATAAAGGAATAATACAAGTAAACAGACAAGTTTAATCATGGAAAGAGCTATAAAGGGAGGCGTATTTTGCTCTCAGAAAGAACAACAGGGAGCTGGTTTAGACTGGAGGTCAGGGAGGCTTTTCACAGGAGGTGCCTGTGAAGAGGGAGACCTGAGCAAGGGGACCCAGCCGTGGGGGGGGGGGGAGGTGGCGCAGGGAGAGAGGACAGCCCTGGCTAAGGTCTGGAGAGGGAAAAACCCATCTGCCTCCCCCCTTCCAGACTCTTGTGAGGCTCCACTCTTGTATGTTTCCCTGGGCGCCCTGCAAACAGGTGGCACTCAACAGATGCCTGTTGGTGTGACTCGATCCCGGGAGGGAGGGAACGGAGAGGAACTAGCTCCCTGGAATTCTTCTCCCTGGGGTGGAGCGGCCCTGCACGCCCAAACTTGCCACCAGATTTAAGCAGCTTTCCTGGGTCATGGAATCAGGAGAATGGGATTTGGCAAATACGTGCCAGGGTCTCCATGAGATCAGGCAAAGCCACGGGCACTGGGGAGGATGGGGGCAGGCAGATGGGGCAGGAGCCCTCCACCCCTGTTGGGTCTGAGATTCTCAGCGAGAAGGTGCCTGCCGTCCACTTCGGCGTGTAGTTCGCCGTTTACTGAGGGCTTACTCTGCCACGTGCTTGATCAACCTGTATAATTTGCACAACGACCCAGTTAAGATCCCCATGGACAGGTGAGAGCGCAAGGCCCAGGGAGGTTAAGTCACCTAACTCAAGCTCAGGCAGCTGATAAGCACCGGGTATGGGAGCCGACCCCGTGATCTGTCGGATGGAAATGCACACTTTTTCCACGCCCCACTAGCTCCCTCCAGGGACCCCTCCTGGGCACGGAGAGGTAGTGAGTTTGACCGTCCTCACCATTCCCGGGGTCCATTAGAGCCTGGGGCCTCTGTTGGGGCAGAGAGGGAGGCTCTGGGACGTTGGCTCATTGCTGTTATCTCCTGACCTGCTCAGGACCTCTGCACCCCTTAGCTCCGCACTCTTGAGCCCCTCTGGTGTACACAGCTCTGAACACCACTGGACATGACTCTGCTTCTTGGTTTGTCCTGCTGTTTACTTTGATCCCACGGGAAGGTCAGCCCCAGGAGGGCGGGGGTTTTCTCAGGTTTGTTCACAACTGTGTCCCCTGCGCCTGGCACACCGTAGGCGCTCACTAAATATTTGGTGAATACATGAAGATGAGTGGTTTCCAGCCCTGCTCCTTGGGCCCCCCTGAGATTCAGATCCCCCTCCCTTCATCCTGTCCAACCACCCTCTGCGGGGACTACAGTCTGGGCTTTATATTCACAAGACGTGCTCAGGGCTTAAAATGTGTGAAATCCACTGCTTTAAGTGACTGCAGTGGTGGCACGCAGTGTGTGGGGATGTACCCACTCGGGCACGAACGTCCTTGGTGGAGCCCCCAGCGCCCCGCTGCCAGCCCGGTGCCGCCCGCCGCCAAGACCCCCGGTGGAGGTGAGGCCCCTGCGGGCTCGCAGCGGGCCCACGCATGCGCACACCGCACACGCATGCGCACACCGCACGGGGAAAAGGGACGAATAAACGTGCAAGATATTCACACGCAGAGGAGGCTCGCGAGGACTCTCAGCCTCTCTCCCTGCCCGCACCCCCTTCTCTCCCAAAGCTGGCATGGGTTTGGAACGTGTAATAACAGCCTACAGGGCAAATTAGAACAGGGAGTGAGCTCTCTCCCTGACCACAGACAACAGGGTAGCGTTTGCGGAAAGAATTGCGACAGAGCAGGCTGCGTGTGGTGTGTGTGTACGCACGTGTGCATGTGTGTGCATATGTGCTCACTGGTGTGTACACGTGCTTGGGGAGGAACGAGTAGCAGGGTTAGGATTCAGAGGCTTTCTTCGTGGCCATTTGCTCCCTGGGTGGCCTCTCAGGGGCTCAGTTTCTTCAGCTGTAAAATGGGAGCAGTAGCCCAGCTCTGTTCACAGGCTCCCCTGGGCCGTGAATGCCAGGCTGGGTGTTGTGCCCTGTGTGTGCGTGCGGAGGGGGGTGAGGAGGACAGGTGACGCGCTGTATCACGTCGGTGATGATGACGGTTGAAGCTTTCATCAAGTGCTTATTGGGTGCCCAAGAGATATGTGACCTGCCTTATGTCACGGCAGCCCTATGGGACAGACGCTTTCTTTACAACCCTCATTTTACAGGTGGGGAAACTGCGGCTCAGAGTCATTAGCACGGGCTGATAGTAATAAGCCTTACCTCCCAGGCGTTGTACAGCTCGCACATGGTACTGTAAGTGCCCGGCGTTGTGCCTGGCTGCCAGCCCCAGTCAACTGAGGGGTCTGGAGAGCCAAGCTTTGTAGCCAACTGGGCAGATTTGAATCCTGGCTCTGTCGCTAACCTGCTGTGTGGCCTCAGGCAAGTCACTTAACCTCTCTGACCCTCCATTTCCTCATCTGTAAAATGGGAATGAGAGCCGTACCTCCCTCCAGGGGGGGGTTTCTCAACCTGAGCACTACTGATGTTTTGGGGCCCGGGGAGGGATCCCTCCCCGTGGGGGGGACTCTGCTGTGCATTGTCATGACATGGGCCTTGCCTGAGGCTACCAGCAAGGAGTGGCTGAGAGATTTGAACCTGGGGCCCGCTGACTTTGGACTCCCTGTCATGAGGCCTCAGAAACCTTGGATGCCGTCTGGGTTGGGGTTCTTTAGGAGAGGGGGTGCAGGCATGGTGGGGGGTTGGGAGCTCCCTGAGGCCGGCTGTCCATCCGGCTCTGCTCCGGTGGGGGAAGGGGTGTGGTAGTTAGGAGGGTGTTGACGGCGGAGGCATGTGCCCCAATGCCTCCTCTCCCCTGACCCCTGGGGGGGGGCACGCCCCGGAAGTGTAATCTTCCCCCTCAGTGCCTGCACCCCACTGGATACCTGTCTCTGCCTCATCATGCCCCCCATTCCTGCAGAACAAAACCATCCGACATCTCCCCAGATCTATAGGAGGAGGTGTGGTCACCCCGGTTTTACAGGTGGGGAAACCGAGGCCCAGGGAGAGGAAGTGATTTGTCCAAGATCACACCGCTGCTGGTTACCAGGGCCAAGACAGGAATCAGGTATATCTGATTTCAGACCCTGTGCTCCTAACCCTTCCTTCCTCCTTCGATTAGAATCATCAACAGCCCCTGACTCATTCCCAGAGAGTTGGCACTAGAAATGCCTGACCTCATTTACTTCTTCTTGCAAAGCTATGAAAAGCTGCTGCCTTTGCACCCATTTTAAAGAGGAGGAAACTGAGGCCCTGGGCGCTAAAGTGACTTTCCCAAGGTCACACTGCATGTCAATAGCAAGTGAGCTTAGAACCCGGGCCTGAATAACTCTAGAGTCCATGCTCTCCCTCCCCGCTGGTGCCCAGGGAAAGGCCCGTCCCCGGCAGGAGCTCTGACCCTCGGTATGCCCCGCCGTGCCCACCCAGAGGGCCTTTTCAGTGCCGCCACCTCTCTGGCCCAGGCTTCCCTCCCGGCAGCCAGAACATAAACAAGGTGGGAACCGGTGTTTATTTGGTCCTCTGCTAATGTGTTGGGCAGGCAGAGGAAGACATAGAAAAGAGAGCTTTTCAGACATCTCCCTGCAGCCCGGGTGGGATGGCGAAAGTTCCAGGAAACTCGGCCTCAGTGCCCAGCCCCGCCCACCGAGCAGCGTGCCACAGAGGGCAGGGGCCTGGCAGGGCTTTGCGCCTCCCTGTCCTTGCTCCTGGTTAACCGTCGGACCCAGAGCTGGAGAGACCTGGGTTCAAGGCCAGCTCTTCTCCCTACAAGCTGCATGACTGCCCCTCTTAAAACTCCAGTGTCTTGGGGCGCCCGGGTGGCTCGGTCAGTCAAGTGTCCGACTGCGGCTCAGGTCATGATCTCACAGTTTGTGAGTTTAGGCCCCATGTTGGGCTCTGTGCTGACAGCTCAGAGCCTGGAGCCTGCTTCGGATTCTGTGTCTCCCCCTCTCTCTGCCCCTCCCCCACTTGAGCGCACGCTCTCTCTCTCTCTCTCTCAACAATAAACATTAAAAAACTTTAAAAAAAACATTAAAAAATCAAAAACAAAAACCTCTAGTCTCTCTATCTGAGAAACGGGAACAAATCGTACCTTCTTCCGTGTGGCTCCTTTCTAGGTGTTGGGGACAGAGGAATGAACAAGGACAGAGGCATTCCTGCCTCCTGGTGCTCACAGCCCAGGAATGAACAAATCCCATGAACAGATGGTCAGGGAGGGCTTCCCAGAGGAAGGGACCATTGAGCTGGAAACACAGATGGGTAGGGGTTAGGCCAACAGGGGAGGGAAGGGGCCGGCACATGGCACTGGGAAGCAGAGTGTTTGCACTGTGGGAAGTTAGCTATAGTCTTGGAAACTCAGTTTCCTGTTCTTCAGGCCCTAGGAGAGAGGGAGTAATGCTGGGTCACACGGTGGGTTTTCACCTATTTGCCGAGCACCTTGGGGCCCGAAGCATGCATTTAATGGTTATGTTTTAGGCAGTGCTTACTGTGTGCCAGGCACTGACTGCCGGAATGCATGCTTTCTGCCTGGATGTCCCCATTTTACAGATGAGAAAACCGAGGCCGAGGAACGTCAGCTTGCCCGATGCCACACGGTTGCTGAGTGTGGAGCCTGGATTTGAGCCCTGCTCTGCGGGGCTCTGAAGTTGGTCGGGTTGGTCAGGAGTGAGCCCCAGGCTCCAGGTTTGGGGTCCCAGGATGACTCTGAGGCCCCTCCCCCTCTCTCCACCTAACGCCCGGGGTAGTTGGACCTGAGGCCCGTTTACGTTTCCAGGTCCCTAAAAGAGGTTCCTGTTGCAGCTCTTGCCTGGGGCTGCCAGCCAACCGCATCTGGGAGGGGTCAGCCCGCACCCCTGTCATTACAACGGTGGCTTTGAAGCAGCTGGCAGCAGTGCTGTTTGCCCACGTGGGAGGGGGCTTCCTGGAGCCCCACCACTGGCCAGGCTCCGCCTGACTCCCCTCCTGTTCCCTCACAGGCCGAGCGGTGCGGACGGGTCCCGGGTCAGCATGGCGGATCCCAGCGAAGGCCCCCACGCAGGGCCTGGGGAGGTGGCCGAGCCCCCCGGGGACGAGAGCGGGACCCCCGGGGCTGAGGCCTTCCCCCTTTCATCGCTGGCCAACCTGTTTGAGGGGGAGGATGGCTCCCCCTCCCCCTCCCCGGCTGACACCAGTCGCCCCGCTGGGCCAGGCGACGGGCGACCAAATCTGCGCATGAAGTTCCAGGGTGCCTTCCGCAAGGGGGTGCCCAACCCCATTGACCTGCTGGAGTCCACCCTGTACGAGTCCTCGGTGGTGCCTGGACCCAAGAAGGCACCCATGGACTCGCTCTTTGACTACGGCACCTATCGTCACCACCCCAGTGACAACAAGCGGTGGAGGAAGAAGGTCATCGAGTGAGTATTGCTGGCTGCTTGGCCAGGGGTCCCCTCTGTGTGGGGTGCGTCCACCCACCCACCCGTCCATCCTCCTACCTGTTCACCCACCGTCCGCTTTTCCATCGTCTTGTCTGCTCACCCGCCTGTCCATCCACCCACCGTCCATCCCTCTGTCATCTCGTTCGTTCCTTCAGCTACCCGTCTGTCCACCTGCTCATCCCCTCGTTCAAACACCCCCCTCCCCGCCTGTCATCTATCTATCCAGCCCCCCCCGCCCCGCGTCCCGTGAAAACCCAAGAGCCCCTCTCCAGCGTCTGTGTGTGTCCGGAGGACAGTCTTCAAGTGTGGAGACGGCCTGTTGCCCCATCCTTGTCTGTGCTCCTTGCCGATCACAGACTCACGTATGCCCTCGGATGAAGCCCTTGCTTGGTCGGGAGCTGTCCCCTTTCTTTACTCACCGAGTCACTGATTCATATAATGAATGTTTCTCAAGCGCCCACCGCGTGTCCGGCAGTGGGGCCGGCCGTGCGGCCCCAGGGGTGAGCCAGACCCGATATCACTCCTGCAGAGTTCAGACACTGAGGAACCTTCACCGGCACCTTCCTTGTGGAGGGTGACGCAGGTGATTAGCAAGCAAATAGGCAAGTGAACATACAGTTCCAGTTGGGGGAGGTGCTGAGGCAGAGAGGGGAGCTGATACACAAAAGGTAGTCCAGGAGGGCTTCTTGGAGGAGTCAGCATTTTAGCCCAAAGCTAAGGGATGAGAGGGGCAGCCGCACAGGGTGAGGAAGGTGTTCCAGCGGAGGGAAGTGCACGTGCCGGGGCCTGAGGCTGAAGAGGCTGGACGTGCCCAAAGACTGAGCTCACAGGTATCCGCACATTGCTGGGCAATCTGAGCCACCTCTACTCAGAAGACAGCAAGGCGCCCAGTGTCCCCGTCTCTTTCAGGCCCTGCTGGAAGCTGGTGGGTGGGCTCTGTGTCTCCCTTTCCCTTCCCAAACCCCTCCTTCAGGTCCTCACCCCACCCCTACCCCAGAGTCAGGGCTAGTAGTTTTGGGGGGCGAGCAGGAAGTGGGGGTATGGCTGAGGTCTCCAGAGACCCCGAGCACCACCTAATGTGGCGTGGGTGTGAGGGTGTTCTTTTCATTTTGATTTTTGGCTCCAAGTTCACAATTCAGGAGCAGGTGAAAATGGGGGCTGCCCCGGTGCTCTCAGGATTATAGCGGCCTGTGCCCTCGGCCTCAGGGGGCAGCCCTGCCCCTGCCCTGGCACCCTGCCGCTGAAGGCCCTGCCCCAAGGCGGGGGTGGTCTGGGGTCTGGCAGAGGAAGGAAGGAGAACAGTGTCCATGTCACCTGGCCTGCCACCGGCTCTCTATGCCCCTCAGCCCCTCCTGCTGCCCCACAGCCCGACCTCAGACTCCCCCCGTGCCTGCCCGCCTCTGTCACTGCTCCCCCTCGGCTCCCCTCCTCTCTCCTCGGCTCCCTGCTCTGTCTCTGTTTCTGTCTTTCTCTGCTCCACCCTCTGTTCATTTCATAGATTTGTACTGTGCCCCGTATGCAGCAGGCACTGGGCGGGTGGAGAGTAACGGAGACCATTCTTGCCCTTCAGGGAGCCCCCTGGGCTCACGCTGCTCCCAGTTCTGTCTCTTAAAACCTAGCACACAGCAGGTGCCCAGGTAGTGTTTGTCGAATGACCAAAGGAATAGCCATTTTTTCCCTTGCTCTCTCTCTGCTTCCCCACTCCCAGCCCCCTGTGGGCCGCGTCCTGTCTCTACCTACCTCTGTAGCTCAGTGTTTCTACCACACACACAGGCTCCCGACACACAGTAGGTGCTAAATAACAACAGCAATGTCAGCTAACGTGTATTGAGTGTTCACTGTGTGGTGGGCCTTGAACTGAGCGCCTGCGTGCTCATTTTTCTCAAATGTTTGTTGAATGAATAAATCAATGAGTGAATGGTTGAATAAATGAATGAGTTGCTTTATCTTTTAGTCTGGTGTTCCTCCTTTATTTTCTCACTATCTATGTCTCTTTCAGTCTCTGGCTTAGTAAGTACTCAATAACTGACAAATGGAAGAGTGGATGGGTGGATGGGTGGATGGATGGATGGGTGGATGGGTGGGCAGGTGGTGGATGTGTGGGTGGGGAGGTGGGTGGATGGATGGGTGGGGGAGTGGGTGGGTGGGTAGACAGATGGGTGGGTGGGTAGATGGATGGATGGATGGATAATGGATGGATGAATGGATGGATGGATGGATGGATGAATGGATGATGGGTGGATGGATGGCTAATGGATGGATGGATGGATGGATGGGTGGATAATGGATGGATGGATGGATGGATGGATAATGGTTGGATGAATGGATGGATGGATGGATAATGGATGGATGAATGGATGGATGGATGAATGAGTGGATGGATGGATGGATGATGGGTGGATGGATGGATGATGGATGGATGAATGGATGGATGGATGGATAATGGATGGATGGATGGATGGATGGGTGGATGATGGATGGATGGATGGATGGATAATGGTTGGATGAATGGATGGATGGATGGATGATGGGTGGATGGATGGATGAATGGATGGATGGATGGATGATGGATGGATGGGTGGGAAGGTGGATGGATATGGGTGGCTGGTTGGGTGGGTAGGTGGATGAATGGATAGGTGAGTGGGTGGGTGAACGGATGGGTGGATGAATAGATGGATGGGTGGGTGGATGGATAGGCAGGCTTATATGTTTCTTTTGTCTGTTTCCACCTAACACCCAGTAGGTACCAGGTAGAGTTTGTTGGGATAAAACATTCTTTTCTTTCTCCAGCCATCCTTCCCCTCTCAGTCTGGTTCCTCCCTAGGGCTCCAGCTGCCCCCTTCCCCCCCCCCCCGCCACAACCCCTGGGCCCCTCAGGCCAGAGGCTGTGGGGTGTGGGGGGATGAGCCCTTCCATCACCCCGCCTTCCCCCACCTCCAGGAAGCAGCCGCAGAGCCCCAAAGCTCCTGCACCCCAGCCGCCCCCCATCCTTAAAGTCTTCAACCGGCCTATCCTCTTTGACATCGTGTCCCGGGGCTCTACTGCCGACCTGGATGGGCTGCTTCCCTTCTTGTTGACCCACAAGAAGCGCCTAACCGACGAGGAGTTCCGGGGTGAGCTGCTGGGGGGGAGGGGGCGGGCCACCCGGGGGCTGGGGAGGCCTGGCGTCGGGGTCCCCTTCCTCTCAGCACCTTCCTCTGGGCTCGTGGGCTGCCCTGGCCACGAAGAGCACTGGGTACGGAAACTGACCCTGTGTGTCCTTCGCCGCATTCCTTAACCTCTCGAGGTAGCTTTTGCTGCCTTCATTCATTCTTTCAGCCTTTAATTATGGAAAGGTCAGTGTTGTGGGTGAGCAGAGTCTGCTCACCTGGGTTCAAATCCCACCTCCACCACTTGAGAGATCTACGGCCTCTCTGAGCCTCCATTTCCTCATCTGTAAACGAGGGAATAATAAGAGCATAGGGCATCGCTGTTTCTGCTCCCGGGGTCTGCCCTCCCCCCACCCCGCTTTCGGGCCCCTCTCCCTAGGCTGACGCCGCAGGGCCCTCCGCCTGCCCCAGGCCTCCCCTGCAAATGGGCAAAGTTGCCTGTGTCAGTCACCTGCCAGCTACCATAATTCAGTGGCCAAACGACCCCAGAAATCAACATAAAATGCTAAGAACTGTGGCACTGCCCAAGGGAAGCCCAGTCTCAAGAAGGCCCGCGGCGGTCCGCGGCTCGGGGCTGGCAAGGCTTCCGGGAGGTCAGGGGCCCATTCGTTGAGACTTCTAGTCCTTCCGGTGAATTAAGTGCCCCAACAGGGCGCCCTAGTGAGCGGTACGTTTTTCACGCACACCTTTATCAGCCAGATTCTTTGAACACAGCAGCGTCATGACTGTCAGAGGAGAATGACTGGATTTATAAAAAATATTCCTTCGTGGCGCCCGGCCAGACGACACGGCCCGTTTGGGCCACGAGCTTAGGGTTGCCGCACCCCGGGGCTCCCCTCTGCCCTCAGAGGGTCTCAGTGACTACGTGAATAATCCCATTGGGAGGTAACCCCACATTTAAGCCCCGACCAAATGGCCCCTCCAGGCCCCTCCCCACGTTCATTAGGCACGAGTGGGGAACCTTGGGTTACAGCGAACCCCTGTGTCTTCAACGAGACAGTGCAGCTCCAGGCTGGGCTCGCAACACTCAGGCGTCTCCAGAGGTCGGGACCGAGTCAGGCTTTTCGCCCAGACCAGGGAGCCCCAGGAGAGTTTATTTGCGTGCATGAGTGGGGGGGGGGGTCCCCTGAAACTGCAGAGAATAACGCATGTGTAGAGGGCATTAACCAGGAGGCCTGTGATGCGGATCAAGCTGTCTGTGGGGCTGTCGCTTGCTGTGGCCCCGTCTAAGGCCCTGGAGCTAATTTCGAATTCATAATTGCGTTTCTTCTCATAAACAGTACCCCCAAATGGTGAAGTCAGAGGCCCCACAAAGCCTGGATCTGCCCCTGCATGTTTTTCTAGCCAGAGGCTCATGAGCTGATCTGATTCTCAGGGGAGGCTGTGACCACCACCCCTCAAAGTTTGACCCCCTCCAGTTTGGCATTGTATTTACTTAGGCCCCCTGCCCTGCGGCTCCCTAGGGCCGAGCTACTTCGCCACCTGGTGGTGGAGTCCTGGAACTGCGTGTCCCTTCTCGCTTCTGGGAAGATCTTGCTGTTGGCGTTTCATCCCAGGACCCAGGCTGGCAGCCCCCCCCGACCCCGCTATAGCCTGGGTCTGGGGGTGTGGAAACCCGAACCCAAGGTCTGATTCCATGCCCTGCACAAGCCCCTTTGGGTGATCTGTGGTTTGGAATCACCCGTGGTGATCAGCTCATCAGATGCTGTACCGGGCATGGGGCGGACAGTGGTGAATGAAGCAGACACAACCCTGTCCAAGTCGCTCACGGTTTCCTGGGTGAGATCAACATCGATCAAGCAGTCACGGGAGTAAAAGCAGTTCTAAACTGTAATGTGTGCCAACAAGCAGCTGTGTTGGAGGATCTGACCTAGTCAGGAACATCTGGGAGAGCTTCCCGGAAGAGGTGATAGGCTGAAACTGAAAGAGTTTCAGTTAACCAGATAAAAAGAGAAGGAAAGACCACGGAGGGGATGAGGGGGGAATATGTGCAAAGGCCCTGTGGCTCACTGTGCTCAGTGTTGTACTCTGAGGGGACCACTCCAGCTGCTGTGTGGACTGAAGGAAAGCCCGAGAGGCTAGCAGAAACCAGGCAGGCGTCTTGGGCCAGGGGGTGGCAGTGGACACGGAGAGTGGTGGAGGGATCGAATAGGACATGCTGGGGGTGGATGTAGAGGGCAAGGACAAGGGTGACACAAAGGTGTTTGGCTGGATGGGGACACGATCCTCCACGGAGGGGACACACGCAGGCTGGGGGTGGTTTGGGGAGGGAAAGGTGCTGCGGTCAGCATTCAGGGCACCCCCCCGCCCCCCGCACTTAACTGGAGGCCGCCTTTCATTCATGAAACAGCTCCCTGGTGACTCTGGGCTGGGCAGCAGGGGTACAGCTGGGGACGAGGCTGGTCCAGGAGACCTCAGTCCCGCGGGCACCGGGACCGACTTCAGGTCCCTGTGGGTCTTTCGCGACCCCCACTGGCTCCTGACGTCTAGAGAGAAGGTCCGGAAGCACCTCCCCCCGAGCAGGCGAAGCAGCTACAAGAGTACCGTGTACTGAGACTTACCTGCCTGGCGCTGGGCCCCTCAGCAAACGTCCAGTCTTCTGCTTCCTCTGGGGCCTCAGTTTACCGGAAAGGAAACGAGCAGAGGAAGGCCGCGATTTGAACCCCCAGGTGCTTTGGCTCCAGGGCAGGCCGCTCAGCTCACACCTGCGTCTCCATTCCTGATCCCAGTCCTGCTGCCACCATTCCTGAGTCCCCAAGCGCGATCTTGCGATCTCGCCGCGTGCCGGGTCCACAGGGGAGCTCTCTTTTCATTGGCTCGTTCTTTTAAGGTAGAAGTCGATTCGTGTAAACGCGGAAGTTAACACGAGGGAAAGAAAATTGCAAAGGGACGTTAGCGAGTGTCCGTGCGCGGTGTTAGGACCTGATTGTACCACATGGAGACTGGCTTCACGAGAGAGGTTTGACAGTGAGATGAAACCTCGCTCCAGACGGGCCTTCGGTGTCATTAGTGCCGCCTCAAAAGCCCCTCCCGGCCCTCCTCGGTAATTTCGTATCCGCTATGGCGGGCAGTCTGTACTTTGGGGACCGCTGCACCCCCTCTGCTCCCTTCTAGGGGCACTGGTGTAAATGCTTCTCGGGAAGAGGATCCTGTGTTCCAATAGATGACGAACGCTGCCTGCTGCGTCTGGCTTTTAGAGCTTCACAGTCTCCATTAGCATATTAAAGGCTCTGACAAGTCCTGTAATAAGTAAATATGGTTGGCTTTGTTTAACCCAGCCTTCCTCACCATTTACTTGTTGTTTAAAATGCCTCCAAATTATGCTTTGGAAAATCCCAGTCTCTGGAGGCTGCAGCTTCCCTCATTTGGAAGAACTGCCCCTTTGAGTTTATCGGACCCCCTCAGGACCATGGGCGCAGACAGGGCGCAGGCTCAGATGGGAGGTGCCACAGGGCAGGACCTCCTGCTCCCTGCAGCCCGGGCAGACTGATCGCTCTTCATCCTGTATGTCTCTCCCCCCAGAGCCGTCCACAGGAAAGACCTGCCTGCCCAAGGCCCTACTGAATCTGAGTAATGGCCGCAATGACACCATCCCCGTGCTCCTGGACATCGCCGAGCGGACCGGCAACATGCGAGAGTTCATCAACTCGCCCTTCCGGGACATCTACTACCGAGGTGGGGCCCCCGGTGGGGGCAGGGGTGACGCAGGGTGGCGGTGGGGCACCGTCCTTGCTTGTCTGACCCCCGCCCCACCCCGAGAGCTCTGTCTGTGCCCCAGGCACCAGCATTGCGTCCAGGAACCTGTCATTGAACGAACAAAGGAACAATAAACTACCCCTGCCAATCTCGACATCCCAGATTCTGAATCCAAGGCTCTGACATGCAGTGAGCCTACTGGTCCGTGAACTTGGGAGCTGGGATCCCGAGACGCTATGGTTCCGGATACCCTAAGACTCCGATAAGAGTTGTACGGGCCCACAGTGCTAAGGGGCAAAGGTGCCAGGGTCTCAGTTCTGAGATTCTATGAATCAGACTTGACCTTTCGGGTTTCTGGATATGAAGATTCAAAGTCTGTGAATTTTACACCCGAGTCCAAAATGCTGTGTGACCACAGTGCCTTTGACTACTCCTGGATTAAAACCTCCTGTGAGTCTGCCAAGTCCCCACACTTGGGATCCCGCACGTGGGATCTCCTTCGAGTCTAAGATTCTGCACGTGCGGTGCAGTGTGTCAAAGCTCCGTGCACATCCGGGCAGTGCACATCCGGGTAGTGTCTGAGGGTCCGTTTGCTGCCCTTGGGCGGAGACGGTCAAGGCCTGGGGCGCAGCCCCTCACTTGATTTCCTCACTCTGCACACCCCCCCCCAGCTCTCCAGCCTGGTCGAGTCTCTGCCTCCGGTGACAGTCCCTCCCTTCCTCCCCAGGTCAGACTGCCTTGCACATCGCCATCGAACGCCGCTGCAAACACTACGTGGAGCTCCTGGTGGCCCAAGGAGCTGACGTCCATGCCCAGGCCCGGGGGCGTTTCTTCCAGCCCAAGGACGAGGGAGGCTATTTCTACTTTGGTGAGGAGGGCCCTGGGGGGGCTGGGGCACATGGTGGCGTCCATCTCTGACCCCTCCCCAGACGCTTAGAGCCCCTGCTGGCCACGGGCTCTGGCCCCGTGTCGGTGTTGGTTGCCTGTGAGGGATAGGGATCACCTCACCTCCCTGAGCCTCAGTGTCCCCATCTGTACAGTGGGGACCACGAAAGCCCCCAGGGCAGGGATACATTGTCAGCCTGTCCTTCAGACCCACCATGGTCACATGGCAGGGCCCAAACCCCATTGCCACCATGTCCCAGTTGATCCAATGAAAGATTCTCAATTTCACCCCTGCTTATATATATTTTTAAGTTTATTTATTTTGAGAGAGAGAGAGTGAGCACAAGCAGAGGAGGGAAAGAGAGAGAGAGAGGGAGAGAGAGAATCCCAAGCAGGCTCCGCACTGTCAGTGCAGAGCCCGATGCAGGGCTCAAACCCACGAACCCACAACCTGAGCCGAAATCAAGAGTCGGATGCTTAACTGACTGAGCCACCCAGGCGCCCCTGAATTTCACCCCTGCTTAAAGGTACACGTTAGTTGAAGTTCAGGGACAAAGTCCCTCAAAGAATCCCTCGCAGCCTCCAAATCGCAAGCCCACACCCCGTGTCCCACAAGTCACCCGCAGAAAAGTGATGTTGGCACGGACCGTCGGCGCTGTGTCCAGCGTCCCCGGGTGTGTGTTCCCCGCCCCGGGGGCCCCTTCACTGACCTCCCCCTGCACCCTCCCTGGCCTGCAGGCGAGCTGCCCCTGTCGCTGGCGGCCTGCACCAACCAGCCCCACATCGTCAACTACCTGACAGAGAACCCGCACAAGAAGGCGGACATGCGGCGGCAGGACTCCCGCGGCAACACGGTGCTGCACGCGCTGGTGGCCATCGCGGACAACACCCGCGAGAACACCAAGTTCGTCACCAAGATGTACGACCTGCTGCTGCTCAAGTGCGCCCGCCTCTTCCCTGACAGCAACCTGGAGGCCGTGCTCAACAACGACGGGCTCTCGCCCCTCATGATGGCCGCCAAGACGGGCAAGATTGGGGTGAGTGTGGGGCGGGGGGGGGCACCAGCAGCCCCTGTCCCGCTCCTCTCCACACACACACACACACACACACACACACTGGAGGGGCTGCTGCTGACATTCATTATCATTAATATGCACATCCACTTCCTATCATGCCAACCCCATTGTGTGGATGTCCTGGCTCAAGAGCTTGCTGTGGCTCCCTATTGTCCAGCCAAGCTACTCAACTTCACCCCAGAGCCTCGGTCCTCATCCCGCGCCACTGAGTGCTCATGCTCCCCTCCCGCCAGCTAGGACAAGCCACTGACAGAAATCAAAGTCCCAGGGCTCCACCCCTGTAATGCTCCCCTAGAGTCCACTGTCAGGGTCCCAGCTCAGCCCCCAACCCGCAGAGGGGCCCTGCGCATGTTCTTTCCCGCCCTGGCCTCACAGCGCAGGGGCCAGAGAGGGTTTCCCCAGCCTGGGCGCGACTGACATTTGAGGCTAGATGGTTCTGGGGTGTGCAGTCTGGCTTGTGCAGCGAAGGATGTTCAGCCACATTCTTGACCTTGAACCGGGTACCAGTGGCACTCCCCACGGCTGGGACAACCCCCCAAGTCTCCACACATGGCCAAGTTGTCCCCTGGGGGGCACCATTGCCCTGATTGAGAACCTAAACTGGGGCATTCTGGAGTCAGGAACACCTGGGTCCAAAGCCTGGTCCGGCCACTTCCCAGTGTGTGACTGCAGGCACCTCCCTCTCCCTTCTGTGCCTCAGCGTCCTTGTCTGTAAAATGGGGATGCAAATAGTGCCCTTCTGTACCACATGACAACTAGATAAGGCAATCCATTTAAAGCCTTTTAATAAAGAGCCTGGGATGGGTGGTGAGAGCTCGGTGAACAGCAGGGATTATTATTGTCCAATTCAATGTAGAGCAGAAGTTACTAAAATTGCAGTTTATAAAAGAGTCTTGAGGCAGTGGAAAAGGCCTGAGCTTAAGGGTTTTTTTTAAATCTTTTTTTTAACGTTTATTTATTTTTGAGAGAGACAGAGACAGAGAGACAGAGCGTGAGCAGGGGAGGAGCAGCGAGAGAGGAAGACACAGAATCTGAAGCAGGCTCCAGGCTCTGAGCTGTCAGCGCAGAGCCTGACGGGGGGCTCAAACTCATGAGCTGTGAGATCATGACCTGAGCCGAAGTCGGCCGCTTAACCGACTGAGCCACCCAGGCGCCCCAAAGTTTTTTTATTAAGCTTTTATTTATTTTGAGAGGGAGAACATGAGCGGAGGAGGGGCAGAGAGAGAGAGAGAGAGAGAGAGAGAGAGAGAGAGAGAGAATCCCAAGCAGGCTCCTCGCTGTCAGTGCAGAGCCTGATGCGGGGCTCGATCTCATGAACCATGAGATCATGATCTGAGCTGAAACCAAGAGTTGGACACTTAACCCACTGAGGCACCCAGATGCCCCATTTGTTTTAAAGGCCTAAGTTTAAATTCTGGCTTTGCCTATTAATCTGTGTGGCCTCGGGCAATTCCCACTCCCTCTCTGTTCCTCAGTATCCTGTGTGTAAGCTACGTATAGTAGCAGTGGCATCAGGAGGGACTGGATATAGCAATTATTTCTAGATTTAACATGTTAATAAGATTGATTAATTGTTTTAATTACATAAAAAAAGAGATTCATTATAATTCAGATTAAAAAATTTTTTAAAAATTTATTTATTTAGAGAGAGAGCACAAACAGGGTAGGGGCAGAGAGCAGGGCGGGGGGAGGGTGTGGGAGAGAATCCCAAGCAGGCTCCGCGCTGTCAGCACAGAGCCCAATGCAGGGCTCGAACTCACAACTGACCGTGAGGTCATGACCTGAGCCGAAATCAAGAGTAAGATGAGCCACCCACTGAGCCACCCAGGCGTCCCCACAATTCAGATGTTTCTGGCTGGCCTGGTGCAGTCTGGCTTCAGCTGGATGGTCGTGTGGCCTCAGGGAACACCTTCTCTCCGAGCCTCTGCTTGCTCATCTGAAAGCCAGGATGGTAAGAGAAAGAACAAGATGGTGTGAGCACAGGGTCCCGCGCACAGGGCGGGCTCGGCAAACACCTCCTCCCGCGTCATCCTGCTCTCTGGGGCGGCGCCATGTGATGGGCTGTGCAGGTCCCCCGGGGCCCCTCTGATGGGAGAAGCTGAGCACTGGTGTCCCTCCCTGGGGCTCCCCGACCCCGTGCAGGTCTTTCAGCACATCATTCGCCGGGAGGTGACAGACGAGGATACGAGGCACCTGTCCCGCAAGTTCAAGGACTGGGCCTACGGGCCGGTGTATTCCTCGCTCTATGACCTCTCCTCCCTGGACACGTGTGGGGAAGAGGCCTCTGTGCTGGAGATCCTGGTATATAACAGCAAGATCGAGGTGAGCGCCAGCAGCAGCAGGGCCCAGGGAAGGGGGTGTGGCTGGGAGCCAGGAAGGGACCCTGGGGCTGGGGGGGGCTCTGTAACTTACCTGCTGTGTGACTCAGGACAGTGACCCAACCTCTCTAAGTCCCAGCTTCCTCTTTTGTAAAACGGGGATAAAGATAGTTCACAGCCCACAGGGTTGTTGGAGGACCAAATGAGTTCGTTTGAGAACAGTCTGGCGCGGAATACACGTTATATGTCAGCTATTTTCATCAGTGGTCGTTAGATGAAGTTATGAAAGCTCTTTTTTTCACTTAGCAGTATTTTGCGAACGTCGTTTTGCACCATTAAATATTCTTCTGCAATATCATTGCTGCGAGTAAATGTACCACATTCTAATGAACCATTCTTCTATTCTTGGTCATTTGAGTTTGTTTCTGCCTTTAACTATCAAGAATAACACTGCAATAGCATCTCTGGGGCTACGTTGTTGCTCAGATCCGTGGTCGTGAAGAAAGTCATGTCACTGAAGGGACAGGATGCTGATCAAATGCTGGGGACTGGGTGCAGAAGGTCCGGTCCTTCCCCGGCTCCGTGAGCTTGGGGACTCTGGGTGCAGAAGGTCCCTCCCCGA
Organism: Cryptoprocta ferox; assembly: GCA_028646485.1. Classification (NCBI taxonomy): domain Eukaryota; kingdom Metazoa; phylum Chordata; class Mammalia; order Carnivora; family Eupleridae; genus Cryptoprocta; species Cryptoprocta ferox. The sequence continues at coordinate 17,399,527 of CM053566.1, read as the reverse complement.
TAGATGCCTTCCCTTTCTGGAGCTCACTTCCCTCATCTTTGAAATTAGTGACTAACTTGACTTAGTGACTAGCTTGCTTTAGATTAGGGGTGGTGGGAGGTTTAGCATTTCTGACACAAGCATTGATTGATTGGTAATGTCTGCCTGGGGAACAACTATCTAGAGAACTATTGTGCAGGGCTCAATTATTGATGTCTTCCCGGGGTTCAGCACTGGAGGGAGTCAAGTGTCTGTCATCCTGGGGCTGAATTTCCCATTCCTGCTTCCTGACTCAGAACTTCTGAGGTTGAAGCCCAGGGATTTATATTTTTGGTGAGCTACATAAGTGATTTTGCTACCAGCAAAATCCACAGGTTGGAGTTTGGGGACCATGAGAATAGCTTTCCAGCTCTGGGTTCTCTGAGCCTAGAATAGGCTGGAAAGGTAAGTTGCAGCAGAATTGGGTAGAGCCTCGAATACTGAGCCCAGGAGTTTGGTGTTGATTCTGAGTCCCCATCCAGTTCCCCATGAATCCTTGAGTGTCGCTCGGGAGAGGGGCAGGAGGAGGCAGAGGGTCGGGGAAGGTGTGCCGGAGTCAGCCTGCCTGGGTCCCACGTGTCGGGAGGGGTGGCCCCTGACCACCCTGTCTCCCACAGAACCGCCATGAGATGCTGGCCGTGGAGCCCATCAATGAACTGCTGAGGGACAAGTGGCGCAAGTTCGGGGCTGTCTCCTTCTACATCAATGTGGTCTCCTATCTGTGTGCCATGGTCATCTTCACCCTCACCGCCTACTACCAGCCACTGGAGGGCACTGTGAGTGGCCGGGAGCTGGGCAGGAACTGGGGCGCAGATGGCGGCCAGGGGGAAGAGAGCAAGGGAAGAGGATCCAGATGTGTGGGGAGCGTTGGGGCACATCTGATCTAGGGCGAGATGTTAGAGGGGCTGTGGGTGAGGACCTGCGCACCACCTGCCCCTGCAGCCACCGTACCCTTACCGTGCTACCGTGGACTACCTGAGGCTGGCGGGCGAGATCATCACGCTCTTCACCGGGGTCCTGTTCTTCTTCACCAATGTGAGTGCTTGGCCCCCAACCCCATCCACCCCACCCTCCCTCCTCCCTTCCTCCTTCCTCCTTTGAAGTCCCCCCTTCCACTCTCTTCTTCTGCCTCCTCTTCCAAGCCTGTACCCTCCTTCTCTGCTTTTTCCTCCTTCACCAACAGAAAAGAGCCCATCATTTGGTCTCTGCCTCCCTCTCTCCGCTCCCCTCCCCTCTGCACTCCTGCCGTCTCCACCCTGCTCTCACCTGCCTCCTTCCCTCTCCCAGATCAAAGACTTGTTCATGAAGAAATGCCCGGGAGTGAATTCTCTCTTCATCGATGGCTCCTTCCAGCTTCTCTAGTGAGTAGAGGTCCCCAGGCTGACAGCTGCTGGGTGAGGAAGGCAGGGTTAAGGCAGGGACATCATCCAGATTGCTGGGGGCGGGGGTGACTCTATTAGGAGTGGATTCACCCAGCCCAGACAGCTTTAGCCCAACGTCAGGACAAGGCCAATGTCAAGCAATAGAGTCTTCTACTTAAAGCAAGACACTGGTTGCTAGAGAGTTCTCACCATGTGCACCTTATGTAGAAATAATGTAGTCTTATGCTGGTGATTGATTGCTAATGTCTGCCAGGAGTGCCATGTGAAACATCCTGAGGCTCTTGTGTTTGGTGGGTAAGAGTGCGGTGCTTGATTAATGATGTCTGCCTGGGGCACAGGATTAGTTGCTGCCTGTGTGCTACATCTCTTCCCTTTTCCTTACACAACAATGAAATTCACTAGGCCACAAAGTCTCCATTAGCAATTCCAAAGAGCATCGCTTTGGGATCCTGGAGGTCCCAGGGCCATCGCACACATCAGTCGCCAACTAATTGAGCATTCTGATCAACAGAATGCTCGGGAACCCAGTGAATCCATTTTGTTTCTCTTCTGGGGTCTAGAAGGCATTGGGATGTCCTGGTACCCTGGAGGGCTTGGGGGTGTGTCTCCACCTCCAGGACCTCGTCGTCCCTGGGCTTGGGGGGCGTGTCTCCACCTCCAGGACCTCATCGTCCCCTCTCCCTTCTGCTGCCCTGTAGCTTCATCTACTCCGTGCTAGTGATTGTGTCGGCGGCCCTCTACCTGGCGGGAATTGAGGCCTACCTGGCTGTCATGGTCTTTGCCTTGGTCCTGGGCTGGATGAACGCCCTCTACTTTACCCGCGGGCTGAAGCTAACGGGAACCTATAGCATCATGATCCAGAAGGTATGGGCCCGGGGGACACTCTGGACTTTGTGCATCTTACACATGTAGATGGTGCCCACAGCCCTGAGGACATGGGGCACTGTCTGGACATTGCTGGAGAGGGGGATGGCCCAGGATGGAGGTGGGAAGATCTGGGATGGAAAAGTCGGGAAAGCAAGAAACAACGTGTCTCACCTTTGTCTCCATATTCCCACCCGGGTCTTTAGATCCTCTTCAAAGACCTTTTCCGCTTCCTGCTGGTCTACTTGCTTTTCATGATTGGCTATGCTTCAGGTGAGTTCTGGGTCGCCAGGTGGGCGGGGGTGATGCAAGGACCGGAAGGGTGGCTGTGGTATGTGGAGGACAGTAACCAGCGTGTGCTGAGTTCTCCCTGCGCACCAGGCACTGCACTGAGTCCTGTCCCATCCCCGCCTCATGAGTATCCCTGACAGGTCTGGGACGTGAGTGCCTTTATTACCCCTTTTACAGGTAAGAAAACTGAGGTTTAGGAAGGTTATATAACTCGCCCCAAGTTCAAAAGCTAGGAAATGGTAAAATTGGTGGATTAGCTATTGTTGCAAAAGAATCCACCCAGAATTTAGGGGCTTAAAACAACCAGCCATCTACTGTTGCTCACAAGTCTTCAGGTCAGCTGGTGGGTGGGCCGACCTGGGCCGCGTTCGGCCTGTCTTCATGGGCTCCTGTGCCTGCGGTCAGCTGCGGGTTGGCTGCCTGCTGGCTGCTGGCTGGCCCGGCTGGTGAGGATGCCCTTGGTCTCTTCACGGTCACCCATCCTCCAGCTGGCTTGGGCTCGTGGTGGTCTGAGGGCTCCAAGAATGCAAGTGGAAGTGTCCACTGTCACTGCCTGGCACACCGTCACTTCTGCTTTTCTCTATTGGCCGACACAAGTGACAGCCCAGCCTTGATTCAAAGGGTGGGGAGATAGACTCTATCTCTTGATGGAAAGACCTGCAAAGCCACATCGAAGGGACATGGGGACAGGAAAGGATGAATTTTAATACTTAATCTGCCCGTTCGGGTCAATTCTGGCTGTCTCCAATATGCCTTCTTCATGATGTAATGATACCAGAGGACCTCAGTGGCACAGATTGTAGGGGAAAGGCCAAGGATGGGGAAACTGACAGAGCCATTGGGCTGGTCCCCGCGAGGTGGGTGAGCCTGTCATCTAATGCCCAGCATCCGAAAGGGAGCAGCTGACTCAAACTTCACCAGGGCGCATTCACACCTGAGGAGGTTGGTCTGGGGACAGTCACTGGAACAGGAATCTGATGGTGGTGAGATTTTAACCCTGATGATGCCAAGCCTCTGTGTGGATTATGTTGGGGAAGAACTGTCGCCTTAGCTGGGGAGGTAGGGACAAGATACAGCTGCCCCCTCCCAGGGGTAGGACTGGGAAGAACTAGACAGAGTGTGAACGGTTCTGGGATTCGGGTCAAGAGTCCAGCCTTCCTGCATTCCTAATTATAGAAACTGAGGCAGAAGCTTAGAGGCTAAAGTAGCAACTTAGTGGTCACTTTGGTTCCAGGGCTTCTCCTGACAGGGGACACTGGATCCCTCATCTGAAGCTGATCTAACACAGACATGAGAGGTGTGCCACTATTCTGTTTTGTGCCCATGGCAGACATTGCTAATGGATCACAGAGTGAGTTGTCTGATAAGTCTAGATAAGGTCTCAGAATCCTTCTCAACACACGTGTCAGCAGCCACTATGTGACTGAACAGCTATAGCATGTGGATTGAAACCCGCTCACTGCAATCCCAGGATGGAGGCACTATGAGATTGTAAGCCCTGCTGACCGAAGAGGCTCAGCCTCCTCGCACTCCCTGCCCTGGATGGTGTAGGGACAATCGCTGCTGCTAACCTGTGTTGAGAAGGACTCTGAAGGCTCATCTGGGCTCAGTGGGAGGGGATGTGCACCACGATCAGTTTGAGATGCCTGGAGAGGGCAAGGGCCTTGGCAGGTGTGGCTCCTGGGACAGTCAGAGCTGGTACCTGGTTTCAGCTTCCACCTGTCCTCTCTGAGCTGATGTGGGCTGGGAAACAGGAGCATGAGAGAGTCTGCCCCTGGGAACGCTGGCCTTCCAGGCTCCCAAGACCTCTGGGAGCAATAGGCTAGATTGGGGTTTCCCAGGCTTGGCCCCAATGACAGCTGGGGCCAGATAACTCTCTGTGGGGACCATCCCGTGCTTGGTGGAATGGTTAGCAGCATCCCCGGCCTCTACCCACTCGGTACCTGCCTCTCTAGTTGTGACAACCAAACATTGCCAGGTGTCCCCTAGGGGAAAAGTGGCTCCTGGCTGAGAACCGCTGGACTAGATCCTGGGAACCTCTTCCTTGTTAGCTAGAGTTTGTGGAAAGAGCAGAGGCTTGGACCCTCAGCTTGGCTTAACAGGCTGAGTAACCCTGGGCCGGTGCGCTCCCCTCACCGAGCCCCGGCGCTCCCCTCTGTCAAATGGGAATGCCGCCCTGCACCTCTCAGCCTGTGTCGTCACTCAGGAAACGTGACCCCGTCCCTCCCACAGCCCTGGTGTCCCTCCTGAACCCATGTGCCAACATGAAGGTGTGCAGCGAGGACCACACCAACTGCACGGTGCCCACCTACCCCTCCTGCCGCGACAGTGAGACCTTCAGCACCTTCCTCCTGGACCTCTTCAAGCTGACCATCGGCATGGGCGACCTGGAGATGCTGGGCAGCACCAAGTACCCCGTGGTCTTCATCATCCTGCTCGTCACCTACATCATCCTCACCTTCGTGCTGCTCCTGAACATGCTCATCGCCCTCATGGGGGAGACGGTGGGCCAGGTGTCTAAGGAGAGCAAGCACATCTGGAAGCTGCAGGTGACCACGCCCTGCGCCCCAACCCCGCCAGCCCCCGCCCCTCCCGAGACGGAGAGACCCGGCCCACGGCACCCCCTTCTGCCTCTGCTGAGGGCCAATCACTCACCTCATTCTGCCTCCACTTCCCTATCTGTAAAATGGGCATTATAGGCCACTGCCTGCTTCCCAGAGCACCTAATGCGTTTCCAGAGGCTTCTTGCCTGACTGCCGGCAGTGGTCTCAGATTCACCTTGTGGTCCGGCTTGCAGGACACAGTCAGCTCCACCTGGGACCACTGACTCAGCTCTGTTGGCACAGGAAACGCTCGGAGAGCGTCGGCATTTCCGCAGGGGCCCTGGGCTAAGCCCAGGGGCAGCTTCTGAGCCCTACCACAGCCCAGAGAGGAGTCTGGCGTGGATGTGGGCCACCCCAGGGAGGCATCAGCGTCTTTATCAGAGGGGCTTTTACCAGCCCCAGGCTGCTCTGACGCTTTATGCACACCACTTACTTCCCCAGGCCTCAGTTTCCTCACTGGGTGTAACTCATAAAATGCAGACTGGCAGCCTGTGGACTGGGTTTGACCAGCAAAGATTTATTATTATTTTTTCTGCATTGCCATTAAAAAAAAATGAATGCAAAATTTTAAAACTAAGAAAGAGCGTGTAAAAACCCAGACTTCTGGCCTTTCTTGAAAGTTGGAAGCCTGGCAAGGCAGGCCCCCATTCCTCTCTGGCAATGTGCTTGCGTGGTTGAGAGGCAGCTGCCTCCCTGACGCAGGGGGATGCTCCCTGGTTTGCCCCAGTCCCCACCCTGCCCCAGCGTTCCCAACAGCGAGTGGTGACATTGTGAGTTTGTTACAGCGCTGGCTCGGATCCTACTTCACTCTTCACTCATTTGTGCTCCTGCGGGCCCCTGTGGGTATTTGAATGTATAACCCTGCCCACCCTGGCACCTTGCGTCATTTCCGCCTTGAAGGCAGTAGGCGGTGGGGGAGGAGGGAGCAGGTGCTCACCGATGGCCTGCCCGCCCCTCCCTCTCTGCAGTGGGCCACCACCATCCTGGACATCGAGCGCTCCTTCCCCGTGTTCCTGAGGAAGGCCTTCCGCTCTGGCGAGATGGTCACCGTGGGCAAGAGCTCAGACGGCACCCCAGACCGCAGGTGGTGCTTCAGGTGAGGCGGGGCGGAACCATCCTGCGCGATCGAGCCTCCTTATGCTTCTACCCATTGCAGCTTCCTGAGCCACTGAGTCCCCCGATGGGTCCGAGTGGAGTTCGGGGCTATTGAGTGATGTCGGGCAAGTCGGTTTACTTCCCAGCCTTGTTTCTTCATCCCTGAAATGGGGAGGATGATAGCACTACCCCCCCACCCCCCGGGCCAGCTGCACAGGTTAGATGCCTTAGCCCATGAGACAAGCTCAGCTAGCACCCCATGTGCATGGGGTTGTCCACACGGCTCTTCTGTCCCTCGCTGGGGGGACAGCAGGAACCTGTAGGCAGCGTTCACCTCAGAACATCACCCTCTATTGATGAAACAACAGGTGCGCTTCTGTGTTCCGGCAGAAAGGGGAAACTGAGGAATGAGCCTCCAGTACTTGGACCGGATGCACGGGGACTCTTTTCTTTTGAGGTGACTCTTTGTACAGCCATTGGCGGCATAGAGTACAACCGTCATGTTTGGAGTCAGGCAAAGCCAGTTTCCTCCTCTGTGAAGTGGGGACGGTGACAGCACCCACCTCACAGGCCAGCCAGCCAGTCCTGTTCAGAGCTCAAACCCAGACTCCGATTTGTCAGCTTTGTGACCTTGCACGAACAGTGTTAAGAAGCCTGTTTCCTCCTCCACAAAGCCAGCGGAGTGAACGGACCTTCCTTGCTGGGTCTTAGTGCGTAGAAATTGCTCCAAATATGGAGGTCGAATGAAAACAACAAAAAAATCATTTTAAAAGGGGAGAATTGTATTGAGCCAGTTTGGGCCCAAGAGGCTGCCTCCTGCCTTCGCCGGGGAGAGAGTGTCAGGAAGGAGGGTGTCCTTCCTGCAGATGAAGGGATAAGCGTACAGGGTGCATCCAGAGGGAATTCAGGACGCTCCAACACGGATGGACCTTGAAGACATGATGCTACGTGAAAACAACCAGACACAGAAGGGCACACAGTGTGCGATTCCCTTCACATGAAATGTGCAGAATAGGGAAATCTACAGAGACAGAGAGCAGAACGCAGGTTCCGGGGCCGGCGGGACGGGTAGTGGGAGTTCCTGCTTCCTGGGTACGGAATTTCTGTCTGGGGTGATGGGAAGTATTGGAACTAGATAGTGGTGATGGTAACGCAGCCCTGGGAAGATAGTTAATCCACTGAAGTGTATACTTAAAAATGGGTCAAATGGCAAATTTCATGTTATGTGTATTTTACCAGAAGTTTTAGGAAAAGGAGGAGGGTGTGCAGGGGGTGCTGCCTGGGGAAGGGGTGCCGTCTCGGTGGGGGCTTCCCCCGACTCTCTGTCTGCTGTGGCCCCACCAGGGTGGACGAGGTGAACTGGTCTCACTGGAACCAGAACTTGGGCATCATCAATGAGGACCCGGGCAAGAGCGAGAATTACCAGTACTATGGTTTCTCGCACACCGTGGGCCGGCTCCGGAGGGGTGAGTGCGAGCGGGTGGCGAGACCCGGGGGTGCAGAGTGGGGGCCCTGGTCATCCTCGTCCCTGATTTGCTGTGAGCCGTCCTGTCTTTCTGGGACTCACCTTTGGCATCTGTAGAATGGGAGGACACAGTGGGCTGGCCGCTGGGTTGTTGCTTTGCTGCTTGTGGACGCCTGGGGCACCCCCATTTGTCTACACCGAGTGCATGAGATGCAGCAGACAGGACGTGGGCACTCAGCCATTCTGACCTGGGCTTGAATTCTGGCTCTTCCACTTACTCCTGTGTGTTCCCGGGCAGCGCCTTGACCTCTCTGAGCCCCAGTTTCCACGTCTATAAAAATGGGGATAATCATAGCTCCCCCTTTAGAGCACTGCGGGGTGCCCAATACACAGCAGGTGCCCAGTGGACGCGTGTACATTCTCTACCCACCCTCATCCTTCCCTCTGCCATGCTCGCAACAGATCGGTGGTCCTCGGTGGTGCCGCGCGTGGTGGAGCTGAACAAGAACTCGAACCCCGACGAGGTGGTGGTGCCTCTGGACAACATGGGGAACCCCAGCTGCGATGGCCACCAGCAGAGTTACGCCCCCAAGTGGAGGACAGATGATGCTCCCCTCTAGGGGCTGTGGGCGGGGCAGGGTCTCTGGCCAGCTGCCCAACCCCGTCCCTCCACCCACCCATTTCTACTCCACCTGCATTTCAGTGATGCCTCCCAGGGCATCCCCCACGTGCTCCTTTGACCCCCAGAGGCGAGGGGCGGGTGGAGATGAAGGGCAGGCCCTGGGACCCTCTGGTGCCCAGGCTCCTGCCCCCACCTCTGCCTCCCCACCCGGGCCATGAGGCTCCTGGCTGCCTGTCTTACTCCCATGGAGTCACATAAGCCAATGCCAGGGCCTCTCGGTCCAGGGGGCCCCCGACATCTGCCTCTCCATTATTTATTTGCCCTGCACTCAGGAAAGTGGTGTGATCCCTCCCCCCAAATGGAACCTGGGCAGAGGCCTCAGGACCTCATTCCAGGTCGCTGCCAGCCCACCCCCAGCCCCCAGCCCCCCTGTGCAGCCGCGGGGTCGCTTTGCCGTGGGGCCGGGGTCCTGGGCGGTGGGGCCGTGCCTGCAGCGTGTTCTGTAAAGGGTCTGGGATTTGTCGGTGCTCAATAAATGTTCGTTCACTGATGGGGAGATGGTGGGGATGATGATGGGCGGAGTGGTAATGGGCACGGGGATGACAGCAACGAGATGGGGGTGGGGGCTAAGAGATGCTGGTGGGGGCAGGGATGAGAATGAGGAACAGGAGAGGGACCAAGGTGGTGTTGAGGGTGATGGTTGGAAGCTGGACTCCGGGCGGCGGCGGTGCCGTGAGCCTACGGGACATGGGTGAGCTGGAAAGGAGGGAGAAGATAGGGTTGAAGGGAACGGGCGAGAGAGTAATGTTAGTAGGGGGAGAGAATGGGGGTGTGGGGAGGGTAGCATTGGTGCATGAGTACTGTTGGTGAGGGAGAGTGATGCAGGTGGGCTGAGCAATGTTGGAGTGAGGAGAATAATGGCGGTGGTTCTTTCTGCTCTTCTTAGAAGGGAGGAAACCTCTCCCTGAAAGTCCTCCCCTCGTGTGTTAGCGGCCGGAACAGCATCACGTGTCTCGCGCTTCAGCAGGTAGGAAGCAGCAGTGTCGGAAAGCGGAGGGACAAATGGAGAAAGGTGCTGTCCCCAGCCAGGAATCCATATTGCCTGGGAGGGCCCACTAGCGTCTGCTGCTACAGGACTCCTCCCCGAAGCCCAGTTCCACCTCCACGACTCTGCATCACTTGCTAATCTCTGAAACAGGGAAAAGCCCGAGGTTCAGGACCTCTGAGAGGCGGAGCCAGCGCCAGGGGTGGCGTTGGCTTCCCCTAGACCGCAGGGACTGAGAATGGGGGACACTTACCGCGGAAAGTTGCAAGGTGGGGACCTGTGCTAGACCGTGTCAACGGCCCCGATTCCCCACTCTTCCCTCTGTCCGTGCCTTTGCGAGGTGACACCTTTGCGTGGTGTTCTCCCACTGTGGGCAGAGCATAATTTTGCAGCCCTGGCTTGGCTGTGAGATTTGTTGAATCAATGCATGTCAGTGGACACGCCTGGGCTAGCCCCCCAGAAGGAGGGTAGGAGATGTGTGGAGCCTGGGGGAGATCAGAGGGACCCCAGAGATGCATGAGAAAGAATGCTTTTTTATGCCGATGAGTTCTGTAATTTTTTTTAAGTGCAAACATCAATTTTATGGCAATAACTAATGGATACAGAAGGTCCACTGCACCCCAGGTTTTAGATGAGGAAACCCTGGCTCAGAGAGGTGAAGACTCTTGTCCAGGGCACCTGGCTGGGGATTTGAACCCAGGTATTCTGCCCTCAGAGCCCACCCTGAAGAGAAAACACTGATCGCTCAGGGTGAGAGGTGACAAGGCCAGGTCACTTCTGCACTGAAGACCCAGGCTGTCGCCTGCTCTTTTTGCTGAGCCCCTGAGACTGCCGGCTCCCATTTAGAACCCTCTCTCTCTTTGAACATACCCCTAACTTTATTCCAACCCAGATTTCTTATTATGTGCATGTATGTGTATTTAATAATGATAAAGCACTTGTATGTCATATTTGACAGGAGGGCTTTTTTCATCTCAAGTTTAAAGCACTACTGGGAAATAATTAGTGCTACTAGAGTCAAAAACAATGGGACCCCATCAGAAAAGACAGTCTCAGAAACTCTCAGATCTTAATTGAACAATTACCTCTTATGCCTATGAATACTTCATTATTACATGCCCTGTTATTATTAGCTGTTATTATTGTTTTAAATGAATGCTGGGGCTTTTTTAAAAATCAAAAGCCATTTTCAGCCACACTGTTCATCTCCCCGGAACGCACGCGTCTGACATTTCCGAATGTAATAATGTCGTAGCCGGCAGTCTCCACGCCTCGCCCAGACGACGGTGTATTCTGATCATTTCAGTTGTTCAGACGGAGCCATTAAATACTCCAGGCCCCTGTTCATACTGTTAGTAATTTTTGACACCCGGGCGAAAGCATTCGCATGAGAATCAAGCACGCCCTACCTTTTGTTTCTCAGGAGTTCAAAGCCGTCGTGGACAATGGGGAGATCTTTGTGCACCCAAGCTTATGAGGTGAAGTGAAAGTAGGGGTAGTGGCGGAGGCAGAAGACAGGATGGAAGGGGTGCTGGCAGCTGAGACCCAAGCCCGGGGAGGGAGGGCAGGCGGGGCATCTTCTGGTGTCGGAGGGAATCCCAGAAAGGAGGAAGTGGTGAACACGGAGTGTTAGGCACTGTGCTCGGGGTTCCGCGTTCACGTCTCAGGAACCACGTTTGGGGACCAAAGGACAGGTGTTTGGTGTCTTTCCAGAAGCCACGTGCCCTCGTCCTTCTCCACGGCACCTGTTTTGTTCAGAGTTCTTCACTCTGCTCCAGTCATGGGCTCCCCTGAGCCAATCACTGTGACTCTATTTCCCTTACTAGGGATTGGTAGAGGGGTGGCCATGGGAACCAGTTCTGACCTATACGATAGAAGTCCGCTGAAGGAAGAGGGGGCTTCTGGGAAAAAAGGGGAAGTCTAGGAAGACACTGTCTTCTCCTTTGCTGGCACTCTCAGGTCTGTGATGTGAAGCCTGGAACGGCAGCAGCCACTTTGTGACCATGAAGGGGCTTAGTGGAATAGAAGGATGAGAAAGGGTCTTCGGTGATAACCGTCGAGCTGCTGAATTAACCAACCCTGGGGCCACCCTACCTTAGGGCTTCTTATGATCGTTTGAGATGCTCATTTTTCTTTCTCATTTAAACCAACGAGGCAGGGTTTCCTGATACTTTGCCCAAATCAGAATACATTTTGATCACAATTTTACAGGTGAAGAAAGTGAGACCCAACGAAGCGAACACCCTTGCGTGAGAACACACGGCTTAGATGTGGTGGAGTCAGGATTTGCCCCCTCTGTTTTAGGAGGAGAACCCCTCTAGGAGGTTGGAGGGGTTTTGTTTCACTTAGTGTTTCGGCCTTTCCAAAGCATGCGCACGTTCCTTTCTCCACGGTAACGGGCTGTGATGGGTTCCAACAGGAGAGGACAGCGGAGGTTGCGTGGAGCTGCGACTTGAATCCAGGTACCCAGATCCCGGCTGAGGTCTTCTCAGCATCTCAAGGTGCTCAGTGACATCAGAGAGTCCCGCTTGCTCTTAGCCCCCCCTCGGTTTGGGATGCACCCCCTGGGTTCCACCCAGCACCTTTGGCCGGAGCAGGGTGGGACTGCGGATCCTGGAGATTGGCCACCAGAGGCCACTGTAGTCACACCCAGGGGCCTCCTCAGCCGAGGCCAGAGGGAACTTGGAACCAGCCAACTTGGTCAGGCAGAACCCTAGCTGAGCTCCCCCTTAGGTGTGCCCTGAGGCTGTAAGACTCAGGCGGTCCGGCACCTCCCAACAAGGAGAGAGGTGGCCCAGATCTGCCTCTGGTGAGTCTAGACCCTAGTCGCTGTTGCCTTCCCTCTCTGAACCTCACTTTTGTCATTTTCAGAATAGGGGTACTCACTCCCACTTGTCACATGAGGTCTTCCCCTCTCTTCTTGGGGGTCCTTTCTCCTCTTTGGGCCTAGCTCAACACAGTGGACAAAGACCGACTGGGATGTGGTGGCCCCAGAATTGAGGCCCGGTGACTCCAGGCCAGGGTTGGAGTCCAGTCGTGGCTCTGCTACAAATTCATTCGTCTTTGTGTTGTACCCGGGGAGGCTGAGATCCACACATCACCAGACAGAAGAAGGACTTACTCAGTTTCCCTAATTGCAGTACAAGGGGTAGGACTCGGCATTTCCCCAAATATTTGTTCCTTGGGATATCAGTGGACAGAAACAAAAACTTAGGTAATCAGAGTGAGGGAGGGCGCCTGGGGGCTCAGTCCGTTAAGCATCAGACTCTTGGTTTTGGCTCGGGTCGTGATCTCACAGTTCGTGTGTTCGAGCCCCACACTGGCCTCTGTGCTGACAGCATCGAGCCTGCTTGGAACTCTTTGTCTCCCTCTCTCTCTGCTCCTCCCTTGCTTGCAAGCGTGCCTCTCTCTCTCTCCCTCTCTCACTCAAAAATAAATAAATAAGGGCGCCTGCGTGGCTTAGTCGTTTGAGCAACCGACTTCAGCTCAGGTCATGATCCTGCAGTTCTTGAGTTCGAGCGCCGCATTGGGCTCACTGCTGTCAGCGCAGAGCCCGCTTGGGATCCTCTGTCCTCCTCTTCCTCTTCTCTGCCTCTCCCCCACTCGCGCACCCTCTCTCAAAAATAAATTTTAGGGGCGCCTGGGTGGCTCAGTCGATTGAGCGTCCGGCTTCGGCTCAGGTCATGATCTCACAGTTGGTGGGTTTGAGCCCCGCATCCATCTCAGAGCCTGGAGCCTACTTCGGATTCTGTATCTCCCTCTCTCCGACCCTCCCCTGCTCACGCTCTGTCTCTCAAAAATAAAAGTAAATAAAAATAAATAAATAAATAAAATTTAAAAAATATTTAAAAAATTAAATAAACATAAAAAAAGAATTTGGGGGCACCTGTGTGACTCACTCTATTAAGCATCCACCTTCAGCTTAGGTCATGATCTCACAGTTCATGAGTTGGAGCCCTATGCTGGGCTCTGTGCTAACAGCTCAGAGCCTGGAGCCTGTGTCTCCCTCTCTCTCTGCCCCTTTCCTGCTCACGCTCAGTCTCTCTCTCTCTCTCTCTCTCTCAAAAATAAATAAACATTAATAAGCGTTCGACTTTGGCTCAGGTCATAATCCTCCAGTTCGTGAGTTGGAACCGTGCATCGGGCTCTGTGCTGATAGTTCCGAGCCTGGAGACTGCTTCAGATTCTGTATCTCCCTCTCTCTCTGCTGCTCCCCTGCTCACACTCCGTTTCTCAAAAAATGAATAAATGTTAAAAAAAAATTAAATAAATAAAATTTAAAAAGAACTAAAAAAAGTTAGGGAAATGCTGCGTTTTAAAAGAATACCTTGCTTGCAGGACTTTTCTGAGCCTTTAATATGCTAATATGATTTGGGCATCTCCAAGGTGGAGGGAGGGGGATGCATCTGTTTTTCGAACTTTTTTTCCCTGGAAATCCACTTTCCAAGGGGAAAGCAGCTCGCATAGATAATGACAGAAATGACACACCTAACTTTCCGGGCATCTTCTCCAAAGCAGGCTCTGTTCCCTGGAGGGACTTGACCACCCGTTTCCTGTGTTCAGCCTCACATGGTGATAATGTGGTAATCTATCTGTCTCTTTACAGTGGAGAAATAGGCGGCTCCGAGAGGGGTGGTCGCTTGCCAAAGGCCACATGCTCGTGAGGGGCAGTGTCAGCCTTGGAACCAGGTCTGTCTGATCCTCAAACAGACCCCCACTGCCCTCTCACAGGACCCAGTTGCCCTGCCATTCTGATCACACATCACCTGGTGACATCCCGTCCTTCGGATGCCACAACCTCCTTTGACAGATCTGGAATTGAGGCTCAGGGAGGCCACACAAGTCCTCCCAGCGTCACCTGTGGAGTCCAAGAGTTACTGAAGCCAGTGTCCCTGCCTCCTCCCCTCCCGCCACCACTGTCCTAGCGAGCTGGCCATGGTGGTGATTTAAACAGAAACCCTTCAGTCCCCCCGCGCCCCTGGCTGGGCTCCACCTTCCAGGCCCAAGCAGGGGCCACGAGGGCGCTTTAAGGGAGCCTGAGACATGTAGTGCCGCGCAGTGGGGCAGGGTGCGCGTGGAACCCATGGGGGTGAGGAGCCCCGGCGCAGCTGGAAGCCGGAGGGTAGGTTTGAAGCCAAGTTCAGGGGTTGCCCCTGCCTGTTTCCCCTCTCCGGAAGTGGGGAGGTGCTCTGAAGGCTGGCATATGAGTCAAGACAGCACAGAGCTACCCTGTACCGGACCCTCCACTGAAATATGTGCCCAAGCGCTCAGGCCCCTCTGGGGCAGCTCTGATGTCTCTGTAAGGTCGGGGGGTCTTGTAGCTCTGGTTAGCGAAGTAAGTGGTAGGAAGCCTCGAAGTTCTGAGCCAGCCAAGTGTGGGACAGTTCAGCTCCGGGGCCGTGAGCCCAAGGCAGCCAACGGGAGGAGGAGGAGCCTGGTGTGGCCAGGAGAGACCTGGGGGCAGAGAAAGGCTTGCAGCTCTGGGTGAGGTGGGTGGCAGACAGGGCAGATTCCCCCCCCCCCGCCCCTTCACCCAGCATGCCACCTCAGCTGGGAGCACGGGACCCCAGGCTGGACCCAGGTGCTGGAGCCCGGTGGCAGAGTACTGTTCTGGTAGAGTGCGGCAACTCACAGGTCAGACTCTGAACCAGACAGGCCTGGGTTCTGTCCCAGCTGCTTCTCCGTCCTCCGTCCTCAGCTGACTCTGGGCAAAGCAGTTGCCCTCCCGGGGGGGCGTCAGCCTCATCTGGGACATGGGGGCGTGCACCCGAACCGTGGTGAAGGGTTGCGACGACTAATACCGGTTCGCGCCGAGCCTGGTGACCGGTGTGCTTAGCGTGACTGTGGGCCCTTGGTGAGTGTAGCGTTGACAGTAACGTCGGTGTCGCCTGTGCTGCAAGGCAACGGTGTTAAGGGCACACTGCTGTTTGCGGCATGTCGGAATGGCGATTCTGGAAGGCTCTTCTCACTCAGCTAGTTCAGCTCCCGGAAAGGAACCCGGCCAAGGCACCCGGGGAGCTGGTGGTAGGGCAGGGCTAGAACCTCAGCCGGACCCTGGGGCCTGGCCCAGCCTGTCTGTGCCATGGGCCCCCACCGCCCCACGCGCAGACCCCAGGGAGGAGACCGGTCCTCCATCACGTCTCCAAGCATCTGCAAATGGGAGGGACCTGGCTCGGACCGTGGCTCCAGTCTTGCCTCTGTATGCTCCCCTGATGCCCCAGTGTGGCTGGGCCTGGCAGTGGGCCTGGGACATGGGGACCTGGACTACCCAGAGACCACGCTGGTGTGGAGGTGGCCCCTGGGAACAGCCGAGCCACAGGCCACCACCCAGCCCTGAACCTGGCCTTAGACCCTGTCGCTCTGCTCCTCTCCCTAGCACTTCTCCAGAACGGTGCTTTTGTGTCCTTGAATTCCGTCTCTGGTTCAGGGTCACCGGGAGGAGCAAAGCCCTGACTCCAGCCTGCTTCTAGCTCCTTCCAGAGGCTGGGCTGCTGGGCTGCCCGTCTCCAGGGACCACAAGCAGGCTGCAGCTGTGTGAGGGCGGAGGCTGCCTGAGCCAGGGTGCGGGGCCTGAGGCCAGGACCTGACTCCCTCTTACTGTCCATCCGTCCTTCCGTCCGTGAGACCATCCTCAGGTTCTTCCTTCTTATCTGTAAGATGGGGACGATTGTTACAGACCTGATCCAGCTGCTTGAAACTCCATTTTGGGAGGTCAGAAAAGCGCTTTGTCACCTGCTGTTTGCGTCCCACTTAGGATCACTCCCAGCGGCCTGCCTGGCAGCACTTTCTCAGCTTGTCGCCCAGCAGGACCCCTGCTTGTCGCCTCAGGGCGTGAGGGTGATGTGCAGAAGGACCTGGGTCCCGCCCTGGCACCCACCTAGGGCTCCGAGCATGGGGAAGGGAGGCCTGCATCAAACAAACCGGGGGCAGGGCGCCTGGGCGGCTCAGTAAGCGTCCCACTAGGGCTCAGGTCATGATCTCACGGTTCATGGGTTCGGGCCCTGCGGTGGGCTGTCTGCTATCAGCACACAGCCCACTTCAGAAACTCTGTCCCTCTCTCTTTCTCTGCCTCTCCCCAGCTCGCTCTCCCTCTCAAAAACATTAAAAAAATAATTTAGAAACTTAAACAAAAACAACCTGGGGGCTCCCAGGTACCCTAGGCCTCCCTGCCAGGAGATAGGGTAGAGACAGGACGTGAAGCAGAGTCCATGCTATGGGGGCCAAACCCCAACTCTTTGGAATTGCTGTGTGACCTTAGGCAGGTCACCCAACATCTCTGAGCCTCGGTTCTTCCTCTCGGACACCTACTACCTTGCAAGGATGTGGAGGCTCCGATGAAGTACAGTGTATATGAAAACGCCCAGCACAAAGTTAAGTGCCTGAAAATGCCAAGTGTCCTGGGGTGGGGGTGGCCTCCTGCCGATCTCCAGGCACTGGGGCCTGCAGTGGGTGTGTGGCTGGGGCTGGCCAGGGATAAGGTCACTGCCTCGGCCACTCTGGCCTGCCTGCAGCCACACTGCCCCAGGGAAGGTTGGAGCGGGTCAGGCACAGAGAAGCTGGGGAGGCATTTCAGGGTGCAGGGACACCACCCCCAGACCACCTCTGCACCATTCAGGGAACGGGCCATGGGGCCCGGGCTTGGGTCTGTCTCAGCCGCTCCATAGACCAGTCGCTGGCCGTGACCCAGTGGCCTTCCGCCTGTGTGCGGAAATGTAAACGGGGCAGATGACAGTGTCCGCCTTGAAAGAGTTGGAAAAGTAAACGAAACACTGAATGCAAAGTGGCTGGTGGGTGCCAGAAGGCTCCTGGCCTGCTGCCTCAGGGCCCCGGGGGGGGGGGGGGGGGGGAGGCAGCCCGTTTTCCCCCTCAGGGAGGGAGGGGAGAGAGAACAAAACAAGAGCTACAAAACAATTCCACAGCTGAGACACCATCTGTGTTTTCCTTTTTTTTCTTTCTCTTCGTTTTTAAAACAATATAGTGCAGACTGCACTTCTCACAGTAGAATATAATGGTCAATTTTAGTATAAAAAAAAAACATTCTCAGAGATTTGTAAATGCACTTAGTGCTCGAACAGGCCTTGGAGAGATACAGTACCGCTTCCGGAGTGCCGGAGGGGCCAGGACTGGGGGAATTCGGGCCTTGGGGACTTAAGAGGGGGTCCTTGCCTGCCCCCCCACCCCTTGGTGGTGTGAGGCGGGCCTGGGAGGGCAGCTTGCAGGAAAGGCGTTGGATTGGGTCTCCCAGTGAAAACCAGTAGGTTGCCTCCTGGTTGGCTCTGAGGAGAAGCCCTGAGGAAGGCAGGGTAGGGTCCCTCTGACTGGTGTCTAAGATGGCAGGCCCACTGTCAGCCCCCGTGGTGCCTTTGTGCGAATAGGAAAATGGCGCCCCTTCCTCAAGATTCAGAAAATTGCCATAATGAATATACATGCCTAGGATGCAAATGGTGTCTCCTTGGACGAGGTGCCCTTGTGCAGTGCACAGCCAGTACAGCTGTGTCCAGCAGCCCTGTAGGATGTGGAGAGAAAGGGGATGGTGGTAGTACAGGGCTTGGAGAGTGGGGATGGGGGTATAATTCTGTGTTGGGAAGAAATGGGAGGGGGGAAGGAGAATCTAGAGGAGGAGGAGCAGGGGGACTGGTGGTCCCTGGAGCCTCTCTCAGAGTGGTCTTCACCTGGATTGGCCAGTGGGGGACTCTGTAGGCCCTGTGACTTCCTCTACCCGCCTCTCTGCTCCTTTTCCAGGAGATGAGGGAGCCCGTGGGGGGAGGAGCTCTCCAACCCCCGGGGGCTGCTCTGACCCCGCCCTGACTCTGGACCATCCCATTTCCTCCAGTGTCCCGCCCCCGGCCTGAGCCCCTGTCTTGGGAAAGCCAGAGAGGACCATTCCTGGTTTAAAGTGGTTTCTCTCTCCCTGCCTCCGCCAGCCAGGATGGAGGAAGTGGTGGACGTCCGTGGCTGTCCCGGGCCCTCCCCGTGTCCTAGGGCGGCCGACGGCAGGGAGGGACCTTGGGGAGCAAGGTCACCCCGTGGCTCCCCATTAGGTGGCCACGCGGCGGCAGCCAGCCCGGCTTCCCCGTGGGCACCCGCGGGCGCTCGGGCACAGGGCGAGGCTGGACGCCCCCGCGCACCGCCCACCCTCTTCCGCGGCCTGCCTCCCCGCTTCGCGCCCTGTCCGTCCGTCCGTGCGTCCGCCGGGCAGGCCTTATCTGTAGACGGGCAGGCGGATGTGGGCATGCTGGTGGTCGAGCAGCCGGGGCACAGCCACCGTCTCATAGCCCTTGCCCAGCATCTGCTCCTTGATGCAGGGCGGCCGGATGTCATTGATGAGATACTCCAGCGACTGCAGGCTGCTGCTCAGCGCCGCCGTGTTGCACCCGCTTTTGCTGGGCAGGCCCGAGAGGGCCTCCACAGGGGGGCCCGCCAGCTCCCGGGGCGCCCCCGGCCCCAGCTCGGTGACCGCCACAGCCGCCGCCGGGTTGTAGCAGTCACTGGTGGGGGTCGCCAGCACGCTGTTCCAGGGGGCAGCGAAGTACTGGCCCACGGTGAAGCCGGTGGGCAGCCCCATGCCGCCGTTGAGGGGCGACCCGCTGGCCCGCTCGTACACCCGCCCCCCGCAGCCCTCGGGGGACTTGCTGGCCACCGCGCCGCCGCTGTAGGCCCGCAGCGGCTGGGGAGGCGGTGGGGGTGGCTTCTGCGGCCACAGCAGGTAATCCAGGCCCCCGTCCACGTACCCTGCAGGCTTGGTGGCCCCGGCCAACGTCAAGGCCGCCGTGCCGCCCTGGCCCAGCTCGGCACCTTTGCGGCAGTCGGGCAGGCCGGCAGCAGCCGAGTAGGCCATGCCGGGGAAGCTGGGCACGGGGCCGTGCTTGGCCGGGCTGGGGTGGGGACCGGCTACGGCCTGGCAGGCGGCAGGCGCGGCGCCCGGGGCCTGGCACTGCTGGTTGAGCTGGTAGAGGATGCTGTGGATGGAGGGCAAGTTGGAAGGCGGCAGGGGCAGGCCGCGGCCAGGCAGGGGGATGACAGAGGCGGCGGTGGCGGCAGCGGCGGGCAGGCCGGGCGGCGGGGCGGGCGCCTCGGGCGGCTTGGGGTAGGCCAGGGGCCCCAGAGCGCTGGGCGCTGGGTAGGGCGCGATGCCCACCTGCACGGCAGCCGGCGACAGCTTGGTCCGCTTGCCCTCGGCGCTCTTGAGCACGCTTTTGGCGGGCCCGGCCGGCGCAGCGCCGCCGGAGGAGACGGCGGCCTTGACGATGGCCAGCAGGCCCTGGTAGCCGGCGGCGTGCTGCGGGTAGGGGCTGTAGCGCTGGCCGCCGGTGTCATAGCCGTTGACCGTGCGGCCCAGGTGCTTGTGCTGGGGCACCCGGATGTTGGTGGGGAAGATCTTGATGGACAGCGGGCTGTTGGCCACCTTCTCGGCGTAGGCGTCCAGCTCGGCCGGGCTCGGGTAGCGGGACGAGTGCATGGAGCTGCCGGCTGTCTCACCTGTGGGGACAAGCGGAGAGGAAAGCACGGGTGAGAGCCGACCCCGTGACCTGGGGAGGCCGCAGGGCCACAGCCCTGCCGCTCCCTCCTCCGGCTCCCCGTTCTCGCCCCCGCCACCCCTTGCTCCTCCGTGTGTCCCTTCTAACCTCCAAAGCTTCAAACTGGGTGTAAAGTACAGAAAGGAAACCACGAGCATCGTAAGCTGAGCTTTCACGGACAGAACGCACTGTGGCCGAGAGATGGGTCACCGCCAGTCCCCAGACTGTCTCGTGCGACTCTGCCCGAGTGCACAGCTGTCCTGACTTCTGTATACACACGGGATGGAATCCTGCCATGCGTCCTCAGCCACATCGGCCTCTGCCACTTAAGGGGTTTTGTGAGATTTGCTCAGGTGGCCGCGGTTTGCGCCTCCTCACGGCCGTGTGGTCCTCGTGTGGGACTGCGTCACCGTGTACTCCTCGTCCCTACGGCTGATGGCATTAGGGCGGTTTCCAGTTTGGGGCCGACGCACGTACCACCGGGCTTGCCGGTGCGCACGCGTCCAGTGAGTTCCCTTGGAACTTCGCCCAGGGCGGGGACTCAGGACAGGTGAACATGCAGCTTTAGGAGAAGGGGCCCCGCAGTTTGCCCAAGGCCTGTGCCAGGCTACACTCCCTGCAGAGATCAGGAGTCCCGGGGGCTCCGCACCTCACTGACACTTGGCCCTTCCTCCTATTTCTTAGTTATGCTCTCTGCGCCTCCCTTTGCTCATCTGTCAGATGGGATGATGGTGGCCCGCTGCCCTCTATGGGACAGTTAAGCGTGTTGTTGTGTGAACAGAGCCCAGCACAAGGCCTGGGACAGACAGGAGCAGGCGGCTCTGTGGGCTTTCATCGGTTGCTCACATGGCCTGCTTGATCAGTAGGCGGGTGAGGAGGGACTCTGGCCACAATGGCTGCCTGGCCTGGCCCCAACCCTGCCTGTCACCTGTAAGGCCAGTGCTGTAACCACTGCCTCTTCTGCACGCTGTCATTGCAAGGCTGCACTTTCTGTGACAGGCTGACCATCCTACTGGCGCCCACCCTAGGGGAGGTGGGTTGCTGGTGGGCAGACCCCCTCTTCCATCCAGAGCTCCTCCCCAGGCCTGAGACATTCCTCAGTGCTGCCCAGGACCCTGCTGAGGTGGGGAAAGGAGCAGGGGCCTGCAGGAGACAGATGGGAAAGCTCCGGGGTTTGGAACCGGTTGGCCTGGGGGGAGTCCTGCCTGGTTGTGGGACCAGCCTCAGTTTCCCCACCTGTGGAACGGGGATCGTGGTTGTGTCCGTTGTGCAGGGTGGCCTGGAGAGATGGCTGCCAAGGGGCTGAGGCAGAGGGGGTGAGACACACAGTCGGAGTTGGGAGATGGTGACCTGTCTGGTCCCTGGGGCCAGGGGCCCACACAAGGTCTCTGCAGCACACTGCCTTTCTCCTGCCCCTGACACCCCTGGAGCCGACCGGTGACTCCCAGGGGGGACTTGTGAATGGGGCTTCACTAGGCTGAGCCTCAGTTTCCTCGTCTGTAAAATGGGAGGTGATACTGCCATGAACACTGCCTCCCTGGGTGGCCGAGAACTCATGGGCTGTGCGTGGTGGAGGCGCTGGCAGAACCAGGTACCCTCTGAGTGGGAGCGCTGACACCCTCCCCATCTGCCTGGGCCTTCCTGGGGCTGGGGGGCAGGGGCTCTGGCTGCCCTACCTTCTGACCAGCCCAGGGAGTCCTGGCACTGTGCTGGGGTGGACTGCAGACCCCCACCTCCCATCCCTTGAAGGCCTCACCTCACATCCCATCGATCCAGAGCCTCACGTCGCCCCCCGCCCCCAGCCCCTTGTTGGGCTCCCAGCCAATCTGAACAAGGCCCGTGCTGTGATGGGAAGGCTCAGGCATTTGGGGTTGCGGGCGGGAGCCTCATCCAGCCGAGCTCTGGGAAGTGAGCTTTCTGGAAGAAAGAGCATCCCAGTGAAGACCATGTCAAAAGGGGTGAGGAGGGGGGAGAGCAACATATTTCAGGCAGAAGAAACAGCACAGGCAGAGGTCCAGAGGTGAGGAAGCATGTCCCAGGTGGGAACTGTAAATAATTGGGAACGAGAGCAGAAGCCCGGAGCAGGCATGTGGAGGAGAGAGAGGTGGCCTGGGAGGGCGGGGGGGGCAGTGCAGAGGGGCCTCCTCGCCGCAGGGCAGTGGTTCTTTCCCGGAGGGCACACTGGCCACGTCTGGTGATGTATGTGGTTGTTACACCTTGGGTGGGGGGAGCCCCCTGCCCCAACACTGCTAAACATCCCGTGGTGCGCTCCACAGAGAGCCCTGCACCAGGCCATTGGCAGCCAGGGAAGGCTGCAGGGGAGGGGCAGGGGCACAGGCACGCATGCGTGTTGCAAAGGTCATTCCCCTCTGCCCAGAGGTGCAGGAATGTGGCCTGACCTGGGCAGGGCAGCAGCGGCAGGGAGGGAAGGGGCAGGCGGCACTCAGCATCCCAGGGAGACTAGGGCAATGCCCCTCCAGCCCTTGGGCCTGATCCGGGGCCGGGCAGGTGGAGCTGACCCCTGGCTGGCCACAGGCCCCCATCCTGACCCTGCCTGGGGCAGCCCCCTCCTAAGTGGCCTAAAATAAACTCGGTGTGGAGAATGGAAATGTCACTTTGGCCAACGGGGGAATCTTTCTCTGAGATTGGATTTAAACTACATTATACAAGCAATTTCATGGGCACTTAGCGCCGCTCGGAGAGTCCCGCAAAAAAGGGACCAGCTCTTCATTTACCAGCCATAAATCAGCAGTTGCTATAATGAGCACAAAAATGTCACTTTTATGCAATTTTACAGATGAACAAAACCGGTGAAATTAACTGTGGTAACCTACTATAGTCAGCAAACGCGGCTGCTGGGGAAAAAATTCTATCTGTATGTATTTTCGTTCCTCTTAAACCCTCTTCCCCACCAGGTTTCTGCCATTGTGGTGTGAAAACTCATTTGTCCTCACCATTATACTTTCATTTGGAGTTTATCTTGAGTATCCAATGAGCCACCAACTGTGAAAATGATTAAATCTACAAAATCTATCTAATGGATGGAATAAATTAGGTGTTTAAAACCTTTAAGAAGAAGAGGAGAGCGGGGGAGGGGGACGGGGGTGGAAATAAGTGCTGCCTGTTACTGGTTCCCATTCACGGAAAGAAGGAGCCAGTCTGGCCCCCTGCCGGCCAGCAGGGCTCCAGGATAGCGGGCTCGTCCCTGCAGCACTTGTGGGAGTGGACGGAGGCCGCCCTTTGGTGAGCGCAGAGTGCGGGCTTGACTCTGCGCCTGTGGCTTTTCTTGACATCTCGTGCGGGGCACCTGACCACTCTGAGAAGTGGGTGGTGGCCATCACTTGACAGATGAGGCAGCGGACGAGTCAAAGCATTTGGCAGGCAGCCACCAAGATGTGCCACAGTCCTCTGCATCACGGTCACCTCTTGGTACTCATGCCCGTGTGCCATTCCCCCCACTCCCCAAGTGGGGCTGACCCAGGTGACCTCTGAGGTCCTGCGGACCCAGCCAGGGCCGGGTCATGGAGGCACTGCGGCCTCCTCCTCCTCACTCACTCACTGGGATCACTTGCTGCGGGGGGAGCCCCGCACGGAGAAGCCATGCTGGGGACCGGCAGCTGACCAGGGGCCTCCTACCCACGGCCACGTGAGGCAGCCCCGGCCGAGCCTTCGGATGAGTGCAGCCCCAGCCAGCATCCTGACGCAGCTTCATGGAAGACGCAGAGCAGAACTGCCCGGCTCAGCGTCTCCTGAGTCCCTGATCACAACCATGAGAGAGAACACACGTCTATCCAGGTCTCAGGCCACTCACGAAGCAGCCAGTTACCCAGCAGTAGACAACTAGGAGAGGCTCCCATTTTACAGATGAGGATGTGAGCTCAGAGCTTCCTGAGACCACGCAACGGGCGGAGGGCAGAGCTGAGATCTGGACCCGGCGTGCCGTCCTTCCAAGTCTTCTTCCCACCCGCCCCTCGAGGCAGGCCCCGATGAAGCCAGGACACTCGAGGGGCTCTCCTTCTTCCATAGAACCGGGAGGGGGATAAGCCAAAGGAGAGACCCCAGAGTCAGCCTGGAGGCCCCGAGAGGTAGGAGGTGAGGTGTCAGAGGTCACAGGCCCGGCAGGTCTCCCCCCTGCCCTCGGTTGGCTGCTAGAGCCTGCCAGCTTGCAGCCCTGGGCGGCTCTTGCCTGGGCACGTGCTCAGGGCTCTTGGGTGTCTTGAATGGGAGTGGCTTTGGGTGGGGGTGTGGACATGCTGCTGCAGGTCACCAGAGTCCCTGACCCCCACCCGGCCTGGTGGTGCTGTGGCTGTGGCCTCTGCAGCCGTTACTTCATGCCTTGTTCTTGAAGGGCTTTCTCCTGAGCCACCCTGGGTGCCCCACACCCAGCCTTTCCCACCAGGGTCCCTGGAATGGGGCCCAGCCTCCAGTTCAGTGCCCTTGCACAGCCCTGCGTGGCCAGTGTAATGACCCAAAAAAGGCACCACAGATGGGGCCAGCTGAGCCTGAGTCTGTGGCGGGCTTCTAAGCAGTGGAGAGGATAGGGGCCTGGGGGGGCAGCGCTCACAGGGTTAATGGGTGGCAGGGGAGCGGGCCTGGTGGGGGGACCCCAGGGCCTCTTCTTGGGTGCTACTCCCTCCCCGCCCTCTCTGATTCCCCCAGCTGGGCTAGGGGGCCCCCCAGAGGCTCCCTCAGTGCCTGGGCTGGGTCACCACATGCCCTGGGCTTGTCCTCCCCCACCAGACTCGGGCTCCCTGAGCTGGCTTGTTCATTGCTGTGTCCCCAGTGTCTCCAGGATGCATAGTAGGTGCCTAGGAACATCCCGCTGAGTGAATGATGAGGCTGTGGCCAGATGGAGCCGTCCAGCCTGGGGGCCCCTGTTCACTGCCAGTCATGACACTTGGGAGGAACTAAGCCAAGCAGACAGCCCCCTGGAGAGCTGCCTCTCGGAAGCCTCCCCTCAGCCCCACATCCACTGGATGCTTCCTGGGCCCTCGTCTATGCAGGCGCTACGCAGGGCCTTGGAGAAGCAGCAGTAACCAAAGCAAACCGGAGTCCCTGCTCTCAGGGAGCGGACAGTCCTACAAGCCGAGTCAGGCAGCAGCCAGCCCCGGGCACGAAGCAGGTGTGATAGTTTTAGAACACGCCCACGAATTCTCTGGTACTCCTCCCACAAATCGCAGAGGCCACGTTTCCTTTGCTCGAACAGGAAGTAACTGGGCAACTTGATTCTACTGAGTAGAGTGAGGCAGACGCGGTGTTGTGTGGCTGTCCTGGCTGGGTTGTCACAGGCAGCATGGCTTTGCCTGGAGAGCGGTGTCTTGGGGTGTCCATCCCCTGGAACCCAGCCACTGTGCTCTGGGAAGCCCAGGTCATATGGAAAGGCCACGTGTGTTTTACCGACCACCGGCATCGACCACCTGGTATATGAGGAAGCAAGCCTCCAGAAGATTCCAGCCCCCAGCCTGTGCCCTGTCTGTACTCTGGAGCATACCACATGGCTGGTGGAGGCCACTGGGTTTTGGGGTGATTGGTTGTGCAAGCACATTAACAGAAGCAGCAGGGCACAGGGGGCGGGGCGGACCTGGTAGAGGGGTGTTTAGTGTGGACCCGGGGATCAGCGAGGAAGGCATCTTTGATGATATGGCCTTTGAGGGAAGGCGGGAAGGTGAGCAAGTGAGCCATGCGGCTGTCTGATGAAGAGCAGTGTCCGCAGGGGGACAGCAAGCGCCAAGCCCAAGGGCAGCAGACAAGGCACGTCTGGGGAAGTAGAGGCAGCAGGGGAGGTTTGTAGAAAATGGACCGGGTGGTGCACTTGAGGACATGGGCTCTTGCTCCACAATGGGGGGTGGGGACCAGAGGAAGGACGTGACCTCCCTTGAATTTTGATGGGACCCCTTGGGCTACTGGGTGGAAAATAGGGCAGGAAAAGGGGCATTGGGAGGAAGTCCTGGGAGCAGCCTGTTTCCACGAGACTGAGCACCCTGCAGGTCCTCAGCAGCGATGTGCTTTGCTGGGCATTAAAACTTGGGTTCTAGAAGGCTCAGACCAGGTGGGCAAAGGTGTAGAGTACAGGTACATGGAAAGAGGAGGTAACAGAGGGGCTGTACTCAAGAGCCCTCCGTCTCTCTCCTTCCCTGTTGAAGGGGTGGGGGGGTCCAATCAAGACTGAAGGAAAAAGCCCCAGGTGCCAGCACGGCCCTGCCTGATGAGGGGGCATTTTGTTTCTTCTCTGTGCTTTTCTGTAGTTGCCAGTGGCTGGCTGTGACCTTGTGTCGCTTTAGGGTGGGGGACAGGCGCACAGCTCGCCCTTCTCCCAGGGCCTCCTGCCCTTGCCATCTGCGTCACGCAGCCTGCTTCAAAGCCGCCGCCTCTTCCCTCGGCCTTGAGCAGCCCGAGGCCCTCCCTGTCCCCCCTGCCTGGGCGCCACCACTGTCTGGCTGCCTCTGCTCCTGGGCAGAGCATGGAGGGCGGCTGGCGGCCTTTGGAGAAGGTCTTACTGTAGCGCAACGGGTAAACGTGGGCTGAGTCCCAGGCATCTGGGTTCAGATCCCGGCTCTGCCACACACCTACTGTGTGACTTTGGGCAGGCAGCGACCCCTCTGGGAGCCTTAGTTTTCTCTTGTGTAAAATGGGGACGCTGCTGCTGGCCGTGGAGTTTCTGTGAGGACCATGAAGGGGCCTGTCCTCAGTGGGCACTATGGTTGCTGGTGGTGATGACCTCACTAGAGACCCCTCCACTGCCTCTCTGTAAAACCTTCCAGTGGCCCCCGGTTTTGTGAAGTTTGAACTGCTCAGGATGTCATTCGAGGCTCTGGCCATCTGACCCTGACCCCTCTCTGTGGCCCTCCTTCCCCACAGGCCCCCAGACAAACACATGGTGGCCCCTGGGCCTCCTCTCACATGCCGACCACTGTTCTCTGTTGAGTGTGGCCCCGGGCCAGGCATGGTGCCAAATCCTTCCAGCCCTGCCCTTCTGAAGTCCTCACGGCAGCCTGGGAGGTGGCCCTGGGTTTCAGAAGAGGGGAGACATTCAAGGAACAGGGTGTCAAGCGGGAATCTTTGCTGAGGACCGAAGGACAGATGGGCTGGGAATGAGCCCAAAGGCCCAGGCAGGGCAGGGACCGAGGTGCACAGGGAGGCTGTGCCTGCCCAGGGGTGTTCGCCCTTGAAACTGGCTCCCTCACTGAGCCGGGCAAGCCATACACCCGGTGGGCGGGAAATGGCCCAAGGACCACCAGTCTCAGAGCTCTGGTCACACAGAAAGGATCCATGAGCCAGGATCTGAGCCCTGGCCATCTGTCCCCTGGGCCCCTGCTCTCAGTCACGGGGCACCATGGACGCCATGGCTTGGCATGATTCGCGCACACTGACACATTTTCCCTCCGTGACCAAATTCCCACTGGTCCTTTAGAGCCCGGCTGGAATGAGGCCCCCTTGTGCTCCCCACCCAGAGACACCCAACTCATCCGGTCTGTGTCCGTCCGTCTCCCACGGCCCAAGACACCTCCGGGTCCTCCCCCCTTCCTGATTGAGGGTGGTCCTCCTGGGGTCGGGTAAAATTGTCCCTACAGTGCCTGGAGCACAGAAGGTGCTCGAATTCTTTTCTGGCAGAATTAAGTATGAACAAACGGTTGCTCACACCCGCCCTGGGTGGCTGGCTCTGGTGCTCCAGGTCTCCGCCCGGACATGCCCCTCGCCCCCACAAGGGGCTCCCCATGCTGTCACCACCTGTTGACTTGTCTCCTGGGCTAGGGACTGAGGCCAAGCCCTGCAATCTCTCACCACCCCGATGCCTGAAAAACACGTGTGGAACCATGGCAGGTGCTTGGAAAGTGCTGCAGAGTCCAGAGAATTCCCTGTTCTGAGGCCTCCGAGAGGCTTAGGGGCAGCAGGCAGACAGAACCGACTCCCGACTCCCACCGGAAACAAAGGCACCCACCCTGTGAGCTGGGCTGCCCTGCCCCGGGGCCCCCATTAAAGGAAATTTAAAAGGCTGGCTGGAAGTGTGGAAGAGCCCTCACTGCCATTACGTTAATGTTATGGGCCTTTTACAGGTGCGTTAAAGAGACGTGGTTATTAACGAGTATATTAAGCCAATTAAAAGCAGCCCTTTGAGTGGGATTTAATGTTGCTACAGGGAGACAGGAGAGCGGGACTCGGCGGCACTGTGTCAGGACGGAGAGGCAGGGGTGGAGGGGTGGGGGCTCTGCTGGAGAGACCACACAGGGCACAGGTGGACAGCTCTGGCAGGAGTCAGGCCGTGGCGGACAGATGCGCAGCGTCACGGCTTGCTGTGAGTGACCTTGGGCAGGCCACTTGACGTGACCCTGTTTCGTATCTTTAAGGGGATGAAGGGGTGGACAGATCACAGGAGGCTGAAGTCCTCGTGATACTCTGCCCTGTAAGGCGTGCGGTACCAGCTCACCAAGGGGCAGGTGGGGAGGGCTTGGGGGGGGGGGAGATGCCCCAGGCACCTCCCATGGCAACAGGCCGGCCCCTCCAGGGGCCGTCCAGCCGAACGCAGGCTCCTGCTGGCCCACTGGACACACTCCTACGGAAGCTGTCCCCTTGGTGGGCCCCGGAGTTTGTGACTGTGAAATGGAGCTCACTGTAGCTCTCCTGTAGGAGGAGAGGGAGGGCTAAAGGTGTGCCAGGCACATAGTAGGCGTTCAGCAAATGTCATCTCTTTCCCCTGTGGTGGCAGATTTTGCCTGTTGCCTCGTGCCTTCAGGCTCCGGAAGTCACAATGGTCATTACATTGTTGAAACGGGCAGAGGGGTGTCCCGGGCTGCTCCGGGCCACAAGGGGTCCCTGGGCACAGGGCCTGGCCCAAGCCCATGGGGAGGAGCAGTCCGCATCTGCATTCCCCTTTGCTGCCGACACTCTGCCCTTGGAGGTGGCAGCCTCCTGAATGCTCAATTAACGTGACACTAATTAGCTGGTGGCACCGGCAGAATCCCTAATGAGGCCGCCCAGGAAGGGGGGGGTGTGGGGAAGGCGGCTGGGCCAGGGCAGATGCAGCTGTTCTCTGGCCTCCGCTGGGAGGGATGTGGGGAGGGACAGCAGTGGCTCCAACAGCCCTGACATCCCCCAGCCCCGGCCCCAGCGCGCTGACCAGGGTACGAATCCCGGTGCCCCCGTCACCAGCTGGGTGACCTCAGGGAGGTGACCGCAGCTCCCTGGCCTCCATTTGTCCTACGAGAACAGAGTGAAGGAAGACTAAATGAGAAATCTTGGTGCCTAGTGGGTGCTCAGAAAGGCCGGCCACCTACCTTCCAGCTCTTTCTGGGCCAGACTAGGCCGTTCAGGGTGGTGGTTATCACTGGGCACTGCACAGAGGAGCCCTCATCCTCTAACCATGCGTGTGCACACGCGTGCAGGCTCACACACACACTCACGTGCTTAGGGGCACACATTGGAGCCACATGTGCCCAGGTATTTGGGGACCTCCTGTCCACAAAGACCGGCAGGTGCTCACAGCACACGCGGGTATCCGCACACACCTCCCCCGTCCTGGAGTGGCCGCAGTGGCCCTGCAGGCAGGGCTGGCTTTAATCCCTCCCCAGCCGGACCTTCCTGCCTCTCGTCTCCTTCCCTTCCCTGCTCCCTGGCTGGCTTCTGAGAGCCTATTTCTGTCTCCGGGTACCCCGACCCTGGCCTTGCTGTTTCCCCGGCCCGCCCGCGGCATTGCTGCCCGCCTGCCCAGTGCCCTTTAGAACTGCTGCCTCATCTCTCCTCCTCCTGGCTGTACACACACCCCTGTCTGTCTCCATCCAGGACCTCGCTGGTCTGACTCATCCACCCTTCCCTCGGCACTCGCCCTGCCCCTGCCCGCCCCCTGCCCCTTCCCATTGCTGTCTCTCTGCAGCCGAGTCCCTGGCTTCTCTACTCTGGATACTGGTCCCTTATAAGCGCTGCAGATGCCCTCTCTCTATTTTTGGCTAGCCTTGACTTTTTTTACGGTGTATTTTGCCAAGCTGCAGTTTTTAATTTTAATGTGGTCCAGTGTGTTTCCTTTATTCCCACTTTATTCCCCCTCTCCACTTGCGAACCCTTCCTGGTGGATACTCTCCATCATTTTCTTTCTTTTCTTTAAAAAAACAATTTTTTTTACATTTATTTACTTTTGAGAGACAGAGAGAGGCAGAGCACAAGTGGGGGAGGGGCAGAGAGAGAGGGAGACACAGAGTCTGAAGCAGGCTCCAGGCCCTGAGCTGTCAGCACAGAGCCCGACGTGGGGCTCGAACTCACAAACTGTGAGATCATGACCTGAGCCGAAGTCAGACGCTCAACCGACTGAGTCACCCAGGTGCCCTCATCATTTTCTTTAAAGAGTGGTAAGGTTTTGCGCTCCCCGGGACCAGGGTTTTAAGTCTGTCTGGAACTCCTCTTGCCGTGTGGTGTGAGGTAGGGCTCTGGCGTCTTTCCTTCCCGCACCGTCTGTCCATCCCCAGGGACCTGCAAGGCCTGCTTTGTCCCAGACTGAGCTCACATGCACACTGACCCATTTCTAGATGCTCTGCTCCCTGCCCTGGCTCCCTCTGGTCCTGTGCTGACCCCACCACCCCAGCCGTGAAGCCAGGGAGGTACTAGCCTGGTCCCCTGTCCTTATACTATTTGGTAAGAACAAAAGGCCAAGAATGGGCAAGGTACATCTGACAGAGCTTTTCAAATTTATATACTCCCTTCCTTCCCCAACACACACACGATCAGGACTTAAGGGCCGGCTGACTTTTTTCCATACCAAAACTCTGTCCATGTGTGTAATCTACATCCACATTTATTTAGGTTTTTAAAAAATATTACCGGATTGGGGTGCCTGGGTGGCTCAGTCATCTAAGCGTCTGACTTTGGCTCAGGTCATGATCTTGAGGCTCGTGAGTTCCAGCCCCACATCGGGCTTTCTCAGTGCAGAGCCTGATTCGGATCCTGTCTCTACCCATCCCCCTCTCTATCATACATATTAAAAAAAAATACATATCACTGGGTGCACCTGGGTGGCTCAGTCGGTTGAACATCCAACTTCAGCTCAGGTCATGATCTGGTGGTTCATGAGTTTGAGCCCCACAGCAGGCTCACTGCTGTCAGTTCCTCTGTCTCCCTCTCTCTCTGCCCCTCCCCTGCTTGTGCTCTCTCAAAAATAAATTAAAAACATTTGGGGTGCCTAGGTGGCTCAGTCGGTTAGGCAGCCAACTTCAGCCCAGGTCATGATCCCGTGCTTTGTGGGTTCGAGCCCCACATCGGGCTCTGTGCTGACAGCTCAGAGCCTGGAGCCTGCTTCGGATTCTGTGTCTCCCTCTCTCTCTCTGCCCATCTCCCACTTGTACTCTGTCTCTCTTCCTCTCAAAAATAAACAAACATTAAAAAAAAATTAAAAACATTAAAAAAATCACTGAATATAAATTTTTCCCCACAAAGGTCATTTACCTCTTTTATCAATTTATTTCAGTTCTTTAATAAATTGTAATAGCACCATAACTTGGATAAAGTGGACAATTCCCAGCAAGAGGCAAACTACCCGTCTGACTTAAGAAACAGAGAATCTGAGTGGACTTGAAGCAAATAAAGAGGCTGAGCTGGTAATCAGAACACCACCCACAAATCAAAACTACAGTGAGCGAGCATGTTGCACCCAGCAGGATGGCTGGGATCAGAAAGCCGGCAGTAGGTCTGGGTGAAGATGTGGAGAAATGGGAACCGGGTGCGCTGCTGGTGGGCATGTCCGAGAGCACAACTACTCAGGAAATGGTTCAGGTACTTCCTCAGAGAACTAAGCATAGAGGGGCGCCTGGGCGGCTCAGTCAGTTAAGTGTCAACTTTGGCTCAGGTCGAGATCCCGCGGTTCCTGAGTTTGAGCCCCGCGTCGGGCTCTGTGCTGACAGCTCAGAGCCTGGAGCCTGCTTCGGATTCTGTGTGTGTGTCTCTCTCTCGAGAGAGGCACTGACATTCGGTCTCTATCAAACACATTAAAACATTTTTTTAAATTATTAAAGTTAAACATAGAATTGCCACGTGTCCAAGCAATACCACTCTTGGGTCTACTCGCAAGAAAAATGAAAACCTACGTCCCCATGAAAACTTGTACATGAACCTTCCAAGGGGCATTTCACACCATTGCCCCCGGAGTGGAAACAACCCAAAAGCCTTGTTGGCTGATAAAAACACGACCTAGCCACATAACGGAATATTATTCGGTGGTGACAGGGAACCGAGTACTGACACCTGCTACTTTGTGGATCAACCCTGAACACACAGGAAGTGAAAACAGCTGGACACAAAAGGCCACACGGTGTGCGATTCCATTTATATGGCACGGCCGAGAGCGGCAAACACCGAGACAGAACGTAGGTCGGGGAGTTTCGTGGTTGCCTACAGCTGTAAGGAGGCTGCGGGTAATAGGGACTGGCTGGGGATGGGTGTGGGGTTTCTGTTTGGGGCGATGAGGAAATGTTTGGAAATTTAATAGTGGTGACGGCTGCACAACCCTGTGAATGTACACTGAAAAGTATTCACTAGTGCGCTCTGAATGGGTGAATCGTATGGTGTGTGTTACCATCGGTGTAAAGCTGTTGCCAAAAAAAATTTGTAGTAGTATCTTTTTTTAAAAATGTACTTTCCAGCTCCTCGTATTGGGTGTAGAGTAGGAGCCAGCAAACCACGGCATACAGGCCAAGCCTGGCCTGCTGCCTGTTTTTGTAAATAAAGTTTTATTGGAACACGGCCACGCCGATTCATTTCCCTGAGTCCGTGGCTGTTTTCATGCCACACTGTGCCGGGGCTGAGGGAGTTACCATAGACACTACAGGGCCTGCAGGGATGAAAATACCAGAAAAGTTCCAGAAAATGTTCACCAACTCCCGTCGTCAGGGAACACGATTGCGTCCGTACGGTGGTCTTCTAGCTGCAGTCTTGCTGACTGCTTTGGGGGCTTTCTGTGCAGTCGGGTTTCCTTCTCCCTAATCCTTGTAACTCCCTTCCTTTCCTCGGTCTCCCTGAGCTGGGTGGGACCTCTGGACGGTGTGGAGGCCGCCATCTGGACCTTCGTCCTCCTCTGCTCTTAGCGGCCCTCAGGGTGCTCTGCTGTGGCTTGTGGCTGCGCTGTCGCACAGAAAGCTGCCTGCCTTCCTGCTTTGTAAGAGCTGGGTTTACTTGGTGCATCATGGAAGGGGGCTCGCTCGTGGCCCCTCGTCTCTGAGCCTCCCCCTCGCCCAGGCACGGTTCCCGGGGTGGGGGCGGCGCCGGACCTCCCTTCTGTCCCCGGGCTGCACTCCGCAACAGCTACCTAATTGAATCTGCTACCAGAGGTTTGTTTTTAATTTTATTGGAATTTTAAATTGCTTTGTTTCTTCCGTCTTTTATTCGTGCCGGGGGAAGCAGGTGCCCCAGCAGGAATGCTCAGGGGGCTGTGGTTCCAGTCTTTTAGGGTCAGGGTTGAGGGAGGGATGATGGGTGGGAACTGGGGAGGAGAGCCTCCCCCTGCTCCTCCTGGGTTAGCAAGCCCCTCCTCCTGAGAAGATGAGAGGGCCCAGGAACCTCTTGTCCCTTTTGGGTTGTGGGGGGCAGGTATAGTGCTGCAGCCTGCTACCAGGCCCTGGGGGTTCTCTCCCGCTCTTATCTTCACATCACAGTGGAGTTAACAGGCCCACAGAGGGCCAGCCACTCACTCGTCCAAGAACACACACGCCCCATTCACAGTGCAGCCAGGATTTGACCCCCCCGACCATCTTGGTCTCAAGCCTGTGCCCTGCGGGCTCATGGGAAGGAGGGCAGGGTCGGTAACACCACTCTCACCTACAGTGGAGCCAGACTGGTGCCTCTCATCAAGTCTCCTGGGGCCGCTGCCCCAGCCGTTCCCTTCTCAGATGGCAGGTCCCTGAGCACCACCACCCAGGCCCCCACGGTGCCTTGCTGGGGCTCTCTGCACAGCCTGTACTTAGAGTAGCAGTGACTCAAAGTTGATGTATCAACACCATGATGAGAAAGTCAAATATTTATTAGCAGGGAAGGCCCTGAGCAGCTGAGAAATCAGACTTCTGTCCCAGGGGTGGGCAGGTCCTCTTTGGGACCCAGCTGGGAGTAGCCCAAGTAGCCTTAGGCCTGAGGTCGAGGAAGGGAGATGGACTCCCCCTGCCCACCGTACACACACACACACACACACACACACACACACACACACCTCTTTTCCCTCTTCTCCAAGTCACTTTCTCCAGTCACCTGGCATAGGCTACAAGAGCCACCTGCCCAGGCTCCTGGACCCAGGGGCACGCACCCACACTCCTGACTCCTCTAGCTGCCCAGCCTCAGGTCCCAGAGAGGTAAATGGTTTGCTGGCTATGTTCTGGGCATACGTGGTTGCCATGCCTTGTGCAGCCTTGTGTCGTCAGGCCGCTCCAATCTCATTTTACAGGAATGGAGGGAGGGATGCTCAGACTGGGCCATCCAGTCTTCTCCCAACCAGGGAGTCTGACATTTTATGGTCACAGGTGGTCAGAACTGGGTGGCTTCTGGGGTCCACCTGACCTGACCCCCTTGCTTTACAGAAGGGAGAACACCGGCCCTAAGAGGCTGAACAACTTGTCCAAGGTCACACTGCACATGGCCCAGTTGAGACCTTTCTCCTGTAGTAAGAAATGCAGTGCAGCCCACGGTCTGGTCACAGAGCTCAGGGAGAGCACTTACTGTCTCAGTTCTGCCCGAGGGGCCACAGGCACAAGGGGGTCTGCCTAGGGCCTGACTGCCCCAAAGTCATGCCCAGGAGGAAAGGGCAGGAGACTCCTCTGCCAGTTGTCCAGGCCTTGACCAGCAGCAGGGCACCCAATTCAATTTGCTTATCTCCCTTCCTGCCTCCCTCTTTCCTGTGCTTTTCAATTACAGGCAGAGTCCGTGTCTTTTCTAATAAGTACAACGATGTCAAAGGGTCTGATGTCCTTGGTGGCCCTCCACACTGTCCAGTACAAGCCTTGGAGCAGAAGGACGGACTAGCCCAGGCCATCATGCCTAGCCAGCCGCACGGGAGCAATCAAGGGTGAAAACACACGTCCTTTGAGCCAGTTAAGTCCACCCTGGAGGAATATATATATATTTTTTCACAGATATACATACATGTACAAAGATTTCATTACAGCACTGTTCAGGATAGCAAGAGACTAGAAACAACCTAAATGTCCATCAACAGAGAGATGGTTAGACATGATATTCTTCATCCATGTCATAGAATACCATGCAGCTGATAGAAAGGATGAAGGTATTCTTTCTATCAGATGGTGACTAACTGCCAGGATGTACTGCTAAGGAAAAAAGGCAAGGGATTGAGAAGGGGGGATGTCTAAGGGGTATTTTTGCTTCTCCTGCATGTGTGTCTTTTTCAGGAGGGTATATATGAAACTGCTAACACTGGCTTCCTCTGGGAAAGAGAGTTATCTTTCTGAATTGGGTGCCATGGACAGTCTATCCGGTGAAGTACTTAATTTAACAAAAGAGAACATGCTCTCCCTGGAGGTCATATAAAGGAGTGAAGGGGACTGTGCATGAAAAACATTCCTTGAAATCAAAGCCCCCCTCCCCCCCATTATCTGTCATTATTCAGTTTTTGATAAGGCAAGTATTTCTCTATACTCCTATCTTTGAAAGAACACCAGCAGAAGACCCTTAATTTTGAGGATGTTGATATAATAACTTTTCTTCCTACAAATAACCCCCAAACAACATGAAGCAAAATGCAAGTTCCATTTTTTGGCAAAACTGGGTGATAGCTAGAGCCATAAGCAACAGGTGGATAGGCTGCCCAAAACAACAGAGATCAAGAGGGGCTGAGGGGGGGGGGAAGCAGAAAGAGGGTGCCATGGCTGTAGATTTCAGAAAGAGCCAGCAACGTACCCTTCCCAACTGTGACAGATTAAGTAAGCGTGTCAGGATGGCCGAGTGGTCTAAGGCGCCAGACTCAAGCGACGCTTCCAACTGTGACAGATACACCCTGTACAGATCTTAACATCTAAACCCGTTCTTTGCTGCAGGGAAACCAGGGGTGCCTTAGCTGGTTAGAGACCTTCGCTACACCCGCTTGGTTCTGAAGAGCAAAGAAGATAGGGCTAAATAAGAAATCCCACAAAGAAGCCATACTTGCAGGAAGCTGTTTATCTCTGAGGCAACTGGACGGAAATAGCCTCTTCCAGTGGCAATCAAAATTGAATGAGCATAGTACTTAATCGAAAGGAAAATGAGAAGGAAAATCAAAGCCTAAATAATGGCTGGCAAAACAAACAAACAAACAAACCCATTTCTCATCAGAAAAACATAGCCACATTTGAAATGAAGATTATAGCCAAATATTTCTTAGAGAAGGAAAAAACTTAGTAAACAATTGTTTCCATAAAGCAAAACCACAAAGCAGATACACAAGAGTAGAAGAAAAAATTTATTGTAAAAGCAAAAGGGGAAAATGGAATGCGTAAGGAAAACAAAAGGCACACACACAAAAGTAAGTAAAACGAAAGGCAAAAGAGAGTCAATCTGTGCTTAACTAGAGTCCCCAAAGAAGGAAACTGAAATAATACAAGCCTTGGATCTGTCAAAAGGGCATGGTACTCTGTGCTGGGAAAAAGAGACTGAATGGTCAACCCCAAGACATATGCTAGAAAAGTAATAACATGAAAGATAGGGAAAGATCAAAGTAAAATACGAAGAAGGAAAGGTCAGGCTTCAACTCTCCATGGCAACATTCAACATTAGAGGAGAACAGACTATGGTCTGCAAAGATCCTCAAGGAAACAATGTGACCCAGGGATTATTTTTCATTCACTCAAGCAGAAAGTCGAGAGAGAGACCTTTCTGAACTTGTGGGAACTCTTGGAGT
Organism: Cryptoprocta ferox; assembly: GCA_028646485.1. Taxonomy (NCBI): domain Eukaryota; kingdom Metazoa; phylum Chordata; class Mammalia; order Carnivora; family Eupleridae; genus Cryptoprocta; species Cryptoprocta ferox. Next base: position 17,362,773 of record CM053566.1, on the reverse strand, counting down.
GCTGTTGACATGGGGCCTTAAGCCATAGACAGGTGGACCAACTTTGGATGATGGGAAACTAAGGCACAGGAACTGGTGGTGAGCACTGACCCTATTTCTCTCAGAGACAGACTGAAATAATGGACTGCGGTGATGTAACCACCCTCACAAGCCCTGGGAATAGAGTAATGGTACCTACTGCTGGTAACAGAAAGGAGGGAGAGGGGGATGGCGGTAGAAGTGCACAGATATCCCCATATTAATGATTGGGAACAAAAGATATCCTTTTTAATGTTTATTTTTGAGAGAGAAAGAGAGAGAATGTGAGTGGGGAGGGGCAGAGAGAGCGAGAGGGAGAGATAGAATCTGAAGCAGGCTCCAAGATCTGAGCTGTCAGCACAGAGCCCGACACAGGGCGGGAACCCATGAACTGTGAGATCATGACCTGAGCCGAACTCGAGTGCTTAACTGACTGAGTCACCCAGGCGCCCCGAAAGATATCCCTTTTTTTAAAGTTGTTTTAAAGTTGTTTTGTTTTGTTTTGTTTATTTTTGAGAGAGGGAGAGAGAGCAGGGGAGGGGCAGAGAGGCTGGGAGAGGGAGGACCCCAAGCAGGCTCCCCACTATCAGCACAGAGCCCAACGTGGGGCTTGAACTCATGAACTGCAAGATCATGACCTGAGCTGAAATCAAGAGTTGGACACCTAGGGACACCTGGGTGGCTCAGTCGGTTGAGCGTCCGACTTCAGCCCAGGTCATGATCTCACAGTTTGTGAGTTCAAGCCCTGCATCAGGCTCTGTGCTGACAGCTTGGAGCCTGCTTCAGATTCTGTGTCTCCCTGTCTCGGTCTCTCCCCCGTTTGTGCGTGCATGTGCTCTTTCAAAAATAAACATAAAAAAAAGTTGGATGCTTAACTGACTGAGCCACCCAGCCACACACCCCCCTTTGTTTAGTAATCTCTACACCCAATGTGGGGCTTGAACTCACAACCCTGAAATCAAGAGTTGCATGCTCTACCAACTGAGCCAGCCAGGCACCCCAATAGATATCATTTAAAACTGATGTCAGGTAATGTAGGCTTAATATGAAGAAGGGAACTTTAAGAAAATATAGAAAGAAAAAGGAAATACGTTGATTTCATCAGTTTGCTCATTTTAAGGACAGTAATAGACACTGTTCCAAAGAAATAAGAGGATTAAGGTATTATTTAAAGTTACAGCACTAGAACAAAATCAACCTTCTTTATGATTAGTAGGTACGCAACATGGCACAGATCACACAGAGGTAGACTTTTCAAAGCAATTAAAATAAAGCACAAAATAGACCAGACACCTGTCATATCAATAAACGTAAATGGGCTAAAACGCTCAAAAATGTTTAAAAAGCCATTCAGATTGGATCACAAAGCTTAATTCAGCTCTACAGTCTATGAGTCACATCTAAACCAAGTAACTCAGAAAGGCTGAAATAAAAGGATTGGTAAAATTTCAAGAAAAACGTGAATTAAAAAAGCAGAGGTTACCATCTTAATGGATAAAATTGAACTCGGGCCAAAAAGTATTAAATATGGCAAAGAAGGGTGCAATTCCCTATGGAGATTAATTGAGATCTCTGTGTTAGATAACATGGCATCGCCATGTACAAGGCCAAAGCGTTAGGGGGTACAGGAAGAAACGTACTGGACACGTTAGCAGTGGGTGTCTGTCTAACTCATTTCTCCATCCAGGGCAGGTAAGCAAGGATGTGGAAGACATACGTAACACATAATTGGTGTACACCAAACTTTGAATCCTGAAAACAGCAACATCTTTTTTGTTTTTAATGTTTACTTTGAGAGAGAGCATGAGTGAGTGCAAGGGGAGGAGCAGAGGGAGAGAATCCCAGGCAGGCTCTGTGCTGTCAGCGCAGAGCCTGACATGGGGCTTGAACTCACAAACTGTGAGATCATGACCTGAGCAAAACCAAGAGTCAGACATGTAACTGACTAAGCCACCCAGGCGCCCCTCACATCTTTTCAAGTCCTATTTAGAAAGTCAGAAAACTTGGGGCGCCTGGGTGGCTCAGTCGGTTAAGCATCTGACTTCGGCTCAGGTCATGATCTCACCATTTGTGAGTGATCACAAATTAGGACTGATTGGATACAGCTAAAGCAGTGCTCAGAGAATTCATAGCCTTAATTTTTCCTTTTTTCCTTGTTTATCAGTATAAAGAGTTATGCTTCTAACTTAAGAAATTTTTTATAAAACAAGGAAAGTAGGAAGAATTTAATAAAAATAAATGCATAAATTAATGAATTTGAACCCAGAAAAGGGTAATTACTAATAGATAAATCCTAAAGATGGCTCTTTGGGGAAGGGAGATAGGTAAGCTCTTAGCCAACTAACCTAATCAATAAAAATGGGGTTTCGGCAGGGAGGAGGGATACACAAAATAGACAAGAAATAAGGATGAAATCATCATTTGAAAGAATTATAGGGGCTCTTGAGTGGCTCAGTCAGTTGAGCATCCGACTTCATCTCGGGTCATGATCTCATGGTTCATGAGTCCGAGCCCCACGTGGGGCTCTGCACTAGGGTGTGAAGCCTGCCTGAGAGTCTCTTTCTCTGTCCCTCCCCCTCTCAAAATAAATAAACCTAAAAATAAATAAAAGAATTGTAAATTAATTTGGTCAGCCTCATACAAGTAAATTTGACAAGTGGATAAAATGAATACTTTTCGACACAGACGTAATTTACCAAACTCATTCAAGGAACAGTAGAGCAGTCACAACAGATCAATTATTACAGAAGAATCAAAGAGCTACTCCAAAGAAAGGCCCTGGCCCACACTGTTTCATAGAGGATCAATGAATATTTCAGGAACAGATAATCCATTTCTTTTTTTTTTTCTTCTTCAATGTTTTATTTATTTTTGAAAGAGAGCATGAGCAGGGGAGGGGCCGAGAAAGAGGGGGACAGAGGATCTGAAGCGGGCTCTTGAGCTGACGGTAGAGAGCCTGATGCAGGGCTCGAACTCGAACCGCGAGATCATGGCCTGAGCCCCACCAGGCACCCTATTTCTACTTACACTGTCATAAAGCACAGAAAAGACGAAAGCTTCTATTCTATGAGACAAGCAGAACACGGAGAGCAAAACCCAACAAAAAGCTTTCCAAAAACCTGAAGGCTAATCTCGCTAATGAAACTGAAGCAAAACTCTTACATGAAACAACAAAGCCAGTCTGGCAATATACTGAAACATGCACCATGGCCAAGTGGGATTCAACCAGGAATGCAAGGGCTCTTGAAATGTAAGGAATCCCTGTCATTATTCCTATTAAAAGATGAAAGGAAAAAAACCATATGGTCATCTTCACAGACACGGAAAAGGCATTTGCTAAGCTTCAACTTCCATTCTTGATTTTTTAAAATTCTTAATAAAACAGGAACACATGGACACTTATTTAACCTGCTAATCATCTGCCCCCCTGCAAACCAGCATTTTGCATAATCAAAGCTTCTATTAAAGTCAGGAATGAAGCAAGAGTGTCCATTATCACGAATATCATTTTTCATTGTTCCAGGGATAGCAGCCGACACTATTAAATAGGACAAAGAAATCAAAGTATAAAACTTCCAAAGTAGGAAGTAAAATTATCATTTCTACACAATCTAATAGCGTAACTGGAAAATCTAAGAAACCAAATTGAAAAACTGTTACAAACTATAAAAGAATTCAGTAAGGGGCGGGAGTTAATAGCCTTTATATAAATAACTTCCGTTTCAGGAAGAAAAGACGAGCCCAAAATGGGGAACTATCCAGAAGTCAGCTTTTAACATGTGCAAGAGCTAGATGAGGCAGACATCAGAACGTTCCCAGGGACAAAAAAAAAAAAGTCTGAGCAAACTGAGGTTTTATCATGCTCCTGGAGGACATCAACATACAAAAAAAAAAAAAAAAGGATTTATACCTGAATTATAAATTTCACGCAATCCCAGGGAAAAAACACCAACAGGAGTTTTAGTCTTTCCTGGAGAAGTTGCTTCTATAGTTCAGACAGAAAACTATACGGCCCAGGAAATTCTGTGTGAGGGGGAGGGTCAGGAATGAGCAGGAACAGCAAGCCCCCCCCAAATATGAAAAGGGGTTATATACATGCTACAATAGGGATGGACCTTGAAAACGTGGCACTAAGGGAAAGAAGCCAGTCACAAAAGGCCACGCGCTGTCCAGAAGGGTGCTGAGCAGGGGATCAGAGAGTGACTGCTAATGGGGAAGGGGTTTCTTCTTCAGGTGACAAAAATGTTCTAAAATTTTGCTGTGCTGATGGGTGCAAGATTCTGTAAATATACTCAAAAAAACCATTAATTGTACGCTTCAGATGGGTGGGTTTTATGGTATGTGAATATTTCAATAACATTAAAGTTCTTTATTATAACTATAATAATTACCACAGCACCGCACTGATGAATACGCTTGGATCCATACCTCCCACTTTATACCATGTATTTAAAAACTTAAACCATAAAAGAACTAGAAGAAACCCTGATCTCAGCATGAGGAAGGATATTCTAAGTATCACAAAAAATCCAGGGACCATAAAAGGAAATACAGACTTCACAAAGAAAATTTCTTCATGGCAGAATCAAAGACAAACGATAAACTGGGGAAACCAGATGCAATTCGGATGACAGTCCGAGGTCTAATTCTGCTATATGCAAAGAGCTCCTGTAATGCAATAAGAATAAAACCTTCCCAATTGAAAAGGGTGGACCAAGGAGATGAAGAAATTCAAAGAGGAAAACAAGTGGCTCAGACGTGAGAAGATATTCATCCTCATTCATGTGACATGTTAATTTAAAACTACACTGGGATCCTATTTTTCACCGATGAGGTGAGCAGGGCCTCGAAGTTTGAGACGGTGCCGTGATGGGTGAGGCTGTGGGCAAACAGGCAGTCTCACACACAGTCATCTGAAGGTGTCACTCAGACCACATCAAAATTACGAATGCACATACCTTTGAGCCAGGATTTCCACCTCGAGAAATCTATCCTGCGGTTTTACTCACACCTTTGTGACACACACACACACACACACACACACACACGGTTGCTTATCACTGCCCTGCCTGTAACAGCAGCGGGTCAGGGCCAGTGTAGAGAGGACCAGCCAAGTGAAACACGGTTCGCCCTTGCTCTGGAAAGCTAAGGGGCCGAAGAAGGAAGAGCTCTTTAGATGCTGACCCACCGGATGTACTGGGAGGACCTGTGACTATGTCCTAGGTGTGCTGGGAACCTGGGACGTACAGAGAACAGAGAACGCCTGGAACGACACACAGGACGCCGCAGGCTGTCTCTGAGAAGGGGAGCGGGCGGCCATACAACAGGAGCGAGATGGGGACTTTTGTCTGTACACGCCCGTCAGTCCTCTTGTATACTGGACCGCGTGAGTGTGCTACCTTGTCTAAAGATAAACACAGGTCAAGAAAGGAAAAAGAGCAGCAGTGTTAGCACACTCCTGGCAATGGGGCGGAGCCAATAGGGAGGGGGTGGGGACTGTGGGGAACAGGAGCTGGAGATCTTTAAAGAGACAAGAGCAGTTCAGTTCTAACCAAGAGCTGCAGTTCAGGAACCCAGGCCTATGTTGCCAGATCCTCTGATTTTTTTTTTTTACAAGAGACATTGAAAATCCAGGTTATTATGCAAATCTCCCTGTTTTCAAATGTTTCCAAATTTAGACATTTTTTCTTCTAAAGAAGAAATACATCCAAATTCTCCTTTCGAAGTATTTATACTTCTTTTTCTTTCTTTTAGAAAACTCTATGGTGGCTAAAAATAATCAGAGGGTTTGGTATCCCTGTCCTAGATGGCCAAGGAAGACGGACCCTTGGAGATCACCAAGTCCAGCTCCCTAATTTGACACACTGAAAAAGCAAGGGCCAGAGAGGGCAAGGACCTGCCCAAGGTCATACAGCAAATCAGGCCCCAAGCTAGGATCCCACTCAGGACTATTTGCTTCCACATTGTCCTACTCTTCTAACGGCGCAGGAAAATGGTGATGGAGACAGACGCGGTATATCGTGGGGGCACAGACAAGGGGCTGAGGTCAGAGAGGGCTCCCGGGGAGGAGGCCGCACCCAGTGGGAGTCAGCCAAAGCGGGTAGGTGCCGGTGTTTGGGAGGCAGCACCGCACGGGCAAAGACCAGGAACAGGGTGTGTTCTGGACAGGGTCACAGTGGATGGCCGGGCTGGTTCGGATGGCATTCCCTCTGGGACCTGCCCCACCCAGGCGTGGGTGGGGGAAGCAGGGTGTGTCTGGGAACGGGGCAAGCTCTGTGGGTTCAGTGGACAGCAGAAGGAGGCAGGGGAGGGCGTGCACTCACACTTACGCAGCTCCCGGCTCTTGCTTGGGCAGGCCAGGTGCTGGCCCGGTGGGTTCTGGGTCCTCTGGAGACAGGCCAGCATGGCTGAGCTGGGGGCCCGTGGCGGGGCGCACTCTGCGGCAGGGTCCCTGTGAGGAGGGAGAGGAGGTGCTTGTCAGGCTGTCCGTGCCGCCTCCCACCAACCCGGGCTGGGAGTCACTGCCAGCAGCCTCCCCACTACCCAGCAGCACATCAGAGACTTTCGAAGGAGACACCCCTTCTCCCTTATCAGGCAGATGAGGACACTGAGGCCTGGAGGAATCAAGAGGCTCATCCGTGGCCTCACAAGAAGGAAAAGAATCCAGATCTCGGGGTGCCTGGGGGGTTCATTTGGGGAGGCGTCCAACTTTCGATTTTGGCTCAGGTCATGATTTCACGGTTTGTGGGTTTGAGCCTGGAGTTGGGCTCTGCACTGACAGCGTGGAGCCTGCTTGGGATTCTCTCTCCCTCTATCTCTGCCCCTCCCCCTCTTAAAAATCAAGTTAAAAAAAGAAAAAAAGAATCCAGGTCATTAGTGGTGGATTTCCACTGCGACGGGGCCAGAACTGACCGGGCAGACGTGCCCTGGCCCTGCTCATTACTCGGGTTACCTCCTCCAGGGGGCTTCCCTGATGCCCCCAGGCCTGGTCAGATCCCCACCCCCTCCCTTCCAGTGGATTGTGGCCTCTGGCTCTTGTCACCACCTCTGTCCCTACTCTTCAGCCTTGGGCTCGCGGAGGGCAAACACCCCCATGAGGGGTACCCAGGAACTGCCAGTGGGCGTGTGCATGCTCCAGTGCCTTGAAGCGTTGGTCCGGCCCATTCTCCTGACACCCCTACAGGAAGATGTCCAGGAAGGCAGTCTGCCCTGACTTGTGCTGAGCCCTGAGCCCAGGTCCCAAGGGCCACCAGGGCTCCCCACCCGAGCTCCCCACCCCAGACGGGAAGGGCGGGGCCGCAGAGGCAGCTCTACCCTGCCAGGCTGGGCAGCTCAGGAGGTGGCAGCTCAGATGTGGCTCCAGACAGTTCCACATTGTGCTCACTCGTCCACAGTCAGGCGCCTGGTGTTCACATGGAAATACGCACTTTTATCTTGGAAAAACCCACTTGCCCCAGAACACGGAGCCTCAGAGGGGCAGGGTGAGCCTGCCCTGGAGGCCATGGAGACGCGACAGGAGCTTTCCTGCGAAAGCCCCCTCCGTTCCTCTCCCCTCCTTAAGGAGCCAGAGCGGTGGGTCCCAAGCCACCCCTGACGTCCACCCAGCCGGGGCACTGGGTCCCTGCTACCTCCTGACCCCACCCCACCCCCACCCACGTCCTGAGCAGCCAAGCTGGGCCAGCTCAATCCTCTTGCCAGTTCTTTAAAAAAAAAAAAAAAAAAAAAAAAAAAAAAAGAGAGAGAGAGAGAGAAGAAAGAGGAGGGGGTGTGTGTTTAAGGGGAAGAAAGGGGAGTTATTTAATACTAAACAGGTGTCTGGAGCCCTTAAATTCTGCTGCTTTCTTCTAATAATGAAGTATTCATGAGGAAAAGCCTTTTTTCACTACTTTCTTAAGATACTAATTTCACAACAAGCTCCTTGTTACGGCGCAATTATTCCAATCTTGAATTTCCCCGAGACGGTTGCAGCCTCCTGTCTGTCCCGGCCTCTCGGTAAATGAAAGACAATCACGTAACCACCTTTCATTATGCTCTATTTTACTTCCAGCAAAGGTACCCTGAAAGAAATGATTTACTCTGAAAGGGACTTTTATTCAGTTTCAAAACCAATTTTCTCCTATTACTGTCTCAAAAAAAAAAAAAAGGGAAAGGGGGAAAAAAAGTAGGGGTGACTGGGGGAGGGTAGGTGGTTCTCACCCTCCCCCCACCTCCACCCCCACCCCAATCGCCAGCCTTAATGCAGCGACAACGCACACAGTCAGAGCTACACTATCCACTTCCCAGCTTTGATTTCTGGTAATTTTAAAATATGCCATTACAATCAGGCGGAAATTATACAGTTTAAAAAGGGAATGAAGTGGGGCTTATTGCAGGGATGAAAGCCCTTGACAGCAGGAAGGAGGCGCTGAGCCTTGGGGACTGGGGACTTGGGCCCTTTAGGATATAACCGCGCACACACTCTGCCCGGCTTGGATACCTGGGGACATGCGGGCATGACGCCGTTACACGCTCACCAGGGACCTCTCCCGAGATGGGCACAGTGCCGTCCACCCTTACCGGCGGTGCCACGCCCCTCCACGCCCCCTGGCGCCCTCTCATGCACACGCAGGCCGTCCACGGTCACACACAACTGTGTGCGCACCTGGAAGGTAAGAGACAGGCCGCCCAGCCTGTCTCCCGCCATGCCAGCCCAGCACGGTGCCCCCTCTCACTGCTCTGACACAGGGTTTGGGGGACAGAGGGGAGAGCAGGAGAAGGCCCGCCAGCTGCAGGTGGAAGTCCCCTCGGGGACCAAGAGCCAGGGAGAGGCCGCACCCTGTGCAGGGCCACCCAGCAAGCAGTGGCCACGTGGACTTGCCCCCTGCCCCCAGGGTAGCCCACAGGCCAGGGCTGGGCTGGAAACCTGGAACTACGTGCCCCCTGCCCCAGCGCCCACTGTGTGACCCCAGGAGGCTCCCTGATCCCTCCCAGGTCATTATCCACCGGGGTCCAAGCAATGCCCAGCACAAGCACCCCCCGCCCGCAGGTGGTCCCTACCTCTTGCCTTTCACTGGGTGCCAGGGACCCAAGAAGCCCAGCCCCTGCCCAGGCCCCCAACACCTCCCCATAGGCCACACATTACAGCATGCTTTGCAGCTCTAAGGGCCAGGCTGGGGGCTGGAGTTGTTGGGGGTGAGGGGCAGACTGCCTCATCTGGGGCCTCTCTGGACCCCCTCAGTTGCCCATTTCAGAGTGCTCTGATGGTGGACGCCTAGGCGGTTCTGGGAGCTGAGAGGTCACCGGCCCCAGCTTGGGGGGCAACATAGTATCCCCCCTCCCCACCCCCTGAGGGAACAGGATCCATGTTAAGGCCTCAGCTCAGGGCAGCTGCCTGGATCATTTCATGTCTCGCTTCTGGAGGGCCGGCAGGGCCCTGCTGCCTGAGACACATCTTCACTTGGAGAGGAGCGATTTTGGGGCGCCTGGGTGGCTCAGTCGGTTAAGTGTCTGACTTCGGCTCAGGTCATGATCTCATGGTTCGTGGGTTCGAGCCCCGCGTTGGGCTCTGTGCTGACAGCTCAGAGCCTGGAGCCTGTCTTCAGATTCTGTGTCTCCCTCTCTGACCCTCCCCTGCTCATGCTCTCTCTGTCTCTCAAAAATAAATAAAAAACATTAAAATTTTTTTTTTAAAAAGAGGAGGGTTTTTTCTCTCCGTGCCTCTAATCCCAAGTCACTGCTCATTCCCCCTAGGAGCCCTGTGCCCTGCTGCTGGGGCACGTGGAGGAAGGGGGACAGGGTGGGAGGGGGCGGGAGCCAGCCAAGCTCGATGATGAGTGGGTTACCACCAGTTCCCGCATCATCCCCATCATCTACAACAGGACAAAGTCAGACCCCTCTCCTTGCCCTTCGATGTCCCTCTGGCCCCAGAATAGAGCCCAACCTTCTTTGCCTGCCCCCCAACCCCAGCTCTCCCAGCCCTCCCTCTAGCTGGCTGCCCCACACACCCAAACCTCTGCCTGTGCTGGCTCCTCTGCCTACAGCACCGCCACCCCAACCCACGTTACCCCAGACTCCGACTCAGCTGTCCCCTCCTCTGGGCATCACCCCTCGTGGTCCTAAGCACACTGGGTTGTAATTGCCAATTTTCCCATCTGTCCCTCTCCACTGGACTGCAGGTTTCTCGGGGGCAAGGACCATGTCTTATTTGTCTCTTTCTCCTGGTGCTTGGTGAAGAACAATCATTTAATAAATAGGTGCTGAATGAAAGGCTGAATCAATGAATCCGTTATTATCAGACGAAGTGACTGAGGCCCAGAGAAGCCAAGTGTCCCGCACAAGGTCACACAGCAAGCTGGGGACAGTAATGGGGCAGGCGCCCAAAACACTCAGGTTCTTTGCCTTGACCCCATCCTGCCCCCTCTCTGCTTGGCATCACCCCATCTGCAGAAAGCCAGCACCCCGGAGGCCCCGCCCAGACTCATGACTCCCCAAGCCAGGGACCATCCTGGGAACGCTGCTCATTTTGAAATCCTATCTGCAAATCAGCCTGTTTATACGCCCAAGGTCTTTTGTGACTTTAATAAAAAAAAAGGGGGTGGGGGGGGAGGGAGGGAGACAATGTCGCAAGCCTCAGTGATTAGAATGCCTTGGCATCATTCCTGACGTGGGGGCTGATAAGACGTCTTATCTCAGAGGCACCCCTAGGAAAAGGTCCCCTCCACCAGATAATGCCCCCAGCTGTCGATATGCCCTTTCATGGCTGAGGATTTAGATAAAGGAAATGTGACAGGGGAGGGGAAAGAAAGGAAGGAACTTTCCAAGTCCGAGGAGGAATTGAGTCTGTGCGGCTTGCCTTGGCAGAACAATGCACAGGAGAAGGATCTCTAAAGGGTCTTTATTTTTATTAAAAGAACAGGGAATTGGGGCCTTTGGCCCTGCCTGCTTTCTGTCATCTCTCCCAGCCTGTCTCACTGCAGGGGGCCTCAGAAAGCCCCCAGCCAGTGGGAGGGGGAAGCTCACAAATAACTACACGCACATTAGTACTAATAATAGCGCTTCCCATTTATCAAAGGTTCCCTCTGTGCCCCCCCCCAATCCTGTCCATTATACCTCACTGCAGCTTTCTAGCAGCCTCTGTGGGGGGCGTGGTTTTTAGCCCCATTTCACAGATTAGGAAATGGTCACAGAGAAGTAATCTGCACAAGGTCATGCAGCTTTTAGGTGTCACTCCCAACCAGAGACTGCACCCTCAGCCCCACATCGTGTGGCCCCCACCCCTGGCTCCATCGTGGGGGGGTCCCTCAGCCCCCAGCTTCTAGGCAGCTGGGCAGGAAGGAGCAGAGGCGAAGGCCTGCTTCTCCCCAGTGCTCAAATCTACTTTGATTTTCCTCCAGGAGGGGCTGGGATCACCGGGAGAGAGGTGAGGAGGGGAAGAAGGAGGAGGGGCTCCCAGGAGGCCACTTACTCATCCCATAAACATTCACAGAGGACAGCGTGTGAGGCCTGCGTTGGGCAGAACAATACTGAGCTGAATATATTGCAGACCCTGCCTCTGTGAGAACATTTTGAGGTGCCTGTCAATTTACCCACCCATTCCCTCCCTCCCTCCCGCATTCGTTTATTCGTTCATTCATTCAGGCAGCAAACACTCCCTGAGCATCTTTTGAGGGCCAGCCCCGTGCCACGTGGGCTGTACAAAAATCAGTTAAGAATGTCCTGTGAAAAGAGAACATCCGATAAGAAAGGACTTCCCACTCCCGAATCTAGCCCATTGAAAGTGAACTTTCCTGGCTTCTCCCTCCTGCTGCTGCTATTTCTCTAAGGTGGCAGTTGGGCAGAGCTTTCCCTCATGCATCCTGCAGGTCAGCAGACTATCCTCTGCCAGGCGAGGCTGGCCCTAGAGCAGGACAGAATACGAGGACATGCCTGGAGAGGCTGTGACCTCATGAAGGCCACATGTCCACTTCCAGCCCATGTCCTTCCCCCAGTCCTGGAGCTGCCTCCTCTGGCCTCGTTGGCTCTACTCAAGGCCAAAGACTAGCTGTGGCTTGGAGGGGAAGGTCATGCCAGGCCCCTCCCAGTGTGCAATGGGAACAGGAGCTCGCAAAGGAAAGCTGGGGGGGGTGGCAACCTGCCCACACCGGGGCTCTGGCTGGCTGAGTGACCTGGAGGAAGTCACGGTCCCTCCCTGACTCTGTTTCCCTCACTGACCCTTGAGGGGGAGTAGCCCAGCGGATCTCGTAGGAGGCACATCCAGCTTGGACATGTGGGGATGTTATGATTTGGTTTTCAGACAATCCAGTACACTAACTGTGTGCAAGGCAGCAGGGCTAGGCCCTCTGCTGGCACACAGAGGGGGTTCTAGATGCATTCTGTACTTGAGGGATTCAGAATCCTGAGCTGGGATGAGACAGGGAGCTGGAGAAATCCAGCAGTTCACATGAAGCACTGGGTGGACCGTTAGGACTCTGCCTTTCCTAATAGGAGTTGAAGGAGTTGCCCGCTATTCCTTGGGGGCCCCACAAATCTCTATGGGGGAGGAAGCAGGAGCTGCCCATAGTTCTTACGTGATTCCCTCCCATCCTCTTGCTGTACAGGAAGCCTTGTTCTCCCTCACCCTGTCCTGGCCACAGAGCCTGACCCCACATGCAGGGAAGAATGTGTAGTGGAGGGGGGAGACCCAGGGCTTGGGGAAGGGAATGAGCACTGGATTGGGAGCCCGGGAGAGCTGGAGTCAGATCCTGGTTGTGTGGCCTTGAGTCACTTTATCTGTGACAGTCCCCAGCACCACAAGCCAGGCCAGCACGAAGCCGAAGCTCAGTCCTGAGGTGAGGTGTCTCTGGCCAGGACAGAGGGGCGGAGGGACACTTGCCCAGGAGTGTCACAGGGAATCAGGGTGCGTAGCCCCTCCCCCACAACAGGAGGATTCACGGTCTGTGTCTTCCTTCCTATTCCTGGTCTCTCTCCCTGGCCCTTACTTCATCTGCCTTCCTGTCTTGGCGTCTCTATTCTCCTTCCTTCCTGCTGTCCCTCTTTCTTGTTATCTTCCTGACCCTACTCTCCCCTATTCCTTCCCTCTCTCTCCCTCCCCCCCTTCATCCCACTCTGTCTCAATGCAAGGCAGCCAGAATAGAAGCCCACCCCATCCCCCCTCCTGCAGCTCCCTCCCCCATCCCTGTTCTGAGCCTGAGGCCTTCCAGGGGACCCTGTTAATAATTAAATGTTAATCTAAAAAGCAATTTGAGCTGCGGCTAGGCAGATCTGGTTAGAGATTACATTAGCATGGAGGAGGCGAGGGTAGTTTTCTTTAACCCCTCTCCTGATCTCTCAAGCCCGGGAATCTTCAAGTCACACCGCCACTGCTGATTAAACTGGCGCAGGGCTTGGCTGTGGATAAGGGGTCTGTGAAAAGTGATTATTTCCCCACTGCCATTTGGGTCGCAGCACCAGAAGGGGATTTTCACTCTCTTTTTTTTTTTAAAGGTTGGGGTGGAGGGCAGTGCCCCCTTCAACAGGAGGCCTCATCTACTACTGCCAGGATTACTGCTGCATCCATCCCCACACCCCCACAGGGCCAGCGGTCTCTCCAAAACATGAATCTGGCCACAAGGCATACCTGGCTCTCTCTGTTCCAGGGACAGAGATGCCAACCTGGGAGTTGGCCTGGGAGACAACTCTCCATTCAGTCTGGGTCCCGCCTTGGGCCGGGCCCTGGAGCCAGAGAGGCAGGCAGTTCTGGGCTGCCAGGAGAGACCAAAAAGTGGACTGACAACCACGAATTGAGAGGGCAGGCAGCCGCAGCTGAGCTCTGTGGTGAGCACAAGCTCCTCACCACCACGCTTGCAGGCCCCTTTGCCCATGGAATCCCTTCTCTGCTTCCAAGCCCTTCCTGAGTCTCTACCCGCCCCCTTGAAATTCCACTTTCAGCCGAAGCCTGGGTTCCTCAAGGGCTTCTCAGAGACTTACAAGGTGCTTGATAAATGCTTGATCAATAATCAAACTAATGGGAGTTCCTCGTGTGGCTCTCTCTGATCCCTCCTCCATGGGTACACGATACTATGACCAGTGGCCGTGCGCAGTGAGCCCCTAGGACACCATCTCCTGAAGGAAGGATAGGCGAGAAGCTGGCCCAGGGTGTTGACGCAAGGCGGGGCTCAGAAAGTGACCAACTAGGACACAGTCGGGTGGTTCAGCCTGGGCGGCTCTCCCGAGCCCTTCAGCACCACGGCCAGCTCCCAGTGCACACGCCCAGCGGAAAGGGGCAGGAAGGAGCCTGGGAGCATAGTGACGTCAATCACCATGGGAACTAATCTTGATGTTATCTGCCTGGGGTGGCACTCCAACTTCTGGAGACAAGGCAAATTAAGCACCTACTGTGTGTGGGGTCCTGTGTGAGATGCTGAGGCAGTGACAGACCCTGACAGAGGGGAGGGGGCGTCAGAAGGGCAATTACAAGGCAGACAAGAGGTAGCCATGATGGGGCCACCCTACCTAGTCTTAGGGGTGTCACAATGAAAGGGCAGCCCCAGTGCCTCATAAGAAGGGTGACAATACTGTTGCAGGGTTTGGAGCCAGATGTCTGAGCTTTACCCCTTAACTGAACCCCAGCTTTATCTCTTAACTCTGATGCCTAGGGCAAATCCCTCTGAGAGTCAGTTTCCTCCTCTGAAAAAGGGGTTAATTTCTTAACAGGGATCGTACAAATAAGTTGCCAGGGTCACAGTAGTAACTGCCCAAGTGCTAGCTGTTATTAGTATCATTTATGATTATTATCAACAGAGAGGTAGTAGATAGGTGAAGAGGGGAGGAGAAAGCGTCCCAACACAGGACTGCACAGGCAAGCATATGAAGACTTGGAAAAAAACTGGGGTAGGTGGAGAACTTGCAGCAGCTCCAGGAGGGAGAAGGAACCCTCTTGTTGAGTAACTAAGAGCACCCCATCTGTGTTAAGGCCAGGCAGGGTCACCAGGGCAGAGGGAACAGGGCAGGGACCTCAGTCACAAGGTGGCGAGATCCATCTCCTGTGGCCAAGTGCTGGTTCAGGGCAGGGAGAGGCTAAGAGAAGGTGCTGGGTGGATGGGTGGGCTCATATGAAGGCTTGAAAAACACTCCCTCTAGTGGTGGGGTGAGGGAGCAGTTGTTGGCACTGGCATCACACCTGGTTGGTCTTCTCCCAGAACCAAAGACCACCCAGGAGCACCCTGGGGAGTGAATGGGGGTGGGGCTCGTTCTCACAAAAATGAGCCTTCAGGAGGCCCTAGCCAGGGAAACAAAGCTACCAAATCTCAGACCCCCTATCCAGCTTCCACTCTCTGAGAGCCAGATTCCAGGAAGGGAAGTGCTGGGGTGGGGGTGGGGATGGGGATGGCACGATTGTACGGATCATCCATTCTTCCCCTAGTTCTGGCCTGGGCATAAGTGACAGCAAGGTCTCCACTGTTACCTTCCAGCCAAGGGATGGGGGGTGGGGGTGAAGCCCGGCATCAATATGCTCAATGTCATCAGCTGAAAGGCTCCAACCCAGTTATTTTTGTTGGAGGTCATGGAACCTTTGTGGAGGAGCAAACATTCAAGTGGAAACTAAAATGACACCGGTGTTACCAGAGAGATGACTCTGGGGATAATGAGTCCGGAAGGGGGAACACTGTGCAAAGGGCAAATATAAGACCCATTGTGGAGCTGGGAGGGGCTCGGCGCTCCCATGCATCTTCTCACACATCCCCCTGCCTGCCCCCAGGTCCCTGCACCCCACAGTTCAGGGTTAACC
>CM053566.1:17314250-17346910 GCA_028646485.1 Cryptoprocta ferox | reverse complement strand
GGGGGGTTGCTGTCCAGGGCCACAGGGCAGGCAATTAGTTGATGGAGGGAGCAGGGCTGGGCCGGGCCAGACTTAGACCCGGAGGGGAGGGAGGGCAGGAGTGGGAAGGCCAGGAGTGCTTAGGAGGCTAGGAGACAGAAGCCCAGGTGCGGGGCGGGCTAAGGGGGGGTGGTGGGGGTGGATAAAAGTGTCTGGTTGAAGGCTGTTCTCAACTTTGAGCCAGGAGCCAAGGATCAACAGATGCTTCAGAGGATCAGGCTAGAACAGAAATGAGTAGAGCCTTCAAGAGACAGGGGGCGGGGAAACAAGACAAGGCACCTGCAATATATTTATATACATGTTAACCCCCCAGAACCAAGCCCCACTTGTGTGTGGGCCAGGTGTCCAGCTTCTGTCCTTTGCTTTGAGCCGGGCTGGGGGCGCTGCATCTCTAAGCCCTTTTCTGGGAGAGGGGCTCCCTTAGTGTCATCTGGCCACAGGGCACTGTGATCTCAGCACTGGGATGCTGAGGCCAAACCACCTGGGTTCAATTCCCAGCTCTGCCACAGCCTGGCTGTGTGACTGTATTTACCTCTAGGGAGTTCGATTCTTCTTTGTGCATCTATTTCTAATTTTTCTACAGTGACTGTGCATCACTTCTGGGTTTGTTTGTTTTTTTAAGTAGGCTCCACACCCAATGCAGAGCTTGAACTCAAGACCCTGAGATTAAGAGTTGGACGCTCCACCGACTGAGCCACCCAGGTGCCCCATAAGTAACTTTTTGAAAAGGGATTTCAACCACTGACCACCTGGAGGTGAGGAGCTGGATGTATTATAAACTGTTGGACGTGACAGGGAGCAGCTGCTCAGGGAGGAGGCAGTGGCCAGGAAAGGTGGGGATGGGTGGGGGCAGAGAGACAGGCAGGAGCACGAGAGGGCCCAGAGGCTTTGAAATCCCAGAGCGAAGGGAAGCACAGCTGGTCCAGACACCCTCCAGCAGGTCCTTCCTGCAACTCTTCTACAACAGACCCACGCTCTGAACATGTGCCCCATCACGTCCCAACCCCCACAGGGCCCCTTTATGCTGCTCTCCACCCCGCAGGGGCCAGGCTGAGTCTCTATGTGGAACTCACTTCCTTTTCTACTCTAAACTCCCCCACTGGCTTCCATGGCATTTCTATCAATATCTTCTAAGGCTTCCCCACTCCTTATCTACACTATCTCTCTCCCCTTGCTAGCCTGGTCTTCTAACAGGTCAATGGTCAACCTTGTATCACCCCAGGACTCTTGCACTTACAGTTTTGTCTCTACCTAAATACATCAGTGCTCTCCAGTAGAAATATAATGTAATTGCAAATTTTCTAGTAACCACAAGGGAAATTCTGTTTAATAACATTTCATTTAATCTAATATGTCCAAAATAGGATCACTTCAACATGTAATCGATATTTAAAAATTACTAATGAGATATTTTATGTTTTTCCCCCCATGCTAGGCCTTTGACATTTGGGGTGGATTTTACACTTATAGGCCATCTCAGTTCAGAAGGGGGGAACACTCTTGTGCCAGCTCTTAACTCCTCATTCACACCTGAGCACAAACATCACCTCCTCTAAGAGGCCCTCCTTGACTGCTCCAGCTACTATTCCATCACAGCTGTAGATCCTTCATTGTCATTACCACTCTGAAATGACCTTATTGATGAACGATTTAGCAGCTATCTCTTCCACTGGAGCACAGACTCCACTGTGTTTGCACACCGGGGCACATAGGTGCCCAGGGTGGGCGGGTGGTAGGGGATGGGGGTGGGGCCCTGGGGCCCTTATCTGTGCACCTCATTCCAAATTCTACTCCAGTGGGGAGAGACAGAGGTGTGTGTATGTGTTTGGGAGGGTGGGGAGAGCACCGGGGAGGGGGGGATGAGCACGCGCACACACACACACCACCACCCCCTCCCCCTGCTTCTGAAGAACAGGCCCAGAAGATGGGCCTCCTTTCAAAATCAGCCCGGCGCGGAAAAACAGCTGTGACAGCACAAAGCCGAGATTGAATCAGCAACGGGCCCGACTGCCTGGTGACGGTTACAAATGATCTGATGTGGAAAAGACAGGATCAGATGTGTGCAGAACAACGGCTGCTCCGAGCCCCCACATGCCAGACAATGGGCTGCTGGGCGGGCGAGCGGGCAGGTGGCTCCCAGAAGCCCGGGCCAGAATGTGCCAGTCGACGCGGGCCCTTCCTCCGGGCCAGGCCCAGGCTAACTCACACAAGCTCCACTTGACCAGGGCCGTCATTTATGCAAGGTGAAACCGGACACTCCCCGAATGCCCAACACCTGGGGGGAATGTCCCCCAGCAGGAGACCAAGTGCTGAGCTCTGGGCAGCTGGATGATGGCTGAATTTTCATCAGTCTTATTGTTTCCAAATACCAAGAGATGAATTTTACTTTTGTAATGAGGGAGGAAAAAGAACGTTCTCCCTACTTCCTACACCCCCCCGGCTCACAGCTTCTGCTTCAGAAGAGTGAGCAGGTGTCCCTGTCATACATAGCTCCATGACAGCCACTGGAACCAGCTCCTACCTGATCCCCAAGGGGCAGGGCAGGGGATGAACCTCCTTGCTCGACTCCCAGGCTCTCAACCACTTACTTAGTCCTGAACGTCATCTTCTCATGACCCTCTCCATAACCCTGTGTGAGAAGGCTGGGTCCGGAGAGACTGTGGCTTGGCCCAGGGGCGCTCAGCAGGAAGGCGGCTGACCCTGGGGCCTCACAGGCCCATCTCTAGTCTCTTTCTACACCAAGGCCAGGCACACAGTAGATGCTCACTAAATCCCCTCTGAACAAACAGGGATGCACTGGGCTTTTCCTTCCCGACCACTCCTGTGTGGCCCAGGGCTCACAGCTCTCCTCTGGTCACGTGCCCTGGCCCCCGGGGCTCTCCCTCATTTTACTGCACAGTGTACCCACCACCTCAGTCCAACAAGCCCCTCCACACATCTGGAGCACGTAGGACCCCAGAGAACCAGGTGAGTACTCGGCAACACACATGGGTGAGTGGGGTGTGGGCTGGGTGGCAATGCGAGCCCCACCCCAAACAGTGTCATAGGGGCTCAGGGGCTGGGAAGATTCTGGAAGAGGGAGAGGGGGGCTCCTTCCTCAAGTGGTCTGGGCAGGGGGCTGCTCCACCCAGCCTTGAGCCCATCCTGAGAAGGATAGGCTTATCCATGGCTCCCATTCTCCAGGGGCGAGCAGAGGCTCAGAGAGGCCCAGGGTCTGTCCAAGGCCACCTGGTGGGGTCTGGACACGCAGCCCGGTCTGCTGCACTCTGAAGCCCACGGTAGAGCCAGACCAAGGGAAGGCTGGGATTCCAAGTGGGCAGCCGATGTCCCACTGGCCGCTCCTGGGGTGGGCACTGGGCCACCTCCCCTGGGCGCTGCCCTGACCCTGAGTAGTCAGCACGACTGCAGGCCAAGGAAGGGACTGATTCCAGAGGGGCCGTCCGTCCTGAGCACAGTGAAGTCAGCATCCCATCACCACCACCTCCTTGCGCTCCAGACCTGCAAGGCAATCCCTCTCTGGCCCCTGCAATATGCACGGGGGCTGAAGCACCAACACAGACCCCTCTCTGCCACTTCCAGCAGAATTCTCTTGAGTAAGTCACCAGGTCCCTTGGGGCCTCAGTTTCTCCATCTGAAAACTACGGCTAGAAATAGCACCATGTCAGCTAGCCGTGGGGAAGACTGGGCAGGATGAGGAGTACGTGCAGTACAGTCACTGGCTCAGCGGTGCCCTCTTAGCTCCTTGAAATCCCTCGCCCACTGGGTACCCACCGCGCCGGCAGTGTCCCTCTCAGCTTTCACCATCGTGGGCCAGAAAGGACAGTGGCTTCCACGGGTGGAGGGATTTGCCCATGGCCCATGCAGAGCAGCACGAGAGAACTGAGAAGGTACGTGTGGCCCTGGCCTGGGGACCCCTGAACTCCAAGCCTAACCCCAGCTCCTTCCAGCACGGTTCATCCTTCACCTCGCAGGGACGAGCCCAACATTCGCCCAGGTGAGAGTGGGAATGATGGCTCCGTTCGCCAAACCTCGCCTGAGTATCTGCAGTGCTGGGCTGCGGGGACCCGGCCGCCATGGCAGGGATGATGAGGCACACGCCCAGCAACCTCAGCCCCGGGCGGGCAGAGTTTCGAGGGAGCCCAGGGAAGGGTAGTTCCCAGGAGGGCGAGGGAGCACCTCAGCTCCCTGACCATGCGCTCCGGGACTGCACGGACCACAAGGCACACTGACAGGGGCTTAGCGATCCAGTCCGATGAGCCAGGCCTGTAGGGCTCACTGACTCGTAGGGCGGGGGCGGGGATGTATTCTGGTGGCAGAACCCCACCCCACGCATGATGCCAGAGGTAGTACTTTGTGGTCATCTACCCGAGGAATCCTCGTAACCTCCCTGAAGTAGAGACCATTATTGTCCCAACCTTCTAGGAAGGGAAACTGAGGCACAGGCAGGCTTCTGCCACTTGCCTAAAGCCATTCAGAAAGGGATTGGTGGGTCAGGGATTTGAACCCATATCCATGTGGCTCTGCAATCATGACCACCACGCCCATAGCCCCTTGGCATAAGAAAACAGGGGTAGGCAATTTGGGTGGGGCGCGCAAGAATGGACACAGGCTGGAAGGGGCTGGGCTGGGGGTCTCGAAGGCCCGGTTCAGGTCTTGGCACCTCATCCACAGACAAGAGGGAGCCACAGAGAAAGCTCGGTGGTTACAGCGAGGACTCTGCATTTAAACCCCACCTCTTCCACTCACCAGCCGTGGAGCCTGGGGCAGGTCAACTAACCTCTCTGTGCTTCGTCAGTGAGGTTGAATTCTGGCACCCAATGGATTCCAGGTGTTTATTAAATTGGAGGGGGGGGAGAGAAGAAAACCTGAAATCTGGAGGACTGAGACATTGCCTACTCGGGTTTGGTGACAATCTAGTCACTGGGCCTAGGGCACATTTTGGCCTGGGGAGTGGGCAGAGACTGGCACAGCCCAGCCCTGCCCGTGGGTGCCGGGCTCGGGGAGGGGGTGGCGGCGGCAGTGTCTCGGGGCCTGGCTGGGACACGCGCCGGCATGTGCGCGTGCGGCTGTGTGTGTTGCTGCAGCAGCTTCTATGCAAACATGTTAATTTGTTTTCATTTTGTGTTTTTTTTCCCTCGCAGGATAATTGGGTGAGTTTGAAGTCTTGGCGAGGCTGCTGATTATAGCTATTTGGGTGGTGCCCTTGCGGGGCTTCAGGCCCTGCCTCCTGCCTCTGGCGGTGAAGGCAGCATCTGGGGGTGTCTCAAGGGGTGCTGGGAGCTGCTGCTGGGTTCGGGGGGCTCTCGCTGGCTGGGGATGGAGAATGTGAGACACCCTGGGACCCATATCATGCTCTCTACCCAGACAACACCAGATCCCTGAAGGGTACAAATCCCACCCACAAACATCTTTTCTATGCCCTGTTTGCTGCAGTGGGGGGAAAAAAAGTGACATGGTTGCCAATATTAAAAAGAAAAGAAAAACTAAAATTTCACCCCCAAATTCTCCTTGTCTGGTTTGTCTTGAAAATAAACAAATGAAAACTGGCAGCTCTGGGACCACTGAGCCCACACCCCCACAAGGCTCAGTGAGGCACCTGCTTTCATTCACCGTGTCACCTGCTTGGCCCCGGTGGGCACCTGAGTTTTCCACCCTGGAGAAGAGCGTGCGCACACATACACGGGCACTGGGGTCACATGGTCTGAGGCTCAGACCAAGGCTCTGTCCTCAATAGCTGTGTGGCCTCGGCCAGTGTCCACCTTCCCGAGGCTCTTTTTCCCATTTGTGAAACTTGGGAGGATTAAAATTAAGATGGCTAAATTTTCAGGAGCAGAGTGGGGGCTTGGAAGGGTTGGCTCCCTTCTTGAGAAGAGGGTCGGCTGGCGTGAGAGCTTCCTGCTCCCCAGGTGTCCTGCACGTGACCCCATCCCGGGACAGGCAGCCTTGTCTCTGATCTACTTGTATCCATTTGGCTGGGAGGGGGACCAGGTCCCTGAGGCCAGGGCTGTGCCTTGGACTTCACAGAGCCTACCGTGTGCCACACTGTGACAAAGAGCTGGGAGAGGCGAAATGCTTGGGGTTCCGGTGGCGGAAGGCAGGGTACGGGAGCTGGAGGGGGGCTCCAAGCCCCACCGGGATGGAGGACAACCAGAGAAGAGAGGAGGTGGACTTACTTTGCAGAAAAGGTGCAGATAAGCATGGAGTGTGTGTGAGTGCGTGTGTGCGTGCGTGTGCATGCATGTGCGTGCGTACGTGTATGCATGTGTTGGGAAGGTGAACAATGAAGGCAGCCCCAGTGGAAGCCCCGGTCTGACAAAGGCACAGAGGAAGGAATGGCCTGGCCGGCACGGGCTGGGTGTCAGGTTGCTACAATATGCCATTGGAAGCCAAGTGGCCTTTGGGGCTGCCAGTGGTGTCCTGGGCCCCCCACAGCCCAGAGGGACTTGGTCAGTGTCTACAGTGGACAGCTGCCCAGTGGGTTGGGTGGAGGTCAGGAAGAGACTAAGGGCTGGGCCTTCCAGGAAACCATCTTCCCTGACCAGTCACTGCAGCTATCAGAACCTCAGTCTGCCTCTCTGTAAAATGGGGCTGCAGCAGGAACCCCATGAGACAATCCCTGCCACGTGTTTATGTTCCCAAGGCTTACCCCACACCCCCACCACCTGCACGCTGCCTCACCTGTCCTCTTACCTCTCCCGGGAGGGGGCAGGGGTGGCAGAGAGCCCAGGCCACGTTCGTGAAGCCTCAGCATGTGCAGGCTCTCAGCTCAGCATTCTACCCATGTCCCGGCACATCTCCAATGCAGGGACTCTATTCCATCCCCTTTGGAGATTGAGACGCAGAGAAAGTTTAGTGGGTAGGGCGGCCCTCAACAAGGTCCTGTCCTCCATCGTCACTAAAGCTATAGCGGCCAGCGCAGAGCCTGGCCAGGGCAGAGGGACAGAAGGGATGCCTGGTGCGTGCCCAGGGAACAAAGGCAGCCGACAGCCTTCCTAAAGCTACCTGGGCAGCTGAGACGGGCACTTCAGGCTGCAGCTCCGGGTCCTGGGACCCGAGACCAGCAGGGTCCCAAAGGCAACTCCATGGAAAGAAAAGGCTTTGAAGTTGACCAAATGCTGGCCCCATGAGCAGCTGTAATGGCCAGTCCGCTGTCCTGAGCCTGTCTTCACTGGTAACAGGACTACTGCCCTTGACTTCCCTCGGCTGGTGTGGACCCTCGGGCCAGGGCAAGCCCCCTCCAGCCCTAGCCTGTCTGCAGGCTGCAGGATGGTGGCAGGCAGCTACCGTTCCCGAAAACACTGATTGTGCACTAGGACTTTTAGGTTTATCGTCTCCTTTCGACCCCTTTACCTGCAGGGCTGGTGGAGCGTCTGGCCCGGTGCTGGTACACAGTAGGACTACCGCCAACCAGGTTCATGACTGCCCTTGGCTTCTCGAGCAGCCAAAGGTCCCAGAAAACAAAAGCAGGCAAATAATGGTGGAAGGTGGCGGTGGGGGAGAAGATGACAGGCTCCCTGGCTAGTCCCCCGGGGCTGGGGGCAGACCTCTGTGGAGGGCTCAGGCCTCCCTGGTCACACAGGGTGGCAGCTGGCAGCACCCCCTCCTCCCACTGAGCACCACACAAAGGGGCCTCTATTCCCTGCTCTGAGCATTTATCCCTGGCCGGCCGGGCCGCGCCGCCCTCTCCCCGCTCTGCTGGCGGCCCTGCCTGGCCCGAGCCTACCCGAGTCCACACAAAGGCCAGTGTGTCCCTGCCAAGCCAGCCCGGCCTTAGAAGACCCCGTCCACAGGGAGCGAGAGAGCTCAAAAGGGGCCTGGGGTGGGTTCATGCTGTGTGGCGAGGCCTCGTGTCCAGGCCGTGTTGGGGAGGTGGCTAGGAAGGCGTGAAAAAGATTTCGGAGCCGATGAACCTGAAGGTGGCTCCAGCTGCCCCTGGCTGTGCATGCAGCCTTCGGTCAGTTTAGACCTCAGTTTTTTCTCATCTGTACATTGGAGACGATGCCCAACTTTCAGGGCTGCTGGGGGCTCAGTGAGGCGGTGCAGGGGCTAGCACAAGGTCAGCACCTCAAAGCCAGATTAGAGGTAACTGGGGAAGTTCTGCCCTGGGGGCCTGCAGGCCCCTGCGGAGGGAGGGGGCACAGTGCCCCTGGTGGACCACTCCATCCCCCACTCTCCATCCAGCAAGGTCGTCCTGGCTGGTGCTGACCCTCGGTCCAGGGCGAGCCCCCTCCTGCCCCAGTCAGTCTGCAGCCCGCGGGATGGCACCAGCTACCATTCACGAAACACCGACCGTGTGCTAGGACCGCTAGATTTATCGGCTCCCCTCGACCCCGCTGCCACCCTGAGAGCGTTCGGCGGGGCTGACACAGTGGTGACAGGCTCTGCAGTCCAGTGAGCCAGGTCGGAATCCCAGCACCTCTCCCGTCCGTGAGACTCCTCACGCTCCCGGGCGGTCAGAAAGGCAGCCCGCTCTGGAACGGTCAGTACAACAGCCTGGTGAGAACAAGCTGCCGGCTGCTCTCAGCCCAGGGTACAGCCTGAACTCCTGACCACCGAGCTGTCACTTCCAGCTCACGGATGGGGAGACTGAGGCCCAGCTGGCAAGCCACGCCGTGCTTGGTGTGCAGGAGGAGGGCGAGAAACCCGCTGGATCACTCCAGGAGAGGGGCTCGGGGTTCGAAGCCCACCGAATCCAGTGGACTCTATCTGACTCCCCCTTTTCCGCTTGAGAGTTCTGCAAACGTATTTTGGCAGGGTTTTGCTGTTTCACAGCCGGCCTCGGCTCCGTGGGCCATGCGGCCTGCGGAGGGTGGGACGGGAGACCGGAGCCAGGAGCCCGACCCACCCCCCTGGCTGACCTCCAGGAGCCCTCACCCTGCCACACAAAGTCGCCCTCTTCTCTCTCCCACCCGCTCGGGGCGGCCAAGTGAGCAGCGGAATACCAAGTAATTAAGCCGGCGCACACCATCCGGGCGCCCAGGAACACTGTGGAGTTTCCCTTTTATGTTTATAGCAATTGTATGAAAATGTGCAACATGGAGCGGCACCAGCTGACAAATGAGACGAAACAGACAGGATTCCGGGCCGGCTTTTTTCCGGGCCTGATTGGCATTAATTGTGAGCGTTTACAAAGCACAACTCGGCGCCTGACATTTGCTTCAAGCGAACATTTCCTTCTAATAGTTTTAATGATTACAACGGGAGCTGGTGATCGCTGCCGGGCGGGGGACGGGCTGCCTGGGGGCCTGGTCTGGGATCCTGCCAGGGGTCTGACCAGTCTGTGCCCGCCTGGGTCCCAGGGGACATGCAGGAGGGCTGCACCAGGTCCTGAGCCGTGGGCACCAGGACCCCCACTTGGGGCCTGGCTGCCAGCACATGCCAATCTGTTGGCTTATAAACTGATGGGCAAACCCACAGGCACAGTGATCCTGGGCACAGACCTGGGGCAGAGGGAGGGAGGAGGCGTGGCTCCGAGGCTGGAGGGCCTCAGTTCCCTCATCTTAGGACATGAGGTAGGAAGGACCCCACAAACGCCAGCAGCTCTTTCTTTGCTAAGTGATCTTGGCCAAATCCCCTCTCCGCTCAGGGCCCATCCTTCTTCACCTATAATGTGAGCAGCAGGGACTTGGTCGGCCAGAGGCACACAGGTCAGCATTCCAGTCCCAGCTGCATGACCACGGAGGAGGCCCTTGATCTCTCTGAGCCTCCATTTTCTTCATCTGCAGAACTGGGGGTTCAAAATCCCCTCAGGCTGCAGACTGGTTCCTAGACTCCCACAGAAAGGGTGTAAAAACCCTGGATTTCTGGCCAGCCACAAGCCCGTGTCCCACGTCCTCCAGGAGGGTCTTCCAAACTCTTCACTCGCTCACATGGACTGAGTGTCCTCATGAGGAATACTGGGAGGACATCACCAAACAAAGCAAAGACCCTCCGTTTGGGGAAGAGACACGACAGATATAAGTGTACTTCGAATGAGCTATCCCATTGACTTATCCCCATCTTATAGAGGGAACAACTGAGGCACAGAGAGGGAGAAATGAAGTCACCCGGGCAATCGAACCCGGCAGGCTGCCTCAGAGGGGAGTCCTCTCAGACCCACCTGATGACCAGCCCACTCGGGTTTCTAAGGGCCTGCGGAGGGCTGACCCCTCGAGTGGGTCTCATCTGGGCACCGTGGCAGGAGGCCCGGACCACCAGGAAGAAGGGAATCTGTGAGGCCCTGGACAGCCCTCCTCTGTGGGCCCCAGGACAGCACTCTTTCCCACGTTTCCATCAACACTGGGCAGGGCCCACTCCGGGACGAGTCTTGCTGTAGAAGATGTGCAAACAGGATCAGGGAGGTGGCTGCGAAAGAACAGCGGGTTCCTGGACAGCTACACAGCACGTGCAAAGGCCCGGAGCTGTGAAAGAACTTGGGCGGGGGGGGGGGCGCTCAAAATGCTGGCAGTTTGAGGAGGCCATAGCCTTTCTTCAGCAGCCACCCCGGTCCCACCCAGGCCCCTGGCTTGGCCAGGCCCTCTCTGCAGGAAGTCCCCTGCTCTGCCTGGCTCCAGCCAGAAAAACCTTGGCAAATGTTTCTTTTGGAGTCAGTGTGGGGTGTGGGGCAGGGAGAAAATTTTTTTTAATGGGGATTTTTTTTTTCCCTTTTGCATATGGTGGCACAGATGGGCCCATGATCCATAAAAACTGTTTGCAATTAAACTCCCACTTTGCATGGCTGGGTTTGTCAGTCGTTTGAACCTCGAGTGTGGGGTTCCACACTGACGGGGAGCTGGGGCTCAGGGCAGGGCGGGGCCGGATTCTGAAGGACGGGCGGAGGCCCAGGAACCTGCTCTGGGCTTGGGGCCCAAGCCGATGCGGCGGCAGGACAGCCACGCCAGCTCCCTCTCTGGGCATCCCCCAGCCCTCGCCAGGAGTCGGGAGTGTGGCCAGGCAGCTGGGGTGGGGCTTGGCAGGGTTTCCCAGCCCGGCAGAGACTTGGCCAGGGCTTGGTGCCCCGGCTGTGGGGGTAATGAGGGGGGAGAGAGAGGAGCTAATCACCGCTCGGCCCTGCCAGAGCCTGGGTCTGGGATGAGCACAGGGAGGAGGGTGGGCGAGCAGTGTGAACCATGATGGGGGTCCAGCAAGCGGAGTGCACTGGCAGGTTCAAGGCTGAGGAGCCAGACGGTGCCAGGAAGGACCGCCAAGAGCCAGAAATGGCTCCTTCCCCGTCCCCAGGGGAACCGGCCCGGCCTCCTTATGCCTCTGTGCAGCAGGTAGGGAAATCAAGGCAGGCATTGAGAATATCTCAGGGGCCTGGACTTCCGCTGCCGAACCAACAGGCTCTCTGCATTTGGGAGCCTTTTCAGAGGGCTTCTAGAATAGGGGCAAGGGGCCTGCACCCCTTCTACTACTCTTGGCCTCAAAATGCCAGTCTGCCGCCCCAGCTGCTGCCCTGGGATGCTCACTTGTTTGGGTTAACAAATGCATCATTTGGCTTTGGGAAATCCTGAGATCGCTAATAATTGTTCCCTGATGAAAAGAAATAAGGCCCTGATACCCCCTTTCCCCCGCCCCTTCCAAGCTGGGAAAGAAAAGTCATAAAAATAGCTTGTTATCTCACCTATTGAGGCTCCGACTGGATGTTACTGCTAATTGGGTATAACATCCTTGTCTTGTTCTCTCAGAAGCTAAATCAAGAAAGCGCCACTGCTGCGAACTAATTATATCTCCGGCCTGCAGCCTGCAGCTTGTCTTTCCCTTTATTGAGTTAAAAAATGGTCACGAACCTTCATCTTTTATCCCCCCAAGCACCGGGTCCAGGCTGCCCGCCAGACGTGGACAGCACGGCAGGAAGGTCTAGGAGGGGCTTCGGGGATGGACAGCAAGGTGAGGCATGCCGGGGGGGTGGGGGGGAGCCTTGGCCCCTGGGGTCTGCCTGGCTCCCTCCCCCGGCCAGCACCCCAGGCCTCTGGCCTCTCTCCTCCCTGCAGCTGGGACCCCTGGGAAGTCAGGAGGATGGCTGGGCCATTGAGCATTCAGTCATTTATTCCTTCAACCCGCTCTAGGTACGGCTTCAGGTAGAGCGGGCGCAGCCCCAAGCACCGGCTAACCTCTGCCTGGGCTCGAGGGGATGCTGAAGAAATACGCCGAGATGGGATGGGCGAGATCTTTCTTCTGCTCCAAGAGCTACCACAGGTCCCTACCACGGAGTCCAAATGCCAAGACCAGCCCTGGCTCCTTCCACAGCAACCCACCCCCCCGCCCCGTGTCTCCATATTCCAGCCACATCCAGCCACATGCCGGTCCCTCAACCCACACTAGTCATGCCTGCCGGCCTCTGAGCTGCTTCTCAGGCTGTTCCTTTCCCCCAGAGGGGCCCCTGTCCCTTTCTTAGAAGACCCGGCCCTACCTGCGAGAAGCCCACCGGGCTTTAAGGCCTTCAATGACACCTTCTCCAGGAAGGCTGCCCTGTCTGCCTGACACTCTCAGCCCTGCTTCAGGCTGTGGTCCTCGAGACCTGAGTGTGACGGTCAGCTCAGCTACTCAGGGCATTACTCTCTACTGGCTCTGAGCCTCAGTTTTCTCATCTCTAAAATAGGTTAAGACTCCTTGCTAGAGGTGCTGAGGGGCACGTCACAGGTGCTCTGTGGGATGCTGAATGACAGAGTATCCCAGGACCAAGCTCTCGGGAAGAGCTCACTCAGTGCGGTTATTATTATGCAGACCGAAAGCATAATCGCCTGGATTCGTTCTGGAATCGCCTAGAACATTTGAAATGAGCAGGCACTGGGCCACACAGACATAGGTTTGTTAGGGCATTGGAGGAAGGGGACAGACTCTTACACCTCAACAAACAGCTCCTGTGACTGTTGAACAACCTATATCCTCAGGGAAGGTCCCCCAGTGGCCCTTATTCTGGTAGCATATGGAGATGGGCCGGAGTGGCCTCTGAGTTTGTCAAGGCCAGGCAGGCAAGCAGGCTTCAGCTCCCAGGCCCCACTGATGGATTGGAGCTGCCTGCCCAGAGCCCTGGAAAGAACCCAAGGTCAGGGGAAGAACTCAGCAGGGGAAGAGGGCAGCAATTGATTGGCGATGTCTGCCAAGGGCACAGCGGTGGAAGGCAAGCCAGGCCTGCCACAGATTTGCCATCCTTGACATTTTACAGAGGACGCAGCTGAGGCCGGGCTGGGGTGGGAGGTAACTTGCTCAAGGTCGTGCATAAAGAACACAGCTGGCCCAGAACTAGATCCCCTCAGTCCCTGCCCCAAGAGTCCTCCTGGGACAGTCCTCCCCCCCACCCGCAGCCTGGTACTCTCACAGGGGGAAGACAGACAGAAGCTTGCAGGGATAGTGAAGGGGGTTCTGTCGACCTGCCGCAAGGCTCTGGGCTGTCATTGTACCTTGCTGAGCCTCAGTGTCTTCATGTATACAACTGGGATAAAAACACCTTACCCACAGTCATATGGGGATTACATGACAGGCCAAAATGCCCAAGCAGGAAGCTTAGTCTGGAGCGTTTAGACAGAAATCTCCAAAGTCAGCAGTCAAAAATACCCCCTCCTCCACGGAGCCCTCCCTGGCTATCCCAGCCAGTAGTAATAGTTTCTACCTCTGATTTCCCAGTATGCTTTGAGAGACTGGGGCTCTGGAGGGCCAGGGCCATATCTGGCTTGTTCACTGCAGCCCCCCCAGCTCCGGGCACAACGCCTGCACGCTGTGAATTCTCGTACTATGGTGACGGGACCACTGCGCTGTGACGGTGTGTCTGAAGCCTCACCACCTTTTAAGGCAACTGGACTTGTTCATCTCTGAGTCCCCAGCACCTGGCAGGGAGCCTGGCACGGAGCTGTGATCTCTCTGAATGAATGGATGAATAAAGATTAAAAATAGCACTTCCTGTTTACTGCTCACTTGCTGTGGGTTACTGCCAAACCTTGCAGCTGCCCTCCCAGGCGGACCCCTGGCCCATCCGACAGATGAGGAGACTGAGGTCCCATGGATGCTGAGGGCCAGGGCCAAGCCCCAAATTGAGGACCGGGGACTGCAGGCTGGCAGGCCCTGCTATCTCCGCGCCTCCCAATGCCAAGCTCGGGCCTGGACCCCACGGGGCAGCTGCCCCTGCCTTGGCAGCGCGTCTCGGAGCAGACAGCTGGCGGCTGGACTAACCTCCTCCTCCGAGGGAGGCCCCCCTCCCCACAGACTCTGGGTCATTAAGTTCTGCATCATTAAGTCCCTGTCCCCAGGAGCCTGTTCGCAGCCAGCCTCGGCCTTCCCCCCTGACCTCCCAGGTCTTTGTCCTCTGCGCCCCCTGCACAATGGCAAGGGCTCCCGGGGCCCCAAACAGCTGCTGTGGCTGGGATGCTGGTTTGCTCTGGGGCCAGGGTGACTGGCTGGGGCCTGTGCCTGAGCCCACCCACTTCTGAAGGGCTCAGACTCACCCGAGTACGCTGCATACTCAAGCTCATCCCATCCGCAAGCCTGGGAGAAGACTACTATTACTTCCTTGAACAGATGAGAAGAGTGAGGCCCAGAGAGGTAAAGCAGCTGAGGACACACAGCCGGTGAGAGTGCAAGAGCCCAGGATTCTCTCCTAGTCTGCAACTCCCGACACAGGTTGCCAGACTGGCCTCTTCAGCACCCAGATCATAACCCACCCCCACCCCAGATGCCTTCACTGGCTTCAGGTTGTTCTGCCTCTGGACATCTCAAGTACTTAGTTCAGCACTCAAAGCCCTGCATACCCTCCCACTCTTTCTCCCTTTACCTCTGCCCTCTTATAAGCTCCCCTGACCTTTCTGGTCATGCCACTGAATCTCAAAGTCCCTCTGCCAGCAACATCATCTTTACTACATGCTGGCCAGATCCACCCAGTCCTTGGGCCAGAAAGCAAAAGCCTCCTCTGTCAGGAAGCCCTTCATGAAAAGCCTGGTTTTTCCCTCCTCCATGTCTCTCCTCCAGCCCTGCTCGGGCTCTGACCAGAATTCGAGTTAGTTGCAGACTCGTCTTCCTCCCCATGGAGGCTGTGGGCCATCTGATTCCTTAGAGCTTTGCCACCTGCACCGTGGCCAGCAGGGTGCCCTTGCCCACCCCAATGCCCAGCACCGAGTGGACCCAGGGGGTGGAGGACGGGGTGGCTGGAGCCCAGGCTTGCTCCTTCATCCTCCTCTAGCTGGCCGTGTTGTGCCCTGCACCCCCACTTCTGGACACCAACAGACTTTATACTTGCGCTACTTCCTGGCTTTGTGACCTTGGGTAGTGAAGTAACCTCCCTGTGCCTGGGTCCGCCCCCCCACCCCAGGAAAATGGGGGTGGTAGCAGCACCTGCATTTCTTAGGGCTATGACATCCACCCTGGGTGGTACCAGACAGGTGACCTCTCCCCAGAATGCTCGCCACTATTATTTGTCAGCACCCCTACCCGGTGGCCAGCACATGAATTTGGGGGTCAGAGAGACTCAGGTTCCAACCACTTACTGGGTATGTGATTCTGGGCAGGTGGCTCATATTCCCCAGGGCCTCTATTTCCCCATCTCTGAAATGGTACTAACTCCGCCCACACGAATGCAACCCGGATCCATCGCGGAACCGCTCTTTTGTTCGAGGCAGGCAGTAGGCACTCGGATATTTCTCAACTAACGAATCAATGGTCCAGGTGTAAGGAATCCATCCCCCTTCCAGCCTCCTCCCCGCCCACCCCAGCCTCCAGAATCCCCTTCCCCACCCCCAGCCCAGTGCAGACTAAAATAGTCATTAGGCAGATTTCAAAAGATGTCAGTAGCTTATAATTATAGTCGACATCCTTCTGAGATAAAAGTGATTACCTTGGATGCAAATCACTTAGCAACCAATCAGGGCGGTGGGCGGCGCCCGCGGAGGTGACCGGCCGGCGTGCAGCCCTCCGCCCGCAGTCCGCCCGGCACAGGCAGAGAAAGCGCACAATGGCTCTTGACACGCAAATGGGTTAACACAATAAAGGCGGCTCCGGCCGCTGCTGGGGGAGAGCGGCAATTCCCGGCCCGCGGGAG
Organism: Cryptoprocta ferox; assembly: GCA_028646485.1. Classification (NCBI taxonomy): domain Eukaryota; kingdom Metazoa; phylum Chordata; class Mammalia; order Carnivora; family Eupleridae; genus Cryptoprocta; species Cryptoprocta ferox. Next base: position 17,330,865 of record CM053566.1, on the reverse strand, counting down.
GTAATAAAGCGGCCCTTTTGTGCGCGCCTCCTCGTTCTCACCCCCGCCCCGAGCCCAGAGGAATCGCCGCCTGATTGAATTACGGTTCATGAATATGAGCTGCTCCGCTCGCTTCCTCCGGTTTGTGAGGGGCAGGAAGGTGGAGGGGACCAGGGGAGTTTGGGGAGGGGCCCCTGGCCAGGCCCCGGCCCGGAGGAGCTCAGATGGGAGCCACGTGTGCTCGCCACGTGGGGTGCCCTGGGGAGGTAGGTGGGAGACCCAGCGGAGGCAGCTGGAAGGGTCCCTGCCTACGCTGCAGTCTTTGATCTTTGGTTCCAGGAGGGGCAGGAAGAGTCATTCAAGGCCCTGTTCAGAGGATGAGGCCCAGAGAGGGAAAGCTACTCACCCAAGGTCACACAGCCAACAAGGGTGGACCCATTCCATAGCCTGGCTCTTAACCATGAGCCACTGCCCACCACTGGGGGTTAAGCAACGGAGCCCAGCCCCGCCCCCCCCCCCTCCGCCAGAGCAACTGTGACGCTCCGAAGGGATCGGGAATGGGCGAGCTTACATGGAATTAGACAAGTGATAAGGATTACTGGGGGGTGAGGGGAGGGAGCTAACCTTGAGAGAGGAGACTGCCCCGGGTTACCATCCCTGTTAAGGGAGCCCTGCCGGATCCTCTCCCCTGCTTAAACCTCTCCCATCTACTTAAGCCTCCGGGACACACCCACCCCGAGGCCACCTCCCCTCATTCAGCACACCCCAGCACTCACAGGCCACACCCAATGACCAGAACACTGGCACTCCTCTGCAGGGCAGATCCCTATTTATCCTGAGAGTCACCTTGTACCCCTCCTAGAGGGCTCTCTCAACCTCCAGGCTGGGTCAGGAGCCACATCTTCCAGAGTTGCCACTGCCCCATCTACATCCTTGACTACCCTACCAGCTGACTGCCTACCGAGAGGGTCCCTGCAGTAACTGGGTGAAGCCTCACCCCTCCCTGAGGGGAGCCCCAAGGGGCAGATGACAAGGAGCCTAGGGCCTCTCAACCCTTCCTGCCAGGCAGGCTTCATGTCGCACCTTCCTTCCCCCAGTGCTGGAGAAAAGGGGCGCCAGGAGTGAGGGGAGCAGGCTGTCCACAAGGCCCAAGCACAAGTTGCTACTCTGCTCAACACTAGCCTGTAGGTTAATGGGGAGGCAGGATTCACACCCAGGTTTCAGTGCGGGAAGGAACCCCGGTGAGGCCAGACTCCCTCCACAGCCAACAGCCCCCGACTTTTGCAGGGACCCCATCCAACAAGTGGTGTAGGGCCTCCCCTCCACCCATGGAACGGTGTGGGAAGACTTTGGACTCTGGAGCCAAGGCACATCGGAGCCAAACCTCTGCAGCCGACTGGCTGAGCACCTGAGCCTGTTTCCTCGTCTGTAAAATGGGCCACATCACACGAGCCACTCCAAGCAGTAACTGAGAGCCTATACAATGCCTGGCACGCAGGGAGACACTGGGTAAGCTGGCACTCCCTCCTGCTCGTCGCCTGGTGCTATTGCCAAGCCCAGGGAAGGGAACAGAAGGAATTGCCCAATTCTGACAGCCTTTCCCTCCGCTTTGGCTGTGGAAGTGTAAATACTCCACGGAGGACCTCCAACTGCCTGTGTTTGTGGAGCTCTGGCGTGCACTCCGGGTTTGTTTCTAAACTGGGAAGCTTCGAGAGGCAGTGCAAACAGCCCTTCTGCCCACCTCTCCCACTTCTCCCCCCATCTGCTGTTGCTCTGTCCTTGGAAGCCTGTGTGTTTAACGACACCATTTCAGCTGGAAATATCATCTCCCTGCCAAGCCCCCAAAAGCAGCTCCACTGATATTTATTGACCTGTTAATCTAGCTGGAGGGCCGGGTAGGAGGAGAGAAAAAATGCTGGCTGCAGAGAGACTAGGGCCTGGCTTCTCATAATGACCCCCACCCCCAGCACACACACACTTCCCTCTGCTCTCACCCCACCCCACGCTGAAGCAATGACACAGTTCTCTAACCTTTACCTCAAAATGTGATCTCGGCAGTTTCACCCACATCCGACAATGGTAGCAATTGCTGGAAGGAACTCAGAAGAGGAATCAAAGAACCAGCAGCAGGATACTGGCTAGGGGCGGGGGGGGGGGGGGGGGAGGGTGTCTCTGGGCCTTCACAAGGAACAGGGCCAGTGCCTGGAGGGTGTGGGGAAGAGAGGGCTGGTGCCTGACCCCCATCAAAGCTGGCCCCTGGCAGAGGCACACTTCATTCAGACCTTGGCACCGGCGGGTCTGACTTACTCTCCGTTCACTTAATGAGCACCACACTGTGCGTGTCAAAATCATCTTAAATGCCAAAAGTCGAGCGGGGCAGACAGGAGTTCAGGCTTGGCCAAGCCCTTCACCTTGGGGTTGTGTGGTAGGGGGAACCCCCGGACTTGGGGGGTGGCAGGCAGCAGCTCCCCTGCACCTTCCCTGGCTGGGGGAGCACACACTTTTTCCCAAGTGGAAGTGGCCTGTTTTAAGGCAGGGTCCCCGATCTCTCGGGGGACCCTGGGAACTTCAGCCTGCTGGCTGGGTGTATGGTGGGGTTCGAGGCTTTCCCAGTAGCATCTCTTGAAAGCATAAAGTTGCTCTCTTTGGCAGTCCTGAGCCCCCAGGCAGTGCCAGGCTATACGGGCAAAGCTGAACACCTGTCCTTGGGGGGAGGAGCATCAGCAGGGACAGCTGGCACTGTGCTTCCCTCCCCCACCTCATCGAAGAGCTGGGGATTTAGGTCAGAGGACTACAGTTGAGAGTGGGGGAATCTGCCTTCACCCCTCCATTACCCAAAGGCATCAGGTCTCACCGGGGGTTACCGCGACCCCGCCCCCTCCTGCCCTGGGTCAAGGAAAGTCGCGCTGCCCCAGCAACCGGTGTCGTCAGAAGCCTGGCAGTGACGTCACGATGTGGCCCCACTGGGGAACCCACCATGCTTGCAAGATTTTTTGAGGAATGAGGGCTGTACAGAAGACTCTGCTATGGTCTAGTCTTGGAGGGCACAATCCTCAAACGCAGCCACCTGCATGGCCAGGGCTCCACATCCCCCTCTGAGCTGATTTGTCCCCTGAGGATCTCAGAGGCTGCTTGGGAGAACCCCAAGGGTTCCAGCCCTCCAAGACGCGGGAGTTCCCGGGGAATTTTCGGATGACAGAGCTGCTACCTTTGTCTGTTGGCTTTAGGGGTGTGGTGACCTTTCCTCTCTGGCATACGCCTCGCCCAGGGCTCCGTGGAGTCCCCACAACCGGCTCTCAACCTCCACTCCGGCCGCTTGGCGGGTCTAGACAAGTTGCGGGTGAGAGGGAAACGGGGGGGTGGGGGGAGACAAGAAGGACCAATGCTTCAGGATTCCCAACAGCTCAGGGCCCCTTTATTTCCGATCCGACTGCCCAGACGCCGGGGAGTGCCCCCAGCTCCAGCCCGGAACCCCGCCCCGCGCAACTCACCAGATCAGCCAGGCCGTTGAAGGGCACCAGGTCTCAGCGGCGACGACTCTCCGCTCGCCGGGTCGCAGCCATGCAGAGGTGGCAGAGGTTGCCTGAGGGAGCCCCCCTTGGGGGCCGATGCCTCTCTCCGGGTGGAAAGGGACGCTGTCGGTGACGGTGATCCAGGCACCGGCCCGCGCCGTCCGAAGTCGGCGGTGGCGGGTCTCTCGGCTCAGCGTGGGTCGTGCCCGCCCGGGACCTGGGCCGTGCGGACGCTCAGGAGGCGCATCCTCGCCGGGGCCTGTGCTCACCGCGTCCGGCGGGCGGCGCTGCGCCTCCCCTCGGGGTCCTGCTCAGGGCTGCAGCTCGGCCCGCGCCGCTCCCCGGGGCGCCCTCTCCGCCCGCGCCAGGAGCCGGGCGGCCGCGGCCCCTCTCGCCGGCCCCAGCTGCAGCCTGTCTTTGTTGCTTCCTCTCGCTCGACCGCCTGCCCGCGGCTCGCAGCCCCCAGGTCCGCCCGGGGGCGGGAGGGGGTCGTCTCCTCCGGGGCTGCACGCACCTGCAGCGGCCCCGACTCCTCGCCGGGCATGCACCGGCCCCCGCAGGTTGCAAAGAGCCGCGGCGAGAATGCACCGGCCCCTCCTCCTCCTACTCCAAGCCCTGGGTGTGGGGGGAGGGGAAGCTGGAGAGCAGCGGCAGCCGCGGCGGCGGCAGCGGGCGGCGGAGGCTCAGATGCAGTCCCGGGGGCCTCGGCGCCGCGAAATAACTGGTCCGGGTGGCGCAGGGCGGACGTGGGAACGGCCAGGAGGACGGTACACCGGGCGTGCGAGCTCTCGAGCTGCAGCAGGGGCGGCGCGCGCCGGGCTCTCACGCGCCCATGGCCCCTGGCGGCGCGCAGGGGCTCCCGGGGCCTCAGTCTCGCGCCGCCTGGCGCGCGCCGGCGCCTCGCCTCGCCTCAGGCCCGGGTGCCGCGCGCAGAGTCCCGCAGGCGGCGGGCCCGGCTCTTCACCTCCCCCGGCTGGAGCACGCAGCCTTTCCGCGGAGCCGCTTGCCCAGCAGTCCTGCCCACTGCTCCGCTCCGGCCCGACTGACAGGCGCGAGCGCCGGCAGGGGCCGCGGCGTCTCGGCCCCCTCCCGCCCCCTGCGATCCAGCCCAATCAGCGGCGGCCGAGAGGCGGTTACCAGGGTGACGCGGCACCGCGTCCTGCGGGGGGCGGGGCCGGGGGCCGCCACGCGCGCTTTTCGCGGCAAAATTCAAAGGCCGGCAGGGCGGCTCTCCAACCTCCTCCCCCAAGCTGGGGTGGGGCGGGGCTTGCCGCGCGAGGACTGCAACTCCCGGGGTGCAGCGCGCCGGCGCCGGGCGGAGGGGCCCCAAGTTGGGGCGCAGAGCGTGCTGGTATTTGTAGTCCCTTTCTCGGGACCCGGGAGTGGAAAAACCGGTATCATTTATGGAGCACATATTTGGGGCAAGGCACTGTGCTAAGAGCATTATATGCCTTGTTTCATTTAATCTTAGAAACAATCCTATGAGGAATTAGTTAAGAATAATAGCAAGTTAACTCTCACTTAATGAAGTACTCTCCCTAATCTTCACAACAACCCTTTACAAGGTTGGTATTATCATCCCTATTTTACAGATGAGAAAAAGGATATGGTGGGTACTATTATTATACTCCCTACTTATAGAGGAAATTGGGCCTCAGAGATGTGAAGTGACATGCTGTCCTGAGTGTTTTGGACATAACCCCAGGCATATTTCTGGCAGTGAATGATTTGGACATAACCCCAGGCATATTTTTGACAGTGAATGATTTTTGGCATCCCATTTGAGATCTGTGGACCGCTAACTATAAACCCAGGTACTGTGCTGGGCTCTTTACAAGATCCACCTCATGGTATCCACACCACATATATGGGAGGCAGGCGCTGGTCTTCTCCTTCACCTAACAAACAGGGAATCTGAGGCAAAGTATCACCTGGTGCCTGAATTTTGAATCCATCAAACTGTACTGCATCTTGCCTTTTACTTTCTAGGCAGCCCCATAGGTTCTCAAGGGGGTTTGATAGCCCACGGGTGGCCTCCTTAGCACTCCCATTTTACAGCTGGAGAAGTTGAGTTCTGGGAGGGACAGTTCTCCCAGTTGCCATGTGTCCATCACACAGCAAGCTAGGGAGCCAGCTTTCCAAGGAAAGACTTCAAGGTCCCTCCAGAAATGCAAAGCCGCAGCCGACTGCTGTCTGTGTGACTGCGGCACCCTCAGGCTATGTCTGTGTGACCCCTTGGAGTCCACGGAACTTGGATGGGATTCCATCCCTGTCCTTGTGAGCTGTAGGTTTTGGACATTTATCTTCGTGGCTCTGTGCCTCAGTGTCTTGTCTGTTTACCATAATTCCTGTCTTAGGGGGTTCTTGTCTGGACAAAAAGTTATTGCTGGAAAGGGTTCAGAACACACTAAATGCTTAATAAATGCCAGCCGTCGTCATCCAGACGTGGAAGGCTTTGAAGCCCCTGGTGAGCATACCCAGTAAGATGGGCTGCTTATAGTCAGGCCCCTAGCCTACTTTTAGGATCCAACCCACCCCCTCCCCAGAAGTTGGGAGAGGCGCCCGAGGGGGAGCTCCAGGGCCCGACCAAGTAGGCCACCTGCCGCCTTATCTAGGGCAGGAGCTGGCCCTGTTTCTGGTCCTCAAGCGGCTGCCGCGAGCCCCATTCCCAGTAGCTCCTGGCTTCAGTGCCCTGCTCTAGTTCTCGAGGGCTGACCCACCCAACCCTCATGGAATTGGAGTGGGGGCGGGGATTTACCTGGGAACGTGATCCAACCCCAGCTGCTTCTGCACAGTCTTGTTCCAGGGGCCAGCTGCCAGAGCCGCCAGTGACATCTGGGCAGGTTGCCTGGGCAACACACTGGGTGGACCCGGGGTGTGGACAGGTGGGGAGAACACGGTGCAGTACTCAAGCCAGGTACAGGGAGAGGGACAGAAACAACCAACCAACCAACCAACAAACAAACCTGGGAGGAAAGAGAGGAAGTGCAGAGAAAGGCTATGGGGCCACACCATCTATTTTCCAAAAAGTTTGGGATTTTTTTCCATGGTAGGTTACCATGACCTGACACCTACTATGTGCAGGGCACATGCTCAGGGCTGTTTATATCACTTTCTATCTCCTCTTTCCTTCATGGCAACCCTGTGAGGTCTATTCGATTACTATCCACATCTTACAGCCGGGGAAGGCCATGTGACTTGCACAAGGTCACACAATGGCAGAACCAGGTCCCGAACACCAGAGCCCCTGAACTTGATTTATTGCACCCTGTGCCGGCCACTAATTGACTGGCTGTGGCCTTGAGGGCAAGTTTCCTCTCCTCCTCTGGACCTCAGTTTCCTCTGTTGTAAAATGGAGGGTGGGGCTTATAACTGAGCCCTACCAATCAGGGTCTCTGGAGCGGGCACCCCCTCCCTGACTCAGTAGCCCCCAAAGGTCCCACTGTGGTTCCAACGTGCAGCCAGGGGTTTAGTGGTTCTCTAAAGGCCCCTCCATCTCCGAAGATCTGTGAGCCCACGATGTGCTAATGGTGGGATTTCAGGCAGCAGTGGGCTGGAAGGCCCGTGTATAGGCGGAGAGCTCAGTCTTCCAGGTTCCTCTTACGCCCCTCCAGGCAGGTGACCGGCCTCATAGATGCTCAACCTCAGGTCTTCACGTACACCCTCCCATACTCACAGTGCCTACCTCCCTGAGGTCAGGCCCTCCCGTCAGTGTCCCCTGGCCCCCCAGTTCCCAGCCTTGATCCAGCCCCTCCCCCTTGCTATTGGTCACATGCAATAACCCTGCATTATGTGAATGGAGACAGTGTCAAGATAGATTTGCCACGGTCCACAGAACCAACAGGCGGGCCAGCACTTGAATGCCGGCTCCAGAGAGGGGTTCAAGAGGCCCTGAAGGGGTTGGGGGACAGAGCACCTCAGCCCTCGCTGCTCCTGTGGACCTCCTGTATCCCAGCCTTGCTGAAATACCTGCATAGCCTCTCAGGTGTCTAACTTCCAGATCTTTACCCATTCTGACCCTTCCACCTAGACTACCCTCCCTCCAGGTAGGTGACTCTCACTCTTCCTTCAGACTTCAGCTAGGGTGCCGCCTCCTCTGGGAAGCTGGAGAGCTCCCCCCTTCCTAGATGTATGCAGCCTATTTTATAATGGCCCACTTATTTGACAGTCTTCCCCACCAACCTGAGGGCTCTGTGAGGGCAGGAGCTCCATTTGAACTGCTTTTGCCCCAGCACAGGCCTGGTATTCAGTCGGCGCTCAATAAAGTTTTGTTGCGTTCATCTCTGAACCAATGCATAAATGTGGCCCAGGTGTTGTTTTGTTCTCTTGTAGTGGAGAAGCAGGGAGAGGAGGACGGAGTGGCATCAGACTGACTGCGTCTGAATCCTGACTCTTCGGATTACTAGCCATGTGACTCATCTGCTCTGTGCCTCAGTTTTCCTCCTCTGTGAAATGGGGTTAATCGCCACATAGGTATTGCTCAAGGAGTCCGGAGCCTGGAACTTTTGTTCACACTTTTCCATATATGTAAGGTTAAGCATGCCTGTTCCCTCTTTAACTCTGCTTATTCATTCATTCATTCATTCATTCAAAATTTCCTAAGTACCTGCTCTGTGACAGCCACTAGGGATTCAGCAGTAATCCAAACAGTCCTTGACCTTGTGGGGCTCAGGTTTCATGGGGGGACAGATAAGTCAGTTAGCAGTTATCACCCAGGGTAACAGGAGGGAAAAGCACAGAGCAGGCACCTGATCCAGCCGGTGGGCTGGTGATGGTAGAAAGGCTGATCAGCAGCCCCGTGAAAAACAGGTAGGAGGTAGCCAAGGGAAGCTGCGAGGGAAGAGTTGTCCTGGCGGAGGGTATTGCCAATGCAAAGGCCCAGTGACCCAAGTGAGGGGCGGGGAGTGTCCCAGGAGTGGGGGGTGGGGTCTAGAGGCTGAGCTGGGTTGGGGAGGGAGGCAAGCGAGGCAGAAACTGAGCCTTTGTCCCGGTTGGGGGAGCAGGCCTGCCCCAGCCTCCCTCCTCAGCCCCCACCTGCCTCACCTGCCCTTGTTGCCATAATCTAGGCCAGAGCCTGGAGGGAGCCGAGCCCCCATTGGTGCACACCACGTAGGTTTTTCAGAGATAATTTAATCAGAGCTATTAATAAGCAGAAAAGAAAGAGCTCTTTATGCTCCTCCTGGAGAAAAGGGGAAAGAAGAAGCACGTGTAACCTTGTTATTCACGCAGCCCTGCCCCCCAGTACCTAGAGTCTCCCTCTAGGGCAGGCCCAGGGAGATGGGGCTGGGAGCCCGGAGGAGGGGGTGCTGAGGAGGCCCAGGTAGCCCTGGGGACTGGCCCCTGCCATGCTCCCCTCGGGCCACTTTGGCATCCCCTTGATTATTTGCAGGTGCCAAACTGTTTCCCACCAAGGCCTTTGCCCAGGCTGTGCCCTCTGCCTGAAGCACTCTTCCTTCTGCTCTTTGCAGTATCACACTGTAGGTCTCAGCTCAAATGTCACGTCTACAGAGAAGCACTTCCTGACCACCCCATCCGCATTACTCCCCCTGCGGCACCTTCCTTTGCTTTCCCTCCTCAGCACTGATTACTGTCAGCAACTCCCTGGGCCCTTGTGGGGTGACTGTTTCTCTCCTGTCTCCCTGTCTTAGATTGTCGGCTCTGGGGGGAGGGGGAGAGGAGGACTCTTTGTCATCATCAGTACTGGATCGCCAACACGTTGCATAATCGCTTGCACGGAGTAGGTTCTATGTCGTTGTTTTGTCGATGGAATTGGGGAAGGTTCAAGATGCCTGGGGAGTTGGGATAGCAGCCAGAAGGCGGTGGGGTCCCCTCCACCTGGCAGAACCCAAGAGAATCTGGGAACCGGTAAATCCCCGGAGAGGGGAAGGCACATGCTCAAAGCCATGCAGGTGGGCTAGGGCCAGAGGTGGGACTTGAACCCAGAGCCCTCTTGGGGCACATGGTTTCTTTTGAGTCTCATCTCACACACCAGCTCTGTGTTGAGGAGGATTCTGAGGCGCCCTCACCCAGGCTCAGAAGGGAAAGAGGGCTGCACTGCCATCGATTAGTGATGTCTGCTTATTCTGGGGTTAGCCGTTGGGGAACCAGCAGCACAGGGGCTATGCCTATGAGAGGGGGTGTGTTGAAAGAGCACTGGACTGGGAGTCCGGGATTTTGTTCTTTCAACCAGCACCACCATCTTATCATGTGACCTCTCTAGACAAGTCAGGCAGCTTCCCTGGGCCTCCGTTTCCTCAACTGAATGTTGGGACTCTACTTACACTGGCCTTGCCTATCTCGAGGAAGGACTATAATGAGAAAACAGATATAACATTTCCAAAAGCCTAATGGGCTCTACCCACAGTCAATGATTATTACTGTAAAATACAGTGACACCAACAGTAATAATTCCCCACTACGGACCAGGCACCACCCCCAGGTACTTCTCATACATGATCTGTAAACCTCGCAGCAAAACCCAGGAAGGTAAACCACTGGCCTGTGTTATGGACATGGACCCTGAGGCTGGCATCAGTGGCCTTGCTGGAAGGGGGCAGAGAGCTCCTGGGTGGGCGGCACCAGGATTTGAACCCTGATGGGTCTGTGTGATAGGCTTCTGCCTTGGCTGGAGGCCTGAACAAACAGGAAGCAGCGACCGGATGTGGAGGTGGTCCCCACGACCCTCTGCAAGGTCGATCTCTGCTCTTCTGGCCAGCTGGGCCCGGTTCTCCCAGGCTCTGAGTGGCAGGGAGATTTCCAGGGGATTAAACCCAGCCCACCCCGCCTCCCCTCTGGCCTGGAAAGGCCACCAGGCCCTCCCAACCCCGCCTGGCAGATCTCCTTTTGTACAAAAAGTTATTGACTTATCAAGGTTAAAATACATTCAGTGCAGGCCAATAAAACAGGGATACCGCTGCATCCCGGCTGTCATGTGCAGCCTGGTTTTCATGGCAACGGGCTCTCTTCTGCACATGAAACGGTTCAGTTGTGCAAAGTTCAGGCGTTACATAAACAGGGAGTTAACAACAGCAGCAGAAATCAATGTCTGGCCAGGCATGGCCTGGGGAGATAGCATTGATTGGGCCTTACGTTGTCGATAGGCCAGGTGCCTGCTTCCTGCCCGGTGGCCTTGGGCTCCCTCCCACAGCCCCGGCCCCTGGCTCAGACCCAGAGAGCTCCAGAAAGGTGCTCCACCCTTGCCCCAGAGCCCCTTTCTGGCAGGGATCCAGCAGGGAGGGGATCTGCGAAGCTGTCTGCAGCTGTTTTGTAAACCATTATATTGCTCAGAGATGCCATTCCCTTGCCTTAAAATAAGTTCACGCCATTGTTAATAGAAAAAGCAGTCCTTTGCCTATTGAGCCACCCCTGTGACTAGGAACAAACCCACTGCCTCTATGTTTAGCCATAAAAACCCACCCATTTGTCAAGATGCGCCCCAATTGGGTCAAATAGATCAGGATACAAAACCAAACTGGCTGTGTACCCTTCAGTAAGTCACTTCGCCTCTCTGAGCCTTGTTCCTGTTTTCTAAAATGGCAAGAATAACAGCACCAGCTTCCTGGGGTTAGGGAAGAAGAAATGAGGGGACACATGTGAGGCCCCTAGCTTAGGGACTCTGTTGGGACGCTAGCCCTCTTGTGTCTCTCTTCTGCTATAGATCCCAGACACCTAGACGAGGCAGAAAAAAAAACCAGGGAACAAGGAAGTGATGTTTGGGCTCATATCCCAGCTCTACTGCTAGCTGTGTGACCTTAGGCCAGTCACTTCATCAACCTCAGCCTTGGCCTTCATTCCCTTTGTACAGCATGGGGAAAGTGCCTTCGCAAGAGTGAAGAACAAAATGGACTCAATGGTCTGGGCACCCAGAAGGTGCCTCGGAAAGATTTCTCGAATCAGATCCTTCCTCCAGTGTTCCACTATCAGATCTACCCACCCTCACAAAATGGAAGATCTCACGAGGTTTCAGGAAAGGAAGGGGTTCAGAGGAAAGAGTTATCCGTTCCATTTCCCGGAAGGGACTTAGGATGGGTTTGGGGGTGCTTCTAGCCACACTGGGTATGGCACAGACACCCAGCACACTGGCTGAAATTCATGCCTCCTTCCACGGTGTGGAATGGACGCTGGGAAGCAGAGCCCAGCAGGAGTATGAAGCTTGCAGCTACATTTCCAGGCATGGCCGAATGAGTAGCTTTTGCCAGTGAGATGTGAGCAAGCATAGTGTAAGAAGTGATTACGCCTCTTGTATCATAACAACAAACAAACTGAACGCCAGTTTTCTCTTCTGCTCCAAGGTAGACAATTGACCTTTCTAGGGCGGAGCGGGGCCAAAAGATGGATGGGGCCTGGGGCTCTAGATCACTTATGGAGGAAACTTGCCTACTTGTTGACCAACAGCACAAGCTTTGGACTGTTATGTGAGAAATGAACGTTTATTGAGTTGCACCATTAAGATGCCAGGGTCTGTTTGTTACAGCTGCCGTGTTGCTGTTACAAACTCACAGGACTTCCCAGGAAGGACTCAGAATACATCCCTCCCCCCCTCCCCTAAACACATATACAACAGCATGGTCCTCTCCAAGTCACGGAATTTTACAGAGTTGAGAGGGGACCCTTATTTAATAAAGCAAGTACAGTAAAATATTAATGGTAGAATCTAGGTAGTGGATATTTATGTGTTCACTGTAAATGTCTTTCAACTTTGCTGTACGTTTGAAATGCTTTTTAATAAAATGATCGGATAAATATCTATTCCTATATTTTCAAAATCCTTCTAGGAACCTCAGGGTTTTAGAAAGATGTGTCAGGGACTACTAGTTATGGTGGGGGTGGGTGGGCAGAGGAAGCTGGAAAAGGGAGAGCTCTGGGGTCCACCCTCCCCCCTCTGCCCCACCCACTTCAACTACAGCAAGGCCAACTTCATCTCTTTTTCATATTGGAGTTCAGCATGTGATTTAATTTGAACAAAAGGTTTCTGCTGTTCCAACAACAAAAGCCTGAAAACCACCAAGTTCAATCCTCTCGTGTTGTAGATGGGGAAACTGAGGTTCAGAGAGAGGACCAAGTTATACAGTGAGCCAGCAGCGGGACTGCAATTCGAACCCAGGTCTCCTGGTCCCCAGGACAGAGTCATTCTCCATGGCTTCTTGGAGGTTCTCTGGGGGTCCCCACCTTGGGGGCTACTTAGAGGCAAAGAGGGCGGTGCGGCACCAGGCAGGACTCCTTTGCACCCTGCACCCTCCATAGGATTACTATGCTTATTTCGCAGAGGAGAAAACCAAGGTCCAGAGAGGGGAAGTGATTTGGCCTAGAGAGCATCTGAGAGCCGTCTGCCTTTAGCCGTCTTATATGTTGGGTTCCAAGGTATTTGACCAAATGTTCTGCAGGTAGGGAGGGACTGCTTGGGAGGTGGCAGAGATGGGTACTGGAGAGGACTTCAGCAAGGCCAAGAGTTTCCTGGAGTGGGACCCTCCCCCTCCATCCTAGCGCCACCCCCTTCTCTCTAGCTGCAGTGAGAAGATGGATGGGAGGAGGCAGGCCTGGGACAGACCACTCAGGAATGATGGATTTGGGCCCCGACCAGAAGCCCCCGGGGTCGCCTGGAGCCATGGGCAGAGGGGAGAGGTCATCCAGCCAGGGCAGGTGGGTCAGTAAGGAACAGGGATAAGGGTCAGCTTAGAGGTCTGAGGGCTAGTAATGGAAGCGCTGGGGTATACTCTACCCTTGGAACTCCTCTAGTACTAACTGCCCCCATTCATTCATTCATTCATTCTACTATTCCTGTGTGCCTGGCCTGGGCTTGGCACTGGAATTCCCAGATAAATGGGCACCATTCCTGCAGGGAGAGGGGCAGGAGGGAAATGAACAGTGTCACCTCACCCCACTAATGATCAGTCACATGTCTTGGGTTCCCATCATCCCTCTTTGCTTCGGTTTCCCCATCTGGAAAATGAGGATAACTTCAGTTCCAAACTGACAATGTGTGTGATGCACGCGGCACAGAGCTTCGTGTGGAGAAATGGTGACTCTCTTCCCCAGACTTCCAGTTAGAAGAAAAGAGACGGGTCACTTTACCCCATCTGGACCGTTTCAGGGAAGATGAGCAGGGGTTCAAATCCTGACTCGGCATAGTAGCTGTGTGACCGTGGGCCAAATCACTTCCCCTGGCTGGACCTTGGTTTTCTCCTCTGTGAAATAGGCATAGTAATCATAGTAGCTGCCGTATCTGATAGTTATGAGCTTTCAGTGAGTTAATACATGAAAGCATAGGGGCACCTGGCTGGCTCAGTGGTGAAGCCTACACCACTTCTGATATCAGGGTTGTGTGTTCAAGCCCCACGTTGGGCGTGGAGCCTACTTAAAAAAGATATAGAGAGAGAGATAGGTAGATAGATAGGGCCGCCTAGGTGGTTCAGGCAGTTAAGAGTCCGGCTTCTATTCAAGTCATGATCTCACAGTTCGTGAGTTCGAGTGCCGTATCGGGCTCCGCTCTCCTCAGCACAGAGCCTGCTTCGGATCCTCTGTCTCCCTCCCTCTCCGCCCCCTCCCCCACTCAGAAGCATGCTTTCTCTCCCTCTCACAAATAAACAAACACTTAAAATATATAAAAGAACAGTGCCTGGCCCACAGCTAACACTCAAGTCAAGGTTAATCTTTGCTTTTAGTGCTATGACGGACCCTGGGTCTATCAGAGCAGTGATAACACTATTGGTGACCCTTAACCTAGTGCTAGAGGAGAGCTTGCAGACCATCTAAACCTAGCCTGGTGCCTGTATGCCAATTCTCACCCATCTGGAGGGAATGCCTGGAGCTCTGGCTTGGATGGGTTTTGCCATCCCCTCCAGGCTCAATGAGAACGGTGCTGCAATCGATTAGCAATGCCTGCTGTGGGCAAGGGTGGGGGCAGTGACCAGAGGCAGGCCTTCTATTAGCCATTCCCTTGCTGGCCCAAGCCCTCCCCTTGTACAGATAGGGAAACTAAGGCCCAGGGAAGAAAACGAGACTTGCTCAAGGCCACACAGGCGGTCGCAGACAGGGCTCTTGTGCCTGCCTTCCCGATTCCTCGTTGGGCCCTGGTCTATGTCATTTAATCCTGTGGAGAAAAGTCATTATTTCTCCATTACATTTCTCAGCCTGTTTTCTGGAAGGGAGTTAATTGATTTAAACTTTTCCAGGATGATTCTCCCTCCCCCGCCCCTCCCCTGGGCCCCCCCGATTCTATTATTGCTCTGCCTCTCGGAAATGACTAGATGGCATCTGTGAGGACAGGCACAGAAGTCTCTAGGCAGGGCCTCCAAGCAGGTGTGAAGGGCGTGGACCTTGCCCGGGGCTGGGTCTTCCGGGGACCCCCACATTTAATGACAGAAACTGTCAGGATTCGAGTGTGCGGTGTTCCTAATCTTGAGAATGGTTACGAATTGTGTGCTAAGCGTGGCTCTGAGCGTTCATTGGCTGGTCACATTTACCCAATTTACAGGAGAAACCAAGGCATAGGGATGGTCCCAAAGCTGGGATTCAAACCCAAGACCGCATTGGCTCCAAATTCTTTGTTCTTTACTGTTTGTAATCACTGCCTCCTTGGCTCTGTCAAAACCCAGTCACCCCAAGTGCCCTTTCAGATCCTCCCTCCAGACCTGTGGGCTTGGCTGAGGGGTGATCACTGACACCCCACTTGATGGATATGGAAACTGAGGCCAAGCTGGGGGGTGTGGGGATGGATCCCGAGCCACACGGCAGGTGGGCCAAGGCTCTGTCTTTGTCTGTCCCTGTGGGATAGAAGCAGAGGCTTGGAGTCGGGCTGGTGTGGCCATCTTCCTGGCTGATTCATCTTCCAAGCTGAAATATTTATTTACGCACCCCATTTAATCAGGATATGCCGTAATTAGCGGCAGATTTGTGCCTCCTGCCTGCGGTATTATTTATTTCGGGTTCTGGGCGGCCACTTCCCTGGGCCGAGTGTGCACTGGGCCTGGATTTCAATCAGATGGGGCCATGGCAGAGCTGTCCCGGGGGACCTCACGGTGGCAATGCCCCCCTCGGAATGATAAATGAGCCCGCAGACAGCAGAAATGTGCCCAGCTGCTCTGGGGGGCTGGCGTGCGCGGGGTGGGGAAGGCATGCTCTCACCAGTCCCACGATCCTGTCACCGAGGAACTCCCCCTCCCCCCAGTGCCAGACAATAGCCTGGCATCCCCACCCTCAGAAAGAAACAACCAAGAGAGAGGGCTCCATGGGGGCCCCACTGCTGTCCTGCTTCTGGAATCCCAAGGCTGGAAGGAACTTGGAAGGGCCACCTGTCCCTACTGCTGTTTTGGTTCACATTTTCATCTCGGCATCTCTTGGCCTTGACTGCGGGGAACACACTCCTCTCCTCGCAGCCCCCATGGCTGGGAAGTTCCTTCTGCTGTTTAACTTTAGTCAAGGCAAGAGCATGTGCGCCTCTGTCCCCTGAAAGTGACCCCACGAGTGCCACCGTCTGCGTGGTCCAGAAGGAGGTGGAAGATCCAGGAAGGGTGGGGAGTGTGGTGGGGGTTCTTTGGGTGTTAAAGGGAGTGGAATAGAAATAAAAGCTAAGGCCTTTACCTGTGTTTGGGTGAGTTTCTTAACCTCTTGGGGCCTCTGTTTGCTCAACTGTATAATGGGGATAATAGCAAGAGTTACCTCCTATGATTGCTACGAGGATTCAAAGAGTTAATACACTCAGTGCCCCTAAAAAGTACCTGACACACAGCAGGTGCTCAAAAATCATGCACTAGTATTATTATTTGGTGGTTGATTCTTAACACGAACAGGGCACGTCAGATCCACACCATTTTACAGATGAGGAAACAGGCTGACGTCTTACCCACAAGATGGCCCTCATCATCCTCGTTTTCCAGATGGGGGGACCGGGGTCTGGAGCACCAGGGGGCCCCTCAAGGGCTGCCTCCAGCATGGTGAGGGTTCTGGAGGTGGTCCCCTCCCTCGCTTTGTCCTGGGACCCATCTAGAAGGCGGGGACATAGGTACTGACCTCGCCGGGCGCTTTGGGAACCAAGTGAAGGCATCTACAGGAGGCACCCAGCATGGGCCCGGCAGGGAGAGAAGTCCAGACTGGGGTTGGAGGCTCGTCCTCCAGCCACAGAGGAG
>CM053566.1:17211692-17314150 GCA_028646485.1 Cryptoprocta ferox | reverse complement strand
CCCCCCCGCCCCCCCCCCCCCCCCCCCCCACCCCCCCCCCCCCCCCCCCCCCCCCCCCCCCCCCCCCCCCCCCCCCCCCCCCCCCCCCCGGAGGGACTGCTCTTGGGTCTCATTTTGCAGATAAGGAACCTGAGACTCAGGGAGGAGAGGTGACTTGCTGGGGGCTCTGGGAGGGCCCCTGAGGCCCACGTCCACCAAGCTGGTCCAGAGCCAAAGTGTCTTTCCTGTGTGGCCTTTGGCGAGTTACTCAACCTCTCTGAGCCTCCCTTGCCTCAGGTGTCATAATGGGAATACTACCTATGCAGGGATGGGCGTGGGGGAATTGTGGAGTGAGCATCGCCCCGCTGCTCAGAGGATTCTGATCTTGAAACTGAACAAAGGAGTTTGGTGGGGGAGGTCCCTTCTGCATCTGCGCCCTGTTCCTTCTCACTTTTCCCAGGCTCTTCCTTCTGCCTGAAATGCCCTTCCCAGCCCCCTTTCCAGGCTAACTTCTCCTCATTATTTGGGTCCCATCTCAGTTGTCACCTCCACCAGGAAGCCCTCTCACTGCCCCTCCTCTACATACGGAGTGAGTCTCTTCTGTGCTTCCCCCTAGCCTGTCCTTGATCACATCATCCTCACTGTTAGTTCTGTGGGGGCAGGGACCCGGATTATCTGGTTTGCACCGCAGACCTGGCATCCAGCGTGGGGCCTGGCACGTGGCAGGTGTTAATAAATGTTTGTTTGATGACTGACTCACTCACTGAACGACTGAATGAGGGGGAATCAGTTAATAGAATTCACTGGCATGCTTCTATGGCTTGACTGCGTGTCTCCCCCTAAAACACACATGTTGAAACCCTAATGCCCAAGGTCACGGTATTGGGAGGTGGGGACTTTGGGAGATGAAAAGGTCCTGGGGGCAGAACCTTCAGGAATGAGCTCCATGCCCTTATAAAAGAGGCCCCAAGGGGCCGCTGGGTGGCTCAGTCAGTTAAGCATCTGACTCCTGATTTCCGCTCAGGTCACAATCTCCTGGTTCCTGAGTTTGAGCCCCTTGTTGGGGAATGCGGAGCCTGCTTGGGATTTTCTCTCTCTCTCTCTCTCTCTCTCTCTCCTCTCTCTCTGCCCCCTCCCTGCTCTCTCTCTCTCACTCTCAAAAAAAAAAAAAAAAAAAAGAAAAGAAAAGAAAAAAAAAGAAAGAAAGATCCCCAAGAGCTCCCTCTCCCCAACAGTCATGTGACACAGTGGGAAGTCAGCGACCTTAAAGAGAGCCCTCACCCGACCATGCTGCCTCCCTCCCATCCAACGTCAAGTCTCCAAGACTGTGAGAAACAAATTTCTGTTGTTTATAAGCCTCCGAAGCTCTGGTTAGTTGTTAACAGCAGCCTAAACAGACCACATCACAGGCCCACTCGCCTGGTTCCCAGCCTCCATCCCCCTTCGCAGAGAACCAGAGAGCCGGCAGCCTGCGTGGCAATGGCATCACATTTGAACCCCCGTAACAGCAGCTGCACAGATGTAGGGCCAGGCTCTCAGCTCCAGGAGCTCATTTGCTTTCTCTAGAACGGCCCCGGTCAGGTAGACGCTGCCGGCGAGACGCTGGCTTTGGGCTGTTCACCTTTGGCGCCTATGGGAGCAGCAGACAAAGCTGGTGTGCAATCATGCAGGGCCTGGGTTCGAACTCCAGTCCCAGCACAACTGAGCTGGCTGACCTCAGGCGAAGGCCTTCGCCACCTTGGGCCATGGTTTTCTCATCCACGAAATGGGCCTGCCGTGCTGAAGCTGCTGTGTGTGCTTTGGGGAGACCCTAGCTCAGGCCAGGGGGGTCCACGCAGGCATAGCCCATCCCACAACTGGGCTCCTCACCCCAGGGAGGAGCCTCAGCTCCCAGGGTGCTGTTTCACCGGACCCTCATCATCTGCCGGTCTCGTCCCTCCTCCCCCTTCCACACAGGTGCTCAGATCTCCCCCTGGAAAGTTCCGCTCAGAGAAGGACTGCAAGTTTCTGACTTCACAGAAGACATAAACCACCCCCCCCCCCACCCAGCTGGGGCCGCATGGCATGAGGGCAGAAAGGGAAGTAATTCTGGGGGGAGTTGGAGCCAAAGAAAAGAAGCCCCCTGTAGAGACCACTGATGAGGTTTATTGCTGTCTGATTAACAGTAATGATCACCCAGGAAAGGCTTGGAGCCCGTACAATGTTCTGTGCCCACCGAGGCCTCCCAGCCACTGTCTTAGGACAGGTTCAAAATGTATCTCCATTTTACAGATAAAGAAACCGAGGCTCAGAAAGGTGAGGTGGTGCTTTTGGAAAGCAGCCACCTTAGAAGTTATATCGCTGGGATCTGAATCCCAGTAATGTCAAAGTTTATGCTCCTTGGCCAGGGGCCTTGTATGGAGATGGTCAGGAAACATTTGTTGATTGACTAACAGAAGGAAGGAAGGAAGGAAGGAAGGAAGGAAGGAAGGAAGGAAGGAATGACTTAATGAATGGATGGCCAACCAGCTCTAGGATGTCTACTGGGGGCTGGCAGAGCCTGGAGAGGAAACTCCAAGTCCAACCCAGGCCCTTGCTGACCTCCTGCAGGGCCTTGCCCCCCACAGGGTGGAGGTGGGTGGCCATCCTGATGGCAGAGAAGGGGTAGGGGCCCCACTTCCCCAGCCTCTGTCCTGCCCCTGAATGCTCACACTGTTTGTGACTTATTGTTTAACTTTACAAGCTCCTTGGCTTTTATGAGGGTTATTTATAAAGCTCTGGGCTTTGATCCGCAGCATAAAAAAGCAAACTCCTGTGTCTAAAAATGTCACCGGGGATTAGGGAGCCTTTGAAGTCCCCTCCCTGCAGGCAGCACCGCCCAGCTCCCCCTCCAGAGGGCCTCTAAGCCTGGGAGCCCTGCCCAGGGCCTGGGGCCCTCCTCTGCATGGAAGTGGCCCCTGGCCAGATGACTGACAGGTGGGGTCCCCTCCCCCCTGGAGCACTCCACCCAGCTGGGCACCGTTCCCAGCTCCAGTCAGGACTGAGCCTTCCTGATCTCCAGATGTTGGCAACATCTGTCTCTCACATTTATGGACAGCCAGAGGCTGCTATCTCGCATCCCTGAGCCCGGAACTAGGGCTGTGGAGGTTTAAAAAATGGATTATTATTACGGCTTATGGGGGGGGGGGCAGGGGGTGTAAACAGGCAGGTAGGGTAGAAAGAACAGCTCTCCGTGAGGCAGGTGACTATCCCTTCCACCTAGCCCTGGGGTCTAACCTTCTACCCTGCCTGCTAGGGAGGGACCCTTCGATTGTTTCTCTCCTCTTCAGTCAGGTGACAGCTGGAGTGGCTTAGCCTAGCTCAGGGCGGGGGGGGGGGGGGGCGTGATGGAGAGAGGGATCAACAATGTTCCCTGCTCCCCTCCTGGTTCCCAGAAGGAGCAACAAGATGACCTGGCCGGGGGCCGTTCAAACATTGCCAGTGGCCTGAGTGTGTCTAGGATGTTTTTGTTTTTTTTTTTTTTCCTCTTTCCCCTCTCTGTTTCTTGCAGGATTTCAAGCACCTCAGTAAGAGATAGCCAGTGAGAAGGTGAAGTCCCAGCATGTATCTGCGCTGAGCTGTGTGATCTCCGGCAAGCCCTTGCCCTCTCTGAACTGCCCTTGCCTAATTTCCAAAATAGGAGCAAAATAGGAGGTAGGAGCCTCCTAGCACTCCAGGGGGGATAAGGACTTAGTAAAGTCATTCCTGGGAGCATGTGGGGATGCTTGGTAGCCCTCGAAGGAACCAGTCCTGGCTTCCTCCTCCAGACCCAGAGAAGCCAAAGCTGCAGCCCCAACAAAGAGACTACTCAGCCAAGGCCATCTGTCTGGCTCTCTGCCCAGCTTCCTCCCAACTTTTTCTCCCAGGCCGGTGGAGGTGGGGCCATGTGAGCAGGTATGTGAACAGGTGCGTGAGGAGAATGAACTGGTGACTGATGAGACAAACTGTGGTCCACTCAGACCTTGGAGTACTACTTACTCAGTGATAGAAAGGAATGAACCCCTGACATAAGCCACTACATGCCTGAACCTCAAAACCAAACCAAACCAAACCACTGGACATTTGCACCTGCTCTGCTATCTGCCTGCAAAACTTCTTCTCTTACCCACCAACCCACCCCCACCCCTTGACCTGGCTAAACTCCCCCTCAGCCTTCACAGCCGGACTCAAAAGACTATGTACTCTATGATTTCGTGTGTATGAAATTGCAGAAAAGGCAAAAAGATAGTGACAGAAAGCAGAGTGAGGGTGGCCGGGGCTAATGCCAAAGTGTAGGGACGGGAATGGAGCACAAAGGAGCAAGAGGGAAATTCTAGAGGTGATGGAAATGTTCTGTATCTCGATTATGCTGTTGCTTACATGACTATATCCATTTATATACAAACGGCATGCATTTTTTTTGAGAGACAGAGAGAGAGGGTGCACACATGGGCGCACACGAGTGGGGGAAGGGTAGAGGGGAGAAAGAGAGAGAGAAAAAGAAAGAGAATCCCAAAAACGTTCCATGCTCCGTGCAGAGCCCAATGTGGGGCTCGATCCCACGATGTGATCATGACCTGAGCTGAGGACACTCAACCAACTGAGCCACCCAGGCACTCCCAAATTATATGCATTTGTATACATTCGTACACTCATGCTTATCATCAGTGAATTTTGTTGCGTGGAAATCGCACTGGCAGAAAGCGAAATGATTAAAGTAAAAAACCCACCAGCAAATAGGAAACTAATCTTCCCAGAACATGAGACTGAAAATGAAACAAGCAAAACCCTCTCCTACCTTCAATTCTTCTCTGCAGAAGCAACAATGTATTCATTCGTGAAATCACTCAACTAATAGTGACTATCTACTATGTCCCAAGCACCACG
Source organism: Cryptoprocta ferox (assembly GCA_028646485.1). Taxonomy (NCBI): domain Eukaryota; kingdom Metazoa; phylum Chordata; class Mammalia; order Carnivora; family Eupleridae; genus Cryptoprocta; species Cryptoprocta ferox. Next base: position 17,309,287 of record CM053566.1, on the reverse strand, counting down.
GCAGTTACTATTTTTTTTTTATTTTAAATGTTTGTTTTAATTTTGAGAGAGAGACAGAATGTGAATAGGGGAGGGGCACAGAGAGAGGGAGACACAGAATCGGAAGCAGGCTCCAGGCTCCGAGCTGTCAGCACAGAGCCCAACGCAGGGCTCGAACTCACGAACCGCGAGATCACGACCTGAGCCGAAGTCGGATGCCCAACCGACTGAGCCACGCAGGCGCCCTCCCTCATGCTTTTTAAAGGCTGTATGAGGGTCCACTGAATGGATGAACCAGATTTATTAAGCTTGTCCTTTTTTTAAAGATATTATTTTTAAGTAATCTCTACACCCAACATGGGGCCCGAACTCACAGCCCTGAGATCAAGAGTCACACGCTCCACCGACTGAGCCAGCCAGGCGCCCCTAGACCTGTCCTTTCATGATGGACATTTTGGTACGTTCCATGTTTCATTTTTTATCATCCGCAGTGCTGCAGTGAACATCCTTGTACATGAAAGTGGCCTTATTCACAGGGCAAATTCCCGGGGGTCAAAGAATCGTTACATTTCAAAGCTTGAAAAAATTCAAAATTCAAATCTCTCAAGTCAGTCCTCTACTTGACATTTAGGCGTGTTTCTGCTCCTCTTGGAAAATGAAGCTAGAGGGGCGCCTGGCTGGTCAGTCAGTTAAGTGTCTGATGCTTGATTTTGGCTCAGGTCATGATCTCATGGTTTGTGAGATCAAGCCTGCATCAGGCTCTGTGCTGAGAGCACGGAGCCTGCTTGGGATGCTCTCGCTCTCCCTCTCTGCTCCTCGCCCACTTACACTTTCTTGCTCTCTCTCAAAATAAACATTAAAAAAAAAAGAAAATGAACCCAAATCCCCACTCAAACTGCCAAGTTGCACAGTTCTGCCCCTATCAATTCTTCCAGCTTCATCTCACTCTGTGCTCCAGCTACAGTGATCTCCCTCTCCTGCCACAGGGCCTTTGCACCCGCTATGCCATCTACTTGCAAAACTTCCTCCCTCCCTCTTGTCCCCTTCACCCTGCTAAACTCCCCTTTATCCTTCAGACTTCATCCTACAAGAAGCACTACTTCCTCCAGGGAGCCTTCCTTGATCACTCTGATGGGGCATGCCCCTGTAACAGCTCTCAGAGACTCTATTCCTGACTCTGTTGCTTCCCTTCAAGGCACTGATATTCATTGATAAAGAAATTTGTGTTTTTAGGACCCTGTGAACAATGCCTGTCTCCCCACTAGACTCTAAGCTCCATAGGGCAGGTCTCCGGTTGGACCCTGGGACAAGGATTGGCGTGCAAAGGATTGTTTAAGGAAGTGATCCCAGGGGAGGTGAGTAAGGGAGTGGGGGAGCAGGACAGGGCATAGGAGAAAGCCAAGGAGGGTGCAATCTTCGGCAAAGCTCCGCGGAGGGTGCTTCAGCCCGATCCCACACAGCAGCTGGGAGTGTGGGTTACACCCCAGTTATCCTGACCTGAGTCAAGGGAGCTGGAATTTCACCCACTGCCAGCCATTGACTAAGAACCGCCCCAGCCTGAGGGTGAGGGGGGTATTGACCCCTGGCTCTCTGCACCTGCCAGCAAAGTGGCTCCAGCAGCTGGAGGACAGTTCTTTAAAGGGGTCACAAGTGTAGGCAAATGGAAGGAAAGCAAAGAGAAGCCAGTGGAGGGGCACATAGAAATGGCCAAAGGGACCCTAGGAGGATCTGAATGGGGCACTAATTGTACCCACCGCAGGTGATGTCTATCTTCTTCTCTATCCCAGGCACCGAGCACAGTGCTTGGCATGGAGCATGCACTCAAGAAAGACTTGGTCAGTAAGCGAATGAATACCGGGATGAACGTGAGCGGAGGGAGAGCCTTTCGACAGAAGGAATGACATAGGGAAGGCCCAGGAGTGGAACCAGGCAGCGGCGCTCCCATCAGTGCAACGGGCACCGACTATTCAAGGGTGAGGAACTGCGTGAGCCGGTTGTTAAAGCAGAGTTTCTGACACCAACTGGCGCATCGTGATTCAATCCAGGTCTGGCACTTAACCGCCCGGAGGTAGCATCAGACCCCGTGGGTGAAGGGGCATGTATCCCAACGAGACTGAAAGGTCAGGGGTCCCCACCCTCATGACCCAATGGGTGCAAATTCGGGGAGTCTTGAAACCCCCTTCAGGTCTGAGACTTTGCTGAAACGGATCGTAGAGCTCAGGAAAGCGCTATGCTCGAGATGACGGTTTTATTATAAAGAATAAAATCAGGATCAGCCTACTGAAGGGGGAGGTCTGGGAGGGGGTCCCAAGCTCGCAGTGTCCCTGCCCTCTCCCCGTGGAATCCGGGCTCAACACCCTCCTGGCGTATCAACGTGTTTACTAACCAGGAAACTGTACTGAGCTTCAGGGTCCAGAGTTTCTATTGGGGTCCCGTTACCTAGGCATGGTTGATTGAATCAGTGGCCACGTGATTGAGCCCGATCTCCAGGCCTCCCCGCTATTCGGAGAAGAGGCCCTGGCAGCCCCAACCTTCTAATCACATGGCCGGTCTCTCCTGGTGACCGGCCCCATCCTGAGTCACCTCATCTCTTAGCATAAACTCAGGTGTGATCCAAGGGGCTCACAAATTACACAACCTCCCTTTCGCTTCAGAGAGTCCAAGGGTTTAGTCTTCCTCTCAGGAACCAGGGACAAAGTTCAGCCACATTTTTTTTTTTTACACAACACATAGTGATAACCACTATGTGACATTGAAATTATATAACCTTACAGCTAAATCAATCATATTATAACTAGTAAATACTCAAAACTCATCATTTTTTTTCTTTTTTTTTTTTATTTTAGAGACAGAGAGCGTGTGTGAGCGGGGGAGAGGGGCAGAGGGAGAGAGAGAGAGAATCTTAAGCAGGTTTCACGGTCAGCACGGAGCCCGATGTGGGGCTCCATCTCACAACCGTGGGATCATGACCTGAGCTGAAATCAAGAGTTGGATACTTGGGGGCGCCTGGGTGGCTCAGTCGGTTGAACGTCCGACTTCAGCTCAGGTCCTGATCTCACGGTTCATGGGTTCGAGCGCCGCGTCGGGCTCTGTGCTGACAGCTTAGAGCCTGGAGACTGCTTCAGATTCTGCGCCTCTTTCTCTCTGCCCCTCCCCTGTTCAAGCTCTGTCTCTCAAAAATAAAATGTAAAAAAAAATTTTTTTAAAGAGTTGGACACTCAACCGACTGAGCCACTCAAGCGCCCCTTTTATTGTCTTAACTACATTTTGCTACCATCTATGCACTTGAAGTTATTTTTCCCCATTTCATCTTCATGGTGGAAACACCACACAGTGGAATCTGTGCGTCTCTCCCCAAGTCCACACTCAGCAACATGTTGGCAGGTTTGAAATCACAGTATCTGACAACTGGCAGATAATTGATAATCGGCAAATGTTAGGAATGGGGGCTTAACCTAACTGTATGTTATCTACACTTAGGAAGTGGCTTAGTCAGTGGAGCGTCCGACCTCAGCTCAGGTCTTGATCTCAAGGTTTGTGGGTTTGAGCCTGGCGTGGGCTCCGTATTTGTGGAGGCTGCTCCGAATTCCCTCTCTTTCGCTGCCCCACCCCCACTCACGCGCACATTCTCTCTCTCAAAATAAGTAAATAAACTTAAAAAGAAAAGAAAGTAATGGAGAAAATGTCAACACAGATGAAAATGTTGTGTTTATAGCCACGAGCTGGGAACAGCCCCAAAAAACTGAAGAGAGATCCTTCCAGTATTCAGACACCATTATGCAATTTAGCAAAGAAGTTGCTCACATCACTGACAGGTGAGCGAAGTTTTGAGGTCCACCTTTGCTGTTCTACTTTCACCCCGCCCATTAGTGCTTACGTGAAAGTACCAACCAAAATTCAAGGCTGAGCTGTCCTTGTCATCACTTCCGACTGTAGGCTCGCTATTGATACCAGAGCTCGGCAAAAATCAATGAAAAGCGTTTTATGAGGATCAATTGGTTCTAGGAATTTACGATAAAGACAGTTGTGTATTTTGCTATTATTTTAAAATTGTGTGCCACATGTCAATATCAATACAATATGTATGAGTAAAAGTGATAATTACGCACATACACACACCTATCACACAGACATGTTTTTCCCCAGAGGGCTGGGACCAAGCCACTGTGACCAAGCCTGGATGGAGCAGAAGGGCCAGCATGACTGAGGAGCTGAGGTTGGAGGTGAGGCCCAGTCCAGACAGTGCAGGAGCCTGAATGCCAAGCTCAGAGAGGGAGGCGACTTAGCCTAAGTCACACAGCCAGGAAGTGGCAGAGCTGGGTTAATCTGAGGGTTTAGTGGGGCCCTCCCTCTGTCCTGGGTCCTCTGCTTTCCCCGCCCATGCAGGGCTCCAGTTCATGTATCTCAGGGGCAACCCTGGGGTGACTGGGGCGTGCCGGGTTAACCTAGCCCAGCGTGGGAATCCCAAAAACAGAGCCATTTGTCAGGTCGCTTGAGTACCAATTGGTGGGGCATGAGCCTGATTAGTCCCTGTGGCATGGCAGATTTGGGGGAATTAATCAGGCTAGAGGTGGTGGCAAGGAGGGGGAGGATGGGAAGGGGAGTGGAAATGGGGCTGAAGGTCCCGGGTGGATCATTCCTTATAAGCAGCGCGGGCCTGGGGAGGAGCAGCTATAGCTCCTGGGAGATGCCAGTGGAGGGGTTATTCGAGGGGATCGGGAGGCCTGCCCGCCCTTCCCTAGAAAGACAGTACTGGTGTTTAGATCGAGGTGGCTCCAGGAATGCCCACAGATGGCGCCCTGCCTTCCATGCCTGGATTGCAGAAGGTGGGGGTAGGGAGGATAGGGGCTAAGTGGGGGAGGAGGGGATGCTCTAGGACAGCTGAGCACAGTGGACATCTCCCCTCCTCGTAGTGCCATCTCCCCTCCTCGCTGGCCCCGGCCTCCCTGGGAGAATGTCAGGAGCTGTCTCTCACCTGCTGAAGCTGGGCTGGCTGCTCCTGGCACGCAGAACCTCTGGGACCCTACCTGGAAAGTGTCATCTTAGAAGCTGGGCAGAGGTTCACAGCCCCTGTCAACGTGCTTGCCTTTTATTTATTTATTTTTTTAAGTTTATTTATTTATTTTGCAAGAGACAGAGACAGCAGCAGTCAGGGAGGGGCAGAGAGAGAAAGAGAGAGAGGATCCCAAGCAGGCTCCACACTGCCAGCGCAGAGCCCGATGCGGGGCTCGGTAAGATCGTGACCTGAGCTGAAACCAAGAGTCTGACACTTAGCCGATTGAGCCACCCCAGGAGGGGGAGGGGGAGCGGGGGGCTGAGCTTGCCTTTTAAAATACGTTTCCATTGGGGGCTCAGGAAGGCTATGTGGAGGCTTTGCTGACATTAGGAAAAGGCATCCCATCGGGGCAGACAGATTAGGAAAAATCGCCCTTTTGGGTACAATAATTACCAAAGGCCTGCATTTTCTTTTTTTTTTAATTAAATTTTTTAATGTTTATTCATTTTTGAGATACAGAGTGTGAGCAGAGGAGTGGTAGAGAGAGGGGGAGACACAGAATCTGAAGCAGGCTCTAGGCTCTGAGCTGTCAGCACAGAGCCCGACACAGGGCTCGAACCCGTGAATCAGGAGATCATGACCTGACCTGAAGTCAGACACTCAACCGACTGAGCCACCCAGGCGCCCCAGGCTGCGTTTTCTTGAGGCTCTCGAATACTCTTGAAACAAGCCTCAGCTGGTGGATGTCAAGCTGAATTTCAGATACATTTCACTTCCAATCCCACCGCCTCAGCCAGGTGCCTCTGGGTAGAGTACAACCGAACAAGGGTGCAGCCCTGTTCCCACCTTTGGACCCCCAGGGACTGCCTCGGTTCCCTGCAACCCCATGGAAAGAGCATGGGCTCCATAATCAACTAGCACTGGATCCGAACCCCTGCACTGCCTCTAGCTCTGTGTGTGCCCTTCCCCTCCCCTCCCCGGACCTCGGTTTATGTACCTCTAAAATGGGAATGGTAACATCTCTTCCATCCCAGGGCTTGGGGACGATTGAAGAGGATGTCATGTGGGGCCCCTCAGGAATGGTCCCTACATATTTGGGTCCAGATCCTGGCCTGCACCCTCCTGAGAGCCAGGTCTGGCCTCTCTCTCCCTAGGGCAGAAGAAGAACCAGGCTGGGGTCCAATGACTAGTGAGCCTGGTAGATGGCCTGAGGACTGGGCAGGGAAGCTGGGGCTGGGGCAGCGTGTGACAGGAGTCCAGACCCAGCCCTCAGAGTCTGTGGCTTTTTAGAGGTCATGGACCCCTTTGGGCATTTGATAGAAGCTATGGACTCTCTACTCAGAAAAAAATGCCTCTGCACACACAATTTTGTGTATTATTCCAGGGGTTCATGAACACAGTAACACCTATCCATGGACCCCCCAAAACTCCCACCCTACAAGCAGAGCCTCTGTTCTCCCTACCTCCAGAGGGGGCATCAGGGCACTGGATTCTTCCACAGGACAGGAAGAGAAGAAGGAAGGAAGGCAATTGGCATCTAATTAGCTGACTTTACATGTATTAGCTCACCGAAGGCTCTCAGCAACCCTGAGGTATAGTAACCAGTCTCTTATGACAGGTAAATAACCTGAGACTCAAAGACTTGTCTAAGATCCCACAGCTGGTGACAGGGCCAGGACTTGCATCTGGGTTGTCTGATTTCAAAGCTTTTCTACTAGTCGAGACAGAAGCTTTTTCCTGATGGCCAAATGCCCTGGTTACACCTTTGCAGAGAGAAAGAAGGGCATCAAGGCCTGGTGTTTCTGCTCCTTCTGTCTGTTCATCGATCCATGTATCCAGCTCACCTATGCAGGCATCCATCTATCCATCCATCCACCCACCTACTAATCTACTACCAACCTGCTGATCCATCCATCCATCCATCCGTCCACCCACCCATCCACTCATCCATCCACCCATCCATCCACTCATCCATCCATCCATCCATCCATCCACCCATCCATCTATCCATCCACCTACCAACCTGCTCATTGATCCATCTACCAGCTATAAATCCTTTGGACTCATGAATCCATCTCACCCACCCATCCACCTGTTCATCATCCATCCTTCCATTATCCAACTACATTCCTTAGCACCTCCTCAGTGCTAATTTCTAGAGATAAAGATGAGAAGAAAGCATCATCTTTAAGCTTTTAAGAACTTCTGGTCTCCAAGGGAAGATGAGATACATAGTTGCATTATTTTCTCATCTGTGTCTTCCCCACCCTACCCCAGGGTGTCAGGAAAAGAAATGTGGGAAATGTGGCCTATTAGATCCCCCTCTGGGTGATTCACTACTCGCATTATTAGCACATTAAAAGATCTGACAAGTCCTACAGTCAAGATCTCTTTTCAACCCTTTTCAACCACTATTACCCCAAATGACTTGTCTCTAGAACCTATTTTAAGAGGATTGCCTGTTAAAATCCCATGGAATGAGACTGTCTCAGAATAGAATTGGGGAAATGCTGATACACCAAGGAAGAAAGAACCAAGCGTCACTTAAAAAACAGAGTAGTATTGGATTATAATCCAAAGTATAAAATAAATATCAACGAGCCCACACTGATATTAATAAGTGACTGGATCAATAAACAAAAAGGGAGAATATACAAATCTCCTGTGGAGAAGAATCCCAAATAATTTATGTAGATACTCTGCCTTCAAAGAGGGGGAGCATAACTCCCCAGTGTTTCAGTCTAAAAATAAAATATGCAAAGAAGGGGAAAAGACACTTCACAGTGGAGAAGCTGGGCAAACGCTACCCCAGCCACGTGATCAAGATTAAGCTTGACAGTGATATCTCAAACTCATAGTATGTACTCTTGATGGGGTGAGAATGGCACTTCACCTCTGTGGGCTTCCTAAAATAATAACTTCAGTCCAATTAAGAGAAAAATATCAGACAAATCCCAGTTGAGGTACATTCTACAAAATACCTGAACAGTACTCCTCAACATTGTCAAAGTCATTAAAAACAAGAAAAATCCAAGAAACCGTCGCAGCCAACAGGACGCTAAGAAGAAGTGATCACTGAATGCAATGGGGTATCCTGGGTGTTGTGTCCTGGAACAGAAAAAGGATGTTGGGTAGAAATTAAAGAAATCAAAATAAAGAATGGGCCTTAGTGAATAATAATGTATCGATATTAGTTCATTGATTATGACAAATGTAAGATGTTAATAATGGGGGAAACTGGGTGTGGGGCATATGGGAAATCTTTGTATTATCAGTGTAATCTTTCTGTAAGTCTAAAATTGTTCTGAGATGAAAAATTATTTAAAAAATAAGTAAATAGAGAAACAAGTGAAGAAACTTTAACAAGCGAAGTACAGAGTTTGGGAACAGACTGGGGGGAGACAAGGAGTTCTGGTTAGAAGAGGTCTGAAATCAGACAAGGCTGAATTCTGTAGCTCACCTGCAGTGTGACTTTGAGCAAATTGGTTAATCTTTCCAAGATTATTTCTTCATCTGTAAATGGGGATTTTAAAATGCCGTAAAACGGCAGTTGATCTGGATTAAATGAGGCAATGCATATAGAGTCCTTGGCACCAATCAACATCGTGGGACTGTTAGACTTACTATCTTGTTCTTTTTTGGCAGGATCTGGGAAGGCTGCAGGGAATGGGGATAGTGGCACCCACCCTTGAAGACCTGGTAAAATATGGGTTGGGAGTGGGAAGTCAGTTTCCCCCAAAGCAGAGAGGTCCTTTCTTTTACCCTAGCTCCTACCCTTTGGTTCCAGAGCAGAGCTAAGGGACCCGGGAGGAGATAGAGACCTCACAGATAGGCTCCTGACTTCCCACCCCAGCTGTGGCCCTGGCTTGCCCTTCCGTCTGCCAGGGTCTCCGGGCTAAGTAATCGCTAATTCCTCCCTGACGAAGCACCTGTATCTGTAAGCAAATGAGCTGGCAGGTGGCCGCCCGGATAAAATATGACCTGCTCAGCAGGGGATTTGCTTACCAGTCGGGAGGCCTCCTGGATACAGCATAAATCACTGGTGCCCACAGGGCAGGCAAGAGGGCAGGAGGCACTGGGAAGAGTAAATGCCCCCTGCCCAGTCCCCCACCTCAGGCTTATGGACAATTTCTCAGTGGCTTATGGAAAAGAACCAGAACTGGGATTTAGGAGACAAGGGGACTTCATTCCAGCTCCACTACAAACTTGCTGCGAAGCCTTGGGGGAGTCATTTTCCCCTTCTGGGCCTTAGTTCTCAACTCCAATAACAATTGTTCTTTCCCTCATGGATTTGCTACAAAGAACATAGAAGAAACTGTAGGGAAATTCACAATATTTGTTACAATCTTGATTACATTGTCTTTACTATGTTGCTCCCATGGAAACCCCAGGGTGCAGAGCTCAGGGGCTGGTAAGTTTCTGGTGGGCTAGTAGCTTCAGGGACTTAACCTTCAAGGCTATAGTATCTATGGTCAGAAAACGGATCTGAGACTTTGCCAAGGAGGCAGCGTGATATACAGAAAACCAGAAGTTCCGGAGGCATCAGAACCTGGTTTGAATCCTACAGCTGTCACTCGTTAGCGGAAGGGACTTGGGGAAGTCACCTTTCCCCCTTCGATCCTCAGTACCTGATCTATAAAGCAGAACGAAGAATGTGATCTTTTAGGTTGTGGTTATAAGGTATAAACAAGATTAGGTTCCACAGCGCTTGGCTCAGAAGTAGCGCCCTGATAAAGGCTTGTTCTTCGAGGCTGAAGCGGGTTTACAAATCAGATTTCCTAACTTTCTACGCAGCGCTTTGCTGAGACCTCAGAAAGTCTTGGGGGAACCTCCAGGCCTCTGTGAGCCACATCACTGCCCCTACCCCCAGTCCCCTGCCAGGAGACTTCTGCAACTTGGACCTGGAAGACCCCTTGGGAAGTGCTCCAGCCCGGAGGCTGCGGGGACTGCATGATGAAGACAGAGCCGTTTGCTAATACCATGTGGCTGCTGTGACAGTCTGTTAATGCCATTTACAACGTGCTGTAATTATGTCTCACACATGCTGGTGGCCCAGCCAGCAGGAACATTCCCTGGGAGGGGCCTCGGAAAGATTCCTTTAGCAGGGTTGGGGGGTTGGGCTTTCTCAGGAGGCTGGGGACCGGGGTGGGGGTGGGGGTGGGGGTGGAAGCCACTCTGAAGGAGTAGGAATTCCTCCCTTTGCACAGACCTACTTGGCTACCCTGGGCACCCGAGAAAGAGTTCACACCTGCTTGGACCAGTGGTTCCCATCCTGAATTGTCAGGGAACTTTGGGCAAGTCTTGGTTCCTCTCTGGGCCTCAGTATCCCCTTCTGTAAAATAAGAATGTGGGAAAGATAAGAGCAGTCATTCTTAACATTTTTTGGTAGCATCTCCCTAGAAAAATGCACATACTCACATCCAATCACAATGCATCCTGCATTTTCAGGGGGGTCATGGGCCAGTGAAGTCCATGATAAAGTGCCACTGACCCCAGGCCTAAAATCTCAGTCTAGATCATTTCATGGACCCACTACTGATATGTGTCAGCCTATTTCTCCACCTGGTTTGTGAGGCTCTGCTGGATGTTGCTGCTTGTCGTTTGGGGACATAGGTGTTCATGACAGTTAGCCGCTCACTCTAGATTGAGCTCCTGATCATAAAATGCCCAGAGTTGTCTCTTAAGGGGTTCTGCCTTGAATTTAACAGGCAAGCTAATTTCTACAATGCCGCCCAAACTGTGCTATTCCAGGACCTTGCTAGCTGGCGATGTGCATTATCCTCGAAGGTTGGTAGAAAGAGCTCAGCTTTGGAGTTAGACAGGTCTGAGTTAGACTGTCTCCACACTGCCTTGCTGTCAAACCACCAGCTTCTCTGAGCCTCAGTTTCCCTTTCCAGGGAGTTGTCATGAGGGTTAAATGCATCAATGCCCCTCAGGTGCCTAGTGCAGAATAAGCACCCAACTCATGCCAGTTCTGCTCCCACTACTGCCTCCCCCTTCCCACACCACCACACTGAGCTCAGACCTTCCTCTTCCTTTCTGGAGGGAGCTGAGAAGGAGTCTTGGGGAAAAGCTCTCGGGAATGGAGAAGACTGTTTCCAAGTCATTAGTCCCCCAGTGTCGGGCTGCAGGATGGATTTTGATCAAGAGCGGAGTGACATTTGGCAAAAGTTGCTGATGAGGGATTGAATGATTAATCGTCATGACAACCGGGCTGGAGTAATGACAGGGATGCGATGGCGCCCGAGTTAAACACAAAGCGGCCCTGCAAGCCGGGGTGGTAAATTACTAGGCATGTCACCGCTGCGCTTTTGGAGAAAGCGGCCGTGCGTTCCTAATGAGAGGTTAACTGTGTCCCCAAAGTAATTACAGCCGATTGAAGAGGTGGCTGGTAATTAGAGGATTAGCAGTGATGAGGCTCACCTGCATGGTTGCCATGGTGATGGAGGGTGGGTGGGGTAGAGAGGGGAGGAGGGTCCAGACTCCTCCCCAAGGCAGGTGCCAGAGACCTCTCTAGTTGAGCCAGCCTTGGTGTCCACGACCAATGGGACCGGCCCTGGAGAGCTGGTGGGCGAGCCCCAAGGTTCTGCCTCTGGTGGCGGGGCCTCAGTCTTCCCAATCTGTAAAATGAGAGCCTGAACCCATTCAAGAGCATGGAATAACAACGCTGGAATTCTGGAGCATGCTGGTCTAGTCAAGTGACATCTCTTTCAAACTCCAAATAGTCTTCAATTTGCCGCCCTCCTCCCAAGCCTGGCATTGCCGGGGCCCAGGAAACCACACACAAATTCTACTTGGCTGAGTGACTCAGAATCAAAGATCTGAGCATAAGCCTCCATTTCCTCATTTCTAAAATGGGGAGAATAAGAATGGTACCTACTTCCAAGGGTTTGTCTGGAGAATGCAGTGAAATCATAATTGCAGGGCCCATAGGAAAATGCCTGCACACCACAAGAGCTCTATAAATGTTAGTGGTTATGGTCACCTTTATAAATACCTCTTCTTTCTGCAGCCCTGGGGCAGCTGGGGGCAGGGAGGGGAGAGGGATCTCAACCTTTTGTTGGGGAATGGGCTGAGCCCTCCCACACGTCACAGGGGACAGGAACTCCAGGAGAAGGCACAAGGCGCCCACTTTTTTGCTCACATGCTGTGTATCCTTGGTGAAGTCTCTTTGCTTCTCTGAGCTTCCTGATTCCTGCCTGCCTGCCTGCCTGTTCTGTTGGGAGAAAGGAATGAAATGCTGGATTTGTGGTGCACTTAGTATATGCCAGACCTTCACATGGTACTTTATAACTATTATTTAATTCGATCCTCCCCCTAATCCATAAAATAATTAGTTTGCCCCTTTTTAAAAATATTTTTTTTATTTTTAAGTAATCTCTACATCCAACGTGGGGCTAGAACTTAAAACCCCGAGATCAAGAGTCACATGCTCTACTGGCTGAGCCAGCCAGGCGCTCCTGTTTTGCCCATTTTTTTAAAAATGTGTATTTATTTATTCCTGAGAGAGAGCGAGCGCACACACCCGCGAGGGCGTAGGGGTAGAAAGAGAGGGAGAGAGAAAATCCCAGGCAGGCTCTGCCCTGCCGGGACCGGCCCCCCCATGCAGGGCTCAAACTCACGAATTGTGTGATCATAACGAGCCGGCAGGGAGTGGAGGCTCAACCCACCGAACCACCCCCGCCCACTTTTGAGAGGAGAAAACAAAGGCCCAGGGAGGTGAAGTGACGAGCCCAGACATACACAGCTGGAGTGAAAGAGTCGGGATTTGGATCCAAGTCAGTCTAAATTTCTTACACTTTCTACCACATGAGGAAGCCTCTTTACATCCCAAGGAGAAGCCGGGCGCACCACCTCCATCTAAGGGGCGGGGCACCCCAGAGGCGGGCTTTCAAGAGAAGTCGGCCTGGGATTGGCCTGGGCGGTCATGACATCAAGGGGGCGGGGCCATTGCCATGCCGGGCTTGTGGGCGGCAGCTGTGGCTACGGGTGGTGTCTGTGCGCCCCAGGGTCTGGATTGAGATGCCGAGGGGTGAGGATGGTGACAGCCAAGTCCCCAAACTGGTCCCTGGGCACAGACCTCAGTGAACAACTGAGCACAGTGGCTTAATTATTCCATCCATAAATGATAAGCCTCATTCATTTCCAGGCCTTCATGACAAATTTATGGCCTTATTCAATGTGCTGGCTGCTGACCTTCCCTGGGATGGCAGCAACACCGGGGTGGGGTGGGGGTGGCTTCCTGGAGGGCCGGTGGGAAGCCCTTGCTGCCCCACCTGATGGCCACATGTCTCCTGTGACCCGCAGGAGCCACCGAGGCCTCTGGCCTGTTGCAGTTTGCAAGCTCAGTTTTCTCTGCTTTGCTTCTCTGGGGAGGTGCTAGAGTGTGAGCTCAGGGTAGGGCCTCTGAACTCGCTCAGGCGCTGGTTCGAGTCCCATCTGCTACTCTTGAGCTGTATGACTTTAAGCATGTAAGCGTCTTTGTCTTGGCCTCCTGGAGGAGGTAAAACAGCTGCAAGTGCTCTGTGTGTAGTAAATACTCTGTATAGGCTAGTGGTTATGCTGCCCTGGGGTTTTCATGTCGGATTTCATTTCTTTGTCCTCTGGAGCCACTGCTTGGGGCCCGGTGACCCTGGGTAGGACGACCACATCCTAAAGTAGAAACACACCCAGATTTGGCCACCAGGCCCTGCTCTGAGCAGAGAAGGCCACAGAGATCCATGGCTGCGTGAGCCCAGCCCTGAGCAGCCACAAACCTGGTTCTGGCCTTTGGTCCCCCCTCCAACTCTGAGCTGGCCTTGCTGACTCACACACCTCCCTCAGCTTACCACCTTTGTCACAGGGCCAGCCAGCATAGTAGTCATACTTGCCACGGGCCAGACGTTCCGGTATGACCAAGGAATGGCAGAATCACCCTTTTTTGGCCAGTTCCAGTTTCTGGAACCTACACAAGGTCCTCCAGCCTAGGTGGCTGACAGGCTCTGAGTGGGGCATGGGAGCAGCTCACAGAACCACAGGACCTTTGAGCTGACTGGGAGCTCAGAGACCACCTCCTCCAGTCTCACACTTCATAAGATGAGGATGCTCATAACATGGTCGCCAGATATTAAGTGCTTACTGTATACCAAGCACCACGGTCATCGCCTGCCATCTGTGTCTCATTCGATCCTCACCACAACCAAAGGGGGGCCAAGTATGACTTACTTCATTTACAAAGGAGGAAGGAATACAGAGGCCCAGAGAAGTATAGACCTCGGAGAAGGCCACACAGCACCACCTGCCACCAGGTCCAGACCCTTCCTGCACGGATGCACCATGAGTATTTGTGTGTTCCCTTGCATACACATGCCTTCTCGTGTATGTGTGTGTTTGGGTGGACATACCCATATAGGGAGATGTGCATGCCCCCTGTGTGTGCATGTCGTACGTGGGCATGTCATTCATGGAGCGTGTGTCCTGACTCCCTGTCCAATGCTCTTCCACCCCTAACCCATGCCATTCAACAAAGAGCTGGTTGGAAATGGAACCTTTCAGCCTGGGCGTGCCTGGCTTCCCACAGTCTTAGGGAATGAGTTTAATTTGCATACTTATTTGCATGCCAGCACAGTCACTCACGCGGCAGGGCCCAGCCTGGGCAGGGAAAACGTGTGCTGTTGATTCCTACACCGCCTGTAACTCTGCTGTCAGCCATCCATCCGAGGCGCAGTTTCTACAAGCTCATTTCTATCATTACCCCCATTGTGTAGATCACGAAACTGAGGTTTACAATTCCCAGGCCAAGGTCATGTTGCCAGCAAGTGGCAGAGCAGAGGTCTGATGCTTGGTTACAGGAGACAAATCCGTGGTCCTTTCCCAGTCCCACCCTGCCTGCAGACTTGCATGTCCCCCAGGACATGGGGGAGTGAGCAGTCAGGAGGGGCTTCAGGGAGAAGCCATGGAGCCCTGGAAGGTTCCTGTGTGTGTGTGTGTGTGTGTGTGTGTGTGATGAGTGTATGGGTATAGAATGGTGTGTTTCATCATCAAGCAGCAAAATGCCTCAGTCTCTTATGTGACAGGCACATAAATAACAATAATAATAATGGCACAGCAAACGCCTATTTAGTGATTATGGTGCACTATGCATTCTATTAATTCATCCTCCCAACAATCCCAGGAGGTGATAACATTATTGTTCCCATTTTACATATGGGGAAACAAGCCCGGAGAGGTACATAGCTGGTAAATGGCAAAGCTGGGATTCAAACCCATGTCGTTTGGGCCCATGGTTCATGGATCAAGGTGCTGATTCAGCGTCTGATGAGAGCTCTCTTCCTGGCTTGTAGACAGCTGCCTTCTTACTGCAGACTCCCCTGGTCTTTCCTTGGGTCACATGTATGGAGAGAGACAGAGCTCTGATTCTGGTGCCTTCTAATAAGGGCACAGTGCCTTCATGACGGCTACACCTTGGTGACCACATGTAGCCCTTAATACCTCTCATAGGTGCCGTCTCCAAATACCATTGCATTTGGAGTTAGGGCTTCAACATACGGATTTGGGGTGGGGGAGACACAACCATTCAGTCCATAGCAGTATGTATGCTGCACACACGTGCATATGTGCATGCATGAGTGTGCGGGTACACATGGATGTGTTTGCATTTCCATGTGCATGTTCATATGAAAGTGCCTGTGGTATAAAGATGTAGACGAATACACATGTGCGAGTGTGTGGCCTGCACATACATATATCTGAGTGTGTGTACATGGGTATGTATAAGAGGCTGGGAAACTTCATCCCAGGTCAGTCCCTCTGCCCATCAGTCCAACAGCCCCATGGAAGCTGGGGTCGCACAAAGGGGGCTAGGGTGGGGCTTTGGGTAGCTAGGGCCTAGGAGGTTGCTTCCTGGATCGGTGGGGGAGGGAAGGCCCCAGCTCCTCACGCTCATCGCCCTGGCCTCCAGGAGACATTAATAATAGATCAGCAAATTCCAAATGTAAATAGGGCAATCAGGCCCGAAAACACAGACATTCATCACCCAGATACAAATTACGCCGCCGGCCCTGATGTAATTACCGGAGTTCGGCTCAATGCATCGAGCTGCCCCACCCTGGGCCCCAGCGAGTTGCTTTGTGCTGGTGTTCTCCCCGCTGAGGATGCCCACCCACCTGACCCCAGAGAGTCTCTCTGGCATCAGCCAAGCGTCTCTAGCTGTCTTAAGCAGGCATGAAGATAGAAAACCCCTGAGATTCTTGTGCTTTGATGACAGAGCTCCATAAATTGTGGGGCAGACACCAATGAGTCAGAGGCCTGCTTCTGGCTCTCGTTTTGAAAAACCTTGCTGTGTGACCCCGGGCAAGTCACTCACCCTTTCTGAGTCTCAGTTTCCTCTTCTATCCAAAGAAGCTAACAATACAAAAGCTAACAATACAAAACAATACAGCTTAGTGCTTTGGAGTCAGAAGGACCAGTTTCAGTCCCACCCTATCATTTTTGAGTTGAGAGACCTTGGGCAAGTTTCTTCCCTACTCTGAACCTCAACTTCTTCATCTGTAAAATGGGTATAATAATGCCTATTGCATAGCATTATTTTGAGGAAAGAATGAAGTAAGATTTCTCTTTTAATTGGTGAATTTAACTCATTCACATTTATTGTGATTATACTATAATATCACACATAAAATATATATCACCAATATATCAGTACAGTCAAAAATCTATATCTACATAGAGCGATTATATAATTACATGTTTTATGGTGGTCCTCTTTCTTGCCACGTTTGTGTTTCCTATTTATTAGTCCTCCTTATGTTTCCTTCTTTCCCATGGCCATTGTATTAGTTATCTATTACTCCAAAACTTAGTGGCTTACCACAATAACCATTTAGATTTTTTTAATGTTTATTTATATTTGAGAGAGAGACAGAGACAGAGCATGAGAGGGGGAGAGCATGAGAGAAAGATGGAGACAGAATCTGAAGCAGGCTCCAGGCTCCAAGCTGTCGGCACAGAGCCCAATGTGGGGCTCAAACTCACGAGCCATGGGATCATGACCTGAGTCCAAGTCGGATGCTCAACTGACTGAGCCACCCAGCCGCCCCACAGTTAACCATTTAAGAATCTCACAGCTGCCATGGAGTGGCTTAGCATAGTTCAGGTTCAGGGTCTTTTCATGAGCTTGCAGCCGTGATGTAGGCCAAGGTTGTGGTCCAAAGCCTTGATTGGACTGGAGTTTCCACTCCCCAAGGTGGGTCCTCAGTTCCTCCCTGTGTGGATCTCGCTGTAGGACTGCTCAAGTGTCCCCCTGACATGGGGACTGGCTTCCCCTGAGTGAGTGAGCTAAGAAAGCAAGGCGAAGGTTGTAATGTCTTTAATGACTGAGCCTCAGAAGTCACGAGCTGTCACTTCAGCAATGTTGGTTACACAGGTCATTCCCTTCATGTGGGAGGGAACTGCACACAGGTGGATACCAGGATGCAGGGATTACTGGGGGCCACCTTGCAGCCTGGGTACCACACCTGCCTTGTGTTGGATTGAACAATAGTGTATGCAAAACTCTCAGCCTGGGCACTGGGAGAAATTCATTAATCCTTACGACCCCAATGCCCAGCACAGTTCTTGGCACGGACTAGGCATCAACAAATAATGTGATGGCAAAGGCAAGGGCTGTAGCAGAATCTGATACCCTCTCCCCAGAGCCATTTCCTAAAGGCCAGTGGGCCAGCAGCCACTTGAACCCACGTCCTCCTTCCTTGCTATTGCCCAGGCTTTGGCTCAGGGCATGCTGAGCCACGGAGGGCTAGGAGCTCCTGCCTTCTCTGAAGCAGGGAGGAGAGTCTAGACCAAAGGCAGTTTCCAGGTCTGTCTCGTCCCAATTTTACATTGATCAGTAATTAAACGCAGCCTCCAATTACTATAACGTTTGGCGAGGCACCAAGCTCGCGTGAAACCTTGCAATAAACATCTGCTTTATAAATTGCCTCGCAGTGCAGTGCACCAGCAGGGTTCTTGGGGGTTGGGGAGAGAGACGAGCTGGGAGCTGGGAGCTGGGAAAGGGAGGAGAGGTTAGGGAGGGAGAGGCTGGCCTTCCAGGTGGTGGGACCTGAGGGCCGACCATTCCCCTGCGGAGGGCTCCCTCACCGCCCTCCAAGGTGGGGGCCCTGAATTTAACCTAGAGCTGGGGAATCCTTGTCTCCTGAGACTGTGTCAAAAGCTGCACACATAGCTAATGCAAATTACTTTTCTGTTGCTTTTTCTTTTTCCAAAACCCATAACATCCCACTCACCTGTCATTTACATTTAGAGGGAGAAACATAAGAGATTTATTAGCTCTACTAGCAGCCTCTGTTGGGGGCGAGATAGTCTCCGGACTCAGAGAAAGAGGAGGGTCAATGGTTTCTTACCGCAGTCCTGGAGCCGCACCCCCACTATGCATGTGGTCCCCTGAGCCAGAAATGGGTCTGTGCAGCCCACACTGTCTCCTTCAGGGTCTTGCTTACAGAGAGACAAGGGAGGGGGGAAACCCAGGATCAGAGGTCCGATGGAACTGGGCCGAGGGCTGGCTCAGCTCACCTCAGACTTGGGGCAAGTGACTATGCCTCTTTGGGCCTCTGTTTCTGCCCCTGTGAAATGGTCATAAAACCCACGGATGTTTGGGGGGATTAAGGGAGCCGTGGATGTGAGGTAGGAGAGTGGGCAGGGCAGGGGCTCTGAAGCCAGGCAGGCTTGTTCCTTGGATACGACCGTTTCGTTTTCAGCCTCTTCTGAAGATGGGAAGGGGAGCGTGTCAGCTCACAGAGGTGCTGTGAGGTCTCGGCCGGGTTTGCATCACAGTTGGCACTTAATGTCAGCTATTGTTGTTGCTGTTGCTATCCTTAGGCTCAACGGATAGAGATTTGCTTCTGTTCCAGGGAGAAAGGATTTTCCTGGACCTTCTGGGCTCCCCTCCCCTGCCTTTTCTCCACCCTCTCTTGCCACCCCTTGGAGCCTATGCTCTGCCCCTTGCCTGACGCACAAGACACGGGTTCTCTAGGGAAGACAGTTGATCGATCTGCTGTCCCCATCACTGGCACCCCTGTCTGCTCTCCAGCGAGCTTGTTTGCTCCCCCAGCACTGCAGGAAGTCAGAGGACTTCCAGGAGGTGGGGATGGGGATGAAGGGGAGGACTGTCTGAGGCCAAACTGCCTGCCTGGGGAACCCTACAACCGCCCAGCGCAGCTGAGAGGAAATGAGATATCACATGTGCCCCACGCTTAGCTGGTCACATTAACACCATTATGATCTGAAATCCACATGGGAGGTGAGGAGTGTGCTCCTCTCCCTTACTCCTCCCACCTTGGCCAGGTAAGATACGAGGCAAGGTGAGTGGGGCCACCTCCCATCTCCCCACCCAGGTGAGCCGCGCCTGAGTCCACCTTTAGGAACCCATTCCTTAGCATTCTCACCGACGCCTGATCTTTTTTTCTTTAAAAATTTTTAATGTTTATTTATTTTTAAGAGAGAGACAGAGTGTGAGTGGGTGAGGGACAGAGAGAGAGGGAGACACACAGAATCCGAAGCAGGCTCCAGGCTCCGAGCTGTCAGCACAGAGCCAGACGCAGGGCTCAAACTCATGAAATGTGAGGTCATGACCTGAGCTGAAGTCAGATGCTTAATTGACTGAGCCACGCAGGCTCCCCGGACACTTGATCTTTTTAAAAAGTGAAAACAGCCCCCAGAAGCCTGGCCGAAGGAGTCCCGTCTACCTTTAGCAAGAAATCATTTATGAAAAGACCTAATCTAAGAGTTTGTGGGGATGTTCGTCCTAATGCTGGGGTCATGGTAAATACTTGATGAATGAGTGCACGAGTGAATGAAGTCTCAACTCCGTCGGGCACTGGCATCGCTCTCTAGATGTTCACTGCACAGGAGTCCAGCCGCATTGCAAACTCTTTCCTGATACCCGAAGCTCATTGCCTAGAGGGCAGCCTGGCCCGTCTCTAGAGAGCTCCATGCACTGAAACATATTCAGCAGGTTGAGCTCAAACTCACTTCCCTGAAACTTCTCTAGGGATCGCCTTGCTCTTGCAGCATGGGTCCGAGGTCAAAATCCTAAATCACAGATAAGCAGTGGCCAGTAGGTTTTGTAAAAGCTTGCGGGGCCATGTCAGGATATTTATCAATGAAACCGACATGGCAGACGAAGTTTCATTCCAGTAAAGCTGTCAGCCCAATTGCAAGCGCTCCTAAGAGTAGGAATGTAGCAGAATTGTAACAGGAGCTCACCCAAGCCAGGTGCCAGGCACTATTTGAATGCTTTCACGTGTATTGACTCATCTACTACTCCCAGCGCTGCGGAGAGGTGGGTGCTAGGCAACCGAGACTCAGAGAGGTCAAGTGACTTGCCCGAGATCCCACAGCTGCAGAGCTATCAGAGCAGGGATCTGAATCCAGAGCGTCTTGCTCCAGAGTCTGGGCACCTAAGCCTCACACAAAACTCCTGCAATATTTACCTGCGAATCAGGATTTTCTTGATACTGGGCGACCCAAACCAGATGCCGAAATAAATTGATGCCAGGTTGATACAAGACAGCGGCTGTCATCCCTCACTCCTGATTTCAAATGTTTATGTCTGTCAAAGCAGCTTCATTGTCTTTCCTAACTGGCTTTAGGAATAAATATATTATATCATTTACCCCACTTGTGGTTGCGACAGAAAATCCAGCTAGCTGGAGCGTAACGGCTCCGGCAACGAAAAACTCCAGGGGTGGTGCTGGCTTCAGGCACAGAGAGATTCAGGGGCTCCAGTGATGTCTCCAAGGCTCAAGTCTTGGCCATCTCTCAGCCTTTCACAGTATTGGCTTTGTTCTTAGACGGACGGTGGGTGAGCTCTGGTGGCCCCACCCTTGCCCCGCCCCCATCCTAGGCTCAAAACCAGAAGAAAAGGACCTTCTCTCCTTCTCCAGGCCGCTTGGAATTCACAAGCCTGACTGGCCCACACTCGTCACAGTCTGGTCCCTGAGCCCTTCCTGTGGCAGGGAGATGTCTTTGGCATTGGGTCCATGCCCACCTCTGGTGTGGGAGGGGGCCAAGGTGGGGACAAACAATCCCTTCAAAGGAAGAGTGGGGTATCATCACCAGAAGAAGGAGACAGGATGCTACAAACATCCCCTGGGTATACATGTCACACTTTGGATGCTACTAAAAGGTTCTGGTTCCTGTCTTATACATACTGGGTTCCTGCTTAAGATTTTATTTGTCAGTGAATTACATCCCTAAAGACCATTTGAAGGACCACTGGCCTATAACATTTTAAATAGCTTCATGGGGTCTTTAACAAGGACGGGCATTAATTTACCAACTGGGACGGCATGTGAGAGTTTACCACCTCTCCATGGGCTAATAACCATTATCATGATAAAGTTACTGTTCACTGCACACTTACTCTGCACATATTATTAATACCCAATATTGCTGCAGGAAGCTCACACTCAGAGAAGTTAAGTGACTTGCCTAATATCACTCAGCTGTACAGGGAAGATTGAGAACGAGAGCCAAGGCTGCCTGGCGCCAAAGCCAATATTTTCTTGGCTAAAAAATTTATAATTTTGTACGTACAGATATAACGGTTGTTGTGGAAAAAAAACCTCAAACAATAGGGAAGGATATAAAGGAGAAAATTAAACTACCTCCTTACACTGAACATTTTAAAAGATTTTAAACTCAGAGGCACCGGGGTGGCTCAGTCGGTTGAGCGTCCGACTTTGGCTCAGGTCATGATCTTGCGTTTTGTGAGTTCAAGCCCCATGTCGGGCTCCATAATGACTGCCCCTCCCCTGCTTGTGCTCTCTTGCTCTCTCTCTCTCAAAATAAACTTAAAAAAATATTTTAAACTTTTAAAATTATAAGAGTCAGTGGTGCCTGGGTGGCTTGGTCGGTTAGGCATCCGACCCTTGGTTTTAGCTCAGGTCATGATATCATGGTTGGTAAGTTCGAGCCCCATGTCGGGCTCTGCGCTGGCAGCGCGAAGCCTGCTTGGGGTTCTCTCTCTCCCTCTCTCTCTCTCTGCCCCTCCCCTACTTGTGCTGTCTCTGTGTCTCTCAAAATAAATAATAAAGAGTAAATAAATAAAATGATAAGAGTCATACCATACACAGTACAAAGTAAATGAAACTAGCACATAAGTATGTGAAATGAAACCCAAAAGCTGTCTCCATCTCCCGTTCCTCAGTCTCGCTTTCTAGAGAGAATCGCTGTGAATAGATGCTTGTGTAGCTCTTTCCACATTTTTCATGCACATCAAACACATCTATGCTTCCTTTTATGTAAATGGCAGAAATTGTCCTGTGATTTGCTTTTTCCACTCAGTAATAGCTCACATACTTTCTTCTCTACTGGTCCACACATAACTAGCTCATTCTTTTTCCCAGCTGCATAGTATTCCACTTAAGTGGCCGCATTATAATTTACATTTAACCAATCCCCTGTTGATATACACTTAGGTTGTTTCCAGTTTCATGCTTTAAAAATTTTTTTAATGTTTATTTATCTTTGAGAGAAAGACAGAGAGAGAGTGAATGGGGAAGGGACAAGAGAGACAGAGACACAGAATTCGAAGCAGGCTCCAGGCTCTGGGCTGTCAGCGCAGAGCCTGATGTGCGGCTCGAACCCACAAGCTGTGAGATCATGACCTGAGCTGAAGTCAGACACTCAACTGACTGAGCCGCCCAGGCGCCCCGGGTTTGTTTGTTTAAGGGTCATCGTGAACATCCCTATATTTCCTCTCTGCCTATTTGGGTGCACAGAGTCTGCCCCTGGGCTCTAACCACCTGCTCCCCAGCCCTCAGCTCCGTGGCCGCAATTCCCGTGCCAGGTTTGGCTTCGCCACCAACCTCTGCCTTGGGAAGGCCCCTGGGCCGCCTGGGGCAGGGGGGCCTCTTCTCCTTGTGCTCCAGCCCATCTCTGCTTGCTCTCCTCCAAAGGCGCAGCTCAGAACCCTCAACGTCTCTCCATAATGAGATAATTTACATTTTCTGTTATTTTTCTTTTTTTCTTTCGCAGCGAAAAAGGGGCACTTAAAGTGAAATATCTCTCGACACACTGTTAACAAGGATTCATAAAAGTGAACTGTTCACCTTGTCTGTCGGCGGGCGATTATGAAAAATCAATAGCATACAGAGGCATCGTGCTCCTTGTGTCTGAGGTTGTCTGACTAGTGGTGTGGACGGGGCAGGAGCTGCCTGGCCTCAAACACGCCACCGGGAGGCTGGGGGTGTGCAGGCATGGGGCTCCTGGGCCCGAGCAACAGCTCAGGTCGGAAGTCAATGCAGAAGCCACATCGTTTGGTGCAGAGAATGCTGTCTGGCCTACACCCTCACTGCTTTCTTTCCCAACACTACCATGAGAGCATGGCTCAAATGCTACATCTTCTAGAAAACCCTTCACTCATTCACTTCCCCCACACACGGAGGCTCCTGCTATGTGACAGGCCTGTGCTGGGCACACAGAGGTGCAACACGGTCCCTGCTCTCTGCATGGTGAAGCTAGACAGGGAAACAGGAATGAGATGGGGTGATGTGTGCTTCAGCAGGGGACACTCGGGATGGTTGGGACCTAGGGGAGGCCCCTGTCCCTGCCTAAAGGGTGGGACACTCAGAGGAGGCTCCCTAGAGCACCTATGTCAATGCCCAGGGCCCAGAGTTCGTGGGGGTGAACCAGACAGAGTACAGGAGGAAGGACTTGTTGAGCAGAAGGAATAGTATATGCAAAGGCCCAGGGGCAAGAGGAGGGAGGGCTGGTGGGTCTGGGGGCATTAGAGATTTGATCTGACAGCACATGCATGGTCAGAGAGGGGACAAGATGGGAAGGTGACCAGTGGCCTGCCACTGAGGGTCCAGCAGACCTTGCTGAGGAATGGGGACCAGAAGGGGGCTGATACCTCTGATGGTGGTATTTGGGGGTGAGTCTTTGAAGTTGTCTCAAATTTCTTAAATTTTCTCTAATGCATCTGTGTTAGTTTTATAATAAGAATCTTTTTTTAATGTTTTATTTATTTTTGAGAGAGAGAGAGAGAGAGAGAGAGAGAGAGAGAGACAGTATGAGCAGGGGAGGGTCAGAGAGAGAGGGAGACACGGAATCTGAAGCAGGCTCCAGGCTCTGAGCTAGCAGTCAGCCCAGAGCCTAACGCGGGACTTGAACCCACGAACCGTGAGATCAAGACCTGAGCGGAAGTCGGACGCTCAACCGACTGAGCCACCCAGGTGCCCCTATAATAAGAATCTTAAAGTAATAATCACAATTTTTCAGAAGGAAAAAAAGGGAGAATAAGAACTAGTAATAGGTGCACCTGGGTGGCTCAGTCAGTTGAGCATCCGACTTCCGGCTCAGGTCATGATCTCATGGTTCATGGGTTTGAGCCCCACATTGGGCTCACTGATGTCAGTGTGGAGCCTGCTTTGGATCCTCTGTCCCCTTCTCTCTCTGTCCCTTCCCTGCTTGTGGTCTCTCTCTCTCAAAAATAAAGAAAACAAATAAAAAAAGTAGTAATGACAGTGATAGTGGTAGCACTGGAAACAGCAATCGTGGCAGTAACAGTTATCATGGGGGAAATAGTGCGAGTGGTAAGGGAAATAGTAAGTAGTGGCGGTGGTCACAGTAATAGCAGAAATAGCATTGCTAGTGGTGGTAACAATGGCAGGAGTACCGTTAGTAATAGCGGAAATAGCAATAGTGGTAACAGTGCTAGTAATAGTATTAGTGGCAGTAACCATAGTAATAGTGGCCGTAATAGCAGCAATACTGGTGATGATAGTGGTACTAGTGGCAGTGATAGTACTAATAGTTCGGAGTCTAACTTGTACGCAGAGGGGGCCAATGAAGGGAAGGGGAGGATGACAGTGTGAGTTCCAGAAGTCTCAGGAAGGTGACTGATAGGGAGGTAGGCGGGGAGCTAGCCTGTCCTGGCTCTGTGAGGTGCTGGGCCCCAGTTCCTGACAGTCTCCTCTTAGGTAATTCACCTGATGGAAGTGGTCCGTTTCCAGAATATCCCACCACCCCATTAGCAACTAGACTCTGCAGCCAGTCACATTCAGTCATGGCTGCTGTGTGGATGGAGTGAGGGTCTGGAGAGATGGGCCTCTCCAAGGCCACTTTTCCAGGATCCAGAACCTTAATTGCCTCTCTCTCTAACTCTTAGAACCCTCAACAGTCAGAATTACTTTCTTCTGTCTTTTATTTTCTCCATCTACTCATCCATCACCCATCACTCACCCATCCATCCATCCATCCATCCACCCATCTATTCATCGATCCATCCAACACTCATCCATTCATCCATCCAATCATTCATCCATACATCTCTCATGCATCCATCTGCCCCTCTGTCCACCCATCACTCACCCATCCATCCATCTATCTATCCATCCATGTACCCACCCATCCATCCACCCATCCACCCATCACTCATCCATCCATCCATCCATCCATCCATCCATCCATTTTTCCATCCATCATCTTCTCTTTTTCTGGGTAGTGGAATTGTGAATGATTTGCTTTTTTTTTTAATGTTTCTTTTTATTTTTGAGAGAAAGAGTACAAGTAGGGGAGGGACAGAGAGAGAGGGGGACACAGGATCCAAAGCCGGCTCTGTGCTGACAGCAGAGAGCCTGACGTGGGCCTCGAACTCACAAACCACGATATTATGACCTGAGCTGAAGTCAGACACTTAACCGACTGAGCCCCCTGGGCCCCCTGTGAGTGATTTTCTTCTTGAATCTTTGCCCTTTTCCATATTGTTTGAATTTGTATATCCCGTCTCGCTCATAGGTGTTTGTATGAAAACAATGTATTTGTAAAAACAAATGAGCATACATACCAAAATAAAAAAACACAAGTCAACATTTCAGAATGCTTATCCTGGTGACAGTCAGCCGCCGCATAAGAAGTCTGCGACTGCCACGCTGCAAGGAAGCCCAAGCTAGCTAAGTGGGGAGGCCGCACCGAGAGAAAGGGGAAGTCCCACTGGCTCCCGTGGCCCAGCATCGAGCCCAGGCGGCAGATATGTGAGTGAAAGAGCCATTTTAGAGAGCTAAGCCCCAGCATATGCAACTTGGAGAAGAACAAAGGGACTCATTTGACAGCCAGAACTGGGGCCCCGGACACCTATCCTGGTCATTCAAGGACCCCAAATTAGGACCCAGTCATCAGTGAGCAAATAGAAGCTGTTCTTACCGTGTCCTGCCTTGGTCAACATCCACAAAAAAATCGTTGTGCACACACACATTCACGTGGTTTGCGCATGATCACGGGCAAGTGCCTCCACTTTTCTGGTCTTTTTCTAAGTGTGGAGTAGGAGGCAGGTGGCAGTAAGTGACCACACTGGTGGTCACACCCCCGGATCTCTCGCCTGCCATATCTGGAAGGCAATGCCATGGGAGGTACACTTGGGCTTTGGGGTCAGGGTCATAAGTTTAAGCCTTGGCTGTGGCATTTATGAGCACGTGGCCTAGATTCCCCGACGCCATGCTTGGCTTTTTTTCTTTTCTCCAGTTTTACTTTTCTATCTTGATGAAAAACATGTGATGTTAGATGTCATTGCTAACAGAACTGGCTAATGCTGTACCATTTATATTGCTGGTACTCTTGATGGTTCAAACATGTTTCAGCAATATTTAATGTTTATTTATTTATTTATTTATTTATTTTGAGAGAGAGAGAGAGAGAGCGAGAGAGCGAGCAGGGGAGGGGCAGAGAGAATCTCAAGCTGGCTCGACACTGTCAAGGCAGAGGCCAACGCAGGGCCCAAACTCACAAACTGTGAGATCATGAGTTGAACGGAAATCCAGTCAGACTTCTAACCAACTGAGCGACCCAGTGCCCCTTGTTTTGACAATATTAAATAAATTTT
Organism: Cryptoprocta ferox; assembly: GCA_028646485.1. Taxonomy (NCBI): domain Eukaryota; kingdom Metazoa; phylum Chordata; class Mammalia; order Carnivora; family Eupleridae; genus Cryptoprocta; species Cryptoprocta ferox. Next base: position 17,282,453 of record CM053566.1, on the reverse strand, counting down.
TCCAGGGACGCCTGGGTGGCTCAGTCGGTTAGGTGTCCAACTTTGGCTCAAGCCATGATCTTGCAGTTCATGGGTTTGAGCCCTGCGTTGGGCTCTGTGCTGATGGCTCAGAGCCTGGAGCCTGTGTTGGATTCTGTGTCTCCCTCTCTATCTGCCCCTCCCCCACCTGTGCTCTGTCTCTCTGTCGCTCAAAAATGAATAAACGTTAAAAAAATTTTAAAAAATACTTTTCCTTCTGCAAACTTGTTGGCGGGGAGCAAACGCCACCCTCTACGTCTTGACCCTGGACCCCCGAGCTACCCCTTGAGAAGCATACACATAGGGTGAGGGGCACCCTGACCATCAGCCCCGATCAGAATGGAATGAGGATCTTGGCAAGGGCATCCGCCTGCAGCCTGTGAGTGCACGCGCGCACACACACACGCACACACCACAGCTCTTCACACTCCTGGCCTGATTAGAGTTAAAAGGGCGAGTGAGGGCCAGATTAAATATGTGTTGATTATGTGAGCTTGCGCTCCTGTTTATTTCTCATAAATAAGACATGAGCCCTGTTTTCCACCCCCAACACACACGTGCGCGCGCGCGCGCACACACACACTCTTCCTGGGGATGATATTTATTGTATGCAAATCAGAAACTGAACTGGGAGAAGTAATCACCTGTTTATCAGATGGTGTGCAGATCGGGTGGAAAATAATAAGCCGGGGTTATGGTGCCGTATCTATTTGGAAGAAGATGCCATAGACCTGGGTCTGGATTTCTCGTCCCCTGGACAAGTCAAGGGCCGGCCCTGGGACCCGCTGACTCCCTGCCTGGCCAGGTTGGCCCAGTGGCGTTTACCAGGTAATTGTGCATTCAGAAAATAGCAGGGTGAGGACTAGCAGTTACCTGCTGCCTGCTGAGCTTGGACAGCTAGCTGTTTGCAGGAAAGACCTTGGACGTCAGGCCGACCCGGTGCAAACGCAGGACCTGCCGCTGCGTGCTGTGTGACCTTGAGCACACTGCTGCACTTCTCTGGCTCTCCGTTGCTCCAACTGTTAAATGAAGACAATCATGATTCTGGTCTCGTAGGGTGCTGGGAGCAGGAGCAGGAGCAGGTGTGTCTGGAGGAGGCACTCGGAGTCACCCTAGACCTTTCTCTCCTCCTCGCTTCCCAGTTCTCCTTCCTACGCGTTTCCTGAAGGCAAGCCCTGTCTGGCACCCTGGAAATGCCTGGAAAGTGCTGTCCTTGTTCTGCCCTGGCTCGGGGCTCACCATCTGTCACAGACTGACGTCTCGTGAACTTCCCTGTCTTTTCTTTGTCGCCTCCAATTCGTTCCTCACCCTCTGAAGCAGAGAGGGCTCTGTCTTTTTCTTTTTTAAAAATCTTTTTAATACTTATTTTTGAGAGAGAGAAAGAGAGAGGGGAGAGAGAGAGGGAGGGAGAGAGAGAAGCCCAAGCAGGCTCCGTGCTGTCAGCACAGAGCCCGATGCGGGACTCAATCTCACGGTTGTGAGATCATGACCTGAGCCGAAATCAAGAGTCGGATGCTTAACCGACTGAGCCACCCAGGCACCCCTGAGAGGGCTCTTTCTAATGTGAAAATCCCACCATCACATCGCTCTCCTGCTCAAAAACCTGCTGTGGCTCCTCAGTGCCCTCCAGACAAAGAAATCCACATTCCTCCCCATGCTCCCCAAGGAGCCCCAGTCCAGACCTCGGCAGCTTGGCAATGGCCTCCTTCGCCACGCTTCAGCCTCTCAGATCTTTCCTTAGGTCCCTAAACATGCCAAGCCGGTTCCTGCCCCAGGGCCTTTGTCCTTGCTATGCCCTTTGCCTGGAATCTTCTGCCCCTGGCTCCTTTTCCAAGCTGCTACTGAGATGTCACGTCCCCAGGGAAACTGCTCCATCTAAATTAGGTCCCCACTGCTAGCTATTTGCCCTCTCTCGGAACCTTGTCAGTTTCCTTCACAACACTGATCACAATTTGTCCTAATGTTATTTATTTGGGTTTACTGGGTTGTGGCTGCCTCTGCAGCGGACCGTGAGCTTCGGAGCGCAGGGCCCGTATCTGTTTTGCTCACCACGGTGGTCCCAGTGTTCTGGAATGTCACCGGCGTAGCCGCTCCACGGGTGTCCTTTGGAGGGCTGTGGATGTGACGAGAAAGGCACAGAGGTACTCTGGGCTGGCGGCCGTGTGCCCCAGAGGGGAAGGGGCTGGACACGTGGTGCCCTGCCAACTCCATGGCCCCCCAAGGGATGTTTGCTTGCCTCTCCCTAATGGCCTGACATATAGAGTCCCAGTGATAAACCTCCCTCTGATAAAAGATGCAAAACTAACATCTGGTGGTTAATTAATAAAGAGCAGCGGTGTCTGGCTAGGGCATGTGGTGTGCTGATGTTGGCATTTTCTCCGCCCGCCCCAAGAGATGCTGACACCGTGTTTGAAAACGGGGGGAAAAAAGATCGATTTGGAACAGGCCCTGCTGACGAGGCTCCCAAGGGGCGGGTCACCCCCTCGCCCCCTTTCTAGGGGGCCGACACCCCGTCCTCTACCATAGGGTGATGGGTGGCAGGAGGATGAATCTCATTTATTGAATACCTATTATGTGCCAGGCTCCCTATCTCATTCATTCTCCCCAGAAGCCTCCAGAGTGAATGTCTCTGTTCCCATTTCATACAAGGAAACCAATTTACACACAAGAAAAATCAAGGCTCAGCTGCCTGCCCCAGAACGGAGGCACCTCCTACCTCACTAGGACTCAGGGGTGCCAGGAGTGCCAGATGCGGAAGTCACTGGCGTGTTTGTCACAAATGCAGGCTCCAGGGCCCCAGCACCCTAGAGCGGGGCCCAGGAATCTGTATTTGTAACAAGAGCCCCATGTGATTCTGGAGTGGGTAGATCAGGTATCTCTCCTGGGAAAACACTGGTCTCTTGAATACTGTCAAACACTGAGCACCTGCTATGTCCCCGGCTAATCCCGGTAACACTGAGGCTGGCTGGATGTCTCCAGTTTACAGACCTGGCCCAGGGAGAAGAAGGGACTTAATCAAAGCCACACAGAGGCAGGAGGGCTCTAGCCCAGATCCTCCGACTGTGTCTCTGCCTGGCCCCCATGGGAAGGGAGAGGACCCGGCTTGAGCTGCAGGGGTCACAGGCCACACTTGGGCCACTGAAATAGTAACAGGGCTAATGTTTCAATGACTCCTTGGGCCACCTTGGCAGGCCTGGTCCCCAACCTCAGCTGAACGTGAGTACCAGGGGGACTTTAAACAAGCGTGTGGGGAGCCCACCTAGGAGGCTGCGGCTGGTTCCTCAGGCTTGTTGGACGGGGCAAGTAGCTGTCTGAAGTCCTATTTGATGGAATGGATTAAGTGGCAGCAGGACAGCTCTCCTCACTGACCATGGGGCCAGGGGGGTGTGGTGGGGCGGAGGGTGGCCGGCAAGGTGGTCCAGAACACGGTTCAGAGGCTCCAGAGAGGGGAAGAGAAGCTGCGAGAGATTGAGATTAGAGCGACCTACGTCTGAATCCCAGCTCCCTCTCCAACTCTCTGCGGGGCTAGGCAGCGTCTCCCCTGGAAACCAGGCACCTAAGGGGCCTCCCATGGCCATGGTGTAGGACAGAGCAAGGCACCGGCCGCCCACCCAGGCTCGAGTGCCCCCCAGAGTTACCCTGAGAGGCTTGGGTTTCAGGCAGACAGGTTCACACCTTAGCTGCACAGCGTTTGGGCTGCGTGAACTAGGTGCCGCACTTGGCCTGGATTCCGTTTCCCCATTGTCCCTGTTCCCAGGGTTCTTATGACCAATTAAATGCTATAAAATGCTTAGCACAGGGCCTGTCCTTAGTACAGACGCCATCGTGCTGACAGGTGTGTGGTGGGCTTAGTGTCACCGTTCCGACTGCTAGATTGGGAGCTCACGAGCACACGTTGTCACCTGTTCCAGGGCTTCATGTCCCAGCTGAGCCCAGCCAGTGCTTCGTGGGGCCCTCGCTGCTCCAGGGTTCTCACTTGCTTGTGTCTGAGGGTCAGCATGGTCGCCTGCCCTGGGAGGGGGCGCCAGCCAGCCTGGAATCACTCAGCATAATTGAATTGTTACCGACGTGCCCTTGTGACTCTGGCCCAGAGACATGATAACGCTCCCAGGCGCTGAACTGACTCCCACCTTGGAGACCTCCTGGCACCCTGGATGGTGGCCTGAACAGCCTGGGAGCTGGGGGTCCATGGGGATTATAAGACATGTGTGTACTTGGAGGTCCCTGGCTCTGCCACCAACTTGCTGGGTCCCCTTACCCTCTCTGGGTCCCTCAAATCCTGTGTCTGCCTGGGGGCCAGAGGTGGGAGAGAAGAAAGGAGCCCAACTTGGGGCTCCTTTGAGGCTTTTCCCCCATCTTCCCTAAGCGCTGGTCCAATTCCCTCCCCCACTCATTCTCAGTCCTGCCTCCCAGGTTCACTGCCTGCAAGTAAATCTTGGCACTAGCCCCATTTTTCAGCTAGGCAAACCGAGGCTCAGAGGGGTAAGGTACCGCGCTCAAGGCCGCCAGCCAGCAAGTTATCAGATCCTGCACATGCACCAGGTGCCCACCCCCCTCTTAGCCCACCCTCCTTTCTGCCCCATCTTCCCCTTAGCCTGGACCACAAGGTGGGGAGACCGTCCTGGCCATGTCCCTGCCCACCCACCCCCCGCCCCAGGCCCGCCCTGGGCAATCAGTGTCTTCAGATATGATTTGGGATTCTAATGAACGGAATGATTTGGCATTTAAATAATTATCCACTCTCTAACTGTTAGTGCTGCTGAGTCGGGAGAAATTTCCGCATCTTATTTATGAATATGGTTTTCCCCCTCATCGGGTGGAGATTTCCCAGCCACCCCCCTCCCGGCGCCTCCTCTCTTAAATGCCTTTCCAGCGCTTCTCCAGTGCAGCACGCCCCCCCCCCACGTGAGCCCCTAAGTGCCTATTAACAACGTTTTGCTTCCCCTATCGGCACCGTTCACGCCCCTTTTTTATCTTTACATTTCAATATCATTACAAATCCTAGTGTTATTCAAATTGCATCAATTATTCAATTTCTCCACCCGGAGTGGAGGCAGCGGCTTCCCAGTGGCTGAGCAGGAAAAAGCAGAGGCCTTTCAAGGAGGGTTTGAAATTCACGGGGGGATTCAGCCGGCTTCCATTAACCTGGGCTTTTTGGCTCCCACAAACCATGGAATTGATTAAAACACACACACAGTTGCAATTTGGTTTGGGGAGAAAGCCTGCTGCCGAGAAGCACCTGAGCAACAGTTTGGGCGATGAAATGCCTCTGCCGCCCTGGGATAGCCATCTGCCGAGTATTTATTGAGTTCCTGCTGGAAGAAGAGCAGCCACCATTTATTGAACACTTACTGTGTACCAGACACCGCTAGGCTTTTGTTTTTGTTTTTGTTTTTATTTGAGAGAGAGAGAGAGAGGGAGGAAAGGGAGAGAGAGAGAATCCCAAGCAGGCTTCATGCTCAGCAAGGAGACTGACGCGCGGCTCATCCCAGGGCCTGAGGGGAAATCAAGCGCTGGTCGCTGGGGCGCCTGGGTGACTCAGTTGGTTAAGCTTCCGGCTCCGGCCCAGGTCATGATCTCACAGGTTTGTGAGTTCAAGCCCCGCGTCGCATCCCATCGGGCTCTCTGCTGTCAACGCGGAGCCTGCTTCAGATACCCTTTCCCCTTCTCTCTCTCTGCCTCTTCCCTGCCCACGTGCTTTCTCTCTCTCTCTCTCAAGAATAATAAAAAATTAAAAAAAAAAAAAGAGTGGGTTGCTTAACTGACTGAGCCATCCAGGCACCCCAGCACTAGGTCCTTAGAGAAGATTCCTCCTCTGATCTTCAGGACAAGCTTGTGAGGTGGTTATCGTTAAAACCCCCCATCGTATAGACGAGAAAACAGGCTCAGAGAAGGAAGGTCTCTAGCCCAAGGCTGCACAGTGATAGAGACTGGTTTTTTTCTTCAGGACCTGGCCTCTTAATCATTAGGCTATCGGCTATGGTTGTAGGGTTTGGGTGACCCCAGGGAGTAGCCGGACAAGGGCCCGAGGGGGTGGAAAGGAAAGAGAAAGAACCCTTCTTCCCACGGGGCCCCTTTTTGAAGGCTCACCTGAGATATGTATGGTTCACATCTCATTACTCCCCAAAGCCACATGTTTTCCCCAAAGTAACTGGTAGTTTCTCCGCTCATGGCCGCTGAGTCATACAGGGGTCACATTTCTCTCTTTGCTTCGGCTGCGTGGAAACTCTGAGCCCACTGCTCACAACCGTACAGGAACTTATCCCGTCACGTCCCATCCTGGTCCGCTCATCCAGGCCTTTCCTGTTTGCGCATTGTGCTGTTTATCTGTAAACCGCTTCTCAGCCTTTTGTGAAATGAGGTCAGCTCTAAGTACCTTTTGGAAAAGGCTTCTAAGCATCCATTATGAAGTGAGGATTTTACGCAAGTTCTCATTTCACCTTGGCTAAAGGTTTATTCCCACTTTGCAGATGATGAAACTGAGGCCCAGAGAGGCTAGGAGACTTGCCCAAGGACACACCGTAAGTGGCAGAACCAGGACGGGAACACAGTGTGGAGGCCCCCAGCACCAGCTTCGTCCCATGACCCAGAAGGCCGGGTGGTCCCGCCCCAGAGGCTCCAGCGTCCCCGCTCTAGGTCTTGGTCTGGCAGGAATGTGTGAAGAAAGAGCATTTGATCATGAGTCAGTGGACATGGACCCCACCACCTTGCTGTGTGACTATCTCTCTGGGCCTCAGTTTCCCCACTGAACACTGTCGGTCTGCCCTCCAAGGCCCCACGCAGCTCTGACCTCGTGTCACTGTTTTCTGCCTGTTTTGCCAGCGCATGCGTCAGCATCTGAGCCACGGTCGCCGCTCCCTGAGGCAGGTGCAGACCCTGGGGAATTGTGTCACCTGGTTCCCGGGGTTTCCTGATGCCACCGACAGGAGGAGGGAGCAGCCGTGGTGGTGACAGGGCTGTGACATGTGCCTCCCACACCAGCCACCTGTGTGCTTCGTGCTCTTGGGTCCCCTGGCAGGCAGCACCTTCCTGGCAAGACGGAAACAGCCAGAATGGGGACAGAGGTGGGGTGAGGATGGGGAGAGGCTGAGATCTGACGGGGGGGGGGGGCGGTCTGTCCCTTCCTGGATTCAAGGGCTCTGGGTCTAGGGTCCCAGGCCCCAGCCTGACCTAGGAAGGTGTGGGCTCCCAGCAGGCAGCTGGCATCCTAGATTGACAGGTGCTGGAGACCAGGGGCAGGGAGGCCGCTACAAGGAAAGGGATCGCATTTATTGAACACCTACTAAGTGCATTCGTCTCCATTAGAGGCCGCAAACCAGCAGTCCACAGATCAAATTCGGGCCCCAAACGCAGTTTCTTCAGCCTGTCTGGTGTTTTCAAAAAGCTTGAATTAGTGGTTTTCTGACACTTACAAACAGGGACATCCAACATAGAATCGGGATTTCAGGTTCTGTTGAGAAGTCAGACCACCAGGCAGTGCTGAGCCCCCTTTCCTGCAGGCTTGCTGGGTGCTCAGCGGGAGTTTGCTTCCCCTTGTCCCCCAGTTCCCACCCAGCCCTCTTGTCGCCTTTGCTTTGCTGCGTGGCCCCTGTGGGGGCCCTAGTGCTCACCCCTCTCTTATAACCAGGAATGCCTGCTGGATGGTGTTATTATCCCCATTTTATAGATAAAGAAACTGAGTGCCTCCAACTTATATCCATCACACGAAATCCCCTAACAGGTAAGCACTGGAGTCAGGATTTAACCCCAGCCCTTAGCCCCCCAAGTCCCTCCTGTTTCCACTGCCCCCCCAATGAGGCCGGAACAGGCAGCCCCAGCAGCCTCCCTTTGCACCTGATCTCTAAGTCCTCCGTGCCCATGTGTAAAATGAATGGCCTCTGTTGTCCTTTCAAGCTTTAATGAGGGGTGTGGCTAATAGAATTTGGCCTCCCTGGGGTCGGAACCAGGAATCTAAGGGATCCTTACACTGAGCCAGCCCTCAGACTCTGTGCTGGCAACTTCGAACACCATCTGTTTTAACCCTCGTGGCTCTGCAAAAGGTTTAGCAGATTAGGAAACTGAGGCTCTTGCACTGCCCTCCAAGGGCCGGTGCCTCTGTCTTCCTTTTAGCTGTTTGATGAGTCCTGCCCCCTTTCCTACCTCAGGACCTTTGCTCATGCTGTCCCTTTTCCCTAGACTACCTTTCACGCCCCCTCACACAAGCCTTCATCATCCTTCAGGCCTCCCCTGGCTCTCTGAACAAAGCCTGGGCCCCATGTTATTGCCTCTTAGAGTTTATGCATGCTTCGTAGTATTAATGATGACGGTAATGCTAGCTAAGACTTACTGGACACTTTCCACGAGCCAGGCACTGTGTTAAGTGCTTTGATTGCATTATCTCGCCCTCTGAAGTGGCTGTGATTATTGCCCTCATTTTACAGATGAGGAGGACATTGAGGCACAGAGAGGTTAAGTAACTTGCCCAAGGTCACACAACTAGTGTTGAAAGTTTTACCTTAGGCTGTATGACTATTTGACTGACATCCACAGGGACTCTGCCCTGGGATATCTGTTCTTGATAAATAAACATTACATGAGCCACCGCACCAGGATTATGGTTCCGAATTCCATGCCCATACAACCACAAGGGTTACCTTGTCCCCTCCCTTTCCTTGCCAGAGCGTGTCTCACCACTGGAGCGGCCCCCAGGTCCTGTGTGACTTCCAAGTATGCCCTAAGTTTGCCGTCTCCCCCATCCCCACCCCCGTATCGCCAGTGAGAGGGGTCCAGACACAGTTCAGAACCACAGATGGAGTCACACCGCCGCCTTGCCTTATAGCGGTCCCCTTCCCCCAGGCTGGGGCTGTGGACTGGCCTCTAGGAAATTCCCAAGGAGACCCCTCACTTCCCCCTTGCACCCCTCCTTACTCACCACCCTCCCCTGCACCAGTTTACTGCCAATGACATTCAGATAAATGGTTGCTGTCAGCCAGGCCGGTCCCACGGAAAGGCGTGTCGTGTGATGTATAGCACCATCTTCTAGAACCACAGGACTCACTGCTCAGGGGCTCCGAGGGAATGCTCCCCCCACTCCTGTCAGCCTCCGACCCTGGGCCGCATCTGGGCTTTGGGGTCCCCCTCCTGTTCAGCCCTGGGGATGAGTCTCCAGTCAGACGCAATTACCCGCATCTTTAATCACATGCTGTTAAGATCCTGGCCTGCTCCCCTACTCTTCAGGCTGCTCTGGAACCCCAAAGCCAGGCTCCACTCCTGCCTGCTCCAGGTATGCGGCCCCGGATTATTCTGGGACTTAGGGGCCTCAGGGGCAGTGCTGTTGGTCAGACTCTCGGCTCTGGGCCCAGAGGGAGGAGGCCCAGCTCAGCCTAGCCCCTCGTCGGGCAGCAAATGAAACTCCGGTTTATGGCTGTGTAGCCCTTCAGTCTGCTCGGCTGATGTGGGGAGACTAATGAAGCCGCTGCCCCTCGGGCCCGGCCCGCGGTCCCTGGGGAGGGCCGAGGAGTCTGGAGCCCCCCCTGGTCCTCATATTTCAGGGGGCACCCAGCTGCTCTCCCCTGCCCTTGGACTTCTGCCAGCGGCCGGCAGTTTTGTCATCTTTCAAATGGGATTGATGATAATAACAGCTAGCACTGACATAGTTCTGTGCAAATGCTTTACATGCAGCAAAACGCCTGCCGTAATATTGAAAAGTGGGGCTGAAGTATTCAATTGGATACAGTACAAAGCCACACGTGATGTCACCCAAATGACTAGAGCCAGCCAACAGGGAGCTTGCGGGAGCAAGTCCTATTATATTCAAACTCACACCATCTGCTTCTACCTTTGGTCCTCGCAACAACCATCTGAGGTAGCTGTCCTTACCCCCATTTCACAGAGGCCCAGAGAGTTCCACAAACCTGCCCAAAGACACACAGCCAGTAAACTGCAGGGCTGGGGATTGGAGTCCAGGAGATGGGGCTCCGGAGTCCTGGCGTCGGCCGCCAGCCCAGGCTGCCTCCCAGAGCAAGAGTGAGAATGAGCAGGTGCAGGCCTCTTACCCCCGCCCTGGGCACAAATGTCACCAACCTCCCCGAGGAGCATCGGCAGAACCTCCCGTGGTCCTCAGCGGCCAATCTAGCTTCTTTTCCTCGCCCCAACCCCTCTGATAGAATCTAATGGCCTTTTGTGCTCCCTGGTCCTGAGCTGCTGGGATCTGCTTCCTCGCCCCTTGGGTGCCCACCTGGTCACCGCTTCCTGGACGAGGTGAAGATGGGAAAGGCAAGCCCACACCGTTAAACTTTGCAGGTGAAAAACAGGGAAAACCTACCAGCCACACAGGCAAGTAAAAACAAATGCCCTCAGAGATCTTCCTTTTTTAAAATGATGCACTGCGCACCTACTGTGTGCCTGTACAGTGCTGGACAGAAGGAGGGGATGCAAACAGCCTTGAAGTGGCCTCAAGAACTGGTTTACCATGAGTCTTAATCAGTGCAGGCTGCCGGAACCAAATCCATAGACTGGGGGGCTGTAACAGCAGACCTTTATTCCTCACTGTTCTGGAGGCTACAGGTCGAAGATCAAGGTGCCAGCATGGCCGGCTTCTGGTGAGAGGCGGCGCTGCCATCTCATTGTGTGCTCACATGACAGAGAGAGGGGGGGGGGGGAGAGAGAGGGGGAGAGAGAGGGAAAGTTCTGGTGTCTCTTCCTATATATAATAAGAGCACTAACCCCCTCATGAGGGTCTCACCCTGATGATCTCATCTAAACCTAATCTCCTCCCAAAGAAGCCACCTCCAAATGCCATCACACTGGGGGGGGGGGCTTCAGCATAGGAATTTGGGGGCGAGGAGGGGTAGGGCACAATTCAGCCCATAGTGCTGGGGAGACAGAACTCTCACGTGGGGAACTGGGTGGCTGGATTCCACTCCTGGACTCACACTGACTCACCAAAAATGTGCTGAGACCCTGCTATGCATGTGGCACCGTTGTCGGGCACTTAGGGTACAGCAGAGAACAAGACGCTCAGGGTTCCTGCCTTCAGTGAAGGGGGAGGACAACAAACAGAGAGGGGGCACCGCAGTGCATGGAGGAAAATAAAACAGGGGGACGTGAAAGGGGGCGATCAAGGAGTCAGGAAGAACCTCTGCATGGAGCAGGCCAGGTGGCTGACACATGAGGCTGGGAAGCCAGCCCTGTGGAGACCCGAGGGCTCATCAATCCAGGTGGGGGGAGGGGGGATCTTGAGGTGGAAAGGAACTGAGGAGGCTGGGGAAATCAAGAGACGGGCTGAGGGCCTGGATCAAGAATCAGGGGACAAGCACCATCCATTGTCCCTCGGACTGGCCTTGGGACTCTTCACCAGAAAAGAGGGCAGATGGCCAGCAACGAGGGAGGAGGGGCTGGCTGGTGTGACACACTCTCGGGCCTGTAGCAGTCAGCTCAGCTGTGTAACAAAATACCAGACTGCAGGGCTTGCACGACAGAAACGTATTCTCTCACAGTTCTGGAGGCTGGAGGCCCAAGGTCAAGGTGTCGGCGGGTCTGTTTTTTCGGAGCCTCTCTCCTTGGGTTGCAGAGATGGCCCTCTGCTCCTCCCTGTGTCTTCAGATGGAATCCCCCACGTGCGTTTGTCCTAATCATTTCTTTTTTAAGTTCATTTATTTTGAGAGAGAGAGACCAAGTGAGTGCAAGTCAGGGAGGGGCAGAGAGAGAGGGAGACACAGAATCAAAGTAGGTTCCAGGCTCTGATCTGTCAGCACAGAGCCCAACGCGGAGCTCGAACCCACGAACTGTGAGATCATGACTTGAGCCGAAGTCGGACGCTTAACCGACTGAGCCACCCAGGCGCCCCCATAATCTTCGTATAAAGACAACAGGTTCAACCCACATGACTTCACTTTACCTTAGTTCCCTTCGTAAAGGGTCTACTCCAAATATAGTCACACACTGAGGTCCTGGGGGTTAGGGTTTGAACATATGAATTTGGGGGGGACACAGTTCAGTCCCTTATCAACTGGTTGGACATTAGTCCAGCACCTACATTTCTCTGCCAGAAGGCTTTGCCTGAAGCCAGCTTTGTCACCTATAGCTGGAAGTGCTGGGGAATCTGTGCCCCCAGGGCCACCCCAGTGATGGCTCTCAGCTCCCTGAGCTGTGTGTGCCCCCCACCCCCACCCCGGGCATAATGCACCTTTTACTGGCCGCCTCCTTCCCTGCCCCTCTGCCCCAGGAAGAAATCCTGGTGTGAGCCTCATCTCCAAAACAGACTTGCAGTCAAACCCTTGTCTCAGGGTCCAGGGAGCTGGACTTGGAGCCGGTGACTTGTCCCTCCAGGCCCACGGGAGCTTGGAGACAGCGAGGACTGTGGAGAACTGTCTGCGGAAAGCGGCAGGGGCCCCGAACAGGGGGTCCTGCTAATAGAGCGACAGAGCCATGATGTGTCGTTTCCTCTCCCCCAGGCACCTGCCTCGCACCTCACCAGCCCCCTCTGCTTAAACCCTCCCGAGAGCTCTACGCCACGCAAGTTCTATTCTTAGCCCCCTTTTACAGATGGGGAAAACAAGGCTCAGAGTCGTCACTTCCCTGAGCATGCGGAGCTAGGTTCTCAACCAATGCTCTATCTACCACCATGTAAGGTTGAGACCTCGGATGCCCCATGACCCAACTTCCGCGGGGTGGCAGCTGCTCCGGGGCCCCCTCAGTGCTCACCAGGCCCATGACAACTCCCCCCGCACGGCCGGGACTGTTATCTGTTTTGCGCACGGCCTGCGCCCGTCAGGGTAATGGACTGTGCTTGTCCTAGCAGAGGTGGCCTCTGGCAGGGATGATGTATGAGGCGCTATTGTTTGATATGAATGCATTAGGCGACATTCCCGATAAAGACTTTACCAGTAGAACCGTGCGCGCTGGCAGCAGCCCCCGTGGAGGGAGGCGGGCGGAGGCAGAGAAGCCCAGGCCCCCCTCAAGCAGGTCTCCGGGGGGCCCCGGAGGCGGGGACCAGCCGCTGTCAAGGAGTCAGAGCCCCGGTCACCCTTGCTTTCAAACTTTTGGATCCTGAGCCCCGTGTCTTACATCCTTACAAGTAGCAGAGTGTGGACAGTGGGTCTCACCCTTCCCGAAGAGTCAGAATGGCCCTGGGAGCTGGCTAGCAAGGCACGGTCCTGGATCCCAACCCGGATCCATTCAGTGACGCCTGGGATTCTGCCTTTTCAGAGCAGTTCCCTCCGTGAATCCAATATAGCCGGGCCAGGGCCCAAATGTGGTCCAAAGCAGTGGTGCTGGATGAAGAGAATGGGATTTGAAGTCGGAACCCCCTGGGTTTGAGTCTGGGCTCCTCCGAGAAGTGGCAGGGAAATCTTAGGCAAGTCACTCAGTGTTGTGGTCCCGTCCTTGACAAAGAAGCCTCATGTTCCCAGTCTGAAATGTGGGTGTAGCAGCAACACCCGCTTTGGTGGCCTCCCAGAGATGGAGGGGAAAAGAGCCCGCCTGGACTGTCCACACGCTCACAGCTCCCAGAGCCAGGCACCGTGGGTCCCCTACATCTTCCCAAGGGGCCTCCTGGGGACACTGCACTTATCTGCAGGCTGACGCTCTGGGGGACCCCAGGCACTGTACGAGGGAAGGGGGGCCCCACTGGGGCTGGAAGTTCTTCCGAACTGTCCATTCCACGAATCCTTTAGCTGGGGCAGATATATAGTGATTGCCCCAGGCTGGGTCGGGGGAGATCAGGATGGGGAGTGGGTGCTAATGGGTGCAGAGTTTCTCTCGGGGGTGATGAAGATGTTCTAGAATTAGACATTGGTGATGGTTGCATAACTTTGTGAATATACTAACGCCATGGAATTGTAGACTTGAAGAGGATGAATTTTATGATATGTCAGTTTCATCTCAATTTTATTTATTAAAAAATTTTTTTTCTAATGTTTTATTTATTTTTGAGAGAGAGAGAGAGAGTGTGTGTGTGAGCCGGGGAGGGTCAGAGAGAAAGGGAGATACAGAATCTGAAGCAGGCTCTGGGCTCTGAGCTGTCAGCACAGACCCCGATGCGGGGCTCGAACTCAAAAACCGTGAGATCATGACTTGAGCCAAAGCCAGATACTCAACTGACTGAGCCACCCAGATGCCCTTCCATCTCAATTTTAAAAAAGCGTTTGAAGTCACAGGTCATGAAGGGACAAGACAGAACTTAAGGGAGAGTGAGCAGGGGCAGAGGGGTGGATGCGGCCAGGGCACTGGGGCTCTGAGGGCCCCTGGATGGACTCCAGCTTCATGATTACTGAGGGAGATGGGAGCCAAGGGGGGTTTTGAGCAGAAGAGTAGCCTGCTTCGCCAAGGCTATTTCTGGCCGTTGTGTTGACAATAGAATGGGGTGGGGGGGGGAGCCTGGTGGGAGCAGGAGGGCCAGGGACCAGGCACAAGGGGACAGGATTTGATCGGCTGTGTGGTATGAGACAAAGAGAGAAGTCAAGGATGACACCAAGGTGGATGACCGGGAGGCAGAACACCGTGGAGGGAACAAAGCGGGCCCAGGAGGCGTCCAGAGGCCAGTTTGGAAGGTGCTGAGTTTTCAGTGCCCACAGGAAAGGCCGAGCAACCAGCGGATACGGTGCTCCCAGCACTTGGGGGTGCGGGACATCCTGCACATACATGATGGTTAGAATGCGAGGCAGGGTGAGATCCCAGGGACCCATCAAGGCAGAGAGAGGGATGGAGAGGGCAAGAGCCCAGCCCAGGGTCTTCCATCCACGGCAGGTGACACGTCATCTTTATATCTCTAGAAAGGGGGAGCCCTGGCTCTTTTAAAAATGAAACTCTGGGGGAACCTGGGTGGCTCAGTTGTTTGGGCATCTGTCTTCGGCTCAGGTCATGGGCTCCAGTCCTGCATCGGGCTCTGTGCTGACGGCTTGGAGCCTGGAGCCTGCTTTGGATTCTGTGTCCCCCCCCCCCCGCCCCTCCCCTGCTCATGCTCTGTCTGTCTCTCTCTCAAAAATTAATAAACATTAAAAAATTTTTAAAAGAAAGATGAACATCTGAAAGTGCCATGCATATAAGTTTCCTGTTGCTACTGTGCTCAATGACCACCAACTTAGTGACTTGAAACAAGGCACATTTGTTATCTTACAGTGCTCGAGGTTAGAAGTCCACAATGGGTTTTCTGGGGATAAAATCAAGGGGCAGAGCTGCGTTCTTCTTGACAGCTCTAGGGTACAATCTACCTCTGTGCTTTTTCTAGCTTCCAGAAGCCACCTGCTTTCCTTGGCTCATGGCCCCCCATCACTCCAAACTCTGCTTCTGTTGTAACATCTTCCTCTGTCACTGACTCCCCTAAGTAGCCTTGTGGTGACATTGGGTCCATCCAGATAATCCAGGATAATCTCCCCATCTCAAGGCCCTGAACTTAACCCCACCTGTCATGTAAAGTAACACATTCACAGGTTTGGGGAATTAGGACGTGGACATCTTTGATGAGTCAAGATCTACCCCTCCTCCATGCCATGCTTCTGCTTAATCCCCTCCAACGGCTTCCGGCTTCCGTTGCTCTCAGGATGACATCAGAGCCTCTCGTGTGGCCTCCAGGGCCACCTGCCTCTCCCCACATCCCCATCGCTGTGATGTCCATCAGGTCAGCTGCGGCCCATCCCTCTGCCTGCAATGTTCTTCAAGTGTCAATCGGATGTTAGCCTACAGGTCACCCCCTCCTGGAGTCCCTGAAACTAAAGCAGCCCTCTTCCTATACCCTAGTATCACTTTTTTAAAGTTTACTTATTTATTTTGAGAGAGAGAGAGAGAAAGATGCAGGGGGCGGCATGTAAATTGGTGCAGCCACTATGGAAAACGGTGTGGAAGCTCCTTAAAAAATTAAACACAGAACTACCATACAAGCCAGCCACTCCACTTCTGCTATTTAACCAAGGGAGATGAAAACACTAATTCAAAGAGATACATATACTCCTATGTTCATTGCAGCGTTATTTACAACAGCCGAGATATGGAAGGAAACTAAGTGTCCATCCGTGGATCGAGAAGATGTGGTATCTATATATATACAATGGAATATGATTCTGCTTTAAAAGGAAGGACATCTTGCTGTTTGCAACAACATGGATGGACGAAGACTGTATGATGCCATACAGTCAGACATGACAAATGAAATAAGTCAGACAAAGACAAATCCCGTATGATCTCACTTATATGTGGAATCTGAAAAACAAATCAAACAAACAAATCAAATCAGAAACAGACTCATAAATAGAGAGAACGCACTGGTGGTTGCCAGCGGGGAGGATGTGGGGGGAATGGGCAAAATCGGGGAGGGGGGTGAAGAGGTACAAACTTCCGGTTGTAAAATAAGCCACGGAGATGAAAAGTGCCATGTAGGGAATATAGTCAATAATATTATAATAACTTCGTATAGTGACAGATGGTAACTACACTTGTCGTGGCGAGCACTTCCGCCTGTAAATAAACATCGACTCGTTACATTGTACACCTGAAATGAGTAGGTCATTCAACAAACGTGTACAGCACGACCGTGGCGGGCCTGGCACTGTGTTGGGAGTTGGGGCTTCAGCATCAACAAGACAGAGGTGGCCCCTGGGCCTCAGGAGCAAATTCCCAAACGCCACCTCCTGGAAGCCTACCTCCTTAACCGCAGGACGCCTACCACAGTCTGCTGCCAAGTTCAGCGGTTCCTGGCTGCCTCCCCGCGGGGGAGTGAGGACCTCAGTGTCAAGGACTGTGTCTCACTCATCCAGGGTCCCCAGTGATGGGTGCAGGGTCTGGCTCAGGAAATGCTCAAGAAATGGCCTGTGAAACTGGCTAGGAGGGTGGAGTGCTGGTCCTGTATACAGTAGGTGCTCAATATCGGTTGCTGGCCTTGCTGCTTGAGTCAGGAGGGGAAGAGGACGTCCTAGTTCCTACATTCTGACCTGGGGTTGAAGGGGAGAGGCTGACCCCACACACGGCCACACACGCACACACACGTGTGCATGCTCTTCTAAACTTATCCACATACATGTGCTCACACGTGCACAAGCATGCTCACGCACATGTGACACCCTGTCTTGGTCAGGTGCAGGGAGAGACAATGAGGTAGAGGGAGAGTCTAAGCACCTGGTTCGGGTCCTGACTCAGATACCTCTTAGTGGGAGGGTCTCCGTTTCTTCATCTGTGAAATGGGGATGATACAAACTCCTCCTGAGGACATGGTCAAGATTAGGTGAAGTGAAATGAGTTACTTTGTGAAACAGTTCAGCGCATGGTGGCCCCTTGCTCCCCATGCCCCTGCTGGCTCTGGGCTCCCAACTTGGTGTGGGGGACACAGGAAGCAAGTAGCAGGGTGGGACGGTGGCTCTGTGGCTTGCCCCACCCCCCAATGCCCTCTTAGCACGTGGTCAGCTCTCACTGTCCCTCGCCCGCAGGAGGTGTCCCCTCCTGCCCTTCCACTTTGCAAAGCCTGTCTCTTCTCCGTCCACATCTGTTCTACCCCGAGTCTACACCCAAGGAAAAGAAGCCGGTGCCCCATGTGTCACGGGCACAAACACACTCTAGCAGAAGCGTCTAAACAGTGAAGCTAATGGTTGGGGTTTCAGGCACGTATGGGACCAGCTTCTGCCCTCCTGCCCGCCCCAGGCACCCCCCCAACCAGGCTTCCGCAGGAAACAGAC
Source organism: Cryptoprocta ferox (assembly GCA_028646485.1). Classification (NCBI taxonomy): domain Eukaryota; kingdom Metazoa; phylum Chordata; class Mammalia; order Carnivora; family Eupleridae; genus Cryptoprocta; species Cryptoprocta ferox. The sequence continues at coordinate 17,264,793 of CM053566.1, read as the reverse complement.
TGCCGCTTGGAGGCTGCAGATGTGATTGTTAGAGCTAATTTATGCTCCGTTTACACAGGCTCCAGATGTCACACGCTTCTCTGGGGGTTTACCCAAATGCCAGGGACGGAGGGAAGGACCGGGGACCCGGGCTGCAGCCCTTTCCCCTGCCTGCCTCCTTTTCCTAGTTGCTCCGAGGACAGCCAACGAGCCCCCCCCCCCCCACAGGTGTCACCTGCCCTGCTGAGCCCGGCCCTGCTTCCCAAAGCGTCTGCCACATGTTTTGGTCATGGGCCGTGAGCTCCGTGAGACCAGGGGCCATGTGCCTGGGCCACTCTGGGGGCAACGAGGTGCTTATTAAACACCTCTAGTAATGAGTGTGTCCGTCACCGGAGTGGCGGGCAGTGTGTCTGTGGCTGCGGTGGGCAGAACGATATGCTGGTCTTGACCCCCCGGTACATGTGAGCGGGATCATTTTTGGAAAAAGGATCTATGTAGATATAATCGAGTCAAGATGAAACCATCCTGGATTAGGGTGCAGCCTCAACCCAATGACTGGTGTCCTTATAAGTTGAGGGAAATTTGGACGCAGAGAAGAGAATGCCATGTGACAGCACAGGCAGAGATGGAAGCGATGCACCCGCCAGCCAAGGGAGGCCCAGGGCTACCAGCGGCCACCAGAAGCTAGGAGAGAGGCATGGAGCAGTTTTGACCTCAGCGCTTCCAGAAGGAGCCAACCCTGCCGATACATTGATTTCAGACCGTGGCCTCCAGATCGGGGAGAGAAGACCTTTCTGTCGCCGTAAGGCACGCGGTGTGTGAGGCTCGGTTGCCAGCTAACCCGGGAGGAGTGAGGGTGGGCTGGCCAGCTGGCCAGCAGGTCAAGCCTTCTTCCTTCAACGCTCCTGAGCCTCAGCCCTACGTGGGGCTGCCACCCACCGGGGGACCGCACCAGCACCCCCGAGTCTCCCTGCCTCAGGCTCGTCCCCTCCATCTCTTTTCCCCCCAGCAACCGGGGCATTTCCAATTCGCAGCCTGGGGTCCTCCCTCTTACTTCCTACTTCCTCCCCACTCCCCAGCCGTATACTCTGGCCCTCATCCCCTGAGAGAGCCCCTCTCAATCTTGGACATGCACTGGGCCCACCACGTGGGCCTGTCTGGGGCATCGGACATTGTTCTAACCCCTCCTTGCAACTCTCCCTTCCCTTTAATGTCTTCTCCCTTGTTTTTACTCCTGTCTTCTCTGTGTTCTGGGTGTGCAGCCTCCTCTCCTCCTGCCCTGTCTCCTGAATGCAGCGTTCCCCAGGGCTCTGCCTTCTCCCTCTTTTCCCCTCCTTCCACACATGGGGGTGATGGTGCCGGTCATAGTGATGGCAATAATGGTGGTGCTGGTGGTGGTGGTGATGGCCATAATGGTAGTGGTGATGATGATGATGCTAATGGTGGTGGTGGTGGTGATGGTGATGGTGGTGATGGCCATAATGGTAGTGGTGATGATGATGACGCATGGTGATTGTGTTCATGATGGTGACAGTGGTGATGGTGATGGTGGTGGTGATCGTGATGGTGATAGTGGCCATGACAGTGATGGTAATGATGGTGATGATGGTGACGGTAGGGCTGCTATTAAGAGATTTCTCAACACAGAAAGCGTGCTAGATCAGGCCATGCAGAAGCTTCAGATTTCCTGGGGTTCCACACACACCATGCTTTTGCGTGTCCATCTCTCTTCTCTCTTGCCTTTCCTTTCTTACACACACTCGTGCACACAGGCTGTACTCACTTGCTGGGGCTGCCGTAACGGACGACTACAAACGGGGTGCCCCCCAACAACAGAAATGTATTCTCCTGCAGTGCTGGAGACCAGAAGTCCAAATCAAGGTGCCAGCAGAGCCACGCTCCCTCCGAGATGCTGGGTGGAATCCTTCCTTGCCTCTTTCTAGCTTCCGGTGATGACCATCAAACCACAGCATCCCTTGGCTCACAGCTACACCCCTCCAGTCTCTGCCTCTGTCAGCACGTGACATCTTCCCTGTGTGTCTCTGTGTCTGTTCTCCTCTTCTTAAAAGGACACCAGACATATTGGATTAGGGTCACCCTAACAACCTCACCTTAACTTGATGACATTGGCAAAGGTCACAGTCATAGGAACTGGGAGTTAGGATTGCACATATCTTTTGGGGGACACACTTCAACCCAACACACACACACACACACACACACACACACACTTCTTTTCCTCTGTACCTTTCTAGCAGGCTTCTATCATTTCCATACCCCATCCCACGTACTAGCAAACATTTGCCTGTCTGGTTACCTCTCCCCTTGTCTGTTTCTCCCTCTTCCCTTCCTTCTTTCATTCTTTCTTACCACCAAGCTTTTATTGGGCTTCACTCTCTGCCAAACTCTGTGCTGGAGAGATGCAGACATGGGTGACAGGCATGAGCCCTGTCTTCAAGGAGCTCATCACCACAGCAGAGAGTGAGGTGGCACAGGCACTGACCGAGCAGCTGATGAGAGCTTTCAGGGGGCCTCGGGGGTCTTCGGGCACATTTGATGCAGCGGACCCTGGCCTGCCCTCTGCTCTGTGCCCTGATCCTCCCCCCCAGGCCATTCCGTCTCCTGCTCACTTCCATGGCTCAGATACCCACCTGCTTCTGGAGCGGCCGTCCCCAAGGGCCAGCGAAGGCATCTGGGGGACGTGTGCCCCCTCTCATGCACGTGGACCTCTCTGCCTCCCACCTCTGCTCCCTGTGCGCATCTCTTTAAAGAGGCTGAAGATTGCCCAGCCTGTCTCTGGGCTTTGCACTGAAAGGGCTAAATGATATGCTGACACCTTAATTACAGCCCATTGTCACGGAGCACAGCGGAAATTGTCGGAGTGATCCCTGGAGAATGGGCGCTAACAGGCCCGTCAGAGCCTTTGATTCCCCGTGGCAGATTGGAAGATGACACAAATGGCGGCAGCCCCTGTGTGACACACATCTACCTGTATGGTTGCCACAGGCAAGAGGTCCAGAGGGCAAGGAGTGCCAGCCTCCCCTCCCTGCCTGCCTCACCTCGGGGCCAGAGGTCTGCCTCTAGCCCTGCTTCCTTCCCACCCGTCCCACTGCTGTCACCCCAGGCTCCCACCTTGGTTGAGATTTGCTAGTCGTGAGCCAGGCACTGCCCTCGTGACCCCGACAGGTCTTGACCACAATGCAGGGGGCGGGAACCACTCTTTCCATTTTACAGATGAGGAAGTGGAGGCTCTGAGTTGCCAAGCCACCTGCACGAGGTCACTTGCAGGGACCTGGCTCCGGGCCTGAGCCTTGGCCCCTGTGGGAGGCTGCCACGGGGCAGATGGTGACTCAAGCCCCCAGGGAGGGGTATGTGTGTGATGGGACTTGTCAAGGTCCTTCGGGCTGCCCCGCAGCATCTAGGGGCCGGGACCTCACTCCCAGCCCACGACTCTCTCTCTGCCAGGCAGCATTTTGCAAAGTGCATCTGTGGGATGTTGACAATAATAATAACGCAAAAGCAGCAACGACCTGTCATTGAGGTTGACAAAGCACTGGCTCGGAGTCTTTAGCCCCAGGGGATTTCAGCTCTACAGTTGACTGTGCCGCCTTTAGGATGATTCCATTCTGCGAGCTGCTGCAGGGACAGGAAGTCTAGTCTGGGGGACACCTCCCGCCCCCTCCTCCCTCCCCCCCAACCGTCCCCACCCACAGTCCGCACAGGCCAGGGGCCCAATCCCTGGCCGAGCAGTGCCTGCGGGTGGGCGGAGCCAAGCCACGGCCCCTCCAGGCCAGGCCTCTGACCACGCCCACCTGTGGACACCCCTCCCTCTTCTACCATTTCTGGGGGAGTGATGGGTGGTGCTGGGCACCTGATCATCTGGACTTTTAAATATTTCTTTTAAGTTTATTTAATTTTGAGAGAGAGAGAGAGAGAGAGAGAGAATGCAAGTGGGGGAGGGGCAGAGAGAGAGGGAGAGATAATCCCAAGTAGGCTCCACGCCGTCAGTTGGAGGAGCCCCATGTGGGGCTCAAACTCAGGAACCCATAATGAGATCAAATTATCGGCGTCCTGATAATTTGGACTTTTAAAATCTGGCTGTCGGGGCATCTGCCGGCTCAATCAGTAGAGCCTGTGACTCTTGATCTCGGGGTTGTGAGTTTGAGCCCCACACTGGGCGTAGAGATTAGTTTAAAAAACGGTGCCTGGGTGGCTCAGTCGGTTAAGCATCCAACTCTTAATTTTAGCTCAGGTCATGATCTCAGTTTGTGAGATCGAGTCCCACATTGGGCTCAGTGCTGACAGTGCAGAGCCTGCTTGGGATTCTCTCTCTCTCTCTCTCTCTCTCTCTCTCTCTGCACCCCACCTCCACTCGTACCTTTTTCTGTCAAAATAAATAAATAAACTTTTTGAAAAAAAGGAAGATTACTTAAAAAAACCTGTCTGTCATAACGGAATCACAGGGGAGACCTGCTGACACCACTAACTGGCCCCATCGGCTGGAAAATTGGCGAGGGCATCTCTGCATAGAAGAGACATTCAGCACCCCCAGGACAGGCAGACCGTGGGGCCAAGACCCCAGATAGGTGTGCGGGGAGTGGAGTGACAGCACCCATGCTGGGAAGGGAGACAGGACAGCAGGAGATGCGCCAGGTGACCTGCCCTGGACAGTGACGATCACTTCTGTCTCCTTCCGGGAGACCCAGCCTCCTTGGGGGCTGGTGTCCCACGCACGCCCCTACACCATCCCCATGGAGGATCAGGGAGAGGCAGAAACTCCATCTGCAAAGTTCAGGCCATGTGCCCTGTGCCTCACAAGCCCGAGGGGCCAGATGTCATTCCCATTTCACAGAGCAAGACACTAAGTCACTATGTCACGCATCCTTTTGGCAACATTACCGAGTGTCTGCTCTGTGCCTGGGGCTCTCCTGGGTGCTGGGCCACATCAGGGGACAAGACAGAGTCTCAGCTCTTGGGGGACTCACCCACAAACAGGACCTAGCTTCTGGTCACACCTCCTATGCAGCCAGAAGGAGGCAGGACCAGGCTGCAGGTAGCTTGAGGGAAGGGACTTAATCTGACAGATTGCAGGCTGCTTCTGTGACCTCAGCAAGCGATTTCATTTCCCAAGGCCTCGGTGTCCCCAGCTGCAGAATGGGCACCCTAGTGACACCTCCCATACCCAGGGCAATTAGTCAGGGCTCTTCTCGCTCCATCCCTGCTGGCAGGGGCGGCAGCATTTACAGCTGACACCACATTTCCTGGACCCTTCCCATCCCTGGCGAAGGAGAAGGGCTCCCAGCGAGGTTTCTCCCTCCAGCCTTGTCATTTCATGTGGCCTCAGCCATCTCCAGGAGGTTTCATCATCGTCCTTGTTTGGCCGATGGGGAGGCCAAGGTTCCGAGGTGGAGCGACTTGCCCAGAGGCCACAGCAGGTAGCCCAGAACTGCTCTGCTCTCCCTCCCCTCACCCAGCCCTCCCACCCAGGAGAGCGGCCAAAATGCCATCAGCAAACCCAAGCCCATGACCCAGCAATTCCGCTCTCCGACATCAACCCCCAAGAAGTGAAAGCCTATGAATACATGAGTACATGAATATTCATAGCAGCATTATTCATAGCAGCCTCAAAGGGGTACAACCCCAATGTCCCGCCTGAGGAATAGATAAAACACATACACACAGTGGACTATTATGCAGCCTTGACAAGGAAGGAGGCACGAATGTGTGCTATAGATCCGATGGACCTTGACAACGTTGTGCCGAGTAAGAGAAACCAGACACAAAAGACGACTTAGTGTATGATTTACATGCTGACGGCCAGAATAGTTAAATTCAAGAAACAGAAAGATGAGTGGCTGCCAGGGGCTGTGTGTGTGTGTGTGTTTGTGTGTGTGTGTGTATGACTGCTAATGAGTGGGCGTTTCCTTTTAGGAGAAATGACGAAATGTTCTAAAATTGCGGTACCAGTTCCAAAACTTGGATACCCTTCAAATGTGTGAATTATATCTCACTAAAGCTGTTGTGGAAAACAAAACCCAGTATGCGCTGGCGAGTGGACCCCTGTCCAGGGTCCCTGTGATTCCCCCGCTGCACTGCGCTCAGGGGAGAGCCCAGGCCTTCGGATCCCCCCTCGAAGCTGGGCAGGGGGCTGCCTAGCACAGCCCAGGAAGTAACACAGGGACCCAACACCGGAGACTAATCCTGAACCTGGTCCACCATGCAAAACTCATTCCGTGTTCCAGGTCCTGTTTCATTCCGTGATCCAGGCCCCCACGGAGTGGTGGACTCTGTGGGGAGCAAGGGACATGCCCTTCCTCCCAGGAGCCGACAGACAGACAGACAGACAGAGGAGTGGCGGGGTGGGGGGAGGGTCGGGCTGACTAGTAGGCAGGAGTGACAACCCAGTGTGACATTGCTATAATCAGGGCCAGCACGGGAGGAGGGGTCCCTAATCCAGCTCTGGGCCCAGGACGGTCTCCCAAAGAACCAAGATGTAGACAGAGGCCCAAAGGAGCAAAAAAGCAATAGAGCAACTCAGGAGTGGAAAAGTATTCCAGGCAGAGGGAATGGCAGATGTGAAAGCCTAGAGGCTCCAGAGAGTGTGGCATGTTTGGAAGAAAGGGAGGGATGGAGGAAGGGACTCAGGGGGACCCCTGGCTCCACAGGGGTTGAAGGGATGAGATGGAGAAGCCACAGGCCCCCAGGGCTGACCCTGGGCTCTGGGGATCCCCACCCCAGAGGCAGAGCCAGCTCCCCTGCCCCATCGGCCCTTCTTGGGCTGGGGTGCCTGAGACCCCCCCCCGAGGGAGGATGTCTAGGCTGGCACAGCCAGAATCCCCTGACCTGCCTACGCCGCCTCCAGGTCCCCCTCCCAGCTGTCCCGCCTGTGCCCTGTGAGCGTTAATCACAGCAGACGGAAAAGCAAGACTAAATTTTAATGAGACATCTCTGGGATGTCTTAAGCTGCATTTAAAAGCCCCTAAGCTTCCCTCGACAGGGGGACCCGCGTTAGGCAGGGTAAATATTTACGGCTTCACCTGAAAAGCCGGGCCCATTTTTCATGCAGGATTTTAACAATATAGATCACGCTGCGAGTGAGGCATAGAGGAAAATGAAACCATGGGCGGCCGCAGTGCCAGGGCCCTGAATTATGGATCCAAACCTGTCCCTAACTTCTTGTTTTTAATTAAAAAGCCCTTTTCGGTAATTCCATTAAGGAGCGGCAGTGGTTCAAGAGTCTCCCCCCACGCCTCCCCCCACTTGTTCTCTTTAAATTATGAAATGTCCCAAGGGCTCCTTTCAGTTTCAGGGGCTGGAGGACCAGGGTCAGGGGGGGTGTCAGGATTCAGGAGGCTGAAGGTCAGGCCCAGCAGGGGCTCTGGGTCCTGAGCCCCTTCCTGCCATCTGCTTCTCCCCTGCCCCACGCCTCGGCCAGACTCTTACCGCGCATCTTCCTGCGTGCTGGGAGCTCCCCACCGCATCAGCTCTCCCGCTACCCACAACCCCAGCGTCAGGTCAGGATGTGGATGCCTGTGGAGGAGCAGAGGAAGCTGAGTCTCAGAGAGGGGAAGGGGTGGGTCCAAAGTCACACAGTGAGTGCACGGCACAGCTGGAACTCAGACCCAGCTGCCTGGCTGCTGGTAGCACAGCACACATTAATTCAATTAAGGGTTTCTGAGCACCTGTCCTCTGTGGGGACCTAGGCCAGGGGCTGGGGACTCAGAGCTGAGAGGTGAACACTGCTTGTCCTTGAGGAGCACGCGGTACCCTCCCTTCTGCTTATGTGTAGTTTGCCTCCTCCCGGAAGCCTTTCCTGACTACCTCAGGCATCACTCTTCCTTCCACCTGCTACCCAGACCCTAGCCTCATATTTATCCACCCACCCGTCCATCCTTCGACTCATCTATTCTCCCACCCATCCGTCTTTCCACTCATCTGTTCTCTCCTCCATCCATCCATTCATCCCATCATCCACCCTCTACCCATTCACTCATCTACTCACCTATTCATCCATCCATCTTTCCACTCATCTAGACAGAGGCCCAAAGGAGGCCCTTCCCTCCTTCCTTCCTTCCTTCCTTCTTTCCTTCCATGCTTCCATCCTTCCATCTATCCTGCCTTCATTCCACCTATCCACCCATCCATCCATCCATCCATTCATCCATCCATCCACCCTTCCATCCATCCATCCATCCATCCATCCATCCATCCAGGCTTCCACCATCTATTCTCTTCTCCATCCATTGATCCACCCATGCATCCACCCACCATGTATCCACCATCCATCTGTCATGAAAAGGAATGGGCACATCTCAAGCCACCACTATGTGTCACCCTGTGTGTCCCTCATCTGATTCTCATAGCATTTCTGCCAAGTGGAGTCTATCATCCTTTTACAGATAGAGAAACTGAGGGTCTAGGAGGTTTATGTTGCTTGTCCAAAGGCAAGGGAATGGAAAGTTCTCTACTTTGAGGCACGGCGACAAAGTAGGGGCCAGGAAAGAGAGGCCTTCCAAATCCCATCATGTGGGTGGGCTCCCCATTTCCCCTCTCCCATCAGCACGTGGGAGCCCCCGCCCCTCTCCCCTTGCTCCTAGGTGGGGCACTGGCTACTATGGCCATCTCTCTCCTCAGAGTGGAGCAGAGAGAGGCAGGGCCTCCAACACAGGCGCCTACTGTGCCCTCGCAGGAGCACAGGCTCCCCATTGTCTGGAGGAAGCTGCAGGTGGGCTCCGAGCTGCTCCTGAGGCCCAGTGTCTATCATCTGCCTTCGACTGTCACCATTGTGCAGCCACAGCGGCCCTTTGTCTCTGACAGAATCTCTCCCTTTGCCCGCCCATCCTTCCCCCACCCTGGCCACAGTGATTAGCACTCAGGGTGGTAGAGAGAGAGAAGAGGGGGTGGGAGCGAGCACTGGCTTGGAAGTCCAGAGACCCCAAAACGTCACATCCCCTCTCGGAGACGGACTCTGTTTCCTCCGTCTGTAAAATGGATGGTAATGCCTGCCATGTGTCACCCACATTGGAGACAACGGTAGGGGAATGGAGGGCTTTTATAGGTACACGTGGGTCTAACGCACTCTGTTAATCTCTTGCTGTGTGGCCTTGGGCAAGTCATTTGCCCTCTCTGAAATTGCTTCTATGTCAGGGAAGGGAGAACAAAGAAGACCTTAGTGTGAAGGAAGAGAGCCGGCTCCCAGGAGATAGAGCATGCAAATGCTGGCCCCGGGCCTGTGCCGAGCCCGCGGTGTCATCTCTGTGGCCACTGGAGGCGCGACGGCAGCCCTCAGACGCTGTAGAGCTCTGTGCCATGCAGTGCCTTCTGCCGTTTCTGCTGCACTTCCAAACTGACGTGGCCATCTCACGTCTCAGCACAGAGAAGTGAAGCAATATATGTAAAGTCACAGAGTGAGAGGGCATCAGTCAGGCTCACGGATCCCGTTCCCTATTCCCTCTGCCCCAATACGGGCGGCTTCGGCAGCAGCTCGGGAGCCAAGGCCAGTCTAATGGGAGCACGAACGCCTGGACCGATCAGATTGAATCCCCTGGTGTCTGTAACAGGCTCCGCTAATCAGAGCAGATCCGTAAGTGGATGGATGGAGGGTCCTGGAAACCCCAAAGAGGCACCAGACTTAGAAATGGCCGGGATGGGGTCTAGCCCAGGATGGAGGGCCCCCTTGCTGATGCTCCTGAGGACAAAGGGTGTTGGTGAGACATGTCCCCCCGTGCAGAGGGGTGACAAGGTGACCTGGGGTCGGCCCTGCCCAGTGGCAGGCACCCTGGTGGCCCCTGTGAGTGCTTGTACTGCTCCAGGGCTCAAGCCTTGGAGTGGGAGCATGGCTGGGTGGCTAGGCGGCATGGCCGGGGCTGCAGAGGTGGGCCCATCTGTCACCGAGCTCTGAAAGCACCCAGCGCCCAGCACGGACTCTCGAGCCTGAGAACGCACAGCCGTAGCCCCTCCCAGGGGCCAGCACCCCCTGGATGCAGCAAGGTCACCCAACAGTGTCACAGGACACAGGTGGACGGGTGTCACACAGACGTGCGCCAGTCACCCAGATGGTGTTGTGAGACACGGGTAGATGGTGTCACACAGCCATGTCCTCCAGTCCAGTTATATATAAACAGTATAACTGGAACTATGTCATCCCAGCAGATGTAGCGCCTGTGGTCTCCTTGGCATGACCCAGCAGACACAGTATCATACACAGTGTGAGACACACCCCGTTCGTCACCCGAGGCGCCTGGGAACACACCACACACACCTTCACATTCTCCCTCACACCGCAGGTCCAGAGGTGAGAGGCCAGGACCTCCCAGAGGAATGCAGTCCAGGGTTTGAACCCTGGCCCCATCCCTCCTCTGTGTGCCCCGCTGCCCAGCCTGGGTCTCTGTCTCCTCCTCCTGAAAGGGGAGAGGGAACACCACCCACCGGGTTACTGTGAAGACTGAGCAGGGGAAGAAGTGTGCACAAGGTCCAGCAGAGGGCGGGCATACAGCAGGTGCTTAATAAAGGTCTGTCATTCCAGTGTGGAAGGTGTAGCCTCAGGTGAGGCACGCGAGCCTCCGGTTCTCCGTGGCAGGTGCTGGACGTGATGTCCACTGTATGGTCTCGGGGTGGGGGGGCTGGAAGCCCCTCAGGGTCTCGGGGGCCGGCCTCAGGCCAGGATCGCAGGGAAGGAGGGAGGCTGGCCCACCCACTCACCCACCGTGAGCAAGGCTGGCTGGTGGCAGCACCACCTTGGACCAGGTCATGTGCTCTTAGGCGGCCGACCACACCCATTCCCACGGAGGGAGGACTCGATGGGCCGAGGAGATGTGCCCACGGGAAGCCTGGGCCCCTGCTGACCACACGCAGGAATCCAGGACCCCCATTCCAAGGCTTGAAGGGCCTCTTCTCATCTGAGGTCCCTCTTCCCAAGACAAACCTGCCACGGATGTGGGCACCCTCAGGCCCGAGGTGTGGCCACTTGACGGGGTCAGGGTGGTTCGAATTTGCCTTGACAGGCTGGTGTCTAGCTGTGTGTGAGTGACGCCCTTCCAGCCCTGGACACAGCCCAAGCTGGGAAGAGAAGGCTGGTGGGCTGGGGCTGGGGCCCCATTTACACCCTCATCTAGACCCCAGTGTCACAGGCAGGTCTGGTGGGGACCTGGGCCCAGGACCGGACATAGCCACCCTCAAACACTCTGTCTCCCAAAGACAGCAAGAAGCTTGTCTGTCAGGAGCAACTTCCTGCAGCCAACAAGTGGCACTCCAGGTCTGGGACTCTGTCCAACCTCAAGTCCCATCAGGCTCAAGGCATACCAGTCCTGGCATGGGACCCCCCCCTCCCCCACCCCCACGACCAGGGACTCCAAGCCAGAGCCCTGGAGCCTGCCGGTCGACCAGACCCAGTGGCTGTGAGTCCAGAGTCGGTCTAGGAACCCTGTACCATTATTGGACGGAGCAGATGACTCCACAGGGCGAGGGCTCAAGTTCATACAATCGGGGTCACCAGGAACCAGATGACACTCACAAATTCCAACAGGCCTGGGTTCAAATCCTGACTCCGCCTGGATGTGCAGCATCCAGAAATCTAAGATGAGCCTCTCTGAGTTTTGGTTCTACTGGAAACCGGAGATGAAACCTGCCTCCCAGGGCTGTTGGGATCGAATGCAGTCATGCTTTGATTCCTGTCTGTGCCCAAAGCCTACACAGCCGTCCTCAGCCAGCTCCTGGGAAGCGTTTGTTGAATGAATGCTTTTGAAAGACAGTCGGAAAAGTGGGACCGAACGAGGCCCTAGATCTCTGCCCAGCCCCCAGCTCCAGAGCCCCTCCCTCCGCACAGCTGCAGCCCCTTTCTGGGGCGGGGGGACCCTCTGCCCCCACTGGGAGCCCCTCCCCAAGCCGCAGGAGGCCCAGACACATGTTCGGAGGGGGCATTATCTGTGCTCAGTTGACTGTAAACGTTTAAGCAGAATTGACTGTGTACTCAGCCACTTTCAAACACAACTAATCTTCATCGGGGCGACGGGAAGTGAAATATGTTATTGTCGGCAGCAGTAAATTACCCGTGCCAGAGCTGGCTCGCGAGGCATTACGGGCCGTGGCCGGCACACTCCTTCACCCTGCTGCCACCCGCCCGCAATCCATTACCGCAAACGGCCCTGGTCACCTCCTCCCCTGCCCCGGGGATGTGGGGCCAGCTGCCTGCTGCCCTGACCCGGCTCCCACCCACTCTGGGCAGCAGGAGGCAAACTGGGGAGTGGGGCTCCCAGATGCCTGGGCCCGAGCCCTGAGAAGACCCACGTCCAACAGTTCTTGGAAGTTGGAGACCAGAATGGGAGATCTGGGCCCAGGCCAGGGAAAGGCATGGGGTTCCAAGGCCTCCTGAGCCTTGGTTTCTGGATCTGTGGAATGGGGATTCATTTACGGTTTTATGTATATGCGCGTGTCTTTAGAGCCTGGCTTACTGGAAGATCAACAGCTGGATTCTCACATCTGCTTCTGCGTATTCAATCTGGTGCAGCATGTCGCTCTGGTTGGCGCAGTGAGGAACACAGGGCCTCACACAGACAGAGCTCGGAAGACGGGAGTATTCCGACCTCTCTCTCAGATCATCACGAACATTTGGTCCGAAAACAAAGCTCCGCATGAGGTCAGGTGTAACGTGGTACCTGAAAACACATCCCTTAACTTTCCTCCTACGGCAAAGTAAAACCCATCGGTCTATTCTGCACTTCGAATGGATCTCTGGGTCATTTTGTGACATTATGTACTGGCCATTGGAAAATAGTGGTCTGCTGAGTTACGCAGCCCTTCCAAATGTTGACATATTTCATTTTACGGTATCAGAGAGAGAGAGAGAGAGAGAGAAAAGTCACATTCTCTTCAGGAAAGATTTTAAGCAGGGAGCTGTCAAGCCCACAGTGGCAGACACAAGTTCTCCAAAATTCTAATTTTTGCTTGAAATTCTAATTTTATCATTGGCAACAAATCGGTTGACAGGCAACTTCATTCGTGTTTGAGAAAATATCTGCCAGATGTCATTTGTCCATCGGTCATCACCCCACGTGAAAATAGTATTCCGTGAAAAAAGAGGCTAGCACAGCTCGAGGCCCTGACAGTCACACGGCGTTGTTTCGGAGCAACTAATGATCGGGCGGAAGGCTTTCTGGCTGTCCCTCCTTTTCTGTTGTGCGGCATACTTAAAAGATGTGTGCTCAGGGGCGCCCGGGTGGCTCAGTCGGTTGAGTGTCCAGCTTCAGTTCGGGTCATGATCTCGCGGGTTTTGAGTTCGAGCCCCTCATTGGGCTCACTGCTGTCAGCGCAGAGCCTGCTTCGGATCCTCTATTTCCCTTTCTCTCTCTGCCCCCCACCTTGCTTGCACTTTCTCAAAAGTAAACATTTAAAAAATAAATAAATACAGGGCGCTTGGGTGGCTCAGTCGGTTGACTGTCCTACTTCGGCTCAGGTCATGATCTCACGGTTCGTGAGTTCGAGCCCCGCCTTGGGCTCTGTGCTGACAGCTCAGAGCCTGGAGCCTGCTTCATATTCTGTGTCTCCCTCTCTCTGCCTCTCTCTCTCTCTCTTTCAAAAATAAATAAACATTAAAAGACCCAGGTAGATCCAAAGGAATGATCTGGAAAGTGGAGTTCGGCCAATGGCTGGGGCTGATTAGTGACACTGGCTAACAGTGGTGAGCAGGCGAGAGGACTCTGGGAGATCCTGCTACGAATCCCGGAAGATAGGCCTACCCCCGAGAGCTGAGCACCAGACACCGGCACCCTCGGGGGATGGGGATGGGCGGGGCCTGGCCAGAGGAAGGGGTTATACCTTCTTCAAAGACTGACCTGGACAAACCTGTGACCTTAATGAATATTAACACTTAGGGTCCTTCTTGCTGTGTGACCTTTGGCAAATCACTTAATCTCTCTGGGTTAAGTTTCCTCATCTATGAAATGAAGGATTTGGGCCAGTTCCTAAAGACTCCATACAGCTCCCAAATGTTATAGGTCAATGATATTCATGGGCTAAGAGTCCATGATGTTGGTATTTCAGCTTCAAAGGAGAGGGACATTCAAGATTTCTGGGCCACTGACATTCGAACGTAGCATGATGTTGACATTCAAATGTTGTGTAACATCATCCAATGCTATTGACATCAGTTTCTAATGCTAACGTGTGAGAAGGCCCATTATGCTGACATTGGACCCTCTGTGACATCAGGGTCGAGTGCCAGCTATGTACCAGTCATGGCAACAGCCCTGGAGTCCATAAACTGTCCCTTCTTGGAACTTTCCTCTCCAGGAAACTAGATCCCCGTGGCGGCCCCAGAGAGCGCTGCGGGGAGACTTTGTCTGTCCCCATCCCCCGGAGTCCATCCATTCTCTTCCCCGAAGGCCTAATGTTGCCTCAGCAGAAGGCAAATGCAGCTTGAACACAATTCCTGGGACTGTTCTTCCCCCCCGGCCCCAAAGCCATTGCCGTAGCCCCAGCTCTGCAAGATGTCCTGCTTACCACTTTCCACCTAGGGCTTTGCCGGCTAGAACCTGCTGGCCGAAGGGGTGGGCATTAAGGAGAAATCAAGGATCAGGGCGGGACCCACTGGGAGCAACGCCCTGGGACTGTGGCCCAGCCCCCTTCTCTGCTCCCTTGTCCTTCCCGTGGTAGAGGCCGGGGCTCTGGGGGCGGGGGACGTGGTCACCACAGTGATACCAGCTCCACATGCCCTGGCCGCTGCGAGACAAAGCTCCCAATTGGCTTTGCCTCCCCTGCCTCTCTTTAAAAAAAAAAAAAAAAGGAAAGAAAAGAAATTCCTGCAAGTTGAACAATCCTTGTGTTGGATTTGGGAGATGTTATTCCGAGTGACAGACAAGGGCAATTATCTGCAATCCGCCAGCAGTTTTAGCCTAATTTCATTACTGCTGTGCGATTCTCCCTGAGCTGCTAGTCTATCAATGTCTTGCAGAACGGATTAGCGGGCACTTTCTTCATCTTCAAATGAATTTTAGCTGTCATGCCCTTGATGAATAGAGCAGGGACAGGCGGCTGACCTGGACTGGGGAGTGGCCAGGGGGCGGCAGGCAGGCGGCCTCCGGGGCTGGAAGGAGGTGAGGCGGTGGGAGACAGAGCAGTGAGGGGAGGCACAGGGAGGGGGAGGCACCTGAGCAAGGCATCCAGCCTTCCGGAGACCCTCCATGCCCAGGATTCAGGGCTGCCCGGACCCACATCCCGGGGCTTTGCACACTGTGCCTGCCAATCCTGGGACAGCTTCCCAGCTCCCGGGCTGAGAACACAGGAGGGGGCTCTTTCCTCGATGCGCACGACCCCTACCCTACCACCCTCTGGGTCACCCTGACACCGCACCCAGGCTCTAGAAACTCCAGCTTGAAGTCTACCTCCCTAAGACACTGTGGACCTCACAAGAGCAGAGTCTTGTCACTGCTGTGTCCCCAGAGCTGAGCTCATAGAAGGAGCTCTGTCGGTTTTCATTGCAGGACAAATGATTCTCAGTCTCTCCGAGGCTTGGGTCGGAGCCTGGCGCAGGCCTGGGATGTGGCGGGAGCCCGGGCGCTGTTAGGCGAACGCATGATGCCACGGAGGCCGATTGGAAAGAGGGCGGAGAGAGGGAGGAAGCAAACGGGGTCCGGAGCTCCTCCTGCATGTCAAGCATCTCGCTTTGTGCTTTGACTTGGCTGACGTGGCCTCTCCAGCCTCACAGAGGGGAAGCCGCTGAGCCCAGGACACAAGTCAGTTGGGAAGTGGCGAACCCAGGCCTATCTGGCCATCCTCTCCAACTCCCGGGGAGCACTGTTTGGGGAGCATTGAGTGTGGAGTGAGATTCTTACGGGCAGGGCAAGGCCCCATGGAGAGAGGGGAGGAGCCCTGGGGAGAGGGCACGTGGGACCCCACATCAGCAACATGGGGTGAAGACCATGCCGGCTTAGGACTCCCTCGTCTCTACCCCCGCCTGGACGCCTTCCTCGCCTCCACTCCAAAAGTTTTCCAAATTCCCGGGAAGGGGGCTGTGGTGGACTTTCCCCTTTTCCACCCGTCCCCACTTTCTTCTCCATGTCCTGGGAAGCTCACTTCCCCAGGGATCACTCCCTGGGAAGCCGGGAGGGGCAGAAAAAGGGAGGTTGGGGACACTTCTGCACTGACTCTTGGCAGAGGCTGTGTCCCTTGGAGCCCACGGCTCCCACCCAGTGGCACTCCCTCTGTGGCTCTCCAACTAATGAAAGCTCCATGTCTGTCCCTTCAGATTTCAGGGTCCCTGCTGTTCCTGGGCCGGAGGGTCCGCACCTGTCTCCACAGAACTCACCTTACTGAGCTCTACTCACCTGTGCCCTCCAAGTGGTTCGCCGGGTGCTGCCAGGATGCTCACGGATGTGGGAGAAGTGGAGATCTGGTCCACTGTGACCAGCAGCCTCCGTTCGCTGGGCACGGGGCTGGGCTGCGGGCGTCCACCTGCCCCTTGAAGAGACTCTCAACCGCTGGGTCTCAGAGGCGAGCACTGAGGCCCAGAGAGGCCAGGAGACTGTGGGGGGCCCCCAGGAGGGTGGGGGAGGGGTGGTCAGGATGTGAAAGTCATCCACCTGACCCCAATCCTGCCGTTCTGACCACCATGGAGCACACACTCAGTTTTGCCCCAGCCAGAACTCGTGGACCTTCTGTAGTTCTTCGCAAAGACCAGATGTTCTCGTTCGCCCTGGAAAGGAAGCCACGGCGGATCCTTCACGCTTCCTCAGCCCCCAGCAGGCTGCCGCGTCAGCCAAGGGAAGTGAGCCCGAGAGAAAAGGGGTTCCCTCCGCGGCCACCGTCCCACAGGGCCCTACACCCTGGGGAGCCCGCTCTCCACCCAGAAGGAAGATCCTTGGCTCAGGGCAGCCCTGCCCCTATTTTACACGTGGGGAAACGGAGGCTCAAAGAGGCAAAGGGACTTACTTGCTCAGGGCCAACAGGATGTCGAGCAGAGCTGGGCCCCAGCCCAGGAAGCTGAGCAGTGTTCCCCAGGGGCTGCAAGATGAGGCTCAGATCTGTCAAAGCCGGGCTTCCCTCCCCATTTTCAAGTTCCGGTCCTTTCTCCAGGCACCTGGGAGACGCTTCCAAGTTTATTGATCGCCAGGGCAGCCTCAAGTCAATACGGTGCACTTTGCTAATTAATCTTTTCCAGATAATTGCGGGAAATTATTGGTTTGTGTGATGCTGGGGTAGGGAGGCAGCCTCTGTCCCCCCACTGCTCAGAGTGGCCGCTGGCAGAGCCCAGAGTGCCAGCCTAGACCCTCTGCCCTGCCTCCTGCCCCTTACTCGCCTTTCTCTGCCTTGAATCGGGGGCAACGGGCCCTGCTCCCCCCCACCCCCTGCCCAGCCCCCTTCCAGAATCTTCAGCCAAAGACCCCCAGGCCAGCTCTCCCAGAACTGCTCTGGGATGCATCGGAAAACACTAGAAGCAGGGCTGGTCCTGGGTGCAAATCCCAGCTCCTGCAGTTCCGAGCTGTGCCACCTTTGATGGGTTATTTGACTTCTCTGAGCCTCAGCTGAAGAACAAAATAGAATTCATCATCTCTGCGTCATCGGGCTGCTTCTAAAGACAAAACAAAAGAAGGCATTTTAATGCTGATTTGCTGGGACAACTAATGATAACACCGCTGACAGCAGCAGGCAACACTAAACAGGGGCTTTGCCACATTCCAGGTATGGCTCACTGTGTCTGATGGGTGCTATCGTTGTCCCCATTTTACAGAAAGGGAAACCGAGGCCCTAAAGTTGCACAGTCGGAGGCCAAGACTGAAATCCTGCTCGGTTACCCGGGATGCTGCTCTTCGCCTCACACGGTGTCACCAAGCTCGGCAGTGCCTGGCATACAGCTGCATCACCAGAAACAAGTCCCCCCGCACGCCCCTCTCAAGGCCAGGGGACACTAGCTCTGGGTGGGAACCCACCCCGGCCCCATCATCAGGCTGCTGTGGACACAGGACCCTCCCCTGTCATTAACCCAAACTGGACACTCCCGGATAAAGCTCCCCGCCCCTTTAGGGTGTCCCCCTTCCTCCCAAATGTCATTTAACACACCACCTCGCCAGGCTGTAGATACCTGTTCCTAATAAACCTCTAAGACTTTAATGAACTAAATAGCAAATTACTTTTTTATTCAAGAATGAAATTTTATCATATTCATAATTCATATTTTATTTCAGACATCTGCTGCTGATTACATTACATTTAACTAAAATTAGATGATGCTCAGAATGCAATTAAGGCTCTGCCAAATTCTTTGGCCCACCAATGCCGGCGGAGCCCAGCGGGGGCTGCGAGGAACCTAATATGTAATTAGGAGCTATTTTCTAGCTGTTTTTAAAGTCTGAAAATTAGCTGCCTTTATTAATCACACAGACAAATATAAAGTGGAACCAACGCTCGCTGAAATTTCTAAAAGGGATTTTTTGTTTAATTATACACCACGGAGCGCTGTGACTTGTTCTGCATGTTGATTTGTTGTGCACTGACATTTTGACAACTGGTTCTCAATTTGTCTGTCGCAGTTAGGCAACAACAAAGCCGACGGTAATACTTTAACTTTCAAAACCTTCAGTGTGCCAGGGAGAGGAAGAATGGCGTTCCTCACCGCGGGCCCCGTCGCTCGGGCTCCCGAAGCCATGGGAGCCCCGAGACACAGGGAGGAGGGCAGGCTGGGGCCAGGAGGGGCTCAGCAGAGAAGGTGGGCCGGGAGGTGGTGAGAGCACGGGGCCAGGAGTCTGGGGGCGGGGAAGCAAGCCCCAACTCTGCAGCCTGGCTCAGGGGAACGTCTTCCCCCTCCCTGGGCCTCCACGGGGGTTTGGCGTCTGAGATCTTTAAGGAACCTTTGTGTGCTATGAGTGTGTCTTCTTTTCTCTGCATGCCAGGCGATGTGTTCATTTCTTTTTATTTTTAAATTTTTGTTAAAAATGTTTTAATGTTTAATTTGAGAGAGAGAGAATGTGGGGAGGGGCAGAGAGAAGGAGACACAGAATCCGAAGCAGGCTCCAGGCTCCAAACTGTCAGCACAGAGCCCGATGTGGGGCTTGAACCCACGAACCGCAAGATCATGACCCGAGCGGAAGTCGGACGCCTAACCCACTGAGCCACCCAGGCACCCCCATTGTGCTAATTTCTGTGCGGCGTCAGTTAGGCCTTGCCCCTCTCTCGGAGGGGCATTTCCGTTATCTTACTGGGCAGAGGAGGAAGGTGAGGCTCAGTGAGACTCGTCCCTGGCCAGCTGTGGGCACAGCAGGACTCGAACTCAGATCCAGCTGACTCGGGAATCCATTGTTTTAACTTAACTGCCATATTCACCCGCCCGGCCAGGCAGCCCCAAGCAGGGGTAGCTCTCGGCTCCCGTTTCCCATCCGTGCAGTTTGGACGCGATGAAGCGGCTCTGCAAGGCCCAGGTCTGCGGCCCTAACCAGCTCCCTTGCCCGCTTGGTAACTGAGTGTCCCACCTGCAGCACTGCTGTGGGCCAGGGGAGGGAGACGCAGGGGGGTCATGGCACGGAGCGGGGTCGAACTCCCGGCGGGGCGCCTAGCCCCCGTGCAACCCCTGAGCTCCCTCCATGTGCCCTGGGCCAACACCACTCAGGGATGTCTAGAGAGCCCTAGGGACACGGTGGCTGTCGAGGGGCCAATTCAACAGCAGTGATGATAAGAACAGCAGACAGCTTTCTCCTGGGTGCTAGCACGGTGTCACGTTACCGCCAGCCACTCTCCCACGGATCCTACGCGGTGGAGTCACAGGTGAGCCGGGAGGCTCACAGCCTGGGTTCAAACCACTTCGGCCACTTCCCGGCTGTGGCGGCCTTGGCCGGGCCGCCCTGCCTCTCTGCACCATTAAAGTGAGGATCCTGACAGCGTCCGGCTCTCTGGGTTCTGGTGGGGACTGAACCGGATGATGGGTACTTGTCCAGATGAAGCCTCAGCCAATGGAAGCCACCTGTTACTACCCCATTTAACAGATGGGGTCACTGAGGATCGTTAGGGCAAAGTATTGAGCTGAGAACTGCACCCAGGTGGTCTGATTCTGCATGCTCTCACCCCAGCCCCCGCATGCCTCCCTAATGCCCACTGGGGAAGGCAGGAGAGGGGCTTAAAGACCCACCATGGGGTCTGAGCAGCCCCGTTTAGCCACCGTGACTATTTCTAGGGGCCCTCCAATCTCTCATTTCCCTTCTGCCCCCTGGAGGGGGCACCAAGCCATTTGCTGCTGGAGTCGAGGCATGGTGGAGCCCACCGTGGGGGGCTCCTGCCCATGCTGACCGCAGGCGGGGGAACCAGCACCCACCGCCTACCAAAGCCTGTTTTCAGGAGCTAGCCCCGCATCCTCCTCCTGCCCCCAGAGTCACCTGATAAAAATGCCAACAGAGAAAAGGAGGTTTTTTCGGGTGACAATGAAACTGTCAATAAAATCTCAAACGCAGGGATAGGCAATGACTATTTCACTTACTCTGACAGTTGAGATTTTGCTGGGGAAGGAAAGTGACAGGCATCTGCTGACATCAACACCACTTCTTTGGGAGAACAACCCCCGGGAAAGGCGGCCCTGGAGACCTGTCTCGCCCAGATGCCGGCTGGACTGGGGCTGCTGCAGTTGTCAGGGGAGGGGGGTCAGCACGGAGGAGAGGCTGGACGCCTCGGCTCCCATCGGCTCATTGTTCATCCCATGACCTCCCGCTCTGAGCGCCGACACGCACGGGGCCCTGTGCTGGGGCTGGAAGATGGAGAAGTGAGCCAGGAAAATTCCCGCCCTTAAGAGTGTTACGAGTCGGTTGTGTCCCCCACCAAAAGACCCGCTGAAGCCCTAACCCCTGGGACCTGTGAATGTGACCTTATTTGGTCACAGCCGATGTCATCGAAGTAGGATCAGGTCATTAGGGTGGGCCCTAGTCCCCTGTGACTGGTGTCCTTATAAGAAGGGGAAATGTCACACGAGACGGAGACACCGGGAGAAGCCGCTGTGTGGCCACGGGGCAGGGAGCGGAGGCATCTAGCTGAGAGCCGAGGGGATGCCCAGGATTGGCGGCAGCTAGCGGAGCTGGAAGAGGCGAGGAAGGATTCCACTCAGGGTCTTCGAAGGAGCTTGGCCCTGCCGACGCCTGCTGCCTTCAGACTTCCAGCCTCAGAACCGTGTGACAATGTATGTGTGTTGTTTCCAGCCTCCCAGTCTGTGGCACTTTGCTGTTGGCCGCACTAGGGCACTAATATAAAAGGCACCCAGGCAACTAGGGAGTTAGCCGAGGCCCTATCCCTCAGCGGAGGCAGGGGACTATCAAAAAAGGAGTGTACCTGCTCCTGGAACAGATTGGACCCCCAAACCGGAAGGCCCCTCCAGGCACCCTGGTTATCTTCCCATCGGTCACCACCTCTCCATCCGTCCCTAATGCCACTGCTACCTTCCGGACGTTGCCGTCCCTCACCTCCCACTGTCCTTCTCCATCCATCACACCGCAGCTGGGAGACTTTCCAAAGCACAGCTGTGACCTGCCCTCCTGTGCTTACCTCCCACTCTGGCTCCCCAGGGCTCTCATGGTACACCTTGCCTCATGTTGGCTCCGGGCGTCACCTGGACACCAAACCACCTGTGGCTTCTCTGCACATGGTCCAGCACCACTCGCCTCATGTGCCTTTGCTGCCTGGAATGCCCTCCCTCACCTCCCAGCTCAGCCAGAATTCTGCCCAGGCATTTCCTCCTCCAGGAAGCCTTCCCTGATCCCCTCCCCACCAGCTGGGATGTGTACCACGCCTTCCTGGGCTCCCGTGGTAACTCAGAACCTACTGCTCTTTACTGTCATTGTCAGTTTGCTTATCAGGCTCTGCCCTGTGAGCCCTGGAGGGCAGGGATGGGTCTCAATACCCTCTGGGACCCCAACGCCCAGCACATAGTTTGAGCTTAGGTAGTATGTCCACTGGCTTCCTTGACCAAGAGCCTTGCTCTGGGGGGCAATGTTGGCCCAGCCACTTAGACCTGGGCCAGACAGTCTCTTGCTTGTGAGATCCTGTGAGATTGCCCAGGGCAGAGGGAGAGAAAGTGGCTTTGGGGTCAGGGTCTGGGCTTCAGTCCCACTTCCCAGCTGGCTGGCCTTGGGCACATCACCTCATCTCTGAGCCTCAGCATCTTTATCTGTGAAATGGGAACAGTAAGACCAATTACTTTGGGGCCTGACTGTAGTGATTAGGAGTGGTTATTGTCATTATAATGGTAACTAATTCATTGTAATTGGAAGATACCATGTGGGCTTCCAGTTCCCAAATCCATGTGTTCTTCAAGGCCAATTTCCCTGACCAGCTCCTCAGAATAATGAATCATACACGCACCCTTGTGAGAGTGTCCAAAGTTTCTATTTGTCATTTATTTCTTGTAACTATTTACTTCTTAATAGGTTACCCTTCCAACCGGATGAGCGCTCCCTTACCAGCAGGGACTGGCTCTTCAGGGGCTCAACAACTGCCACTCGGTCACTTTGAAATACTGCCCACCCAGGACCGAATACAAATCCGAAACAATCTGGGCGCCTGAGCTGAGGAGGAAACTGCAGGGTAGAGACTGCAAACTGGAATTGGAGTCAGGCAGACCTGTTTCCACCTGGCTCTTCCTGTATCAGGCTGTGAGCCTGATGACCAGCCATTTCACCTCTCTGAGCCTCAGTCTTCCCTTCTGCAGAATAGGGGACAGAATACCTGCACCTCAGGATGTCAGGAGTCAAGGTGCATGATGGTGCCTGGTGCACAGCAGATGTTAGATGAGCAGGTGTCTCACCTCAGTCTTGCGTTCCATCCAGCTCCCATCCTTCCTGGTTGGGTGAGCTTGGGCATGCCCCACCACAACTCGGCCTCAGTTTTCTGTTCTGGAGAATGGGGACACCTGCCGCAGAGAACTGTTTTGAGAATGAAGAGCAGTTGTGCGTGTCAAGCCTGACATGGGGAACGTGTATAGGGAGTGATGGCTGTGACTTGATTGCGCCGAATTTGATAAATGGCCAGACCTGCACAGCCCCAGGGCCAGGGGCCCCCGAAGTCTGGTAAACGGAGGGAGGACGGGGGCGCAGGCTGGTGCTGGCAGCAGCACCCTCTTCCCCAACAATGAGGGCGTCCTACACTTGGGGCCTTCTAGAAGGCCCAGCCCTTCCAAGGACTTTAGAAATGCTCTTTGTCTCCCATGCCCTAGCTGCGGGGACAGGGAGGGTTTGCCGAGGCCCTTCTTTCCCTGAGTGAAGAGAAGATAAGAACGGAAGTGCCCCACCCCTTTCTGACCAAGACCCCAACCCCCACCCATTCCCAATCCCAGCAAACCCCTTTGGAGGGCTGGGGCAGCCAAGTCCCCTGGGCTGAGCGGGATAGCATCCATACTGCAGGCGACAGGGGCCGCTTTCTACTTTCCTTCTCCTCATTCACTCATTCATTTGTTCACTTATTCACTCAGAAAACCTCAAGCTCTTGTGTGCCAGGCACTGTGTTAGCCTTGGGGGGGGGACAGCAGTGAGCGAGACAGCCTCGAACCCGCCCTCAGGGGGCTGGCAATTCACTGGAGTGACAGGTTACATAACAACAGGTGACTGCAGGGCTTGGAAATATATCACAGGGAGAGATGGGAGGGGGCGGGGGTGCTCCAGGCAGAGGCAAACAGCAGAGGCAAAGGCCCTGCGGTGGCACTTGATTCCGCCATCATCCTCGTCACTGTCATCATCCTCATGCTCACGTCCCTGCCGTCATCTGCCTGGCCCTCCCTGTGTGGACTCCTGTAGCCCCGTGAATCTGTTTAGCTCCTACCTCCTGCACTGGAACGTAAGCTTCTCGACGGTAGGCACGGACGGGGTCTGCTTGGCCCCTTCCTGGGTGACTCAGACCAGCGTCGGGCTCAGTGTTGTTACTCAATCACATTTGTTGAGTGAATACAGAGTGGATACGCGGGCGCCGTGCTAAGCGCCCTACGCCTGTTTCCTGACTTCATCCCCACGCATCCACCTTATGGGCTGGTTGTCTGATGAAGAAACTGAGGCTCAGAGAGGTGAAGGCGTTTGCCCAAGGCCACACAGCCAGCGAGTGACAGGGCTGGGATGTGGACCCCCTTCTATCTGGGCTCTTTCTCCCCACCGCCCAGGCCTGGCGTGGAGGGGGCTGTGCAGCAGACGGCAGGGCCCCTGGCACCGCCCCCCCCCCAAAGGAAGCAAGTCTGAGAGCCAGCGTACTGCGGGCTCCATAAATAACCCGGGTCCCTGGGCCCTGACGGAGCTTTAGCGGCCGAGAGTGCGGGTGTAATACAAACGGCTCTAATCCCCTGTCAGTTAAACTGGATATCAGAGGAGACAAGCTTCCGAGCGGGGAGGCCTAATTGAATCGAATTGAAAAGGCGGAATGGGCAGCCGGGCCGCGGAGGCGGGCCGCGGGGCGGGCGGGCGCGCAGGGCAGCAGCTGGCGGGCCGCCCCGCTCCGGGCCGGGCGGTGCTCCAGCCCCCGCTGCAGGGAGTGGGCTGGGGGGGGCGCCCCAGCCAGGGCACTCCGCCCCCGCCGGCCTCCCCTTTATCTGCTGGCTCTGCCATTTTCTCTCCATTGCTGACCCTTTTTCTGCTCCCTCTGTTATCTCGAATAATGTCACTGCCTCTTTAGAATCTATTCATCAGAGCAGAAAGAGGCCAATGCTGACTCTGATAAAAAAAAAAAAAATACCATCTGTGCCTCCCGGGGAAGAGCTCTCAACCCAACCTCCGGCGCCCTGCCCGCCCCCCACCCCCCGCCCCCCGCCTGCCACTTCCTGGGGGCGCCAGGGCTAATCGGATTCCACCAGAGGCAGGGTGTCCTCCCACAGGTGGTGTCCCCACTCCCAGCTCACTCTCGGAACAGAGGGGGAGACAGTCTCTGAAAGAGGTCTCCACTCCGGGGCAGTTTTCCGTCCACAGGAGAGCCTGATTTGGCCATTTGAATTATTTTTTTTTAAGATTGGTTTTTCTTTATTGGCTGACAGTGTTTAAAAAAACAAGGGATCCAAAATGCAGATTCGGAATTCTCTTTAAAAACTAGAGAGGAAGGTTGGCGGACAGTGGGTCCACCACCCACAGGGTAAGGAGCGGCCGGAGCTTGGGGTGAAGGTGCGGCACCTCCTTGCAGCCTGCTCCTAGGACATCACCAGCCTGGTCTCTGAAGGCCTGCCCGCGTGAGGCCTCCGAGTGCAGAGGGTTCCTCGACGAGGTGCCGGGGGGCGGGCGGAAAACCCCAGGGCACTTTCCAGGGGGCTGGAAATATTTTCAGGATGATAGCAGACCAAGGCCCAGAGAGGGCAAGCTGCTTGTCTAAGTCACACAGCGCTTCCGAAATCTCCCAACTCGCGGACCATGTGTTCCTCAACCACGTGAGGCAGAAGGGGAGAGAGGGGGTCCTGACTCTGGCCCACTGTGCCTCCCCTCCCTGCTCCCCGTCAAAGGCGGGAAGACTCCCGATCTGTGCCTACGCTGTTGGGCCTCCTGGGGGCAGGCTCTGGGTGCCAGCAGGAGCGCCAGCATGTCCTAGGACAAGCAAGGACATGTCGGCGCCCCTGGCCACCGAATGTCCCATCTCAACCCAGCGCCCTCGGACGGTCATGAGGCTGGGTTCGGGTCCCAGCTCTGCCACAAACACACTGCGTGACCACGGGCCTCCGTTTCCCCATCTACAGAGTGTGGGTCCCTGCAGCTCTATCAGGGAACGTTTCAAACAGAGGACCCGCCTCGCTAAGGCGGATGGTAGGACATGGGAATCTGTGGTAAGCGAGAGCCCTTCCAGTCTATGCCCATCAAGGACGAGGGAGCCCATGCACCGAGGGTGCCACCATGGGCCCACGAGAGGGCCGTTAGTGTGCCCCCACCTCCAGCCCCACTGTGGCAAGGATCTGCCCCCGCCCCGTGAAAGTCAAAGGAGGCACTCAGCAAACGGGGCTACTATCTTGCTAACAGAAGTCAGGTGCTCAGTCCGACGGGAGCCTCTTCTCTCAGGGTCACACCCCCCGAGCTCAGACCCATGATGGTCACTGGTCTAGGGACCACAGTGCGTGAGGCCGCTTAGCCCAGCCTGCCTCCTGGCCCTGAGTCCTTCCCATCTTCTCCCTCCGGGAGCAGGACGGGGCAGCAAGATCTAGCCACCCCCCCCACCCCCCCCCGGTGAGGAACGTGGAAGCAGCCCGGGCTTTGCGGCCAGACGCTGCTGGGTTCCCATCCCAGCCAGGCTGCCTCCGGATGGGGTCGCGTCACCTCTCTGAGCCTCATTTTCCTCAGTTTCCCCATCTCAGATGATAACGGCAGCTCCCACGGACTGGAGGCTCATTCCACGCACCAGGCTCCGGGCTCTGTGCCATATGCCTTGTTGCCTGGCATTTCCACTTGACAGACAAGGGACCTGAGGCTCAGAGAGGGCATGCGGCTAGCCCGAGTGGCACAGCTAGAGGTGACTGGCCACGATCAAGGCCAGACCTGCCTGACCCCAGAGCCATAAAACAGTGATCCTGGGAAGAGGAAGCGAGGGCACAAGGGCACAGGAGGGCACTATTATTCCTACGGATGCAGAAACTGACGCCCAGAGAGGGTCAGAGGCCTGCCTAAGTTCCCACAGCAGGCCGCCGTTCGGCTTTCTCCTCACAGCTGGGGTGTCAGAGGAAGAGCACTGTGTTTGGAATCCGGAGAGACCCATCAGGGAGTACCTTCGGCCTCTGACTCACGGATTGGAGCACGGGGCCTCACCATGGGCCTTAGTCTCCTATAAGACGGGGCCCCCCACTTTCCTCAAAGGCTTTGTGGGTCCAGGTGGAGGCCATGGGGGTGAAGGCATGCAGAGCACAGGCCGGCGCGTCCAGGAGGGCAGGGGCAGCCCAACCAGTCACCTGCCTTTCCCAGGGCTTCACGCCATTCCTGTGCACGTACTAGGTGCACATTTAGTATTTGCTGAATGAACAGGATCCAGGGGCTCGGAGCCAGCACCTGCTGTGCTCGGCAGTCGTGGGGAGGAGGGCAGCTCCTTTGTCTGCGGGCCTGGAGGAGGAGGCCCGGGAGGCCCGGGAGGCCCGAGGGGTCAGGTTCATCCCAGGTGCCCCCATCAGCATTCAGGTGATTCTTCGGCCTCAGCCAGTACATTATGCAAATGCCTCGAAATGGATGTTTTCCTTATCAGATTTAAAACACTGTAGGAGAACAGACGCGGTTAATCTCCCAAGCCGAGCCGGGGAGGGGGGTTGGCAGAGCAGGCCTGCGATAGGGGCCCGAATCCCGTGTGTGTGATTAGGCTGCTCCCCACTCTGGGAGCCCGTGAGGGTGATGAGGGATTGCGGCATTTGGGCCTCCCCATCTCTCCCCGCTGCTGGGAGGGGGTTGGGGGGCAGCCAGGGAGGACAGGACAGGCCTTTCTCGGTCCCTTGGGCTGTGCCCACCCCCCCTCGCCCCTGTTATAGGATGAAGCAGACCCCCGAGGGCCTCCCATGGGGCCACTTCCCTGCAGCCTCGTCTGTCAGCTTTATGGTGGAGAAAAAGAGCAAGATCGAAGGACTCGGGTCTGATTTAACGGCTTGAGCCGGTGTGCTCGGGGCCCATCGCCCCTGGCCCTCAGTGTGCCACGCAGGACGGCGTCTCAGCCCCAGTGGCCGGTGCAGGGTGCTCTCACGTCGATGGAGAGACAGGCCGGGCCGACTCCGCAGTGAGGGAGGCGGCGTCCAGCCTGACTGACGGGGTTCAAGGCTGGGCTTGGCACCTCTTTGGTCTGAGGCCTTGGGCGAGTCACTAGCCTTCTCTCTGGGGGAGTGTGTGTCTGCCTTCCTGGAAAATGGGAGTTTCCCCAGGCCCGCAACCCACGCGGCTCTAAAACCCAGAAGCTTGGCACCTGAATTCATTGGCAGCACACGCAACGTGGGTGATCTGTACTCTCTCCAGAGCTTTCCCTCCATATTCTCCATGCACGGAACACAGGGTGTCTGTCCCTAAAACCGCAAATCCGTCACATGTGGCCCCCAGGCTCAGATAGGGACTGTGGTCCTCCTCCACCTGTGGGAATCCAACGTGATTAAGATGCCTGAGGGGTTTAGCATACCTCCTGGCATTTTGTATTTGAGGAAACTGAGGCCCAGAGGGAAGTAAGCCCCTGTCCCAGGCCACGAAGTCGGCAGGTGAGACGGATCCCTGGACCCCAGGTACCTGTGCTCTTCCTGTGATGTCCCAGCTGGGAAGAGAAAACGAAAAGGTGGCCCATTGTGTGACTTTGGACAGGTCTGTCGCCCTCTCTGGGTCTCAGTTCCCCACCAACGGCAAGTGAGACACTGGACTGTGTGATCTCCGAGGGTCCCCCTGACCCTGACACTTCTGGATTCTAACTACAAACATCAGGCTGACGGTGAGGACTAGTGCCCTGGTCTGCTTCAGTTCTGAGAAGACACACGGTGTGGCTCTCGCTCTGCCCAGTGCCCGGCTTTCCGGGGACGGTGGCTCCGGGCAGTTCAGAGACAGGAAAGCCCAGAGTACTCCTCGGCAATGTTGTCACTTTGCCTGTTGGCTGTGTTGGCAGGACCACGGGGGGCTCCAAGCTGTGGGCAGCAAGGATCGCCAAGGGGGCAGCAGGGGCGAGCTGAGCCAGCGCCTCCAGAGAGGAAGTGACATCTCTGTTCTGACAATTAGGCAGGGAGTGGGGAGGGGGCTTTGGGAGGTCCCAGGTCACCTCCCGGAGAACAGTGCCCAGGAGTGGCTCCGGAGTCACAAACGTCTGGGTTCAAATCCTACTCTGTCGCTTGCTTGCTGTGTGACCCAGGGCAAGTCACTTCCCTTCCCTGGGCCTCAGTTTACTCATCAACAGAATGAGGACAAGGGCGATACCTGCCTCACCGACCCGAGCGGGTTCACAGGGATAAGGCGAACAGAGCACCAGGCACCATGCTGGCCATTAGCAATTCAGGAGCCGACAAAGCCGCCGGCAGGGGCTGGACTCTGGTCGACAACGCAGACGATGGGACATTCTGCAGGATAACCGGCCAGGTCTCTTGAGTAAGCTGTGTTATAGAGGAAAAAAAAAAGGGGTGAGAATTTAGGGCCGTAACAGCCAGATGTGTGGTCCTGGACAGGATTCTGGACATTTGGGGGACAATGAGCAGGAAATGTGACTGTGGCCTGGGAATTAGGGTACAAACATATTGTAGGCCTGTTGCTTAACCACTCTGGGCCTGTTTCCTCATCTAAGTGAGTGACAGGGCCTGGGACACAGGAGGGTGCCAAGGGGCTGGCCCCAACCAGCTGAAAGCCAGCAAGGGCTGGGGAAGAGGGTACCTGCTCAGAGCTGTACCCCAAGCTAGGTGCCTCACCAAGAGCTCTTGCCAGGGGGCAGGAAGGAAAACGGAGTCCTTGAGGGGCAAAGAGGCTCCCGAGCAGACAGGGATGGCCGGGCGGGGCCTGACCCCGCGTGCCGACCGGCCGCCAGCTCCCCTACCTCGACAGGCTGCTGGCCGTCCGCCGGCAGAAAACCCTCCCCCCAACAGACAGCACAGACCGGGCCGCAGCAGCTACCCTGTCCACCGCGAGTCACAGCATTTGCCGCCGGCCTCCCAACGTGAGACCTCTGCCAGACCCAGGGAACCGCGGATTTCGGGCCGCATGGGTGGGTGTTAACTCCACAGCCGGCCGCAGAGGCCGGGAGCCGCTCCAAATGCTGACTTGAGAACCGCCATTCTCTGGCTGGCACAGAGGGCGCCTGTGTGGACGGGACCGCCTCTCCGGGGAGGGCGCCGGCAGAGGGGCCGGAAGGCCAGTGGGCATTGGCTGGGTTTCTCCAGCAGCGACCCCCGGGGTCTCAATCTCGGCTGGGCTGTACACTGTTCTGAAACGTCTGGGCTCTGAGAGACACTCCATTTTTCGGTGCAGGATGGGGATAACTGCGAGGATTCACAAGCACCTACTACGTGCCAGGCACGGTGCCAAGGGAGTTACGTGCACTTTCTCACTGGGTCTTTGCAAAACCTCTATCACGTGCGTATTACTATGATTTCCACCTTCTGGATGAGGGGGCTTGCCTTGCCTGAGGCCACGTGGCCAGTGGGAGGCAGAAGTGAATGGAAGCTGGCATGGCGGGCTTAATGGACCTTTGGGGTCATCTGGTTCAGTGCCCTCGGCCTTGGCCCCATATTAGAAGAATCACCTGGGAGCTTTTGAGAACCAGCCAAGACCGAGTCCTGTGGAGATTAGTTAACTCAGAAGACGGGATGGGGCGGGGGTGGGTGGTGATGTGCAGCCGGGAGGGAAAGCCTCTTCTGCGGGTGAGAAGGGGCGATGCTCCTTGCAAACTGTCCACGCCTGTAATGGAAGAGACTGGTGGCCAGGAGTGGGCACCACCAGGCCCACTTGTGGTGGCTTGTGGTGGTGGCTGGGGCGAGGCTGTGCCGGCCGAGGCATGCAGGTGGGTGCCTCGTGGAGTCACGTGCTCTGGGAGTGACACGTGGTCCCGAGGGAGGGAGGAAGACAGAGGGTCTCAAGGAAGCAGGTGGGTTCTGGGGGCCTCACCTCTGGACACCTGCAGCAGGCATCTCTAGGCGCCCCGGGGAGCTCCCAGGCTGGCCTCCTGCAGCGTGGGAACGCTGACAGCCAGCAGCCCGAGAGAGCACCTTTCCACCCTGGCTGCTCATTCAAATCGTGTGGGGAACTTTTGAAAACATGCAGGCCCCGGCCCTGCTCTCACCAAGTACATTAGAATGAGCCCATGCGTGGAAGGCAGCAAGAATCGCAACAAACCTGGGTCCGGGGGGTAGCATGCAGGCGCTAAAGGTAGGTTATCTGAGTGGGAAGCCTGCCTCTGATGCGGACTAGCTGTGTGGCCTTGGCTGAGTTACTCAACCTCTCTGAGCTTTGGTTTCCCGATCTGTAAAATGTGGGGCTGAGACCAGCAATTATTCTCCAAGACTGGGGCAGATTAAGAGAGATGAGGTACATATGGTGCTCAGAACAGTGCCCCGCACGAGGTCAGTGCCCAGGATTAGTATTACCCACGTGTTAGCTGTGATTTGAAGAGAAACCGGTAACCCAGTGATGCCGGGCAGGCATCCTTCGCCTTGCCCTCATGTCCCTGGCAGTGACCTCTGGCACAGCCCGAGAGGCCTGGCGTGATAGGGGGCGGGGAGGGCAGAGCTCAGACCTGCTCTTCTGGCCGGCTCCCTCTCACCCTCCCTACGAACACCCTGGGAAAGGCACCCGCTGCCCCCTGGTGGCCAAGGGCAGAAGCGCAGGGCCATTTTGCCCGAGTCCTGAAATCCCTGCCCAGCCCCCACCGCCTGCGTGCCTCCTGCAGGTCCCCGGGGGCTGGAGCTATACTCGGCAACGGGCCCACGACAAGGGCTTTCTGATGGATTCTGCCATTTCAGAAGGAGCTTTGACTCGTAATACAAAGTTCAAATAGGGCCAGGCACTGGGCTACAAACCCCTTGGGTCTTTTTTCCCCACCCAGTGAATTTGAGAAAAAAGGAAGATTCCAGGACCTACAGGTCGGTTTTTGTTTCCGGGGCTAACAAAAGTCTGAATTCATGAGTGCTCCTGACTCCAGGTGCTAGAAAGCTTAAGACCCCCTTCTGGAAAAGCAGGCAGGGAGTTCCAAACGACCAGGGCCATCTAGCAAAACCCCACCCTGTCCCGGAGACACACAAGCAAGTGACCCAAAGCCCTTCTTTCCCTCACTCCTTAAGAGCTGGATGGGAAAGGGGCTGGGGAAGGGAGGGACAGAGCAGGCAGGCACGGGCGGGCTGGAGACTGCAAGACTACAGCCTCCTTCTTTCTGGACTCGGAGTGGAGCACTGGTTTACTCAAGAGCTTTTTATTTCCCCTCTGCCAGCCCTGTGACGGGAGGGCAGAAGGCGAAGGCCACCACCTGGACACCCCCTCGGGAGCCCACAGTCTAGCTGGAGAGAAGGGCAGGCCACGCAAAGTGTTGAATGGTTCAAACAGACTGGAGGTGGGGCGGGGAGGAAGGTGAGGGCGAGGGGCACCCTGTGGCGAGGGGGGGTGGTGGTGGTCAGGAAAGGCTTCCTGGAGGAGGTGGGAGGAGCCGGGCTCTGAGAGACAGGTGAAGTGCAGAGGTGGAGGGGGGGAGGGAGGGGGAAGGCACACAGCTTCAGGAACCACACCTCTGCATCTGAGCGTCCAACCAAGTGGGGAGGGGTCTGGGAAGAAGGCAGAGGCCCCAGGCAGATGGGGGTGCGGGAGCTTCCAGGAGGACGGGGGAGGCCCCTCGCGGCCCCAGCGCCTGGGCAGCTCCAGGGAACGCAGGGCGCAGACCGTGTCTTGTGCGGGTGGCGGGTCGCGCCGCTGGGACGGGCCGGCGGCCAGCACAGAGGCCGGCTCCAGCGCCCATAAGGATCCAGGGCAGGGCCTCTCGGCGGGGGCGCGGCGGCACAGGCTCCTCTCAGAGGCCGTCCAGGGCCTGGCGCACGGGGGCGTCCAGGGAGGCGGGCGCGTGGACGGAGACGCCAGGGGCACCGATGCTGGTCTCCCAGCAGTCAAAGCCGCGGCTGCGCAGAGCCTGCTTCACGGCCTCGACCTCCAGCTGCTCCAGATCTGGGGGGATGGAAGGCAGCAGGTCACCCCACCAGTGTCCGCTCCCCGGGACAAGGTCTTCCTGTTGCAATGTCGAGCCTCACACCCTCTCGGGGGGAAGGGGCGGGGGTGGGTATGGAGCAACAGTTAAAATCACAGGCCCCCGAGGCACAGGGACCCGGCCCCATCGAGAGCCAGCCGTGGGGCCTCAGACAAGTGACCTCCGCTCTCTGAGCCTCAGTCTCCTCACGCGGGAATGGGGCCAATAGTGATACCTACTCCTCAAGGGTCACCGAGAGACAAGGCAGGTCAGGCGCCTGGTGCACCGCCTGGTATGCCGCACACGCCCCGGAAGCATTCTCCCTCATCACGGTCACTGACCCTGAACTAGGGGCCAACGGCCCAAGTCGGCCGAGGGTGGCGGTGGCTTCCTGAGGTCCAGGAGCACATCGAGGGTGAGGCGAGCAGCTGGGGCCACTGTGGGCTGACTACAGAGCAACAGGGAACGGCGGAAGGAAACCAGGGAGGAGGAGGCGGCAAAGGACGGGAGAGCAAGACTGGAAGGAGGGGGCAAAGGGAAGGCGGCGGAGGCGGGAGCACGGAGCTGGGCGTGTTGACTGAGCACCGCCGGCAGCTCTTCGCGGGCCCTGGGCACCATCACCCGGCCTGGCTCTTTCCCCAAACACTGGGGGGAAGAAAGAAAGCCCTTTGTTTCGTAGCAAGGTCAGTCCCCATCTTGGCCACGTCAAGAGATGACAGCGGGTGAGGACAATGTCCTCAAACCTGCGGGAGACCTGGCAGGCGAGGAGGTGGTAGGGACAGCCGTCCTAACAGGAGCCCCTGCGCCAGGCTTTCTCAACGCACGGTTCTCCTTGCCTCCGGACAACAATCTTATAAACTAGACACTGGCGTCCTTTTACCAACGCAGCAGCAAAGGCCCAGAGAGGTTCATTCACTTGACTGAGGCCACACAGCCGAGGTGAGGCTGTTCTCCAGTGTCTTCCTCCTCCCGAGGGAATTGCCCAGGTAGAACCTTTGCACGAGCCCAGGCTGCCAACCCTGCCCACCCCCACCCCCCTGTACCTGGCCTGAGGAGCGTAATGCCACAGCCGCCGCCACCCGCGCCAGTGAGTTTGCTGTGCAGTCCGTGGGCCATGGTCACCTGGCACAGCTGGTCCAGCAAGGCGTGGCCCACGCCGAGGGCGTTCAGATGGTGCTGGTTCATGTCGATGAGCTCCTGGGGGAGAAGGGTCACTCTGTCCCCACGCAGCCTGCGGGAAGCCGAGGTCCTGTGCCCGCCCCACCCATGTGATGGCCACTGGTTTGGGAGAGCAAATGGCTTAGACAAGCCGGCACGGTGTCCCTCTCCACTGGTAACAGAACCTCTCCTTCCTGCAGGACTTCCCATGGGGCTGGGGTGGAGCTGGCAGGGAACACACGTCCCAGGCCTGGCCATGGTGACCACTTGGGGGTGGACCTGTGACCCAAGCTGGGCCGACCACAGCCCTCGCAGGGTTTTCCCTCCTCTGCCTTCAAGCTGCTAACGCTGGCTGACCTCAGAAGTAAGCCGCCAGTTATCTCTGCCCTACACATGGCCAGAGCGTATGGAAGATGGAGAGATTTGAGACTAGGTTGTTTTGGCCCCTGGATCCAGCTATGCCTGAAGCTCTTCCTGCTGATCGTCCCAGTTATGAGCCCATAAATTCCTTTCCTGCTAAAGCCTCGTTGAGACAGATTTCTGTCATCTGTAGAAGTCTGAAGTGACATGCCACCCTACAGCTGCCTCGGGTACCAATTTTCAGGATAAGAGCTGGTTTATTGTTCAAACAAGGTCATAAATGGGGAAAGAGCTAAATGTTTTTCTGGTTTCTGTGATTTGCATAAAACTCCTGCTCTTCTGAGGCTCCCACGATGCAGGTTGATGAGATAAGAAAACTGACCGTTATCACAGCCCAGGCACCCTCTTTACATTTCACTTGCTCCATCAGTGTCTGCCAAACACCTTCCACACGGTGGACACTGTGCTAGATGCTGGGGCTCTAAACACGAGCGCTCGGCTCTGGTCCCTGCCACGGGCAAGTTAGGAATGTGGGATCTGGCAGGGTGCCCAGGTGGCTCTGTCTGCTAAGTGTCTGACTTCGGCTCAGGGCATGATCTCACGGTTCGTGAGTTCGAGCCCCGCGTCGGGCTCTGTGCTGACAGCTGGGAGCCTGGAGCCTGCTTCGGATTCTGTGTCTCCCTCTCTCTCTGCCCCTCCCCCTCTTGTACTCTCTTTCTCTCTCTCAAAAATAAATAAAATGTTAAAAAAATTTTTTTTTTAAAGAATGTGGGATCTTGGAGCGCCTGGGTGGCTCAGTCTGTTAAATATCTGGCTCTTGATTTGGGTTCAGGCCACGATCTCGTGGTTTGTGGGATCAAGCCCCGCATCAGGCTCCATGCTGACAGCACCTGCTTGGGACTCTTTCTCTCTCTGCCCCTCCCCCTGCACATGCACTCTCTCTCTCTCGCAAAATAAATGAACATTAAAAAAAGGAACGTGGGATGTGGGATCTGGAATCAAGCCGGGGGGGGGGGGCGGGTGCTGGGTTTCAGCCCCAGCCCTGCTACTTCCAGAGGTTCCTGGGCAAGGCCTTTCACCCTGTGCCTCAGTTTCCCCGCTTGTAAAACTGGCATCGTAAGAGGACCTGCCTCACTGCAGTGATGATGGGATCAGAGGAGTTTTTACATGACGCCTGGCCTGCGACAAGGGCTCCGCGCAAGTCAGCTGCTATCAGTACTTTCGTGAATGGATCGCGGTTACCCCTGTATTACAAAGGGGGGCCGCTAAGGCTCAGAGAGGAAAGGACTTTCCTAAGGTCACTGGGCTGGGAAGGTACTGAGCCAGCACTGGAAAGCGGGTCTGCCCGATGCGCAGCCCATGTCTACCCTGCCTCCAAGAGCGCCCTCGGCATCCTGCCGCCTACTCGCTGCGGCGCGGGGCTTGACAGCGCGGCTGTGCTCCGGGGAACGGGGAGCGCGTGTGCCGCCAGCGTTGCCAATCACGGAGCTGTCGGCGGGCCCACCTGGCTCTCCTGCCCGGGGCCTGGGGCGCGGCCGGTGGGCCCTCCCCTGCAGCCCGCCTCACACACCCCGGCGCTTCTGACAAACGAGCAGACAGGCGTGATGGCCCCGGGTGCCCCTCCCCGGCCCCAGGGGCTGGGTACGAGCGAGAACTTCTGGGGGCCGCTCTCTGCGCCTGAGCGCCAGGTGTCACGTTGCCGAGGCAGGTTTCAGACACCTGTCACATTCTGATCCAAAATCTGTCAAGGATTGGATGACAGGTTGTGACACAGGAGAACAGCTCGCTGGTTTGAGCACAAAGCTGTCCAGGAGGCGAGCTGCACATTTCAGCGGCTGCCACAGCCAAAAATACACACAATGTATAATCAACGTGCTGTTCCGGGGCATTCTCCGGGGGCTCAACAGGGTATATTTTAGGCAGTACTCTATCATTATTAATTTCCTGCTCAGGAGGACTGTGTTCCCTCCTTTCTACGTGAAAGGAGTTGACGCCAGCGAGGCAAAGGCTGGGGGAGTGGAGGCAGACAGCTACGGAAATGGGAGCAAAAGCACAGAACCGAGAGAGAGGGTCACTGCCCCCGTCCCATGGTGGGTGCTCGTTAAAGATCTGCTGGCTAAAGAAATAAACCCGTAAGTCAGTTTAACACCTGGCACGGCCACTCACGAGTTGGCGAACCTTGTAGAAAGTGGCTCTCACGGCCTCAGTATTTATATCTGTAAAATGGGGGCATACTAGCCACTTCACAGCTAGGTGGTTATAGAGATCAAGTGAGAAATCCTTTGTGAAGAGACTTGGTCTAGTTGCTGCTTCCATTCACTACAGGAGCTGCAGACTTGAATGTGTCCAGCAGGACAGAGAGGCGCCAGGCAGACCCGCAGCAGCTGTGGGTGACACTTAGGGAGAGGTGGGGACTGTGGAGAAATGGAGACCGCGGGGCCTCCCCGGGGGCCACTTCTGCACCTCCGGCTGACTGTTGCTGCCCAGCCTCGCCACCTGGGCCTGCCGGATTTGCTCATCCTTCAGGGGAAGCCAGATGGCTTCTTAAGGTCGACCCACGCTTGCCGGGCCACTCGGACCATGCCTGAGGAGGACGCTGGGCCCTCCGGCTTACGGAGCCAACGGCTCGTCAGGCGTTGTGACTGCCCGTCGCCTACCGGGCTCGCTGCACTCTCACGACACTCCAGGGACACCAGCAGGGGTGAAGCTGGGATTCAGACCCGGATCTGATCAAACCCAGGGCATGGGGTCTCAGCCTCTACACTGGCAAAGGGTAGCGGCTCGGAGAACAGGGAAGAGAGAACCGTGTCACAAAACGCGCGAAGCAAAGCATGCCGGTGGTAGACAGTTACCAAAGGAAACAAATGCAGTTAGAGAACAGAACGGGAAAGGCTGGGCGTGCAGGAAACGGCCCCTGGACCTCTGGAAGAGGGGCCCAAACCTGGCCCGCCGCACTTAGCACGCGCCAGGCACTGCCCTCTGCACTTTCCGTGTGCTCTGTCTGTGGCTCTGAGTCACCTGGGGAAAGGCTTAAGAAGAAGGCATGCTTACTGGCCTTTGTGTACACGGGACCCCAGGTGAGGCCCAGCCTCTAGGTTTCAGCTCGGGGGACCGTAAGTACAGAGGGGGAGCCCCTGCCTCAGGCAGTGGTGTGGGTGAGAGCCTGAACCCTGCAGATGGGGTCTTACTTCCAGCACCAGGTAGTGCTCCGGGGCGGGGGCCGCCGCCATCTCCCCCAGCATCCGCTCGCACTCCAGGGAGATAGCGTCTATGGAGGCCAGCACGGGCGCCACGATCTCTGGGAACTGGAGGGACAGCAAGCAAGGGCCTGTGAGGCCTAGGGGCGGGCAGGCACTAGACAGCCGCGCCAGCCACGGGAGGAGGGGCTGTCCCCATGGCCCGCTCCCGCAGTCTGAGGGAACCCCCCTCTCCCTCCCGCCGGGTATCTGCCTTTCCCGGGCCCCCTAACAGAAGTGGGGGGATTCTGGCCACCAAGCCAGCGTGTCTGGCCCTCCCTGTCCTGCCTCCCAGCCAGGATGGACACACAGCACCTCCTTGTCTGCCGAAACCGCCTCCCCCGCTCCCCATCACCCATGCTGCCCCGCCGCCAACCCATGGGGCAGAGGGAGAGCTCGAGCCTCCAGCCCTGGCTGTCGGGGCCCCGCCAGAAACCCGCCCAAGTGAGCACGAGGCACCTTAAGCAGCCTGTTCCTGACGCCGGCCACCAGAGCCTTGGTGCTGCGAGGGACTTTGGTGTTGGTCAGCAGGATCTTCAGAGCCGGCGGCCTGCGGGGTGAAGAGGGTCCGTGGTGAGCTGGGGACGGAGGAGCTGCGTCAGGGCGGGGGCACTCCCAGACGCCACCCCACCCTGACACAGAGGAGGAAGCGGAGGAGGCCCGGGGAGGGGACCTCAGTGGGCTGGAGGGAGAGTGAGGAGAGTGAGGGGAGTGGGGGGGTGGGGGGTGGGAGGTGTTCTGCGTCTCCGCTCCAGCCCCTGGGCAGACAGGACACTTTCCCTTGGCTCATCACTTACCCACCTGACTTCAACTGGGCACCCACCATGTGCAGGGTGCACATGAGGGGGAGGGGCTCTGCCCGGAGCTGGCCGAGCTTGCCAGACTCACAGAGTTAGAGGAGTTCAAAGGCACTATGGTCAACGGTACCGGGGGCGGGGGTGGAGGTCTGTCCCGCGGGCCACCACTGGCTGCTGGCGTGGAAGAGATTTAGGAAGAAAAGCACTGGGACCTGGGACGGATCACGCAGAGGGGGTGCACGAAGGGAGGGGATATGCCCAGGCGAGCAGAGGGGTGCAGGGCAGGAGGGTAGGCTTGGGCGACAGGGAGGTTCCCCGCAGGCTGAGCCCATCCCTGCCCTGCCCTTGATGGCTCCCAGACCAGCTGCCATGGCCTGAGGCCAGATATGGTCAGAGGGAGTCAAGGTCCTGCTCAGCAGCCCCAGGTGAGAGAACAGAGGCCCCAGGGCGGCCACGGAGAGCTGCCCTCACCCACCCTCTGAGCTTTGTGCTACCTCCTCCGGCCACAGTCGCAACTGTCTCACGGCTGGCTAGCTGTCCTTGGGGACTCACGGCCCCGTATCTTGTCATCCCACGCTGCCTTCCAGAGCACTGCAGGCTGGGGACCGAGGACGAAGCATGTGGATGAGCTCTGCCCCAAGACAGCTGGAGACAGGCGGACCCCTTGATACCTTTATTCGTTTTTCTTTTCACAACTCGAGACTGTAAAATCCAATAGGGCTGGAAAAGGCGGCCAGAAACCTGCCGGATCTCACCGCCCATGAGCCCATGAAATTAATATCGATTCCCAGCCTTGGAGGCTGGCTTTTTTTTTTTTTTCCCTTCAACTTTACAAAAGATGAACATTCTATTTGGCTTTTCTTTTCCCCTTAAAGACAAGCCGTTTCTCAAAAGGCCGGCGTTCTGGGAGGCCGCATCCTGATCCGTTTCGCAAACAATGTGTTTTTTTAAACGGAGAAGCACCATGTGTGATTTGGGGGGAAAGGGTTCCTCGTGAAGCCACTGGCGGGATTAATGTGGCGTCTGGCCTCCCGGCTTCTCAGAGATCAGCCATCTGGTCGTCGTGGCGCCCCGCAGCCAGCGGTGAAGGTCGGTCTGCTCTGTGTTCCTGTCCGTCAGGGCGGGAGGAGTTTGAATGCTGTGTCTTCATCTTCGTTAGACAAGTCCTCTGCAACAGGCCCGCTCCTAGCCCTGCCGGCCCCACGAAACCCCGGGCTCCTAGGGCATCTAGAGACCATCCAGGCTGTGCCCCGGGAGTGCTTGTGCGTGCCAGGCACAGCTAACCCCTCAACCGTATCTCACCTCCACCCTCCCTGGGTGCTTGTACCTCTCAGCCATCCTGGCCCTGTAGCTGCAGCTCGGCACGCCAGGCACATTCTGGCCTCAGGACCTTTGCACTTGCGTTTCCTCTGCCAGGGACCCACCCCCGTCCTCGACAGCTCTGGGACTCACTCTCGTGTTCCGTTCAGGTCTCCGCTCAGATGTCGTTTC
This sequence comes from Cryptoprocta ferox, assembly GCA_028646485.1. Classification (NCBI taxonomy): domain Eukaryota; kingdom Metazoa; phylum Chordata; class Mammalia; order Carnivora; family Eupleridae; genus Cryptoprocta; species Cryptoprocta ferox. Next base: position 17,225,216 of record CM053566.1, on the reverse strand, counting down.
ACCGGGGGCCTCCCCGATCATCCCATCCAACCGCCTGACGTGCTGTCACGGAACCATTTGTTTGTTGGTTGTCTCCTCCCAGCGAAGTGGGAGTTCCGTGAAAACGGGACTTTTTGTTCCCCACTGAGGCCCTGGCACCCAGCACGTGGTAGTTGCTCGACATATTTGTGGCATTAAATTTGATGTCGGCAAAGAGCACACACTCAGGTGCTATTTCTCATTTCCTGCTCAGGATCCTCGTTACATAAATGAGGAGGCGTTTGTCTCAGGAAGAGCGACTCACTCAAGGGCACCGGCTCGAAAGTGGCGGAGCTGGGCCCACCAACCCGAGCCTCTGCCCACCACACCACCACCAGCTGGCCACCAGGTATGCCTCGGGGCCCCTCCTCCTGCCTCCTCACGCATCCCCTCCTTGCCCTCCAGGAGAATGTACACGAGCCCGCACCCCCACAGGTTAGCTGGTTTCCTACCCCCGGGGCCCAGCTCGGTGTTTAGGATGCAACTAGCTCTCAGGAAATGCCGGATGAGATGCCACTGCCCCTGTGGCACCCAAATCTGTCGCCGGACTCAGGCCACCGCTCACTGTCATCCACGACAGCTTCAGAACTCTCCAGATACGTTCGTGCTGAGGACTGCTGTGGTGACTGCCTCCTCCGAGGCGCTGTGAGCCCTGCGGGCAGGCCTGCGTGCGTCCCGTGTGTCAGAATCCCACACTGACTCCTGACATCGCTGCAGGGGAGTCGGTCTGCGTGGCAGAGCTGGGCCTCCCGGGCCCCGGGCTCCACTGCCTGAGGGCACAGCGCCCAGAGAAGCTGGCTCCACTCTCCTGGGAGGCCCTGCTTCTTCCTCTGTGCACAGTGGAGGCTGCCGCCCGGGGACTTTGCCCTCCAGGGGGGCCTGGCAATGTCTGCAGACATTTTCCGTTGTCACGACTGGGAGACGGGGGATGGGGGGATGGGAGGTGCTACTGGCATCTCGGGGGTAAAGCTCAGGGGTGCTGCTCCAAGTCCCAAACATACTGCACAGAGGGCCCGCACTACAAACTGTCCAGTCCACCGTGTCATTGGTGGCTAAGAAACCCTAGTGCAGAGCCTCAGAAAGGCAGGCTTGGTCCCTGGAAGCCAACCAGAGCTGGGCAGAAAGTTCCCAGAGGTGCGGGCGGACGCAAGAACGCGGCACCACGTCACGCCAGGTCAAGGAGCCACTCGTGGCATGGCCCAGCTGGCGAGGGCAGTGGGCCAGGACTTGTTGCCCATCTGCCCTGAGGACTACCCTCGTTGGCCTCGTCATCGTGGAGAGGCCTGCCTCAGTGGCAAAGTGCCCCGGGACAGACACCAGCACTGGACTCGATCGAGGGCTCGAGGAACTGCCTGCCACCTGGTCGCCCTGGGCGTCCCTGCCCGCACGGGACATTTCCACTGAGTCCACAGAGAATGGAGAATGCTCTATTTTATCATGCGTGTTCGCAGTTCTGACTGCTCCCGAGGGAGGGGGTAAAGGAGCCCGGGAAACAGGCTGAGAAGTTCTCAAATGTCACCCCTGCTGGAAGCCTCTCATGAGCTTGAACCCTGGCTCTGCCTCGAGTGTCCGACTGCGGCAGCTCTCATGTTCACCTTTGGTGGCCTTGTGCGCACGTCTGCTGGCCTTCCCTACCACCCCCCCACTTGCCCCGCCACCAAAATTGTGTCCCAGACTCATTTTTACATCCCTAGATCCTAGTACACTGTCCTCAGGAACATGGGAAGATATCAGTTCTCATCTGCTAAGTGAATATGCGACCGAATGAAAAGAATGAGGAGCCAGGGGTCTGGGGGAACAGCCGCTCTCTGGAAGGTGAATGGCGCGGCCACGCATGACTTCTCCCTCTAATCTCTCGGCAATTTAAGAGCTGCGGCACAGAAGGGAAGAGCCGGTGTCCTCACGGCCCATGGCCTGGGAGGGCCTCACAGGGGAGGGGAAAGAAAGCCAGGGGTGCCCGGGGGGCTCAGTGTCTGACTTGGGTTCAGGTCATGATCTACCAGTTCATGAGTTCAGGCCCCGCGCTGGGCTGTCTGCTATCGCATAGAGCCAGCTTCCGGATCCTCGGTCCCTCCCCCATTCTCTCTCTCTGCCCCTCCCCCCTCTCAAAAATAAACATTAAAAAAAAAAAAAAAAAAGCCCGGGGATGCTGTCCCACCGCAGAACCCTAACTGGACATGGAGAGAGGCAGCCGTGCCAGGGCGGCTGCTCTGCCACCCAATTACCTCTTTAGGGGTGAAATCTTTCCTTGCTGGTATCGGAGCGCTCCTCCTAAAGAGAAAAAGCAGCAGGTCAGGGCCGTGGGAGAAGCTGCGCGTGGCTGCCCCTTGGGAGAGAGGCTGGGCTTGAGTCGGGGAAGATTCTGCCCCATCCAGGGAGCAGACCTCACCCCTGTTAACCAGTCACGCCGGCTTTGGTTACAAGAGGTGCCAGAGGGCACAGAAGCACCCCACACCCTGCCAGGGAGCTCGGCCTCCCTCCAGGCTGCCCGGCCACGTGGTGAGGGTGGGCCTGGGACCGCCAGTGTCCTCACCAGAGAGGAGCCCAGCTTGCGGGACTGTCGAACGCTGTAGCAGCGACCTCACCGAAACTGTAGCTCCCCAGGCTCTGCCCCGACCCCCTCCCCAGAGGTCTGGGCTCAGCAGGGGTGAGGCAGGACCCTGGAATTCCTCCCATCCCCCACCCCCAAGCAGGAAAATACTATTTGCCTCAGAATCCGCTGATTTCCTCCATCCAAACCAACAGAGCCTGAGCATCTGTAATGGTCACAGGAACTTATAAAATAACACAAAGAAAACTAGCTTGCGGTAGCACCTACCCCAAGTGCTGACGGCGTTGTCTACTCCGGAGGGGTTCCCATGAATCACTCTCTCCCCCTGGAAGGCCCACTTGTTAATTAATTCCAAATCCTCCGCGCTCCACCTGAAGAAGATGCAAGTCTGTTTGTGCCTCGGTGGAGAAGTACGGCCGAGGGCAGTGGCGGGCGGGATCCACGGGTGAGGCTTGGTGGAGACCACACAAGTCAAAGGGCCTTGGGCCCTCGAGCTCAGAAACAGGAGAAGAGCCTAGAACCTCTCCAGCCACAGAGCGTGCCGTACTGTCCCTTCCCTCTGAAGCCCTTCCCCCACCCCAAACCCACCTGCACAGCGGAAGGAGCCAAGGCTTTGGGTGCACACCATCCTACCAGCTGGGTGACTCGGGCCCTTACCTAACCTGTCCGAGCCCCACTGTCCCCATCTGTAGAATGGTCGCGCTCCTCAAAGGCTAGTTACAGGTGTATTGAATGCCGGCGAGGCGGACAGTAGCTATCACCGTAACAGACCCCTACGTAAGCACCTGCCCTTGAACCTAGCCGGCCGTGAGGAAGAGTGAGCACAGGTGTGACTTTTCCCAAAGCCCAAATGTTAGGAATGAGGATTCCAGGTGCCCCAGACACCCTCTGTGGGTCAGGTCTGCACCGCCCATCCTGGATCTTTCCTAAGCACACGGCCATGCTGCCTGCCCTGGGAGGGGTGTGGGCTCACTCACAGTTTGAGTGAACAGACCCTGAACCCATGAGTATCGAGCAAGGATAAAGGGTCAGCGCCTCCTCTGCCCCTGTCTTGCAGGTTTTGTTTCCTCTCTGTGGGCCCTCTGTGGCAGGGCTGTGGAGTAGGCAGGGGCCACGCTGCCGCTGACTCTCTGGGCATCGCTGAGCGACGGCTTCCCCTCCGACCCTGCTTTCTCCTCTGTACAATGGGGGTAATTGTGTCTACGTCACCGAGGAGATAAAAATACACAAGGCCTTTGTAAAATGTTGGGGAATTGTACACACTCCTGATCACGGCTCCTGGATTCACTCCACGCCTGGTCCAACGCTCGTTTGCTGTGGGGCCCTGGGCAAGGCCATCACCCCCTCGGAGCCTCCTTCCTTACTGGTGAATGAGGATCTGATGGCCCTGGCACTCACACGGTGTTGTGAGGCTCCTCAGGGGCCAAGCACCGTGCCGAAGCCCTTCTCAAATGGCCATCTCCTGTAATCCCCACGAAAACCCAGGTGAAGGTAGATTTCTAGCCCCTCTCCTACAGAAGGGGAAACTGAGGCACAGGTGGGTCACAGAGGTCCCCGGGCTGTGCCCCGCTGCATCAGAACCACGTCGGTAGACTGGAGCCCAAGCTCTCAACGACCAAACTTTATGGCGCCGACAGGACGCACTCATTTGTTCGCTATTTACTGAGCACCCTGTCCCTAAGCTCACAGTAAGGAATGAACGAGACACGGCCCCCGGCTGCCTGAGGCTTGGTGTCTCCTGGAGAGTGGATGCCAACCAGCAGTATTTCACTACAAGCCCAGGAGGTGCGGTGCAGTCTGGGGTGCACCCCATCTGGAAAGGGGGAGGGACTCGGGGACAAGGGCGTGGTCGGCAAGGCAAGACGTGCGAGGAGAGCATTCCAGACCAGGCCTGGTCTGCAGCACCTGCAATTGGACAAGAGCTGGCCCTTTCCAGGAACCGAAAGGTGAGCGAGCGAGAGGGAAGAGGGGCAGCTGGACCCAGCCCAGGGCCCGGCCCTCTCCGCAGAGGTGAGTCTTCTTCCCGGTTCTGTGTACTGTCCATCCCCCGGGGGCTCAGATTTCCAACCCGGTCTTCACAGGAGACCGGATTCTGGTCTCATTCCGGGTCTGTCTGATTTGGAAACGCTGCGCAGGGGTTGGGGCCTGCTCTCACCAAAGGTTCTGGGAAGGAATGACTGGGTCTCCAGGGCTGACGGGAGAACTGGATGTTAAGGAATCAGCGTGAGAAAGAGCACAGGCATGGGCACGCACACACGTGCACACACGTGCGCACACATGCACACACACATGCACACACACACGAGTCACCCATGCCTTTTGAAAATTAATTTTCTAAATTCTTTTTTTAATGTTTATTTTTGAGACAGAGACAGAGCACGAGTGGGGGAGGGGGAGAGAGAGAGGGAGACACAGAATCGGAAGCAGGCTCCAGGCTCCGAGCTGTCAACACAGAGCCTGACGCAGGGCTCAAACTCACGAGGTGTGAGATCATGATCTGAGCCGCAGTCAGACGCTTAACCCACTGAACCACCCAGGCGCCCCGAAAATTAAATTAAAAAAATTTTTTTATTGTACGTAGGCGCCACACCCAGTGTGGGGCTTGAACTCAGGACCCTGAGATCAAAAACCACACGCTCCACTGCCTGAGCCAGCCAGGGACCCTCACCCATGCCTTCTGAAAGGCAGAGCTGGTCTGCTGGCCCGTATGTATGAGTGTGTTTAAGGGACCCAGGGCAAGCAGGCCTTCACGGATCTGGGTTATAATCAGTGACCGGCACGCAGTAACATGCACCGTCTTATCACAGAAGCACCAAACGTCAAGGTGGGAGCGCCCCCAAGGGCCCATCAGGTGCAGCCCCTCACTTCCAGATGAGGAAACAGAGCCCAGAGGGGAAGCGGGGGTGGCCCACGCCCTGCAGCAGGTGAGCAGGAACCTCACTGAAGTCCCTGAAAGCCATCACCTTGTTACCTACGGGGGCACCACTCATCACCTGCCGGATTCTCCCCGACAAAAGCCACCTGCAGCCCACCCCTCCTGCTTCTCTCCGCCCACAGGAACTGTCCCGAGCGAGTCTCAGGAATACTGACAGACCCATCACATCACGAGCCTGTAGGTCCACTGTGGCCACGAGGCTCAAAGGGACCTTTCTGGGTTCTGAATCCAGCTGCATTTGAACCTCGGTGTCTCCTAAGAGAAATCACTGGCCGTGACGGGGCACCCAGGGCGCCTGGGCTGTCGGAAAAACCACTGCCTCTTTAGGGCAGAGGGAGAAAGCCTCAATTCAAAGCCAGGTCTGGAAGAGGACAAAGGTCCTCAGCCACGGGCTAGGGCAGGGTGTCCTTTGGGTCTTGCTCCACTCTGTGCCCCCGCGGCGGGCGTGGGGGGTATGGGAGCGGTGCTCCGGGGGAAGATGCGCGGCCACGACTGCCCTGGCACCGGCGCCGCGGAAGCAGCCTTCTCTTCGGCCGGCTACACTGGGAGACAGACGAGGCCGGCGGTCCCGCGCCCAGGGTTGGGACCCACGGCCCCCAGGGGGGAGGGCTCCCCTGAGCTGTGCGGGCCCAGGGCCAGGCCTCGCCAAGCTGCTGCCCCGCGGGATTTTGGACGCGCACAACTCGCGGGCCGGGGCCCAGGACAGACCGTAGTTTCTCAAGGTGCATCCCCCCAAGTGGCAGAAACGGCTGCCAGCAACACGGCCCTGACGAGCGACACCTCACTGACTCCATGAGAAGTGCAGAGGCCGTGCTCCCTCCGCCGAACGAGGTCGACGGCTCCTAAGAAGTGAGACGCCTTAATAATAGACATTTCTCGGGGCGCCTGGGCGGCTCAGTCGGTTGGGCGTCCGACTTCAGCTCAGGTCATGATCTCACAGTCTATGAATTCGAGCCCTGTGTCAGGCTCTGTGCTGACAGCTCGGAGCCTGGAGCCTGCTTCAGACTCTGTGTCTCCCTCTCTCTGCTCCTCCCCCACTCACATTCTGTCTCTCTCTCTCGCCTTCAAAAATAAATATTAAAAAAATTTTTTAAAAATAGATACTTCTCCTGTGTTATGTCTTGACATACTTTTTTTGTTTTTTTGCGTACCCATCTGGTAACACCCGGCAACAGCGTCCTTAATACTCTCATCAGCTTTTACAGAGAAGGACACTGAGGCCCCGAAGGGCGCAGCAGCACGGCCGAAGTCCCACGCCGAGACGAGGGCAGGAGTGGGCCCAACGGCTCCCCACGTCCGGGCTCAGGTCCTTTCTACCATGCTACAGGCACTGGAACCCCAAACAGGCAAGGTGGGGGTGAGGGGTAGGGGAAGGGCACAGAGGTCTCGCTCTGGATTCAGACCGCCTGGGTTCAAGTCTCGTCCTGCCATCACTAGCTACGTGGGCTGGGCCTGCCATTTGGCCTCTGTGCCTCCGCTTCCCCATCTGCAAAATGGCCACAGACACCTCTCAAGGCGGGGAATCCTCAGCGAGAGAACGCACGCTGGGGTCGCGGTGCCCGGGAAGGACTGACCAGGGCAAGGGCCGCGCTTACCTGCTGGAAGACTCGCCGTCCCGCAGCGGGTTCGGGATCTCCTCACACGCGGTCAGGAGGGCGGCGGCCACACACACAGAGTAGGCGGCGCTGGAGCCCAGGCCGGCCCCAAGGGGCAGCTCGGACCACACGGTGATGTTCAGGCTGGGCATGGCCCTGAAACACAACGGGGTGCGGAGCGGGACTCTCCTGAAGGGTGGTGAGGTGCCGGCATCGGACTAGCAGATGAGGCCGGGGCCTGACTCCAAGCCTTCGGCCAAGGTTTCTGAACTCACGGATGTTTCCCGGTCCCAAAGCAGCGGTCCCGGATGGCAGGAAGTCGTGGTGGATCAGACAACGTGGATTATAATACCAGAACCACCTCCCTCCTGAACACAACATTCCCTCCTGAACCACCAACCGTTTCTCTAAACTCCTTCCTGTTCCCTGCACAGGCTCTTCCGTGGCCCTGCTCTCTCTCTCCCTGCCTGGGATAGCTCTGACCTCTTTAACCCCCAGGCCGACTCCTACCCATCCTGCAAAACCCTTCGCAAATGTCACTGCTGCTGTGAAGCTTCTGCCGGCCGTCCACAGAAGCCGTTCCTAGCTGCCATTGACCATCTCCGCTACGTAGCCTTTCTCCACCACGGCCCTCATCCCAGTGCGCTGCGTGTTCACGGGACCCTTCTCCTTCCTACCGGCCGGCAGTGCCCGGCTGCGTGTAACACGGGCCTGCTTTCTGTCACTGGAAAGTTCAGAATCACCGCACCTTACGTGTATTTCCCCCCAAGCAAGGACTGGCAAACTTCGTGTCCTGTAGTTTTCCATTAAGGAATTTTTCCGATTTCCAAATATAAAACTATAATGCCAAATCTGTCTTTTCAGACTACGCGTGCCCACCCCACTCAGGTCAGATTCTGAATCCGCACCCCTTCCCGGAAGGGGCGTGCCCCACCCAAGTTGAAAATCCCACAGCGGACAGCAAGAGTGGAGACGTTTATGAATGGGCCCTCTGCACCGTGCCTGGTGCCCAGCGCCCACGCAGCTGGCGTCTGTGGTTATGCGTGGAGAGCTGCCCCCTGAGGCTTTCCCTTTGGGGGACAAAATATAGTCATAGTGGAGATCACTGTGGGCGAGTTACAGAGCTAGGCCCATTTCATACAGAAGATTTCTAATCCTCCAATAGTTTTCTGAAGAAAATAATAACAGCTAACGTTTCTCAAGCTATGTGCTAGGCTCTGAGTCAAGCGCTTCAAATAAATAAACTCATTTAAGCTCACAAGAAGCAACTTACGAGGTAGGTACTATTACTACCCCCATTTTACAGATGAGGACTACTGAGGCCCGCTAGTATGAGGGCCATCGTGGGGTTTGAACCAATGGCATCCGACTCTCTCCAGTGGCCTCAGTGGTACTGCCATCCCCTGGGAGCTGGCCTCCCCGAGGGCAAATAGCCCAAATCCTGTCTTAAGGGGTGAGGCGGGCACAGGTGTCACTGCTGATGACAGAGTTTCCCTGGAGTCTGGGGGATGCGGAGCAGGGGTGCCTCTGTGGACACAGCAGGGGGGAAGCCACATGGGAGATTCAGGAGTCTGGCGTTGGGTCAACTGAATGGAGGAGGCCAGAGGAGGCAGTGGGGGGTTGAGAACGCGAGCGTTAGGACCCAAGGGAACGGGGCTGAGCTCCCAGTTCCGCTGGTTCCTACGCGGCTGCAAGGCCCTTGGTGAGTTCCTCTCTGAGTTTCGTTCCTGTGCGAAATGAGGGTGCCCACCTGAGTTTCTTGTGGATGCTAAACGCAGCCCGTCTACCAGGGGTCCGGCAACGGCCATGGCCGTGGTCATGGGAACCCTGGACGAAAGCACAGGCACCTGCGGCAGCCGAAGCTGCGGATACCCGCACCCAGGGCCCCGGGCGGGCCGAAGCAGGGCTCCTTCCCCGACCACGCACGCACCTCTGCTTCCGGCAGATGCACAGGTACAAGTACAGGAAGGCCAGCACGGCCACGCGCTCAGGGTTGGCGCAGTCCTCGGGCAAGCCTGCCACCTCCTTCAGCTTCTCCGCCAGCTCCGCGGCGGGTGCCGAGGCGTCACCTTGCCCTGTCACAAACGAGCACACGTGGCTGGGTGAGAGCGCCTCAGGTGCTTTTACGGACAACAGGACGCAGAGAACCGAGCGGTCATAAGACTCAGAATCTGACGGACGTGGAGTCACGGTCCGAGCACCAGGGCCGAGATGCCAGCGGCCTTCAGGCGGACTTGGGTTTGGGTCCCCACTGTACCATTTCCTGGCTTTGTGGCCTTGAGTGTGTGACTTAACATTTCTGATCCTTAGTTTCCCTCCTTGGTAAGCAAGGATGATAACAGGACCTCCCCCAAGATAAACTCAAATTAGGTACAGGAGACCCTTAGCGCAGCTCCTGGCGAACAGGAAGTGCTTAATTAAGGCTGGTTTTGAAACACACATACACACACAAGGCGAACGCTAGCTCGATCGCTCAGAGGCCTGGCTCTGCCCTTCGCAGAACCAAACCCGCACCAAAGGCAGCGTTCAGTCATTCCCCAAACGTGTCCCTCTCCCGAAACACAATCTGCGAGGGCAAGGCGCTCCAAACCAGACAACGTGAAGTGTTGAGGTTTGCTGGGGCAGTGGGACTAGGCCGGAGAGCAGTCTCCTCCCGCGTGTGGGGGAGGCCGGGCCCTTCCCTCTGAGAGCCTGAGCAGGGCTGACCGGCTTACCTTGACGAACCACTCCCTGAGTCACGGGTCAAATTTAAAGGGAACAGAAGAATGAGCAGGTGTGCATGCGCCAGGAAACTTGAGGGTGAGGCATCATTAAAAGGGCTGGGTGCTAACTGAAATAATTACACCGTAAAGGCAGCCAAGCCAACGGGCAGTGTTACTGGGAGCGCAGACATTTCAGAGCTCTGCGAAGGAAATGGGGTCACTTGTTAAAGTGTCTGGAGAGCAGGGCGCCTGGTGGCTCAGTTATTAAGCGTCCGACTTCAGCTCAGGCCGTGATGTCGTAGTGGTGGGTGTGAGCCCCACCTCAGGCTCCTTGCTGACAGTTCAGAGCCTGGAGCCTGCTTCAGATTCTGTGTTTCCCTCTCTCTGCCCCTCCCCTGCTTGCTCGTGTGCATGCACGCTCTCTCTCTCTCTCAAAAATAAACATTTAGGGGCACCTGGGCAGCTCAGATGGTTAAGCATCCAACTTCGGCTCAGGTCATGATCTCACGGTTCGTGAGTTCGAGTCCCGCATCGGGCTCTCTGCTGTCCCCCAAGAGCTGACCACTGCTCTGGGGTGTCAGTCACACCGACAGAAGCAGGCAGGTGTCGTAGCACACGTCCTGGACCGCTCTGCCTGCCTGTGTGAGCCTCAACAGGTCGCTTAACGCCCCTGAGCCTCGGCGGGCAGAGCCGTGTTGCCCGGGAAGATTGCTGTGAGGGTCCAGAAGGATCGGAGGTGGGTGAGGGCCGGGGCGCCGAGTGCGGGCCGTGAGGGCTGTGAGTTACTTCTCCGAGGAGAAAAAGGAGTACGGCTCATGAGCCCTGTTTTCTTTGAGACTGCAGGCCTCTTCTGTCTTTGTCTTTCAGCGTTGTTTGGTTGCCTTCCGATCGTTACAAACACAGGGGACCTTTCTTTGGGCATCTTCACGTGTGCCAGGCACTGGACTCATGTGTCATATGCATTAGCACTCTTAGAATTCTCCAGCCTGCCCTGGAAGTAGGTGGCAGTATCCATTCCCATCTTATGGATGAGAAAATTGAGGTTCGGGGGCCGAGTGGCTCAGGTCACACGTCTTTGTTGGTGATGCAGAAAGGATTCAGATCCAGATCTTTCTAAACTGTCCAGACTCTTTTTTTTTTTTCATATTTATTTATTTATTTATTTATTTAATGTTTATTCATTTTTGAGAGACAGAGTGCAAGCAGGGGAGGAGCAGAGAGAGAGGGAGATGCAGAATCCGAAGCAGGCTTCAGGCCCTGAGCCTGAAGTCGGACGTCCAATTGACTGAGCCACCCAGGTGGGAATTTCTTTCAAAACACACACACCTGGTCCTCTACCACCTCTACCCCCCTTTTCAATAGGAGAGGGGCAGGGCCAGGGATCCGTCTGTATTCACAACAACAATGAAATCGTCTCCAGGGGTTCTCAAGGCATGAGTGGCTGGAAAATGGGGGTTTTTGCCTGTTCCTCCATCTCCCTACAATATTTGGGAGTGGCCTGCTGTGGACTGATTGTTACAGGGGACAGGGAGCAGGGGGGAAAAGACCCCTGGGGAACTCCCACCCGCCCCACTCTGGCTGAGAAACGCTGTTGCCAGCAATGAGACGTCAGCCCAGCGAGGAGACAGCAGACTGAGGACAGAAAACTCCCTCCAGCTCTGGTGCAGGCGGCGACCCTGCTGATGGAGAACCTTGCCTGCTTATGAGGGGACACGACATTCACAATATTATCGAAAATTAGCACGGGGGTCTTTCTTGATTGGCATGGAAAGAGAGGCATGGTACCCTGAAGGGAAAAAAAAACTAACAAACCCACACATTTCTGGGAAGTTTGTACGGCCTGATCAGATTTTGGTTAAGGAACAGATATCCTGTGTCTCTCAGTCTAACTATCCACCTGCAGAATAGTCCAGAAGGAAGGAAGCATACCAAAGTGCTCAGAGTTGTTGCAGGGGGTGGTGAGAGGTCAGGGATGATAGGTGATTTTTTTTTTTTAACTCACAGTGGTTCAATATTGACCATTTTCTAATTAATAAGCATGTTACTTTTATTTTTTATTTACTTTTTTCTTTCCAAAAAGTTTATTTACTTATCTTGGGGGAGAGAGAGCACGTGCAAGTGGCGGAGGGACAGAGAGAGAGGGAGAAAGAGCATCGAGCGCTGTTAGCGCAATCCTACGACTCGTGAGATCATGACCTGAGCTGAAGTCAAGAGTCAGATGCTCACCCGACTGAGCCATTCAGGTGCCCCATTCTTTTTAATGATTTTTAAAAAAAATGTTTATCTTTGGGGGCGCCTGGGTGGCTCAGTTGGTTAAGCGGCCGGCTTCACTCAGGTCATGATCTCACAGTTTGTGGGTTCTAGCCCCACGTCAGGCTCTGTGCTGACGGCTCGGAGCTTGGAGCCTGGAGCCTGCTTCGGATTCTGTGTCTCCCTCTCTCTCTGTCCTTCCCCCACTCATGCTCTGTCTTTCTCTGTCAAAAATAAATAAAAGTTAAAAAAAAATTTTTTTAAATGTTTGTTTTCGAGGGAGAGAGAGACAGAGACAGAGACAAAGCAGGGGAGGGGCAGAGAGACAGGGCGACACAGGATCCGAAGCAGGCTCCAGGCTCTGAGCTGTCAGCACAGAGCCTGACGCGGGGTTCGAACTCAGGAACCGCAAGATCAGGACCTGAGTTGAAGTCAGCACTTAACCCACGGAGCCACGCAGGCGCCCCTGGTGATTTTCAATTACACAAAACACCCCTACCTTCTCCTTGTCAAAACCATCTTACAGAAGGAAGGCTCCCTTTGTCCACTCAGACCTTAAGGCCCTCGCAGCGGTATGTAACCGTCACTGGAAGTCTATCTTCCGAGTCTTTCCCCTCTGCACTCACATACCTGCGGATACCTCATCCGGGTCATTCTTCAGATACATACTGTTTGCCCCTTTTGTGTTTTCACCCAACAACAGGCCTTGACGGTCAGTCCACCACAGCCCACGTACATGTTAATGCATCATTTTACGCTCTTGAATTTAAAATAACAAAGAAGTGAAGATAATTTTGTGGCTCAAGAGAGAAAACACCCCCCAGTGTGGCCGGTCTCCGGGCTCCTCAGGGACGGCCTGGAGTAACGACCTGGCTGCGTGCTTCCCGTCTGTTCAGGGGACAGGTGCTCCTCCCTCGCTGCACTTACCCAGAAAGCTCGTGTCCTGCAGCTGAAGCCTGGCCACATCCCACGACCGCTTGATGCCAATGTTCGGTAAGTTGAGGCACACTTGTCCGTTGCTGTGGGGCTGAAGCCGGAGGAAGGTTCTCAAGTTCAAGGCCACAGCCAGTGCTACCTGTAGGATAAAGGGCAAAAGCAATGAGCCTGAGCATGGGTGGCAAAGAGTGTGGCTCCAGTCTTAAAAACAGGGGTCAGCCCTTTCTCCTTGCAGCATCTGACACCATGCCTGGCACCGAGTGGTACTTGCTCTCCTGCCACAGCCCCTCATCCCCTGAAATGGACGCCTGTGCCCAGTTCGTCTCCGCCCCCTTCTCGGTGAGGAGCACCTCTCAGCTGTTGAGCCGATCACTGTCTGCAGTGGCACCAAAACCACCAGAGACACTGACAGATGAGAGCCTCAGCCGCTGGGCAGCCCCGCGTCCCCTGAGCTCACTCATTGCTCGCCGCAGTTTCCAAACTAGCGCTGCTTCAAGGGACATCGACACGGCAGCCAAGTTCATTGGGGCTGCGGCT
>CM053566.1:17170421-17211192 GCA_028646485.1 Cryptoprocta ferox | reverse complement strand
GGGGAAAGTGGTTGGCTCAGGGTTTGACAGAGGGAAGACAAATAAATACTGTATTAATAAGAAAAAAAAATAGGGGTCAGTGTCAATGTGCTGAGGAGAGAGAGCAAATACAGGCACACAGGGCACGCCTACCCATGCCCTTGGGAGACACTGCCCATCAACCTTGGCATGCTCTCCCACTAAGTGGCACAGCTGCCACCAATCAATTAGGAGTTAGCATCGACTTATTGTTTGCCCTCCCCATGCACCACTTCAGAGGTCCTCAACACCAAGGAATGGTGTCCCCATCTTCACCATGTTATCAAAGACAAACGTAAGTTAAGAACACGGTTCAGACAGACTGAGGTTCACTCCCAGTTCTAGCGAGGTGTACAGGACCTTGGTCAAGCTACCAATCCTCTCTCCTAAGCCTCAGCTTCCACATCTGCAAAATAGGATAGTAAAAGTTTAACCTCCGAGGGCGGTCCTAAGACTTAACTGAGACAATGCATGTTTCAGACTCGTCTGCTGGATCCTACTCATCTTCCCCATTTCTGAATGTTGGGGCGCCCCAGGGCTCAGTGCTCCCACCTCTTTTTTTCTCCACTGAAGCCCACTTTCCAGGTTGCCTCATTCCACCTGCACAGCTTGACCTTTCAGCTTTGTGCTATCCTACTGAGTGAGGCCAGAGGTGGGTATAAGCCCTGTCTTTCCCCTGCCTCGTTGGGGAGAAACTGACCTCCTCTCTGACATACTCCCAGGCTATGCCTCAAGGCTTCCTTCCGGCTTAAGATTAGGGTCAGGGAGAAGAGGGGCCCAATTCTCAAATCTCTGGGGGCCTTTACCTTGCCGTGGACCACAGCATGCTCTCCGTGAAGGATGACTTTCCCTGGGGCAGACACCAGCAGGACTTCTGACAACATAGCTCCTGGGAATCCTGAGAGAAAAAAAAGCCAGAGAGCCAATGAGACGTCCCCAGATCTCAGAGATATTAGAGAGTGGTACCCAGTTCAAACTCATCATTCTAACAAAAAAAAGGGAGCTACCATCCAGCACTTCCTACGGGCCCCAAAGACTGCACAGTCCACTAGACACATCAGAAAGCCCTGGGTTCAAATCCCAGCTCTTCGGCTCTCCAGTGAGGTCACCATCTCTCACTCACTCAAATGGCTAAGAACCTTGGTTCCCTCATAGGTTATATAGGGACAAGAACTGTACTTGCCTCAGTGGGATTTGGAAAGTTTAAGTTAAATAATGCAAGAGGACCACTCGGCAGAGTCCGGCACATCATAATCAGTTACTGGTAGCTACTTTCTACTGGCGCTGTTCTCGGTTCCAGCTTTTATTATCACTACTATTAACGGCAGAAATTTAAACGAAATCATGGAGCGTGAAGGAAAGCTTTCCTGGACTTTAGGCTGTTTCCAATGCGTCACGATTATAAATTACAGGCTGCAGAAAACAAATGCCAAGTCCCTCCCTGCACACTTAACCGAGGATCTCTACGACACTGAGTCCTAGAAAGTGACTTGCTGGGTTTACAGATGTGCGCTTTAAACAATGCAAAATACCCTCCATCCAAGGCCTCGTGTGCATTACCTCCACATGATAAGACCTGAGCCGCATTATGAGCTAAGTGCTATGGTGACCCCCGTTTCTTAGCGGGGGAAAGTGAGGCTCGGAACCGGGAGACCTACTGCTTGTCCAAAGCTCCAAATCCCTTTAGATTCGAGCTCACCGGCCGCTCGGGATGCATTCTCAGAGGCGGGGAGACCAAGCCAGAGAAGGCGGGAGCCTGGCCCCAGGTCTCAGCCTCAAACCTCGCGCCTCCCGGTCCCAGGAGCCCAACTGCCTCACCTGCCTCCGCCAGCCCGGTGCGCGGAAGCAGGAGCGGCCCGGCGACCAAGTCCTCCCGGGCGCCACGCCCACAAGGGCTCGCCCTTCAGCTCAGCCAATCAGAACACGCGAGCTGGGCGTTCCTTTACCAATTGGCTTGAACATTGGCCAATAGATGTTGCAACCAAGCCGTCCCGGCGACCCCTGCCCCTCCGTGAACCAATGGGAAGGCAAGGCCCTGGGAGTGTCCCGCCCCGGGCCGAGAGCCAAGGACCAATGGCAAATGGTAGCTGAATGGTGGTGCGGCCGGAGGTAGGTGGAGTCGCTCGGCGACCTGGACGGGAGCCTGGCGGGGTCAGCTCCGGACGAGCTGCCTAGCGCATGGCCGTGTGGGGAGTGGGACGCCGCCTTGGCCTGCGCGGGGGCCTCGGCGCCGGCCGGCTGCTGTGTCGCCGTTTCCAGAGCCGCGGCCCCCAGGGCGTGGAAGACGGGGACGGGTGAGTGCCTGGCTTGGGAGGGTAACTCGGACACCTGCGGTGAAGTGTGGTGTCGTCGCCCTGGTGACGTCACACCGCAGTGAGGTCACCGCAGCAGCCGCCAGTAAGGTCACACGCCTTCTTAGTCCTGACATCACCGTGGCCACGTGGGCACCGTGGCAGCCAGAGACCCAAGACTTCTTTGCACAAGTCCGAACGAAGCCCGGCTGCCGTGCGTCAGGCCAGGGCACATCCCTTGGGGGCCCCGAGGGCCATCTTGCCCCGCCTCACCGTCACGTGGGGCCTCAATTCCGATTTTGACCTATTTCCAAAGACACAGAGATACACCAGCACGATCTGAAGGTGGCTGTCCACACCGACGTTGAAACTTGAACCCCATTCCCAGAACTCCGAACCTGCATAGTACCGTGAATTTGTAATGGATCAAGTAATTGAACGTTTGAATAACCTCTTGCTGCCACATGTTAGTGTCAAAGCCTGCATTAAAGGTGTTATGCTGCCATTTGAAAATGCCGGAAGTAGAACTCTGTTTTGGCAGTTCTTCATTCCTGAGTCGACTTGAAGCTTCGTAGAAGGGAAATGGCCCAGATTACTTTCTCTCCAAGAAGCCCTGACTTGGTGGAATGGAGGATAAGAGTTCGGGTGGGTCGAGGTAACCGGGTCTGTAGGGTAGAGGTAATTGGAGTAAGGTAGTCTTGGGCATGAATCCCAGCCCTGTGTCTTCCTTCCTCGGGGACCTGGAGTCTCATCCTGTGAGCTCCAATTCCCTCAACAGTAAAAGGAAGGTCACAGGTAGTGCCTATGGGGTAATTCCAGGAGATGCTGCCAGGAATCCACTTAGCACAGTGCAGAGACTATGGAAAGTGAGCGACAAACTCAGTGAATATTTATTGAGCATGCACATTGAGCAGTGCACGACATGAGCTACTCTGCAGCTATGGATGTGGGCAGGATGCAGACCTTGCCCACAAAGACTGAACCGGGAAGAAAGGAGGAAAAGGATGTCCACATGAGATCCAGACAGAGGAGGGTAAAGCACTGCCTCTGAGGTTACTGAGCAAGGTGTGACCCGCTGAAGGAGGTATCACACCGACTCACCACTTCTTGATGTCTGTTTCTCATTAGGCCACAGCCTTCCTTGAAGACACCGAAAATCCCCAAGATATACACCAAAACAGGAGACAAAGGTAGGGGCTGAGGAACCATGCAAAAAACTCCATTTGAAAGTTCTTCCAAATTGTTTGCGTACATTAAAAATTATGTAACAGGGCCGCCTGGGTGGCTCAATCAGTTAAGCCTCCGACTTCAGCTTGGGTCATGATCTCACAGTTCGTGGGTTCAAACCCCGTGTCAGGCTCTGTGCTGACAGCTCAGAGCCTGGAGCCTGCTTCAGATTCTGTGTCTCCCCCTCTCTCTGCCCCTCCCCCGCTCATGCTCTGTCTCTTTCTCTCTCTCTGTCTTACTCAAAACTAAATAAACGTTAAAAAAATTAAAAATAATGTAACAGATCTCAATAAATATCATCAAACGTGACCTGACATGAACGATGCCTAAGATATATGACGTGACAAAAGCAAATTGCAGAACAATCCAAGTAATTGAAATCTACTTGGATAAAAGTGCGTGTATTATGTGTATATATATACGTGTGTTCAGATATGTATAGAATATGCTGAAAGGTTACGTCTTGGAGTATTATCTGGGAGAGAGTTGAGTTTAGGAGAGGGGAATAAACAGAAGGGCGTTTATTGTTTGTGGCCCATACTTTTATTCTATCCTATTATTTTTTGTAATGAACATATATTACTTTGATCATTTACACAATACCAGAACATCATGTTGTACAGAAAAAAGTGAGATGTAGAATATATCAGTGTGACACATTTTCTAAAGCTTAAAACTGCAGGGGCCCCTGGCTGGCTCAGAAGTGCATGCGACTCTTGATCTCAGGGTCATGAGTTCGAGCCCTATATTGGGGATGGAGATTACTTAATACCTTAATTTTAAAAAAAACTGTGCAGGGGGCGCCTGGGTGGCTCAGGTCATGATCTCGCAGTTTGTGAGTCCGAGCCCTGCGTCAGGCTCTGTGCTGACAGCTCAGAGCCTGGAGCCTGCTTCAGATTCTGTGTCTCCCTCTCTCTCTCTGCCCCCACCCCCTGCTTTCTCACTCTTTCTCGCTCTCTCTTTCAAAAATAAATAAACATTAAAAAAAATAATTGCAGGGCAGGGCGCCTGGGTGGTTCAGTCGGTTAAGCGTCCCACTTTTGGTTTCGGTTCAGATCATGATCTTCCGGCTTCATGGAAGCGAGCCCCGCATTGGGCTCTGTGCTGGCAGTTCAGAGCCTGCTTGGGATTCTCTCTCTCTCTCTCTCTCTCTCTCTCTCTGCCCCTCCCCCACTCGCACTGTCTCTGTTTCTCTCCAAGTAAATAAGTAAACTGTGCAGGTCACTAGTATGCATATATTTGGGGGGGTATATACTTCTGTAGTAAAAGTATAAAGGTTATACATGCCATATACTTAATGCCATTGAACCGTACTCTTAGGGTTAGAATGCTAAGTTTTATGTTATTTGTATGTTAGCACAATAAATAAAAAAAGGAAAGAGAACGTGCATAGGGATGACAGACAGAAGGTAGTGTTGATGCCCTCCAACTGAGATGCTCAGGGACAGTCTAGTCACGTGGGGTCACTTGGCTCATTACGTGGTACACTGTGGGCTCTGTGAGAAGATGCTGGAAAGGACCCATTATAGGACTGGGCTTCTGTTACATGAGCTGGGGCGAATTCCAGGAAGTGGGGTGTGGCTCTGGATTGGATGCTCAGGAAGCGGGGCTAATTCTCTACTTGGGTATCTTAATCATTTTTTATCTAGAAGGTGGGCGTGACAAAGAGAGGCCGCAGCTGCTTGATAGAGAAGCAGCAGTCCCTCGCTTCAGCCAGAAAATGGGGACGTTTGCTCATTTTTACAGTTTGGACAGCATTCTGGGCTCAGACATGATTACGGAGGGTCTTGTTTGGGCCTTGCTGTGTCACGGTCAGAGTGGGCCGCCAGGTGGTGTTCTGCAGAATTGTTCGAGTCTCAACAGAACACCACAGCCTGCCTGTGAGCGCCGGGCCGGCTCCTGACCGCCGGGAGCAGGTTCGCTCCATCTCCGTGGTTAAGGGAGCATGGTGGGAAATTGTGACCTAGGCAGAGATCCACAGAAGACTTTTGATTTTATGTGAAATATGTATCTATATGTCTTATTTCTTTTTTTAAATAATGTTTATCTTGCGAGAGAACGCCGTCCCGCGCCAGTGGGGTCGGGGCAGAGAGAGAGGGAGAGAAAGAATCCCAAGGAGGCAGCACGCTGTCAGCACAGAGCCCGATGTGGGGCTCAATCTCACAAACCATGAGATCAGGACCTGCGCGGAGATCAAGAGTCAGATGCTTAACTGACTGAGCCACCCAGGAGCCCCTTTATGTCTAATGTCTTCAGCAGGATGATTAGTACATGATTTGTAGGATTAAAATAAAAGCACATCAGGAAAGAAATGAGGTTGTGGTTACCCTTCGGGGGTGCTGATCATATTCTCCTTGTTGATCTGGGTGCTGATCACAGGTATATTCAGGCAGTAGCAATGGGTACCCCATATACTTAGGATTCGAGTGCTTTTCTGTGCATATGTCATTATTCCGGTGGAAAGTTTAAAAAAAAAAAGCATGTCAGGAAAAATTAAAAAAACCTTAATGTGGGTGGCTCAACATTTTTTCACAGGGTTTTCTAGCACCTTCACTGGAGAAAGGAGACCTAAAGATGACCCAGTGTTTGAAGCCTTGGGAACGACAGATGAATTGAGTTCAGCCATTGGGTAAGGCAGACGGGGTTGGTCTTGAGGCTGGGTCTGCATCGGCCCCAGTCACGTAACTACTGGGAAGCTCTCGAGAGCACTGGCTCGTCCCAGTGAGACGGACACAAGATGGAACGGGCAGAGGGAAGGAAGGTGACGTCTAGCCTCAGCTGTTTAGGATCAGCAAATCCGCAGGCCACCACCCCTCAGTCTGCGGGGGCAGGAGACTGGGGGCGCCTCAACTGCGGGCTGTTGAAGAGTGAGCGAGTGCCTCCAGGCATCGGGCAGAGCGCCTCTGCCGCGTGCCTTGGAGCCCGCAGTGCTGGGGGTACTGGGGGCGCAGACAGTAGAGGGGCACCTGCGGGTGAGAGGGTCTCCAACTGGCCTGCGTCGAGGGGATGTCTTCACTGAGGCTGTTGCTGAGCACGTGTTGGGTGCCAGGCCGGAGGGTGTCGCTCTGCGGAGGGCAGACTGTGTCCGGCTGCAGAGTTGTCCCTTGCAGTCCAAAGCGGGAGACCCACACTAAATGACAAATTAACATGTCTGTCTGTTTCGTTCTGACTGTAAGGCAGGCTAAGAAGGTACCCTGGTTGTGCCCAGAAGGCGACCTGTATAGCGTGCTGACACTTCGCCCCAATCCCCTCCTCTGTCTTCTGGGTGGGTCCCGCCAATGGAGGGCACCAGCAGGGGATGGGACATTGGTGGAGAGAGGCGCGGGAACATCTTTGCCCAGGGACTCTCGCCCAGCCAGTTGCGTGGCTCCTGCTGGCGGCCCCGCCGAGAACCCAGCTCTCCCAGGTCTGGAGCGCCTTGACCCTCCCTTGCCCCTTCAGGGCCCTGCTTTTGCTAATCTTTGCCATCCGCTGTCCGTCCCCTAACTCTTCCCACACTCTGTTAATAGTTCCCTTGCCAGCCTTTCCCATGGGAACCCTGCAAATGCACTGCCGACTCTTCCCTGCCAGGACCCTGACAGGTACAGAGAGAGGGGGTGGAGTCTGGAGGGAGGCCGGAGCCGGGTCCGGACCTGCGTCTGGGGCGCCTGGCTTTCCCTGTCCCACCTGCCTTACCAGAAACTTCTGCTCAGCCTTCAAAGTCCCACTTCCAGCACTGCTTCCTCCAGGAAGCCCTCCCTGAACTTCAGCCAGGGCCAAGGTTCCCAGGAGTCTGGCCCTTTCCTCCAGAGCTCTGACTTCACACTCAGTCGTTTGATACCTGATTCACGCCTCCCCCTCCTGCCGAACAGAGCCTATGTCCCTTGCGCTCACGCTGAATTGTCTGGACCTGGCCGGAGTAGGCAGTGAGAAAAGAGGTGTTGACCGGATGAGCAATGAGTATAAGAAAAGGCATTTTGAGCAGTAAACACCCCTAACCAAACAAAAGGTTATGATGTTCTCACTGTCAGCAAGAAAAAGAACACCGTGGTGTTAGAGCTAAATTCGCTAACGAGAGCTTCCTGCCTTATGTACGGCAGGACCACAGACGTGATGTTAGAGGCAGATTCGTTTCTTTTTCCTCACAGGTTTGCTTTGGAATTAGTCGCAGAAAAAGGCCACCCGTTTGCTGAAGAGCTTCAGAAAGTGAGTAGCAGTGTCTCATCCCGAGTTGGGATTTTTTCATCCCTGTGGCCTGATGGCCATCACTGGATTTGCCATCTGGCTGTCACTTCCTCTCTGGGTCACCTGGGGCTACTCACTCTTTCTCTGGGAGCCTCTGTTTCTTTGTCTGCAAAATGGGGACACAGATCATCCTCCCTCCCAGGCGAGTGGTGAGGACAGCACCAAGGGGGAGAACGTAAAGTGCCGTGGACTTGACCCAGCGGGCTTCTGGCTCCCAGGGGACTCTCGGCAATGTCTGGTGTTACTCTTGGTGGTTACAGGTGGATGGGGGGTGCTATTGGCGTCTAGTTGGTAGAGGCCAGGGATGCAGCTAAACGTCCGACAATGCCCAGGGCCGCCCCTGCCACAGAGAATGCCCCGGGCCTGAATGCCAGTAGCCCCGAGGCTGAGAAACCGGGGAAGGCCAGCTTGAGCAAGCCCTGGGCCAGGGGACCTTACGGCCTTTAGTATTAGTGTTCGGCTCCTTAGGAGGCATGGAGACTGACCCACAGACAGGACTTCAACAGTGGAGACCGAGCGACCCCTAGGACGCACAGGACGTGTCCCAGGTTTCAGTCTACACGTTGACCTCAGGCTGTAGAAACTGCTTCCTGGACGGTCGACCCTTGGCCCGCTTCAGTCCTCCAGGCCAGGCTGGGGCCCGCTGAGGCTCCTGGGAGCAGGCGGGGGGTGGCGAGGGGGCCGCAGAAGGATGGGAGGCCTCCAGTGCCAGAACGTTCTGTGAATGAGGCACCTCCTCTGCGCCGGAGGTGGTTTTCAGCCTCACTGTGGAGAGTTCACATCCGCAGTGGTCATTTCCGCACGTTGTGCTCCTCTCTGTGCGGGGTTTGCAGAGGGAAAGGCTGAGGGGGTGGGGGGGGGCAGTGACGTGATGAGTCCAGCTGTGCTCTAGGCCCCTGTCCTTTGTCCCAGCTCCAGCGTCACCTCTTCCAGGGCCTGTGCGGCCTCCGGCCAGGTTAGGCGCCTGCGCCAGCTTTCCACAACTCCTGTGCTCCCACCTCTAACGGCAGACGCCATACAGAGTGTCAAGCAGTCTGATACGTCCGTGTCCCCCTGGTCCGGGCACCCCAAGGGTGCCAACTGTGAGCCTCTCACCCGGGAGCCCTGCCAGGCCCCCCCTCGCTGGGCCCGTGGCTCGGCCCCAGCAGGGCAGCCCCTGCACGCCTTGCTGGTGTCGCACGCACCTCTGCACGTGGAAGCACGTGGTCCCCGCCTGGCCCGCCAGGAATGGGTCTTCACTCTCACCTTCTGTTGCTTCTCCAGATCCAGTGCTTGCTGCAGGACGTCGGCTCTGCCCTAGCGACCCCGCACTCCTCGGCCAGGGAGGCTCACCAAAGTAATTTTCTCTCCGAATCTGCTGCCTGCGCGCTCAGGGGACCTGGGCCCGGCCGGGTGGGGCTCTGTCTGGTGTCCCCTGGGACCCCCATCAGCCTAGCCCACGGACCCCGAGAAGGAAGGCCCTCTCAAGCCGGTGGAAGTGATTTGCAGGGCCCCCCGGGGCAGAAGGGACATGGGGGTGGTTTCCTTGATCTTGGGGGCGATGGGTCTCACGGCCGTGTCCTCCTGCTTCCCGGCTCCTCAGGATGTGCTGCGTTCGAGGCGGGGCCCATTGTGGAGCTGGAGCAGTGGATCGACAGATACTCCAGCCAGCTCCCCCCTCTCACGGCGTTTATCCTGCCGGTAGGTTCGGGCGATCTCAACCTGGGGGTGGCCGCACGTCACAGGTGCAGAGTAAGCCCCCTCTTTAATTTTTGCCTGTGACAGAAGCCAGCCCCCAGCCTCCCCAGTCCCCTCCGGAGCCCCCCCAGCCCCTGCCCAGCCCTGCCCACTTTGCAGGGGGCTGCCCAGCAGGTGTGCCCCTCTGCAGGGCCCCCTGGAAGCAGAACATGGCCGGGTGGAGGGGGGCAGCGTCCTGTGTCTGTTGGTCCATCTGTCCAGGGGGCTCCCTGTCAGTCATGGCTGCCTCTGTCCCCCACCCCCTCCCCGCTCCAGCCAACGTCCGCTCTGTCCTTTCAGTCCGGGGGCAAGAGCAGCTCTGCGCTCCACTTCTGTCGGACCGTGTGCCGCCGAGCAGAGAGACGGTAAGGGAGCCGAGGGGGAGGCAGGCCCAGGACAAGGGGCGGCCGACCTTCACCCGCCACCTTCACCATTCCAGGTGGACGCTGGCCAGCCCGGGTCTCTGTCCTCAGAGCCCTGCGTAGTGGAGGGGAGGCAGTGACCTGCGAGCAGATGACAAATGATGTAACCACACCAAGATCAGAGTTTATGGAGAAACAGGAGGTCGTAGGGTGAACAGGGTAGGAGGCGGCCCTGGTGGGTTGAGCTGGTTGTTTATAATTCTGGCACTCACGTGCTACAAAAGTCAAAAGGATATTTGGGGAGAGTCCTCCCTGCCCTGCACCCCGGCCTCCTCATCACTGGGCGTTAATGTAAGTGGGGCGGTCGGAGCTGGGCAGGAATGAGTGGAGAGCCCCATGCCGTGGTCAGGGCGGTGAGGGGCGTGGAGTGGACACAGGGAGGGTCTCTCCCAGTCACGCTGCATGAGCCAGGGGCTGAAGGATTGGGGGGGTGGGGAGGAACAGAATGTCCAGCATGAGGGGACGGCAAGGGCAGAGGTGGCAGCCTGCACTGAACGGACACAGAGGAGACCGACCGAGTGTCTGGATCCAGAGGGAGAGGGTGGGGAGCACGATGAGGCCGGAGACCAGGCAGGGCTCGGCAGCACAGAGGGCTCTGCCTCTGTCCTGAGAGCAACAGGAAACCACTGGTGGGCTTTAGGCCATGCGGTGACATGGAGGGACCCTGCTGCTGATGGGTAAAGAAGGGCCCACGGGGACCCACAAGGCTGTGGGGGGGCCCAGGTGGAAGCTCTCAACAGACCGGCCACCTGCTGCCCCAACACCTCCAAGTCAGGAAGAGGAAGGAGCCCGAAAAGCTACTGACCACCTTTTCGAAGAAACTTGGGGAGAATTCCCTGCAGAGGGACACCAGCTGCCACCCGGCTTTTCAGAGAAATGGAAGTAAAGCCTTACCTTGGTACACAGGGCAGGGCTGTGCTGGGCATTTTCCCATCGTCACTCCACTGATGTCTCAGGATAATGTTGGCAGAGAACGGGGGGAGTCCCCATGTGCAGGACTCAGGGAACTGGGGCTCAGAGAGGGGGTGGAGTCCCCGTGTGCAGGACTCAGGGAACTGGGGCTCAGAGAGGGGGTGGCAGCCCCCCGTATGCAGGACTCAGGGAACTGGGGCTCAGAGAGTGGGGTGGCAGCCCCCCCGTATACAGGAGTCAGAGAACTGGGGCTCAGAGAGGTGACCTCGTGGCCAGGGTGGTCACCTGAGTGGTCCTTGGCAGAGTCCAGATTTGAGCCCAGGTCGGTCTGGTCCCAAACCTGAGCTCTGTCCACAGCCCCGCATCATACAGGCTCTATCCCTCATGAAAGGCTCATGGGCTCGAGTGGTTCCCAAAGGGATTCTGGGTCACAGAACTTCAGCTTCAAAAGAAAAAAGTCAGTCATTTGTAGAAAATGGTCCGTATCAGCAATGCTCACGATAGCAAAAAAATTGGAGAAACGCGAAGGCCCGGCAATGGTGGGGGGCCTAGTCAAGCAGAAGAGGGGTCCTTGGGACACCAGGCAGGGAGGTGGAGACGTGCATGTGGGAGGATAAAGCCCCCTGGGCAGGGGACACAAACCCAGAGCCTCGGTTTTGGGGGGAGCATCACCCAGCACGGGTTATGCAGTGGAGGTGACCTGTGTGATGGGCCCGGCAAGGGCCTGCCACGTCGCCAGTGCTCGGCAGACAGCAGTCCAGTCCAGAGGGATGTCTGCGGCCAGGCCGGCAAGGACACCAGGTCAAGCTGCTGTAGGCTCCGCCGGGGCGGTGTGGGACGCAGCCCTGGGTCCCCCGGAGCGCCGGTCCCATAACGTACGTGATGCGGGGTCTCCTCCTTTTCCAGGGTGGTGCCTCTTGTCCAGACGGGTGAGACGGACGCTAATGTGGCCAAGTTTTTAAACAGGTACTCCCAGGGAATTTGCAGAGTGTCACTCCTCAGAAAACCTAGGCACGTTGTGGGGCGTAATGAGAGAAGGGACCCCCACGTGTGTATCCACTTGGGGTCTGCGATGTGCCGGGCGCTGTGTCGGGCGCAGGGATACGGCTGAGAGCAGGGCAGGTACGTCCCTTCCCCTGCTGAGGTGAGGGTGTCGGGAGAGGCTGTCGGGAAAACCACGCAGCCTAAGAACAAAGGGAGAGTGCAGTAGCAGGGGGCCCGCTTTGAGGTCGAGTGACCAGGGAGCCCAGGCAGGGGTCAGCCCCTCTCTCAGCCCCTCCCCACAAGGCTCCAGGACTGTGTGACCCGAGAAGAGACGGCCCGGCAAAGCCAGCTCAGGGCCGTCTGGGCCCAGGACCCAGTGAGCTGGGCTGGCCCCCTGGGAGGGCTCCTCTGGATTCCATTCCAGCCTTGCCTCCTGCAGTCCCGGTGTGAGCAGGTCAGGGCCCAGGGCAGGCTGAGAACCAGGGGTGCCCTGGGAGCTGTCCTGGATGTCCAGAAAGCAACCTGACAGCCGGGGTCTGGCCCCTCACTGTGGTCACTCCACCCACTGGGACGTGACCTGATCAGCTCCTTTCTTCCTGGGAGGTGGGTGGGCCTGAAGGGGGAGGGGAAGGTGCCATTCATCGTCACAGCAGTGACCTTTGGGGAGCCGTATAGTCCCGTAGTGTTGTGTGGGCCGAGCCCGTTCATTCCGTCAGCAAGGAGATTAGAAACAAGCATGTCCCCACCTTCCAGGAATGGGAGACACCCAGAGCAGAATCTCTGCCACTGCCCCTAAACCCTGCCCCCAGAGAGACAGCCAGGCATTAGGAGGAGGGGCTCGATCCCAGTGGGGGCGTGGTCAGGGAAGGTTCCAGCAGGACCTGGCATGGAGCTGGCCACAGAGGGTAAGACTGGGGCCCGGAGAGGTGGAGGAGGGTGGTGGGCAGTGCTGGGCGTGAAACAAGGAAAAGCAGGGGTGGTTGAAAGGGGGGGCGGCTTCATGAACTCCCTGCAGGTCCTCAAGGGCAGCGGGTGCCTTGGTCCTGGTCAGTGGACAGTACAGAAGCCAGCCCAGGGCGTGGCCCAAAGCCATCAGCCCTGTGGAGTCTGGTGGGGGTGGTGGCCTCATTGGGCAGGAGCTGCGGCGACCTCGGCGCCAGAGTCGGGGAAGCTGGCCCGGAGCACCATCCGTCAAGCCCGAGTTGGCTGCACAGCTGCTGTCGTGCCCAGTGCTCCCGGGCTGTGTGATTTATGTTTCCTCCTCGAAGGCTAATATGGGAAGGACCCAGTTAGCATTGATCTCTCATTTCACATCATTCCATTTGCTTCTCTCCGTCCCTCCAGACTCAGCGACTATCTCTTCACGTTAGCCAGATACGCAGCCATGAAAGAGGGGAAGCAGGAAAAAATCTACAAGAAAAATGACCCGTCGGACCGAGCCTGAGGCACCTGGACATAACGCAGAGGGGGACATCTGTGGACCCCTCCGAGGCGAAGAGTTTGTCCTTCCTGTCCTGATTCCTGAAGATCTGGCCAGGGGAGCTGGTGGAGACCCCCGCCCATCCTGCTAGGCTCTCCTGGGTCTTAGAGGAGGTGGTAATGAATGAATCCAGCATCGGGGAAAACAAGGCAAAGTGATCTCGGCAACAAAGAGCCACATAGAAAAAAATTAAAAGTGGGAAAAGCTTGAACTGTGTGTGTGTGTGCGCGCGCGCGCGTGCGCACGCGCGTGTGTGCGTGCTGGTGAGAGAGCCCTTCCCCTGCCGGCTCAGGTGGCATAAGGATTTGGAATGATACCAGAGGCCCTTGGAAATGTAATTGGGGTTTAGCTGAGCCAGAGGGGCTGTAAATGTCACGTTTGTAAAGGGGAAGGCGGACGGGGTTTGAAAGTTCGGTCACCTCCGAGCCACCATCCCCGCCTGCGTGTGGGGGCAGGGCAGCCACACGCTGACAGGCAAGTCCTGGCAACACGATTCATATTCAGGTGTGCATGGCAGGAGTGCCCTCCCGGAGGGGAGCCTTCCTCCCTCCAGGGACGAGGGACGAGGACGGCCCGGCCCAGCTTGGAGCAGGACTTCTTTCTCTGCTGGCTTAGGCCTCTGACGCCCATGCCATGGCTGTATTTTCTCTCTCTCATTGCCGCCACCCCCTCCCACCGCGAGACGACACTGTCAGTGCCAGCTGTGTCCTTGGGAAGGGGATATTTACGCCGGGCGAGGAGGTGGCCCGAGAACGGGAAGATCGCGCGCTGCTAATTGTGGGGAATGACTCCGGAAGGGCAGGCTCTCGCTAACTGTCAGGGCCAAGACGCCTGGTGAACCGGGCTCAGCAATCATTCACTTACGGAGCGCCTGCTTAGCATCGGGCACCGGCTCAGCTCCGGAAGCCGGTCACTGGGCTGTCCTCCTTGCCAGCAAGTCTGCCAGCGTTAACGTGATCGGTCACATGTAGAGTTTTGCTCTCATTTCTCACCTCTCTGCCCGCATGTTTCGCTGAAGGAACAGGTACCTTTCATCCTTCTGGGTCCCTGGCCTCCTGGCAGGCGATAGCCCTCGTAAGCCTGGGCGGAGTGGCTGAGGTACAGGTGACGTGGGCAAAGGTGAAATCCCTCCAGGAGGCGGCCGTGTGGGAGGCCTGCCCCGCCCCCTGCCCAGTGGCTAGCGCCAGGCCTGGTTTGTGAACACAGCTGAAAACCCTGACGGCAGCAGCATTCAGGAGGGGCTGAGGCAGCTAACTGCCCGCAGGCGCTCAGGCCAGGCCGGCCACACCCGCTTGCGGGAACCCGTCCATCCTCCCAGTCTTCCTGGAAGGGGCAGGACATGTACCCTGAAACGCTCCCTGCCATGGCCAAACTCCCTAGAAAAGGATAGGAGAAGCTCTTTGAGTAACTATAGCATAAGAGGATGCTTTGAAACAAAGCAGCTCGCCTCTCCCCAAATCCTGTCCCTAGCAGCCCTTGCTGGGAGGGGTGCGGCCAGCTTCCCAGGCCCCGCCGCTGCCTGCCGTCTTCAGCCGGCACGTGCTCCCTGAGAGGCGGCCCAGGCGCAGGGCAGACCTGGCACCTCTGGGGGTGTCTCCCATGTTGCCAGGCTGGGAAAGGCAGAGCAAGGCTGCTCTGGGGGCCCAGAGGACGGATCGGGTTGAGACGCGTGCCCTCCTGCGGAGCCTGACGAAGCCATGCCGGAGCCAGAGGCAGACGCGCACCCCTGTGCACACCGGGCAGAACATCCTCCCGTGTCCCAAACCCAGCAGGGGAAGCTCACGGAAAGCGCCGCCATCCAAACGCGTGACTTGATTGCCTGCTCTGTCTGCACGCTGCTGGCCGCGCTCACAAGCGGCCGCCCCCCTGCGTGGCAGTGCGGGGGTCGGGAAAGAAATGGCAGGCTGCTTTTACTTAAAACTGTCATGTCTCGGGGCCCCTGGCTGGCTCGGTCGGTGGGGCAGGCGACTCTTGATCTCGGGGTCGTGAGTGCCAGCCCTGTGCTGGACATACAGATTCCTTAAAAATAAAAAGGTGATGCCTCATTGATCATAGGTCTTCTACGTCCTTTTAACCTTTTAAACCATCCCATGGAACTTTCACTTCCCTTGATTCCTGGGGTTTTGGGCACTTCTGTACATTGGCATACCTCACCTGCCTACTCCTGGGCCAGACCCGGGTCTCGGGGACACCTTTAGTACCCCTGGCAGAGCGGAGCCGGGGGCCGACTGTGTGCCGGGCCCGGTTCGGGCACCACGGACACCAGCTTGTTCAAACCTCATGGCAGCCCTGAAGCAGGCACTCTGCAGGGGAAGAAACTGAGGCTCGGGGCGGCGGGGGCATCTCGTCTCAGGGGGTGTGGGCCCAGGATAGGGGGCCTGGTGTCTCCCCCTCCACCGCCACTTGACAGTCATTTTAATCACAACCTGGGCTGCCGAGAACAATGTCAGTCGCTAATAGATTCTGCCGTCTCATTTCTCAACCTAGTTTCCCTTAACTGATCTCTCCTGGCTATGGTTAATGTGCATTTTTCACCAAGTAATTTTCTCCGCCCGAACTTGTAACACATCCCAATGACAAACGTCCCGGTTCCGAATCCCCTGTCAGCTGCAATGTCACCCTCACTTCCTCCCCGACACCTTCCTCCGACAGCCCATCCAGTTTTATGATCGCTCTGTCCCAGTTATCACTACTGAACCTTTAAGAATCCAGACGTACTTCAAGTTTAATTGAATAAAATTCCTTGTATAATAAATTCCACGTGAATGCTACATAAATCAGTGCCTGGAAGGATTTGTGGCCCGTCCCTGCCTTCCTTCGCCCAGGCCCAGGAGTCCCCCAGGGCAATCCTGGACCCACGCTGGGCCAACCTTGCTTCTCAAGGACTTACCTTTGCAGCCCTGCTGGGGGTGCAGTTTCCTTCTCTGGAAACTTCTCTTCTTCTTCTTCCTCATGGAAGACCGCGCTGAGCCGGAGCAGAGGCAGGGCTCAGCCAGGCTGGGGACAGCTGAGGCCTTGAGGATGCCCCTCCTGTTCCTCTCCCCCTCCACAGAATCGGACACTTGTGATGGAGGCTCCATGTGCCCTCTTCACGCACACACACGTGTTCACGGTGCGCGTACAACATGGAAGGCCCGGGCAAGAATAACCAGCGTGGCCCCCTTTCCCCGGAGCCAGCTGGATCCGGATCCGTAGGCTCCCTACCCCTCGGCCCGGCCTGGGGCCCCGCAGAGCTCCAGCCTTGCAGTGTGAGAAGCAGCATTGGCTGGGGCCGCCGGGCAGTGTGGCTGGCTGGCTCCAATGCCTGAAACACCGCGGAGGGCAGTGAGCACAGCTCCGTGTCGACTCAAGTTCAAGACCAGCTCGGGAACTTCCTCATTTCTTGACTGTGGGTGGGCCACTCCATCCTCAGCCTTGCTTCCTCATCTGCGAAATGGAAAGGACAATCATGCCTGCCCCACCGATGGAGGCCACTGGGAGAACCTAAAGAGGAGGGTCTGTAAAAGGACTCGGCACGCCCCCCAGCCAGCCAGCTGCTCCGTAGTCTGTCATTACGGTTACGATTTGAATTCAGATTCTAGCTGTGCGGCTCCCTAGGCGAGCCACCTCGAGTAAATTGCTTAACCTCGCTAAGCCTCAGCCTTCACCTTTTTAAAGTTTATTTATTTTGAGAGAGAGACAGAGATGGGGAGGGGCAGAGAGAGAATTCCAAGCAGGCTCCATGCTGTCAGCACAGAGCCCAACACAGGGCTCAAACCCACAAACCGTGAGATCATGACCTGAGCCATAATCAAGAGTCAGACGCTTAACCGACTGACTTCATCTTTTTTTTTTTTAATGTTTATTTTTGAGAGAGAGAGAGAGAAATGCACAAGTGGGGGAGGGGCAGAGAAAGAGAGGAACAGAGAAAGAGGGGAACAGAGGTTCCGAAATGGGCTTGGTGCTGGCAGCAGAAAGCCTGATGTGAGGCTCGAACTTGTGAACTGCAAGGTCGTGACCTGAGCAGAAGTGAGACACTTAACCAACTGAGCCACCCAGGCAGCCCCTCAGTGTTCACCTTTTATGACTGGGGATGATTCCATTTCCAAGGGAATAAGGCCATGGGTTTACCACACAGCAGCAGCTTAAAAAAAAAGTAGCTATTGTTGAATCGTGTCGTATTTCAAAGCACTTTCAAGTAGCTCAGGCCTGGGTGAGCCACAGAAGACCACTAAGCAGTGTCTCCGGTTGGTTTGGGCTTACTGAGGCTGGAGGGACACAGGTGGGCTCCAGGGGGCACTGGTCCCAGTCATACAGGGGGCCAGGACTCCAGGGACACCATGCCCAAGTGAAAGGGAGAGGTACTCAGTCACAGAGCAACGAGAGCCGAAAGGGATCACAGAGATCATTGCTCCCATTTTACAGATGAGGAAACCAAGGTCGAGAGACAAATATTAGACAAATATTATTAGACAAAAATAAATATCATTATTTAATATTGACCACAAATTGAGTCCTGATCATGTCCAGGTATCCTGCTAAGTACTTTACATGCAACAGTTCATTTAATTCTTGATGATCAGCCCATGAATGTGGTACTGTTAACATGACTGTCATCTCCAAATTACAGGTGGAAAAACTGAGGCCCAGAGTGGAGAAAGGGCTTTCTCAAGGGCAGATGGCTCTAGGAGGTGGAGCCAGGCTTCGAATCAGGGCTCTACACCTCTCAACACCATGATGACCGTTCACTCAATTCTCACGACATGCTCAGCTGTGCCACGATGCCACACGTCGAACGGGTCTCATTTCTCAGAACCCCGTGAGGTGTGTACACACATCCTTCCCATTTCACAGGTCTAAGGAAATTGGGGCTCAGAGAGGCGAAGTGACCTGCTCAGAGTCACACAGCACCTGCTGGGGCGATGATGATGGTTACAATGATGTCGTAATAAACAGCTGCCATTTACCGAGCTATTCTTGAGCAACAGGCGGGCTACTCTGTTGAGCCGCACACTAGAGCAGCTTCCGTGTGCCCTTGGCACATGCTGCCCACCACAGCCCCCCACCCCCCAGGTACGTATCGGTATCTTTGTTTCAGATGCACACACAGAAACTGAGGCACAGGGAGATAGCGCTTTGGCCCACAGCAAGGAAGAGGCTGAACTTGTATTTGAACTTGGCTCTGCCTGCCTCCAGCATGTTCTTGAACCTCTCCACAGTGACTCATGCCACCTGAGGCCTCTCCGTGGGCAGCAGAGTCAGGACAAGAACCCTAGTGTTCAGGTTCTTATGGGGTGGGGCACCTTGGGGCAGTGGTGATGAGGCCGTGATTGACAGCTAGGCAGGGGAGGGGAGGAGAAGAGGGAATCATAAACTCTGGGGGAGGGGCCCCTACCACCCCTGCTGCAAGCTACCTCCCTGGGAAAGGATGAGAATCAGGCATCAGCTTGGCGGGAGGGGGGGGGGTAGGGGGGGAGGGGCGCATAGGGGCAAAGACGGCCTGGAGAAGTGGTTGAATAAATGGCGGAGAGGCATCCAGCTGACTCAGGACTTGGGGGAGGCTGGGTGACCTGTCCCCACCAGATGCTCCCAAGGCACAGATCCTTCGGCCCTCATCACCGGCCATCTGCAGCGCCCACATCCCTCCCCCAGCCAGCAGGTGCCTTTATTTACGATCACCTTGGAAGGGTCGAGCAGACATATGTTGCTAAGGGTCGTTTATTCTTGTTTATAAAATTTATGGCTTCACCTCGATTACACACTGTCAAAACGGGAAGGATTGGCCCCAAAGTCTCTTGCCGCATGACTGCCTCAGACGTGCGTACATCTGTTAACTCCGTAGGAGCTGTAGAGGGAAATAAGGCTGATGATAGCTCAAAAGCTCGCTGTCCCGTCACAAGGTATGGGGGGAGCCCGCCTGGAGAAAAGGCATCGGGGTGCGTCCGTGGAGAGGAGAGGGGTGGGGTCTGCGAGTGGCCGGGCCAGGTGCCACCGGGACCCTGCCCCCTCCTGGCCACACACTGTCTCTGGCACTTGCGATTGCCGATGCTGAGTGGGAGAGGACGAACTTGATTCTGAGGATCCTCAGGGGTCCGGCTACAGGACCCGGCAGCTGGAGAGAGTTCTGAGCCTGTAGCTCTCCACCTGCGACTTCAGCGGGGAGAGGGCAAGGTGGACCCTCTGCTGCTGGGTGACTGGGGAGAGGCACGACCTTTCAGGAGGGCAACTTGGCAGTGCGTGTGAAAGTCCTAGAAACACTTTCTGGATTCCGCGTCCGAGAACTTCTCCAAATAGGTACGTTGCTGCCCATTACAGGGAAAAACTGGACCCCGTGTCTAACAATAGGGAGCTAATTGTTAACTGCGGAAAATATCTAACAACAAGGGGTGATAAGAAACACAGAACTGGGCACCTGGGTGGCTCAGTCGGTTCAGCATCTGACTTCAGCTCAGGGCACGATATCGTGGTCTGTGAGTTCAAGTCCTGCATCAGGTGAGCACGAGACACACTCTGGGGAGCACGAGCCCCAGGTGAGCCCCGCTGCTCTCTCTCTGCCCCTTGCTCACTTGCACCCTCTCTCTCTCTCTCTCTCTCAAAAAAAAAAAAAGAAACATAAAACTACTGATGGTGTCTATATATTTATTACTGTGAGAAAGTGTTCATGGTCTTTTAAGGGGAAAAAAAAACAAGTTGTAAAATAGTATGTATGGAATGACCTAATTCCTGAAAAAGAAATACATGTGTGTATATACACCATAGGAAAAATTGTGAGGATCTGTTCCATGTGTTAGTGATACTTACCTCTATGGGGCACATGGGTGGCTCAGTCAGTTGAGTGTCCGACTTTGGCTCAGGTCATGATCTCACACTGAATTCGAGCCCCGCATCTGGCTCTGTGCTGACAGCTCAGAGCCTGGAGCCTGCTCTGGAGTCTGTGTCTCCTTCTCTCTCTGCCCCTCCCCTGCTCTCTCTCTCTTTCTCTCTCTCTCAAAAATAAACATTAAAAACAAAATACTTAACTCTAAATCATGGGATTATGGGTGGTTTTAACTTTCATTGTTGTTTGTCTGGATTTTCTAACTTTTTTTTTGAACGATGAATTTGGGTTGGATTTGACAAAGGCTTACTTGTGTAATAAACATGACCGAAAAAGAGAAGAGAAACGGACAGCCACTTTCCACGCCTGTCATAAATCATCTACCTCTCTCGGGCTGCTTGGAGCCAGGGGGAGGCTGCCCTCCGGTAGCCAGAGCCACGGGGCCCCTCCGAAGTCTAGAAGCCTGGAGAATATGCCCCTGGTCATTCTGCCAGAGACAGCTGGCTGTCTGGAGAGCAAGTTCCTGCGCAGCCTGAATGTGGATGGTTGGCTTCCGTTCCAGGGCGACAGAGGAGGGAGGAAAAACGATCATGGCCCCACCGAGGATTGCCCCCGGAGGGTGGTCACACCAGCTTTCCACAGGATGCTGAGGATGCCAGCGTTCTTCTTTCCCCTCTGTCGGCTGCTGCATCTTTAACTTGTACAGGGGTTGAGAGTAGACAAAGAACATTCATATTTATTATCTTAAATGGTTCTCACTGTGGATTATCACCCTAACTTCATCTGGACAAACTGGCGCCCCATCGGGTACAGTGGTGAATCCAATGTGGCACAGTCTGCCAAGTGGCACAACCCAGCACCACCCGGGGCCTTCTGAATCAAAATCCTGCTTCCTTTCTCAATTGCGTTCTGTGGAGACAGTGTAAGGGCTCATTCCAGGGGTGGAAAGAAATGCCAATGCCAGTTGATTGGTGGGGGCTGCCTGGAAGGCTGTGTTAAGAAGGAGCCTGAGGGGTGCCTGGGTGGCTCAGTTGGTCAAGCATCCGACTTTGGCTCAGGTCTTGATCTCACGCTTCATGAGTTCAAGCCCCGCTTCGGGCTCTGTGCTGACAGCTCGGAGCCTGGAGCCTGCTTCAGATTCTGCCTCTCTCTCTGCCCCTCCCCTACTCATTATCTCTCTGTCTCTGTCTCTCTCTCTCAAAAACAGAAACATTTAAAAAATTTTGTTTAAAAAAGGAGCCTGAGACTGGGTTGGATCCAGATTTGGCAGAAGGTGTTAGTAATCCATCCATGACTTCCGATGGAGGTAGTGGAACAAAAACATATTGGGCATTTCTGGATTCCTAGGCCAAGGCCCTCACAGATTTTAAAGAGGCAGGTATGGTCTCTGGGCTGCCTGAGCATGGACACACTGTCCCTCCAGGCTGGTCCTAAAAGTGGCTCTCTTGACCCCACAGTTCCCCAAGAGGGCGAGCTGGCAGGACAGATTTCTCAGAGCTTTGAAGTGACAACATCAGGGGCACAGATCTCCGAGAACCGAATACTTATAAATCTGACTAATTGATGAGTCAGCCGTGATGAGCTCGCCACCGTAATTCAGAATCTGTAATTACATTTCACATCAAAGCATGCAAAGCTAAGATTAAAGCCAGTGAGAAATAGTGGGACAGCGCCCATCCCCAGCCCACCCCCAACCTCTGCCACAATCTCCATCCCCCCTCCTCTTGCCAGCAGGAGGTGATCCAGGGCCAGGGGCTGTCCTAGAAGCCACATCCCTTTGGCTGTTTCTCCTATTGCAACGACAGCACACACACCGCTGGGAAACGTGCGGTGTTTGGAAGGAGGATTTCTTCAGCTTGTGATGGGTACTTTGAAGGGTGGTTGGAGGACGCAGGGGCAGTCGTGTAGTTAAGGTACCTTAATAAATCTTAGCTAGAAAGAGAAAGGAATGAAGGATGTTAAAGCTAACGGTGGGGCCCCTGGCTGGCTCAGTCCATTAGAGCATGAGACTCTTGATCTCGGGGTTGTGAGTTCAAGCCCCTCTTTGGGTGTGCAGATTGCTTTAAAAAGATAAAATCTAAAAAAAAAAAAAAAGAAAAAAATCAACCATCAAACTTAAAGAGAAAAATTATAAAGCTGTAATGGAATACACTGGAAGGTCAGCAGACACAGTCCCGGATGTCAAGGACTGGCTTGGTGAGCCACCTTGCACATGCACAACCCCACACCCCCACACCCAGGATGTGATCGAGTATCTGGTCTGGGAAGTAGATTGAGTGCTCATTGTATGCTAGGCATGGGGCGTGCCTGGCCTCATTTGACCTCATAGGGACCCTCCGTGAGAAGAATTATCCTCCTCATTTTGCAGGTGTGGAAAGATTAGGGACTTGCCCCAGGTCATGGTAAGGAAGTGGCCTGGACCAGATTGGAAGTCTAGTCTAATCCAGAATCTGAATCCTTGCCACCACCCTGGGCACCAGAGCAGGCTTTCCAAGTCCCAAAAATAGCAGGAACCCCCTTGTGGCTATTTGCTATGTTCGAGTCCGTCTTCTCTTGATAGCCATGCTTCCATTCCCTTTTGGGGATTTACTTTTCCCCATGGGACACAATCTCTGTGGGGCTCTCTGTCCTGTTTTCAACACATCATAAGCAATCTTCTGGGTTTCCCATTACCGTCTGTCTCTCTCAAGGTAGACTCTATCCTAGTGCTTAGTCAGAACAGTGGTTGGCACACAGCAGGTGTCTGGGAACACTTACTGAATGAATAAATGGAAGAGTGACATCAGTGCCTTGCTCAATCTTTTCTCTCTCCTTGAATTTTCCCTGAAGATTCCGGCACGATCGGAAGAAAGATGGGTACGTGGTTGGAGCGGAGTCATTCCCGCTGAGTCCTCCAGACTCTGCTCAGCCACAGCTTCTCTCTAAGACCCTGAGCTGCCCTGGGTCCTGTTCCGGCTCAGCCCTGGGTCTCTCGTCCTCACAACCTGCTGATAAATCCCTTTTCTGTCTGCAGGAGCCAGAGCCAGCTTCTGGAGGTGGGCCGTTTTCAACTTTTCAGCTTCACAGCATGAACCTGCTGGGACAAGCCACCTGGCTGGTTCGACAGGGGCCGCTGTGACAGGAACCCAAGAGGACTTGGGGCAATGCTGTGAAAGCAGCAGCAAGCTCACCGTCATTATTAAGATAGTTAATTATGAAGAAGGCCTTCGTAGAGAAGACGCCACAGCCCCAAATGGATCACGGTCCCAGATGCACGGAGGGGCCGTTCTGGGCATTGACCTTGTCCCCCCTGGGTCTCTGGCTCTACTGGGGAGGAGAGGGGCTCAGCTTGTAGGGATCGGAGCGATGAGCTAAGGAAGCGGTGGGGGTCCCGAAAGCCCTGCAGCCACCTTCCACTCAGGGGAGCTTTGAGAGGAGAGGTGGAGGCAGGTAAGGGCAGAGCAGGTCACCCTTGCCCAGGTACGCTCCCAACCCAACTCTGCCTCTTACCTCTGCAGCTGGGACAGTGCAGCTCTGCAGACGGCCACCTCCCCTGGCCTTGTCAGGACTCGGGAGACAAGAGCTCTGGGGTCCTCAGCAAGTCCTTAAAAACGCTACAGGACCTTAACCGCACAGCGGGTGCAATTCTGTGTCCAGCCGTCCCCTTAAGGGTAGATGGGGTAGGGATGAGCACCAGATGCAGGAGGCTCTGAATAAGGGACAGAATAGCCCCTGTGGCTTTGCTCAATCTTGACCCACTGTCTAGAAGGTTCTCCCACCCCTCTTCTGCCTGCTCAACCCTTGGTTAGGGCTTTGGAGTGTGGCAAACGAGGGTTCAAATCTTGGCTCTGCCGCTTACTGACCCCAGGGCCTTGGACAAGGGGCCTGCCGTCTCCAAACCTCAGTTTTCCCAGCTGTGCAGCGGGCATCCTAACAGTGTGGCACATGACTGAATGATCACAGCATGTGCTCAGACATCTCTTCCTTGGATTAGTTAGGCCTCTTCCCCAACCAGACAGTGAGGTCTTAGGGCAGGGTGGTGTCCACATTCCTTGTGATTGTGCCCCCCAGCACCCAGCACAGCCTGTGTGTCTATTTTAGGGTGAACAAAGGCAAGCCTGAACTCTCTGGTAGTGTGTCTAACTGGGCCACCTCCTGGCTGGGACCCCCGCCAACTGCTGGGTCCGTCTGGCATCATGGTGATGGTGACAACACCATCTGGGCAGCAGACCCTCACTTGCCCCACACAGGGTGATGCTCCTTCCCCAGGCAGAGACCCTGGGTGGGACACAAGCAGGCTGACGAGTCAGCCGGGCCGGGCTGGGCCCTGTGGGGAGAGGGTTGTGAAGCCTGGTGTCTGGTACAGGCGCCCAGAACTAAGAGGACAAAGCACCATTCGTCATGTGCCAGCCCCCCCCCCCCGTCTGTCTTTGCCCCCAACTTCAGGCTCCCCTGCCTTCCCTGGGGGAGCCCTCTCCTGCAGCCCCCTGTCTATTTGCACCCAGTGACTCCTAGCCCTCCCCAGCTCCCTCGCCACCCATGGGATATCCAGCACAGACTGTTCCCTGTGGCAGCAAAGCTGGTGGAGGTCGAAGGGGGCCCTTTGTAATCACACGGACCCAGGGCTGAACACTACCTCTGGGGCTTTCTAGCTGTGTGGTCTCGTGCAAGCAAATGCATCTCTCTAAACCTCATCCTCACCTGCAGAATGGGTCGGTTATGCTCCCAGGGCCCAGGGTCCCTGTGGAGTAAATGCAAGAGCTCGTGCGGAAGGCTGAGCGCTGTGCTTTGCTCGGGGCGAGGGTCCTGGGGACAGCAGCTCCTGCCAATACCATTTGTGGTAGGACGTCCTCGCTCCTGCCCTGGGTGAGATGTGATCTGCAGTTTTACTGATGAGGAAAGAAGGTTCAGGAAGTTGGAAACTTGCCCACAGTCACTCAGCTGACCTGCACCGAGTTTTTGATGCCAAGTTCAGGGTCTTCTCGCCCCTACCTGTCTGAACGCTGGGCCCTGGTGGACCGTGTGCTCCAAACTTTACTCCTGAGTGGGGTCTGCGGTACAGGGCCAAGCTGTCAGGAAGGAGGGACCCTGGGCCCCCGAGAGCCACTGAATCGGGCAGGATCTCCCTGGTGACTCGTGGGCACATGGATGTTTGGGAAGCTTGGATTTTGATTTATGCTTTCGGCTTCCTCTGAAGGTTTCTCCAGGGTCAGAGAAGCAGGTCACGTCTGTGGGGTCTCGCCTGTGGTTGTTGAGTGGTCCTGCTGTCTGGCTCTCTTGGTGGAGGGTCTATAAAATGACACAGACCCCAGTCTACCCAAGTCTCTGAGTCTCCCCATGGCTCAGAGACCACCCATCTGCCGAGGGCTGGGAAAGCCACAAAGGGAATGAGGCTGCTGGTCCCGGATGGTGGAAGGCTCAGGAAACGGCGAGGGCTCCAGCAAAGAAGCCAAAAACCAGAGGCCGAGGGCGAAGCCCAGCAGAAGCCCCTCGGCATGTCCCACTAACACCTAGGGAAGCCTCCTCGCGAGGAGTCTGAAAGAGAGAACTCTGGAGAGGACGTCAGTTAGGTCTCTGGAATAAAATAAAGGGGACAGTTACACCAGCTGTTGAATCACTGTACCACTGTCCATAGAGGGCGTGGCACAGGCTGGGACCTTTTGGGTTATACTATGTGCTGGCTGCTGCTAGGCCTATTTTGTGAAGACAGAAGTACGGCCCAGACACGCCAAGGGTCTTGTTCCTGGCCTCAGGGCGAGTGAACGGCAGAGCCAGGATGCAAACGCTGTCCCCAGAGGCTCCAAATCCCTTGCTCTGTCCAGCGCACTCACTCAGCTCGGACCCCGGAGTCAGTCACGACCCAAGCACGGGCTTGCAACAAAGGTTAGCTCTCATGATGATTACAAGGCGCAAGCGACTTCCTTCGGCCTCCAAAGGCTGGAGGCCTTGGATCCTGGCTGGGCCTCCGTTAAGTGTGCCTTCTTGCCATTCTGCAGAAGTTCCAGAGGGGGATCGCAGACCAGACTTCTCTGTATGATTTCTCACTGCCCTGCTGTGTAGGTTGGTGGCAGCAGAAGCTACTGGAGGTTGGGCCTGGGCCTAATCGACAGGTCATGGGCAGCCCCGTTTCCTTCGAGTGCAAGGTGAGCAAATGTAGGAAGGGGACTGACGTCTGCGTGCGGACTCAGTGCCAGGAGCTGAGCGGGCAGTGCAGCCCCTGAAGGGGACACGGGGACTCTCGAGAGGTGCATGCAGACGCTGGCCTGGGACAGAGCAGGAAGTGAGGGTCACCTGCATCCCTGTGGTCCCAGGCCCGTGCTCTGCTTCTTGGAACGGTGCACCACACGAACCACTTTCCACAGGTCATCAGCTGCTCTTAGCAACCTTCGAGCTTTCCAGGAAATAAGTCTGAGGGCTAAGCGAGCCCTGGGTCTACGTGTTAACCAACCTTAGAGATAACCTGTCTGTGACCCTGTCATCTTTAGTAGTGTGACATCTGCTAAGTCAACAGGACAAAGAGAGGCTCGAGGCTTTGCTGAGGTCAGAAACACTGCCCAGATCAGTCTTCCTCAAACTGTGTTCCACCTAAATATCCTTAGGCACTCGCACGTTCTGCAGCGTTATTATGAATGTCTTCACTTAAGGGCGCCTGGGTGGTTCAGTCAGTTGAGCATCCGACTCTTGATTTTAGCTCAGGTCATGATCCCAGGATTATGGGATCAAGCCCCCAGTCAGGCTCCGTGCTGAGTGTGAAGCCTGCTTGGATTTTTCTCTCCCTCTGCCCCTGTCTTCTGCTCCTTGCTCTTAAAAAAAAAAAAAAAAAAAAAGTCATTTAAATAAATAAAAAAAAAACACCTTTGTTTTTCCTAGTTATAAAAACTTTCTCGTTGCCATGATAACTTGTAATCAAAGGCCAGAGTGTCACAGAATGAGGCACTGGAGTTTTAGGCGGAGTGTCCCATGCTGGACACTACTGATGTACCTGGGGAGCCTGGCGGCATTCTTTTCCTTCCATGCTACAAATGGCCCATGTGAGAAAAGCCAGCACACATGAATTTCCCTTGGGCGCTCAGGCATTCTGATTGTTGTAAAAGGGCCACCAGGCTTTCAAGACATCTTTCCTGAGTCCCTGGATTTCAAAGGGGCCAGGCTCCCGCTCAGACCCTCCACGGGCTCCAGGCCTGAGGAGGCAGTGAGAACTCCCGGGGAGCCAGGGCCACCATGGATGAGCTGGAAAAACGGGCAGGTTTGACATGGGGTTTCTGCTGAGTATAAATCTGGGCCAAACAGAATGAGACACGGCTGTGTGTCCCACAAGGATGAGCCTCGGCGAGGGAGCGGAGCCGAATGGACCCCGACGCGGCTGTAAAGTTTGCCTTCACACGCTTGTGAATTTACGTGGATTGTTTTCAGTGAACACACATCTATCGTGTGTATCCATTCGTGTGTAAGACACGTAATCTGGGGTGAAGACTGCCTCTGGGAGGTGGGTGCGAGGGCCAGGGCCTGGGTCGGGCAGAGATGACCTTCGCTTTATCTGAAGTGTGCTACTTCTCAAAACACTGCCGGAAGCAAACAGGACACTGTCAGCCGCTACCAACTCTGCTTGGCGGGTGAGACTCGGGAGTCTGCTACGTCATCCACCGCGGGAGACTACGTGCCCTTCAAGCCCATCGTGAGCGACCCCAGCACGAAAAGCGCCCCTTCAGAGAAAAACCAGAGCACAGCCATCGTGTGAAGTACGAATTTAATAAAGCCTTTGATCACGTTTTAATCCCTAGGTTATCTATGAAACCACAAACAAAAGAAACACCACGACTCTTTAGAGCCATCAAGAGCCACCGAGGTGTCGAAGAACACCAGCTATAAAAGTACAGATCCACGGTTCTAGATAGTGCAATATTTCCAGCTGTTGAAGAGAACAGAAATGAAATCACAAACTGCCCCTCCTCATCAAAAGAACAATAAAGTTGATGTTGATGCCTGGAGACCACCCTCCCACCAGCCCTGCCCTGGCGGGGTCTCAGGCACTGAAGGCCAAGATGGAACGACACGTCTCTGTGCAGGTGGGCGACCCCGGCCGCAGCGGAAACGCACAAGCCTGCTCAGCACACATGTGCACTCGGAGGAGGGCGGCAGGAGAGTCGAGTTATTTAAAGTGGCAAATCCACAGAACTAGAGGTTACTAACAGATCTTAAATAATAAGAATAAATTCCTGTCTGTCTTTAGATTCCTTGCTGTCTTTCCCCCAAAGGAAAACTCTGTTCTCCAGAAGTGCAGGGGCTGTGACAGAGCCAGGCTCGGACCTGAGCAGGACGTTGCACCCAGCCGCGACCCTCTGATGGAGGCCATGGACACAGGTCTTGCCTGCTTTGCCACCAACATGCTGGAAGGCGCTTTGCTGCTTAGAAGAGAGCGGCCAGCCCTCAGCTGGCTCCGCAGGGCAGAGGAGGGACCAGGCACTCCGGGCTTCTATCTTGGTGGCAGGGATGCATGAGGAGCTTGACGAGGTGGGGGAGGGTGGATGGCTGTCGACACAGACCACAGACCTGGCCTCTGTCTCAATTCCCTGGATCTAGAGTAGGGTTCTCATGACAAGGGGAAGGAAGGGGGATGGGGAGAGAGGGCATAATGGATTGGAAAAGAAAATGGAGTAAAAAAAACAAAACCCCAAAAACCCAACTTCAGAGTTTCCTCAGCCCTTTGAGCCTCCGTCAGTGAAAGGGCTCCCGGTGCCCTACGCTGAGGATGGATGAGCGGCAAGATCCAAGTTTCTTTGCGATTTTATCATCAATGGAGGAAAGTCACTGCCCGGACAGGCTGGGTAACTCAGCTAGTGTTTGCTCCTTCCTAGACGACAAGCAGGACAAGCCAGTGGGGGGAAGACAGCTGCCCCCTTAGGAATCAGCAGGCTTTGGGGAATAACCAGCGTCTTCTGGACACAGAGCTGCTCTTAAGGGCCAAGGGTCTTTTTTTTCTCCCAAAGCCAGGTGCCAAGGTGAGCACATGAGATGGGATGAGCCGGTGGAGGCCTCCTAGCCACTCGGCCTGCTGAGTGCTCAGAGCATGCGAGGCGAGCCTGGCGCAGGGGGGGCTGGCGCTGTGTGGAATCAGTGGTTTCAAGGTGGGGGTGGCGCCGCGGACTTCCTGGACTCCGTGGCCTCCCCGGCAGGCACCTCTGCTTCCGTGGGCAGCAGATGGGCCCGGCGGGCTGGAGAGAGGCCGTGGAGGATGGGAGGGGGGCAGAGACTGTCGGGTGCATAGAGGCTTGGCGAGGCCTTACCTGAGTAAAGAGTTTTTGGGAACGGGAGGAGAGTGTCTCACCTGTAGCGGGCTTTGTGCACTCGGGCCCGCATCATGAAAACCACTCTGGACCCTGGGAGTTCCTGGGACTTGTTCATGCGCAGCTCAAAGTCAGGGAAAGAAACGACTCACCAAATAACCAAACCACCAGAAGAAGGCCCTCTGCGATCACAGGCCCCTGGAAAGCAGGAGAAAAGGACCAGCGGTGGCGGAACTTGGAGGTTTATTCTCAACACCCTTCCCATCAGTGTCACCTGGGGAGTGCTATGGAGTTGTCACATGCGTCCCAAGTTGTGGAGGCCACAGGGGCGTCTCATGGCTGTAGAGAGGGAGAGGTCGCCTGGCTCGGTGGTCACATTCCCAGGGGCTGCCGCCCCTGGAGTTGAAGGCCCGGGGCCCCGGAGCCGGCCAGGGTGGGCATGGGCGCGGGCGCTAGGAGAGCTCGAAGCCCGTGTTCATGCTGACAGCGTAGCGCAGCTTCTCGCGGAGCACGCTCTTCCGGCTGTAGTTGGGCAGCTTGAGCAGGTTGAAGCAGGTGGAGGACGTGGGCAGGCGGCCACCCGGCTCCCGCTTGCGGATGGTAAAGAAGCCGCGGAGGACGCTGCCCAGGGTGTCCCCGGTGTCCTGCAAGCACACACCATGGCCTTGGGCAGGAGGTGCCTGGCGCGGGAGACTGGGCTCGTGCTGAAGCCGGCGACCTGGGAGGCCCCGGCTGGCCCCCTGGGGCTGAGCAGGCCGGCTGGGCTGGCGAGCACGCACGCTGCTGCCCGAGGCCCGTCCCCTGACGGCCCGAGAGCTGGGCGCACAGAGGCGGCCGGTGGCTCGGGGACTCGGTGTTAGGCGCTGGGAGGCAGGCACTCGGCCAGCGCCCCCTCAATTTCCCAGCGCCAGGATACCGCGGAAATACTCACGGTACCAAAACCAGTCTAACGCAGCCGAACGTTTCCTACTGCCGGCGCGGGGGCCCGTGGCAGACTGTAAGTGGGGGCAGCCTCCTTACGTAAGGGGACTGAGGGTCGTCTAGTGTCTCACGAGGGATCTGGAGCCCAGACCGCAGCATCCTGAGGGGCTACTGCGTTTTGTGGGTGGTGAGGGGAGGGGTGAGACAGTTTGAACACTGGCTGCTACTCGGGCGCCCCTTCCAGAGCATGATGACCCCCAGGCATTGGTTCTCCATCACGATGAGGGGAGGAAGCGGCCTGCTGGGCGTGCACAGCCGGCATTCAGGCTTGCGCTGCCCCATTCCTAAGCTAGTGTCCCTACCCCTCACCCCCACCGTCTCTCACACCCGGAGCCCCAGCCAGGCCAGCAGCTACCAAAACTGCCCCCGGGTACTTTTTCCCAAAGGAGTAAACAGAGCTCAGGCCCCAGAGCAGTCCGGGTCTGAGGGTATCCTCTGGGGGCCGGACTGCTCTCCGGGCCAGAGGGCCATGGAACCTTCTCGTGTGGCCCCATGGACACAGATTGGGTGAAGGCTCCAGCCGGTGGGCACGGCCGACAACAACCAAGGGGGGCCAACCCCCCCCCCCCAACCACCCAGCAGCGGTACCTGATCATCTGACACTTCGACGCAGCGGATGGAAAAAGGAGGCTTGAGGTAGGCGAATCCCAGGAGCGGGGGCCTGGAGCAGCTGGTCACAAACTGCAACACAAGGCAGGATGGGAGACAGCGTGGGGCTCTCGCTCCCCCAGAAACAGGCCCCTGACAGGCAAGCCACACTTTTCTGCTTTCTCCGGTCACGGTCCCAGTAACTGTCGTGTGGCTACCAGGAGGGTGACAGAGAGTGCATTTGGCCCAAGAGCCGGTACACATCTCACATCTCTGTTAAGGGTACTGCTCTCGAAGGTGAAAACCTATGAAAGGCACACCAGTGGCTGTGACTTTGTGGGCATCAACCCCATTACCAGGTGGAGAATATGTAGCCTAAGAGTTCAGGAACAACGCAAACTCCACACACGGGACTGATATCCGGTGGGTCTGGCATGCAGGCCGTTGCTTACACAAACGCTGTGCAAAGGGAGCACTGGGGACAGTGAGACGTGGTGCCCACTAAGTGCAGCACAGGATAGAGGGCCCTGTTCCCCTTGCACCTGGCCTGCAGCTTTATAGACCAG
Source organism: Cryptoprocta ferox (assembly GCA_028646485.1). Classification (NCBI taxonomy): domain Eukaryota; kingdom Metazoa; phylum Chordata; class Mammalia; order Carnivora; family Eupleridae; genus Cryptoprocta; species Cryptoprocta ferox. The sequence goes on along the minus strand of CM053566.1, from coordinate 17,179,724 downwards.
CCTCCGTGAGCCTGGCTCCGGGGGCCCCTCTCTCACAGACTAACCTGCTCTCAGCATGCGGACAAAAACTCAGGCCTCAAGGGCCAGTAAGGCTGAGGGGCAGACCGACAGCTGAAATGGGGCCTGCGGGCAACCGGCCAAGTCCCCTTGCCATGCTCTTGGGATTTCTCGCATCTTGCGGGTGGCAGCACCCAGCGTGCTAGCTCAAGTCTGGACAGAGGAAACGGAGCGACCTGGAAATCCAAGGGATAAACCTGCACAGGGAAGTCCTACGAAACCATTCGCTTTTTAAAATTCAACATCAGCTAAAAATGCTCTCCCTTCTCTAGGGGACGTAGGGACCTGCTACTATGACACCAGGCTGTGCTTCCAAATTCCATGGCAAGCCGCTGCCCAAGGGCCTGGGAGCCCGGCCTCATCTAATCACTCTGCAGAAGCTGTGGGTTTGCTCTGTGTTGAGGAGGAGACAGACCCGGGAGAGACTGTGCATATCCCAGTTTGGGCTGCTCAGACCTGCTGCAAGGCAGGGCTGCTCAATGGATGGAGCGGTGCCTTCACCCCCTGGGGCAGGAGGAGGAGGAAGGGGGGCCCGGGAAGTTGCCACCTGCTGGCATTACGTCTAGAGAAGGCAAGTCACGTCCACTCCTGTGCTACAACGGTTATGCCTTCCACCCGACTCGGGGGCCCGTCTACAGAAAAGCGAGGCCACATGAGCAGGAACGGCAGATCTGGCGACAGGCTATCCAGAGACGCACACGTGCCTGCTGTGTGGGACAGCGGCTGCACACGGTTGTGACGCTGGTTGTCTCTGCTTTCTGGGGGAGGCAGGGTGAGCGGTTTTATGGGTCTGCCGAGTGTTTTGCCTACAGGAGGCGCTGCTGGAAAAACTGAATTGATTCTTTTGAGAACTAACTTCTGGAATCAGGTCCACCTGCCTCCCCCAAGGCCCTCAAAACCTGCAGGGATGACCAGGGCATTTCTGCACCTGCCAGAGGGGGCCTCCTCGACAGCAATGAACTCTCCTCACGAGGACAAAGCAAGGAGGAAGAAAACTGCTGCCATTTCCATTGGTGGAGATACTGTCCTTGCTGCTTCAACAACTGGGGTCACGAGACCATTCGAGAAACCCAAACGTCCAAAGGAGAGTATTTTAAGGCACTTAAGTTTATCCCCAGAATACGGCAAAATGTTCATGACAAAATACCAAATAGAAAACCAGATGATAAAGTGATGATTCCATTTTATAAAAATACACAGGTATATAACACACACACAGACAAGTGTAAATATCGTCCAGTGCCCTATAAAACACTTTGCTGACATCAGTAACAAGAAACAACACGGTGGCGTCGAGGGAATGCTTTGAACATTTACAACGTTAAAGACACCAGTAAAAGGGAACTGGTTCATGTTAGCCACTCTGCAAAAATGTACATCACTATCAGCCTACTCAACCATGTGTGTGTTTTTTTTTTAAATGGTTATTTTGAGAGAGAGGGTGTGTGCGAACAGGAGAGAGGGGCAGAGAGAGAGGAAGGGAGAGAATCCCAAGCAGACTCCACGCTCAGCACAGAGCCCAATGCGGGGCTCGATACCACGAACTGTGAGATCATGACTTGAGCCAACATCAAAAGTCGGATGCCCAACTGACGGAGCCACCCCGGTGCCCCTCAGTCACGTGTTGTATCAAGATACTGTGTGTGTGACACTGCATGTTTCACATTATTGAGAAAGAGGGTACACAGGGCAGTCTCTGGAGAGTAGGAATGGAGACTGTTAAAAAGTTTGCTCGTCTGGAGGGCGCCTGGCTGGCTCAGTCAGTGGAGCGTGTGGCTCTTGATCTCGAAGTTGTAAGTTTGAGCCCCATGTTGGGTGTAGAGATTACTTTAAAAAAAAATCTTAAAAAAAGTTTGCTTGTCTGTATTTTAAGGTAATCAACACCATTTGCTTCTAAAAGGAAGAAAGGAGATATGGGCAAGGCCAGTGCCAACGAAGGGGAAGACGGAGTGTGGAGCCCAGCCAGTGGGGCCCACGCAGGGGGGTATTCAGCAGGTCCTGGCCCACCGACTCAGCCTTGCCTCGGGCCTGTCTTGTTACTGCTTGACTTACCAAGGAGGCCAGCCTATGGGAGACGATATGCTGATAAAATGGGGTCCTCTTGATAATTTTATTTTTTCCAGTGTAAATTACTGTATTAAGTGGCCTCTAGGTCTAGGAGAGTATCTATGAACGCACATGTAGTCAACATACAAAATACCTTCAGAAACATGGCTCTCTCGTCGGGTGTGAAGTCAGAGGCCAGAATATCCCAGAGCCAGATGATGACCCTGTGACTTCCGTGAAAACCACCGTAGTACACCGTGTGCTTCCTGAAAACAATCCAGACAATGGGCTCAGCCATGCATTCCCACAGGCGCTCACAGACGTGGGCAGGGATGGAATTTGGACAAGTGAGCCAGCACACTGGGGTAGGCCCGGGCGACCGCTGACTTCTCAGAAGGCCGGAAGGCAGTGCCTTCATAACCCATGTCCCTAGGTGGGTGGGGAGCTCGTGCGGGCCCCGCAGCCCCCGGCATCCTGCAATGCCACCTGCCAGAGCCCTGGAGAGCCAGGCTGTCCCTAAGACCTGCTCAGGCCCCACGCCAATTTCGCGGTCTCCAGACAGCAAGTGGCTGAGCTTTTATTCCAGGGCGATTCACCCTTCATCAGGGAGGAGTGCATTTGGAGCTGGCTCCAGAAACAGCTCTCCGCAAGGAGCCCAGCAAGGGGGCAGAGCTTGCCTTCCAGGAGGCCAACGATTTCACCTCTCCCCCCCCCCCACCCTTTCTCGCTCCTTACTTTAAATCTTCCAGATCAATCTCAGCATTGTCACCAGAGATGAGACGCTGCAGCTCGGGGGTCGAGAACATCCGGGTCCACTCGGGCTTGATAATGGAACGGAACCCGCTAATGAGGGCAGCTGTCTGGTTTTTGATCTGAGTGTGCATTCGAAAATGGGCCATCAGATGGATGTAGCTAATCCTGTTGCCGACAAGAGAAAACAATGGGTGGCTGTCATCAATGGAGTGAAAGAGGAGTCCAGTCGCTTCTGAACCATTTCACAAAAACACAAATGGCATCAGGGCGTTTCACCCGAACGACTGTGAGGACCATGATGATGGTGGCTCTCCTCTGTGCCACTGTGTATGTGCCAGGCGTTCAAGGGCATCATCTCATTCACTCCTCCCCCCAAACCAGTGGGTACATTCTCACTGTACCGAGAATCCAAGGGAGACATTCTCCATCCAGGTGAGGAGAGGACCCTCCTCAGTGCTTTTCTGGCTTTTATTTAATTTCACTGATTAAGATATAATTCAGTCCTCCAATAGGCTTTAAAGCAGAGGAAAAAGGGTCTCATGAAGAAATCTCAGTCAAAGCCTTGCTAATCCGGACCAAGACTCTCAGTTGTAACCAAATGCTGCTGGCTTACAGGTAGGTTCAACGGAGAAGTCAGAGCACGAACATCGGCGCGGAGCGGATGGACTTCTGGGTCTGTTGTTATGAGCAGAGCACAGTGACCTCATCTCCAACACCATAATACCGTGCAATTCTTTCCAACAGGCTAAATCAGGCTTGCTACCATCGTGATTTCTTAGCAAACCACTTACTCAGAGACGAAACAACCTGAGGCCAGCCCAGGAACAACCCTCAAAAGCCCAAATTAGCACAGTCCAAAGAAAAATTTCACCCCACGATACTCAGACTTGAGTTACTGGCCTTGAAGCTAGGACTATTTAAACCAGGAGCAGACTCACACACTGATACACTTAAGTAAGACTTTTTCCATCCTTGCTAGCCTTTCGTGTACTCTTTGAAGCTGGCTGCCAAAGTAGTTCCATTTTACCGAAAGAGAGGGACTGTGGGGGACTTTCCCATTTTACCTCCTCGACCCCCAGAAAGTACAAGATCAAACATCACCCCTGAGCAGGGCAGCGCCGGCGTTTCCAGACCTGTGAAGACCGTCTGTAGAACCGACTCCCCCGGCCCTTGTACTGAGCTTGGGCGCTAAGAAGATGCAAGGGTTTGTGAGGTGACATCACCCACAGCTCTCCAGGCAGGACAGGACCCTCACTCCAACACAGGCTGCCCTGGCCCACTGTCTCTGGCTGCGCTACACACCGCTCCCACCATCAGCCCCGTGCCGTGATGCCTTGCCAAACACGGCTGATCTGAGGGTGGTGGGCTCTGTGGGACCTGTCACACATCTGGCAGTGGTGATGCTCGCTGCTCCCGTTTATCAAGGCCTCCTTTTGAGCCACATGTCCTGAAAGGTAGGTTACGTGTACTGGTTGACGTGAAGCCCTCAGAAGGGACAGCTGCGGGCCTGCGGCGGGCAGACACATGACCCACTCCTGCTCTCGGACACCTTCGGGCAGCGCCTCCCAGAAGGAGCTCCCCGTGCTTTTCTCAGCTGTCCAACTGATGCCCTGTGGCCAGGAGTCAAAACTGGTGTCGTTCGATCGTGATGGATATCAGGTCTGCTCTTCTAAATAAAAGCTCCCCAAGCAGGCAGGATGACCCGCCCACCTGACCCGGGAGGGACCCGCTGCTCGGGAACACGGGGCTGTGACGTGCATCTGATCCAAATGACTCACCAGGTGGGACTGAGCTCTCACTTGTCATGGGGAGACTGATGCTCAGATTAGCAGTTCAGAGGCTCCGCGGAGCCTGGCGGCAGGAGAAGATTGATAGATTGACAAAAGGGCCAGTATCTACTCCTGGTGCCAGGTTCTACTGTTTTAATTAGGGGAGAATAGCGCAGGTGGAGACAGCACACTGAGGGGTTTTGCTTCCAGGGACCAAAGAGGTTGACATTTATGATAGATTTCTAAAAGCCTGTTATCTGTGACAATAGCTGCCGGGCCTCAGAGTCTCCCCGCGTCTGAGGACCTGTCTGTGGCATTTGAATTCTCACTGTGTCTTCTCAAGAACAGCGTTTTATACAACTGCCACATGCTATCGTTCCAAAATGATCTGCCCCTCCGAGGTGTCTTTCCGCCTCCGTGCCCTCTGGGTTCAGGACTATGTGCCTGAGTGGCTCAGAACCCTTTTCTGCATCTTGAGCCGTCATTAACTTCCTAGGAACACCGCGGCCTGGGTGCCTCTGACCTTAGATGTGCTACTGCAAAAAATAAATTGTCAATTCTTATTTTGCAAATCGAATTCAATACAATTTTGGCCTCTGGACTGTAACCGGTAAATTCCATGATGATATTTATGGCCTCTTTCTACTTCGATCTATCTTAATAAATTCCCCAAGTGAGCCCAGAAAGCCAGAATGAAGTCTTTTGAAGTCGTGACCTTAAGAATCTAATTGCCGTACTCACTTATTTGCATTCGTAACCGGCGTGGTCTTCCCTCCGGGAGTCAGTTCATGGCAAACAAGCTGGGGGAGAAGACGGGGAGCAATGACTCGAGAGAATTCTAACGGGGAAATAAAGCTTTCTGAAGATGAAAGGGCCTGATGCCAACGTCCCTAATAATGACAGAATCGAGATGGGACATGTTTGGGAACAATCATCTTCTCAAAAAGCCAGGGCTTCAATATCAACAAGCGGACCCTGTGTGATCAATATGGAAAGTGTCTTCTCATCCGATCCTCCTTCAAACATCTGTATTAAAGGCTTCGAGATGTCGTGGAGCGGACCGTGTTAGCATTCATGAGCACAGAGGATGGTTAAATACATGTTGGCTCAACCACACCCTGGACTGTCGTGCAGCTATTGAAAATGTGATGAAAACGTGTATTTGTTGAAAAGGTAGGAAAAAAAGATTCTATAATAACCTGCACGGTGCGGTATCATTTCTACAAAAAAAGGTATAGAGGTGCCTGGCTGGCTCCGTCGGAAGAGCATGCGACTCTTGATCTCAGGGTTGTGAGTTCGAGTCCCACATTGGGTGCAGAGATTAAATAAAAGTGTAAACATTACATACGGGCCCAGGGAGAAAAGTCTAGAAAAGCACAGACCACACATTAACAGTGGTGCTCTCCTGGCACTGGCATTAGAGGTGGTTACATTTTCATCTTTGTGCTCATATGATAGCTGAATTTGTGGTTAGCAGTTTGCATTATTTTTACCCTCAGGAGAAAAACTGTCAGGAAGAAGGCTCAAAATCTGATTACAGACTTGAAATCCACAGAATCAAGCGTTCTCTTCAACCTCAGGAACTGCTGGGGTCACTTGAAAATCACAGAAGGCATAATTTTAAAGCTGATTTTAACAGAAATTCTATTAACATAATACCCTAGGTCTCTAACGATGAAGAAAGGAAGCACCATGGACCCCTAGTCCCACTGCGGCCGACACCTCGGGGCAACCAGAGGATTTTAAAGCTGGAAGGGCCTCTGGGCAATCACCCAGCCTGGTGTTTCCCAGGAGGGGCTTCAGGGGATGCGCCGTCTATGAGCTGCCACTTGGAGAACGGCTCTCTCTCCCCCTGGAAGAGTTCTGGGACCCAGCGAGCCGGGGAAGGCGGAGGCCAGCACGGCTCCCTAGGTTTCTCCCTCACTGGCCGGTGGGGGCTCAGGGAGACTGAGTGGCCGCCCTGAGGCAATGCAGGCATGGCTCCAGGAAGCCAGCGCGGCACCACAAACCTCGTGGTCCGGGCACAGAGGCTCCCGCAGGTGTCCCCTGGGATTTAACTGCAGGGCACTGAGGGCGCCTCAGGGAAGAGCCAAAAGGAAAACTCTGGGAGCACACTGCTCTGCTGGCGTGGTTTCCAGGGTCTTTTCTTCCTGCCCTGCTCTTTATGACGAGCATGAGTGAGGACCGGATTCCATCCGAGGCGCCTCCTCTCGGGTGACTTCTTCCTCTTTGAGCCATGAGCCTCCGCATGTGACAGCTAATCCTCACCATGGTAACGAGAACCAGTGTTACCGATGGGGAATTGGAGCTTCCATCAGGAATGGCCCAAAGTGCGAGCTAATAAGCAAATCTCCACAGGGAACAGTCCCAGGGCCAAACAGGCAAAGGCCAGGTCCCCTGGGAACAGAACGGGGAGCGCCTTGCTGGGGCGGAGAAGGGGGATGGGCGAGGGAGCCGCGGACCAGAGAACAGACAGCCTCGGTTTGTGGACCTTCTCCTGGGGACAAGACCAAGCAGTGGCAGGTCTCAGGAAGCCGGTGGAGGGCAGCGAAGAACTGCTCAGCCCTAGAGGCCGACCTACCTGACCCATGACGTCTTCATCGTACGACAGAGTCAGGCCCAGGTCAGCGATGTCCCCTTCGTAGCGCTAATGCAACAGAGAAGGGGCGAGTGTTGGGACCCAGGAGGGCTAGATCCTTGAAGGCCTGAACACTTCCCCTCCTACTGAAGCAAAGGGAAAGGCTCCTCACCGCGGGGAAGGGGGTAGAAGTGCGGGCAGGGGACGCAGCCCCTGGACCACAGTAGGAAGTCGCCTTCCCCTGCCTGAGAACCCCAGGCCTTCGCCTCACTGAGTTGACACCGGCCTGCAGCTAGGCCCTCCGCCAAGCCCCACTGACCTTGATGGAAGTGAGGTTTTTGTAGAACTCGGAGTCCAGTGAAGGCAGCTCGTCCACGGAGCTGTAGAAAACACTGTGGTGGTGCCCAAGCAGCTGGCTCAGGAAGAAGGACGCGAAGGGCACGTCCACCACAATACCCTGTGAGAGCAAAGACAGAGGCTTGCCGTTCTGCCACGCAGGGTTCCATCGCAGCGACCTTGTCGGGTTGGCCTGGGCCGCAGCGGGGCTCCAGGGGCGCCAGTGAGATCTCTAGACACGGCCTCGACTCTCACTGTGGACACCAGTACCTCCTGCCTCTTCGACCAGGTGCCTCCGGGGGACGTCACAGCACAGCAGGTAAGGGCACAGGCCTTGGAGCTCAGGGCACCACTCAGGGAGTGAATTCTAGCTGCCCTGCTGCCTGGCTACGGGGACATTGGCTCACTCATCTGTAAACGGGGACCAGCATGGCCTCCCTGGTTTAAGGATTAAATGAGCAGGGTAGGGAAGAGCGCAGAGCACAGGCTCCCACCTGGAGGCAGGGCAGGGGAAGCCTCTGGGAGAAGGCCACCCAAGTGAGCCCTATGGAGCACAAGGTCTCTTGTACGAGGCCCCCGGGTGTGTTCTGAGAAGGGGACACGGAGCTCTCTGGCCACAGCAGAGGGTTCAAGGGGGGAAAGATGAGGGGTGAGGCCAGAGAGGAAGCAGGGCCAGATTGGGAGCACCTCTGGAGCCTCCTGGAGCCTGGACTCTATCCTGGGGGTAGCGGGGAGCCCCAGGAGGGCTCGAAGCAGGGTCGCACTTGCCGTGGTGAACTGACCAGAGGTGGAAAACAGGAGGTGGGGATACAGCAAGGGAACATGGTTACGCTGCGGAAAACGGACAGACTGTTCTAGATGGAGAGAAGAGGGTGGATGGGAGAAACTTAGAAGGGACAGGGCTCAGACTCGATGATGGCCTCACTCGGGCGGTTGTGACGGTTATGTAAGTTCACACACACTGCTCCTCATGTGGACCCAGCATGTCGTCATTTCTCTCTGTGCCGTTACCACAGGAGAAGGAGACACACACTGGGTGCAGGGAACAGGGCGCACGTCCCAGAAGCCACGAAGCCACGCTTCTCAGCTGGCCTGACTCTTCTGGGGCACGTCGCGGCTTCGTGTTTAAAGGGGACACGTGGCATATGGCCAGGTACATGCTCATGGGATTTCTTCTTTAAATGAGAATCAACTGAGAAATGGGGGAAACAAGCACAGAAAAGGAGCCCCGGACCCCCAACCTTTCCAGGGCAGGAGGCGGCCTGAGGAAGCTTGGGCAGGGGCGCGGACGGAGCACCTAACCGCACCAGGGCCGGGGACCGAGGCTGTGGACGGAGGCCGTTGACACAGAGCGAAGTCTGCTTGGCCCACAGGGCCTGTCTCCCTCCCTGTGCCCCAGCCAGCGGCTCTGCCTTCGGAGGCCCCTCCCCAGCTTCCTGGGGTTTGTGACAGGGTGAGAAGGGGGTGCTGTTCATTCAGACAGCTCTGGAGCCCACCGTGAAGGCCACGAGAACAGCCGCCCACGAGCTCCTGTGGCAGCTTGACCTACTGCCTGGGGAGTAGGACCAGAAGGGTGGGACCCAAGTGCCACCTGGCTGGGCTGGCTCACGGTGGACAGGGACCGGAAGCTGTGGGGGCCTCACCTGGAGCCCACACAGCCCATGCCGTCCTGACCCCACGAGACCGAGGAGCCAGGTCAGCACAGGCATTTTACCTGTATTAGCTCATTTACCATACGCAGAAAGCAAGCCAACAACATAGTTT
>CM053566.1:17114485-17170321 GCA_028646485.1 Cryptoprocta ferox | reverse complement strand
CCCCCCCCCCCCCCCCCCCCCGCTTGTGCTCTCTCTCTCTAAAAAAAAGGAAACAAAAGCAACTTGCACGCGGAAGTCACACAGCTGGCCAGGGAAGACCGGTCTCCACCAGGAGCTGTGGGCTCTGTCCTGCAGTCCACAGGCACCACCCCGACCCGTGGCTTGCTCTGAAGCACTCACTCTGATAACAGATTCACAAAGAGTCGTAACAACAATCACACCCCACAAGATGCTGCCCTCTGACAACTGGGACCAGACCGGCTGGGGTCTGAAGTTGGGTTCTATGGATTAACTTCCACCGAGACTCTAGACAAGTATCTGGAAGCCTCAGTTCTGTCACCTGCAGGTAGACAGGACAGCAGCAGCCACACCACAGCACTGGCGAGAGGATGAAATGACATTCTGTCCTCTTTCCCAGACTCCATCCTAATGACAGGCCCCTCACGTGGCTGGGCCTGGCCACCACAGCGTGCACAAAGCCCACGGGGCTTCTGACGTCTTGTTTTCCCTTCCGGGCGACGCCCCCGAGTGGGCCTACCTCATACACCGCCTTCCCTAGCATCTTGCCCACAAACTCGAAGAGCTGCAGGTAGTTCTCATGAATGTAGGACGTGGGCGAAGGGTACAGCCTCTCATCCCCGCTGGTCGTCTGCGAGAAAGAAGAACGGACAGAGAGGCATGGAGGTTAAATGCCTCATAATGAGGAAGCCCAGCCCTTCGCTTCTCGTTTGTCACCGAGACTCTGACTGCTGTCAGCCCTGCTCCCGCTGCCCTTGAATACCTTGAAGAGATTGAGTGCCGGGTCGAACACCCTCTTGATGATTTCCTCCAAGAACTCCTTGAAAACACCGTCCTGGTCGATGCCGGCCTCGTCCACCCCGAGGTCATTGACGAACTTCACGCGGATCACGCCCTTCATGGCGTGCTGGGACAGCTGACGGAGCTGCTCGTAGCCATCCTGCCGAGGGCAGAATTGCAGCCTGTCAGGAGCGGGAGGCCTTGTGCGTAACTCAGGGCTGCCTCGCCAAGGCCCCCCGCTCCTGCGCGCGAGCAGCCCTCCCGGCCTCACTACTAAACAGTTAGGCCACAGGGGATGGGTGATGAGCAGGTCGGCTTTTAAATGAGCCTGTTAAAAGGAAAACTCATTTTGGAGATGTGATGCCACGGCTCTGCGGCAAGAGGAGGTTGTCCCCGAGACGATGCCGGGCACCGGGACAGGGAAACCAGGCAAGGTGAGTTGACAAGCTCCCGGCCATCCCACAAAGGATGGAAGAAACTGGGACAAGATCCCACCCTATTTTAATACAAAGAGTAGCTTATATTTAGCTCATAGTAAAAATCAACCAATGAAACTCATAGACCGCCATAAGGTGAAAAGTACCCCCCCCCAACCGCTCAACTCCTGGTATCTTTCCCCAGATCACAAAAAGCCCTGGTGAGGCAGGCTGAGGAATTTAGGTTCTATCTTGAGGGCACTAGGGAACCACAGAATAGTCCAGGCGGGGAGTGACATGGCTGGCTTTCTCAGAAAGATCGTTGTTGGCGGCACAGCAGCCGGATGGAGGAGACAAGGATGCTGGAGTGAGTGATGCTGGGCTGGCAGGCAGGGGTAGGGGGGAGGAGAAGCTTGCAGCCAGCCCTCGAGGCATGCAGCCTTCTAGTCTGCCTCCCCCATGCAGACCTCGAGGACACGACTTTCGAGTTCTTGTAATCATCTTGTTTCGTGTGCCTCTTGATTCTAATCTGTCAAGGTCTCCCAGGTTCCTGGCATGTGGGCGCTGATAAGGTGTTCGGTTCAGAGCAGTGACTGTCAGAAGTAGCGAACAGGACAGTGGCCAGGGAGGAGTCTTCTGATACGAGAGGCCCCGTCACGGGAGAGAAACCATCACGGGGAAGAAACTGAGTTCTTTAGATCGTGTCGCGTAAGGTGCAAATCAACTGCAATGTCCCTACTGAGGCCGCCCAGTGCGTCTCCCTCTCAGGCATGACCACAGTGCCGTCAGACGTTCTGCTAACACGAGATGGGAGCATCTCTATGGTGTCTACCCGTCTGCCAGTCTGGCCCTTTGTCACAAAGCACGCGAGACCAGAACGAATAGACCTGCTTTGGGAAACTCTTGCCACCTTCCTGCTGATCACACTTCTCTAGTGATGCAGAGGACTGTCCCATGGTGGCTCCTGATCTTATTCTGGGGTTAGGCTCCCGAGTTAGTGAGCCAGTAATGACTACCTCTGAGGTCCCTAAGTCTTTGGAAGGCAGAGGACCACGGTTTTGGGTGCACAGGCCTGATAAGTAGTCTGTTTGCATGTGGGAGTTTGAAAACCATGAAGTTAGATGGAAAGAAGTGGGAAACAGGAAGTCACTGGGCGGTGCCAGTGGCAGCGTTTAAACTGCCGGGTCTCCATTTAAGATCACTATCTTGGCACTGAGTTGGGGACGGGTGGCGAATTCCAGCATCTTCTTGCTTGCTTGCAGGATTTCCTTAGATTAAACGAGATGGTGTTCTGTGCAAGCACTTAGCACACGGCTAACACATGGGAGGTACTTAAGGAATGCTCGCTGGAGTCAAACCTTAGTTTTCATTTTTAATTTATTATTGATTGATTGAAAGAGGTGGGGTGCGAGGGGCAGAGAGAGAGAGAGAGAGAGAATCCCAGGCAGGCTCCGTGCTGTCAGCTGACTTGGGGCTCGATGTCACAAACTGTGAGATCATGACTTGAGCTGAAATCAAGAGTCGGGACTCTTAACCGAGTGAGCCCCCCAGGCGCCCCTCAATTCTTCATCAGCCCCACGCTGGCCTTTTCTCTGAAGAGCTGTAGGGAGGGATCTGCCAGCCGCCTGTGATGGAGCTGCTGGCCGCACCCCACAGCCTCTGGGCGCTGGCGGCATCACCCGAGGACTCCATCTGTGTCTGTCCTTCCTTCTGGAAGTGGGTGGGAGGAGGGCGTTCTTCTCTACTGTGTCTCAAAGACCCTGACCTGGGAGAGAGCCGGCTCCCGGGCGCGGCTCTCCCACGGATACCTGAGTGAAGCTGACTGCGAATCTTCACTTCTCTGGCCTCAGGTCCGCCTTGGACAGAGTGAGGAGACAGGGCTGGGCCGAGTGTGGCTAAGGTTCCCCCTGGTTCTGAGATGCTAGGGTCCTAGTTCACCCCGTGTGAGGGGACACCTTCCTGCAAGACTTCAGACTAACACCTGGAAGCGGAGTGCTGAAGCTGCATCTTCGGTACAAACCACAGAAGAGGGAACCGAATATAAGCCCAGGGTATCGCAGGAGCGGCTGACATCAGCTTTGGGATGCCCCCTTGTGTCCAAATCAGGCAAATGCCACTGCGCTCTCCAGTTCTCCAGTTCTCACGACCAAACCACCAGGTAACGAGAATGACTAGGGTACGTGAATATCATGACCCTCTCCCCTCCCCAATTCAATACAACATCAGTAATCACGTTCATGACGAGACAGACTCTAATGGAATATGGAAAGGAAAGTGGACTTGGCCTAAAACCTGAGACAGCTGTCCCTCCTCTGACACCCTGGAGGCCGTGTTTGAGAAAGCAGGCCCAGGGTCACGGGATGTCAGGTGACCCTCCCATACGCAAGGACACCTGAGGGGGTTGGGGATTCCATCACTCTCAGGACACCCCAGTGTCTACCATCCCAGACTCCCCGTCAGTGCCGGCCACGTCTGAGTGGGACTGGAGATGTCAAAGGACGGGGAGGAGTGTCCACGTCTGATTGAAGAAAGTGCTGCAGAAGGGAGTTTCCAAACCCACTTGGGCTTTTTCTTCGTGGAGTCAAAGCAAAGCTTGCAAACTGGTGGCCCGCAGGTTGAATTTTCTGAGAAGACTGGTGTTATCTAACCTTCTAGGCACGTTATAAAATTCCATCAGCTCACAACATAAAAGCTCTGGGGATCTCACTCAAAGCCCCGCATTTTGGCCTTCTAAACACCCAGAGCGTAATGGAGTCTAAATCGCCGCACAGAACTGAGTGGAGGTGGTCTCTTGGGGGGGCACGTGCTCCCCCACACTGAGGCTGGATGCCTCACGCGTGGGGCCCGGTTTCTTAAGCAGCGATCTAAACTGCAGGCCGTGTTTGGGGGCAGGGGGCAGGGAAGTGAAGAATGTTCCCGTTGTTCAGCATGCAAATAAGATGCCCCTGCGCAGACACACTCGGCCGGCTTCACCCATTCCCGCGACCAGCGGGGTCCCTGCAGGTGCTTACATTTCTTACCTCTGCTTTTAAGAATGCTAAAAACATCATCTGGTTGCCACATGGTGCCTTTCCCTGGCAGACCCCAGTGTCAATCACCAGCATCCAGGGGGAACTGAAAGCAGCTCTCCAGGAAGGAGTGTGAATCCCCCAAGGGAGAAAATGAAAATGTGTCGGGGAGGAAGGGCCGCTGCCGTGGCCACTGGCTAGTGGCCGGCTATGTGGCCATGCGCTGGCCTGGGATCTTGTGACTGCCCTCCACTGCAGGACACGTTAATGAGGAACCGTGGCTGGAGTGAGATCAAAGGTCTGAAGAGCAAGCATGGGCAAATAAACCTAGCCCAGCCTCTCCCGGGAATGCGGGCTCGGGGCTCAGTCACCAATTCTACTACTGCTGGTGGGATCAGCACATTTGGGTAGGTTCCACACTGCACAACCCTGGGGGAGGGTACGGCACACACAACACAGACCTCACAGTTACATACATTTATTATAACAATGTTCCAGCATATGGCAGTTGGCATCTTGTTCCAACAAAATCAATATCTTACAATTTTCTAACATATAGAGGTAAAGTGTTCTGAGGACAGGCACTAATTTCTGGTCCACATGAAGCTGCCACATAGTAGTAACCATGGACACTGGCTTTGGCTGAGGGGAGCCACTTCACTTGTTCCTCCCAAGTTCCTGTCTACAAAGAACTCCTAGCTCTGTAATCAATGCAGTCCCCAGGATGGCTCAGTAAACTTAGTACTTACACCCTAGCCTCCACGTTCACAGCCGGGAGTCTGGGCAAAGTGCCTACCAGGACAAATGGAGTTCGCACAGACTCAAGCATGGGTGCACATGGCACTTCCTGTCCTCACTGCAAAGAGGCACAGTGTCCAGTGCTCCAGCCCGGGAGCCCAAACGGGGAAAGGAAGGGCAGCACTGCACTGCGGGTTCCCAGCACTGAGGACATGTTTACTCAAGTGGCTCTTCAGAGCATCTCTCAGGGCAAATGGCCCCGTTCTGCTCCCTGGGCCCTGATTTCAGTGTCATTGGACCAAAGGGTGACAAGAACAGGTCAGAGGCAATAGATCATCCACTCACCCCCCTCCCCCCACTTGTCTCACAGAGCACGCCTCTGCGATGGGCTTCTCACCTCCAACATGCGGGACCGTCGGATTGTGATATGAGTGACGTGGGGAGAGGCCGAGCTGGTTTCCACAAGCCCCAGTTTCTCCTTCTCCTTGGTAACCATGTTTCGGAACAGGAGAACTCTCTGAAATGAGCAAAGGTGAGACCAGGAACTGGGTCAACAGCTGATGATTCCCTAAGACACACTGTGCGGGACTAATGAAACAAGTCACGTGAGAGGCAACCACAACAGGACGCCGACACATGCTATAGGTCAGAAGTGTCTTGGGAGGATAGCAGACGTCCCCCAAAACACCCCTGGGAATTAGAAATATAGCTGAGTACATGCCGAGGAAGAAAGGTCCCAGAAGGAGAGGTCTGGCTACATCAGAGTCCGGTTAAAAATGGTCTGGGAGTTGGGGTGCCTGGGTGGCTCAGTCAGGCAAGCGCCCAACCAGCTTGGGTCATGATCTCACAGTTCATGGTTTCGAGCCCCACACTGAACGCATCCTTGGGATTCTCTCTCTCTCTGCCCCTCCACCACTTGCGCTTTCTCTCTCTCTCAAAAATAAACTAAAAAAAAAAAAAAAAAAAAAAAAAAAAAAAAAAGAATGGTCTGGGAGAAAATCATTCTCGTTCAGTCAGTAAGCCACCATAAAAATCTGGCGGTAGAACAGGTTACAGAGGCTGTTTTATAAAGCTATCCTGCTTTAAAGGAAATCAATGTTAGGAGTCAAAAACAAACATTTCAAAGATAATTTTTTTCACTGTCAGAAATTTCAAAAAATGATCCCACAGAATAAAGGTCCCTGACCTTTTGTCGGCCTCCTCTGTACCCTTAAGCACACGATAGCCTCCCCTCCTGCCTGTAATATTTCTCAATTATGGTTAGAGAAGAACCCGCTCTCCCCACAGTCAAGAGTCTGATAAGCCCCTTTTATAGGAGAGCACGACCCTTCGCCCCGTCCTGGGTTTGAGAATCACTGCTGTAAAAGCACTCTGATGATGTCAGCTGAACGAAGAAATCAATCCAATCACTGCTGTTGTTTTTTAAAAATGAGAATCCCTTGGGGCGCCTGGGTGGCTCAGTTGGTTAAGCATCCGACTTCGGCTCAGGTCATGATCTCGCGGTTCGTGGGTTCGAGCCCCGCATCGGGCTCTGTGCTGACCGCTCAGAGCCTGAAGCCGGTCTTCGGATTCTGTGTCTCCCTCTCTCTCTGACCCTTCCCTGATCACGCTGTCTCTCTCTCAAAAATAAATAAAACATTAAAAAAAAAATTTAAAAATGAGAATCCCCTCAACAGTCAAAAGATGTGTTAAATACAAGTCAGAACAGCCAGGATGATGCCAACAACAGTGGTAAGAAGAGGTGACGATATACAGGAGAGGCCAGTGTGTTTACATTTGATCATTTCACTGACTATGGAGCTAACGTATGGCTGCGGCAGGAAAAACCATTGCTGACGGCCTCCTCAGGAGGGGGAGTACGTCTGGCAGAGGGGTTACTCCTCAGGGGAGCAGCCCGATGTGGTTGGTTCACGAGCCTAGAAACAAGGACTGCAGTGCCCTGGCTAGTATCAGAAGCTCTCGGGGCTCCAGGACAACAGGGAAGGGAAGAACGGACTGAGCAACAGCGAGGGAGGCTGTGAGGGGGATGAAGGCCACTGTCACGTCTCTCGTCTGTGCAGGGGGAATGGAGGCTTCCAGAACAGGTCTTTAACTCGTGTGGGGCTGTGGGGCATGACTGGTTGCTCCCACCCCAAATCTTTAGCAGGATCACCTGAACATGAGCAGAACAGCTTCCCAGGGCGCCTGGGTGGCTCAGTCGGTTAAGTGTCTGACTCTTGATTCGGGCTCAGGTCATGATCTCGCCATCATGAGATCAAGCCCCCAGTAGGGCCCTGAGCTGACGGTGTGGAGCCTGCATGGGATTTTCTCCCGGTCTCTCTCAGCCCCTCCCTCCACTCACATGCGTGTGCCTCTCTCTCTCTCAAAATGAATAACTAATCATTTAAAAAAATGTTAAGAGAAGAGCCTCCCATCTGGGTTAATCTGCTATGGGGCAGAGATGCCCGTGCAGAACTGGAAGCGCAGAGGTGGCTGTGAGAATGGCACGAATCAAGGGAAGACTGCGTGGGGCTCTGGTCTCCATGGGCGTGAAGGAGAAGATTTGGGGCAACCGTAAGCAGGTCTCAAGGGGCTGAGAGGCCTCACGGTGGCAGCAGACATCTGGGAAAGGTCCTTGCTGGTGGACAGAGGGGCCACGGTCAAACCCGGGACTCACACACAGACCACCACACCACACAACCCCTGCCCACTCTGCAGGCACTAGGCCTTCCAGGCCAAACCAGAGAGGCCTCAAGTCCCAGTCAGGGATGAATCGCACATAAAAGTGTAAAAGCAACATGAGAGAGCGCAGAGAAGAAAGTGCTGTGTGTGTGAATGAGGCGGAGCTGAGGCCTTTAAAATGTGAAGGGAGGTAAGCACGGCTTTGTGAGCCACGCACACGGACGAGACCAAGAACAGGGAGAGGTGTGGCGTTGAGTGCAGATGCTGCAGTGACAGACTCAAGACAGTGGGCAGGGCTGGAGAGACTCTAACCCCCCACTCCGTGCGCTCTGGCAAGAACGTGCCGGCAGGAAAGGGCAGCACGTGCCCCGCCAGGAGGGGACAGCACCTCGCCGCTATGACATACTGAGCCCTCCTGGACCTGCTGGGGCTATGAAAGGGTCGGGCCAGGGGCGGGTCCCTAGGAGACGAGAAAGAGTTCCTGAGCTAAGGACAAAAAGCGGGGATGGCGATCTTCAGCACAATTCCCCAAAAGAAGAAAACACAGTGAGGATTAGATCACAACCTGGCCCCCAAGTCGTGCCAACTAACCTCAGAGCTTCTCAGGCTTCTTGTTCTCAGTGCCCTACAGGCTCAGTGATGACTCTCACGGCACTCCTAGGTCAAAAGAAACACTTACAGGGCCATCTATGAGGTGGCAAGGGTCCTAACCACTTGTAAGTATTTATGTGCGAAGACCTTAGTAGCTGTAGTTTAAAAATACATGCACGTGGAAATAAAACTTTAGTTTTGTTTTTAAAACCCGGCGTAGCAAATGTGGCGTCCTTGAAAGGAGCGCTGAGCCCGTGAGTGTCCAGTTGGTCTCCATAGTGTCCAGCGGGTCTCACTGAGCTCTTCTCAAACGCTGAACATGCCCTGTGACAGGCCGGGTCATGCCGGCACCGCGTCTGTGACCTGCAGATACACGGAGCGGCAACCCCCAGATTGCTCGGGACGGGAGTGCAACGGTCCAGGGCGGACCTCATGGGCACGCGGGGCCGGGGCCGGGTGCTGCCTTTTCAGTCGGACTGCGCCAAACTGGACGAGGCCCAGGGGAGGAGGGGCTGGAAGCCTCTTCCACAAGGAGCCGCTGGGGAGGGGAAGGATGCTACCCGAAGCACACAGAAGCCCAGAAGGTGAACGAGAGTTGTCGGCACATCTCGCAAGATTTAGAGACTCCCCTTGTAGTGGTTGTTCAAGGACCGAAGGGTAGAAGTTACAGAGAAGTCAGTGAGTTTCAGGGTGAGGAAGAACGTTCCCTCCTTGGGAAGAGTGAAGCAACAGAACGGCCGGCTTTGCGAGGCTGTGGGTCTGCTATCTGGGGCGAGGTCAGGTGTATTGTCGGAGGGGCTCCCGCCCGGGTTGGGGACGGGGCGGGGGAGGCAGAGGCGGTACACGCTCCCTAAGCAAGCTCCACAAGGCCCCTTCGTCCCTAACAGGCTCTGCTGTCAAGTGCAGTGAGAATTTAAACAGCCACATCCGTCTCCGAATCACTACTTGAGAGCAAAGAACGACAACTGCAAGTATTAACATCAAGGTCAGAACAATATCAAAGAGCAGCGAAGAGTAAGTATCTCTGAAAAATGAGGTTCAGTTTACAAAAATGTGACTTACGTTCTTTTCTAAAAATGTCTTTTGTCCAAAAAAAAAAAAAGAAAGAAAGAAAGAAAGAAAGAAAGGCGCACGAAGACCTGTAAGAGCCTCTTCTGAAGGCGGCTTCCAGCAGACATTTCCAGAGGGTCCACTCCACACCAGGGACATGGGCAGTGCCTTCCCTCGTTTCCTGACACTCTGGCCACAGTACCTGACCCTTCCCGAGACTCTCATGTCTCTGGGGTCCAGGTGCCCTACTGCTGGTTTCCTTCCTCTGATGAGTCCTCCCCTCGGGTTGGCCCTCTGAAGGACAGGTCCCCGGTTGTCTGACTCCACCTGGTTCCCTGACCACCCTGTCCGCGGCCATGCATGCAGCCAGATTTGGGTGCTGTCCACATGTAGGGTCTCTCTCCAGTCCCACTGTCCAATGGCCTCAAGGACTGGCAGATACCTCACGTGCTGCTTGTTTAAAGCTGACCTCACCAGCACCTCCCAGACCTCCTCTAGCCTGTGCTCCTACCCTGCGGAATGACTCCCCCAAGCACCCAGGAGCCCAAGCCAGGAACGCGCCCACCACCCAAATCCCTCCTTTCCTTCTCTGGATGTCTTTGTTCTCATTCTATCGTCTCTCCACCTTCTAAATTCTCTTTTTTCAATGTTTATTTATTTTGAGAGAGAGACAGAGTGTGAGTAGGGGAGAGGCAGAGGGAGAGGGAGACACAATCGGAAGCAGGCTCCAGGCTCTGAGCTGTCAGCACAGAGCCCGACACGAAGCTCGAACTCACGAGCTGTGAGATCATGACCTGAGCTGAAGTCGGACGCTTAACCGACTGTGCCACCCAGGTGCCCCAGAAGGAACCTTCTAAAGCACAGCTCTGACCGGGGGCCCCTGTAGCTGATACTGATCCAATGGCTCTGCCCCTGTCTGCAAGGTCCTTCCAGCTCCAACCCCTAGATGCCCTCGGCTTCCTGGCTCTCCTTCACATCCTCCACAGCCAGACCGCACACCGGGCCCTCCATTAGAGTGCATTCTCAATCACCCAGGCTTTTAACCACTGGAGGCCTCTCCTGACTCCCTTCCCCCTGGCTGGCTCTGGGCCCCTCGGCCTGGGCTCCCACAGCACCCATCCCTGTAACACACACCCCATGGCCAGAACTGCCTGCTCGTACTTCCATTTCTGTACTTGGCTTAACACCTGACGTAGAGGGAGACCCTCTCTCCACCTGCACGTGCTGAGTGAGCGAGCTCGTTTCTCTCTTTCCAGCTGCTACAGCAAGGAAGGTGAGTCAGGGGCCGTGTGCTGGGGCAGAAGGATGCGTGGGGCCCAGCTCTGAGAACAACTCACGTTTTTGTGGGGAATGACATGAGGGATGTACTGCAGGACCAGCTGCGCCCGTTTTCTGTCCTTGTCCAGTTCTTGGAAGAGCACGCTAGGTTTGAGGTCCCTTCAGAAGGAAGGCACGGGTCTGGGTTATTACGGGACAACCACTCTCGAGTGCAAGGGTGGCCAGCTTGCTGCCAGTTTTGTAAATGCGGTTTCGGTGGAGCACAGCCACACCCATCCACTGCGTATCGTCACTGCTGCTCTCACGCTAGAGGCAGGGTGGAGTTCTTGCAATGGAGATCCTGGTCTGCAAAGCCTAAAATACTTACTCTCTGGTCTGCCAGAGCCCACTCCAGTGCCACAACACAAGAGCGGACATGTCACTGATAAGAAATTGCAGACATCTTGGGGCACCTGGGTGGCTTGGTCGGTTAAGCGTCCGACTCTTAATCTTGGCTCAGGTCATGACCTCATGGTTCATGAGATGGAGCCCTGCGCCAGGCTCTGCACTGACAGCACAGAGCCTGCTGGGGATTCTGCCCTGCCCTCTCTCTGCCCCTCCCCTGCTTGCTCTTGCTCTTAAAAAACAAAAAACAAAAAACAAAACTGCAGGCACCTTACATTTAGTTGTTGTGAGTAGATTTCCCCACCCTACCCCCCTGGTTTTTATCCTGCTCATTCTGTTGAAAGAAACCACCCCTGAACTCTCATAACCTGCCACTCAATTCAGCTACAAGAACTTTCTTCCCATTTGCTAACTGTGGCCTGGCTTTGTCACCATTACTGGGCCCTAACCACCCCCAGGGTAAGCACACCCTCACAGACACCAACTGCTGGGCGGTCTGCCCTCCCAAGGGGACAGAGGATGAGGGAGAGACTAAAACCCCTTGGCCCCAGAGCACGAGTCTGGCTGCCTGACAGAGGGGAGCCCGGCCCCTGCCCCCCGCTCGCCCAGCCCTGCTCCTCACTTCCGCAGCCAGTGGTCCTCGGGGGCGAAGCGCCGCCGGCAGTCCCTCTCGTACAGCACCATCAGCCAGCCGTGGACAGAATGGAACAGCTCCAAGGTGTCCCCCTTGGCGTTCTCTGTGGGCCAAAGAAATGGGAGAGCTGCACACACAGAGGTCAGGGCTGGTGAGGAGGACGGCACCTTGTCTCTGCCGAGCACCGACCCCACCGAGGTCTTGGTCTCCCTCACTCTGGGGTCTATGTGGAGTAACAGAATAAAAGGCGCCCTGGGTATGTCCTAAGTATCTGCAGGACCCTAGTGTCTCAGACATAATCACCCCACTGCCTCCCACTAGCAGGTGATCCCAAGGACCTTTTTAATCTCAGGAGCTCTGTACTAAGCAAACTGGAAGTACTTCAGGTGGTGAGCTCGGATTTGGCACGTGCCCCGACACGTGTTTTCTTTTCACGGAAATCGACTCAAAGAAGCAAAGGGAGGTTCAGGGCAAAATCATCGTCATTAATAATTCTTCACACCTACATGCACATCCTGAAGGGAGATGTAAGACTTCCATATTGGCACTTACTATCTTAAGAGGCCGTAGACAGAAGAAGTAAAATGTCCAATTATGTGAACAAATGTGCCTGTTCAGTTAGCTGTGATGGGCAGTAAAGCCAGGAACCAGTTGATGTTCCGGACCGTGGCCTCCCCGAGTGCGGCACGAGGGCCAGCATCTTCACCTTACCTACAATTCCATCCCAGATCATCTTAAACACAAAGGAGTTCAGGAAAGAGGAGATGGTGACCAGCTCTTCCAGTTTGAATGAAATTTGTTCTTCATAAACTTCGATGTCATCAAGGATCCTAAAGCAGATGGAAAGGTATTCACAACTGCCCACCGAGGAGAGGGGAAAATGAGATGTGTACCTCTTACTAGACAAATAGAATCTCCCGAAATGAGCTCTGATGGGTAGGATTTGCCTCAGGAGAACCTGGAGGGGAGAGCAGGTGGGGGCAGAGGTGAAGCAAACACGACCACATGTGGACGAGTGTGGAAGCTGGTAATGGGCACGTGAGGGTCCTTCTACCCTCCTCTCCACTTTCTATTAATTTGAAATTGTTCATAGTGAAAATTTTAAAACCACAGCTGAGAGAGGAGCACGACAATAAACTCTCTATATTTTTCTTATTCATAAGGATCCGACTGCGACACCTCTTAATCCATGCCTATCCAGAAATCCTGACGGAGAGTCTGTGCCCACTGAGCGAAGCTGTAGAATCTTCCTCTGCATCTGCTGCAGCCACTGGTGACCCTTAGCAGGTAGCTGAGAAGTGTTTGAGGGAATGAATGAATACATGTTTGAAAGAATGTGCGAACAAAGGGACTGTTTAAGGTACAGCTCTACCTGAGAACTTCCTAAGTGTGCTCTACTCACTTTCGAGCACGATTTGCTCTTGGTCACCCTGGGCCCAGCCCTTCAGGGTGTCGTACCCTTGCTCTTGCCTCCAACTGCTCACGGAGCCCCTCTCTCCGTGATTCTTACCCAATCTGCCACCTACGTGTCCCTGGTCCCCTCCTTCCCGATGTCTTCTACCATGAATGTAACTGCCTGGGGTCCATCCTATTAACTCTTTACCAACCATTGGAAAAAATGGAATTAAAAGAATACCAAACACACAAGTAGACACAGAAGCTGAAAAAACAAAAGAGTTGACTTGGACTCACATTTGCTAATTCCCCACTCTTGAGCCAGGCACTACCGTGAGAACTTGACTTTCCTTTTCTCACGTACTCCCTATCAGATGGCTGATACTATTTCCAGTCTTTGAAGGAGAAAGCTCAGGGTGGTTAAGCAACTTGCCTAGGATCAGCCAATAATAATGGCAAGAACAGCCCTGCCTAAGTGTCCAGGACTGTGCTGAGCACTTTCTGTGCTTTATCTCCTTCAATCCTCACTGCATAGCCCAGAGGCATGTGCTACCGTTGTTCCCACTTATAGATGAGGAAACAAAGGCTCAGAAAGGAGGAGCCCCCTTGCCCAGGGTGTTTCAGGAAGTGGCCCGTTCAGGATTTGCATCCCCGCACTCTGGCTGTGGAGCCTAACTCAGCAAGTAAATGGTGGAGCGGTGATTTGAACCCAGCTCTGGGAGACCCCAGAGCCCACACTCAGTGGTATTGACCCAGCTCCCCTTGGAAGGATGGAACTAAGAACTGCTGAACCCCAACTATGTGCCGCCTACTCTGTAAACGTCTTCTTGTCTAACTTGCCTAATGACCCTGCCACTCAGGTCCAGAGGATGGCAGTAATCACATCAGCAACCGCTTCCTTACTGACACTGTAACTGGGATTCTCCACATTCTAGGACAGGAACCCAGCCCCACAGCAGTCCACCTACGTGACGAGGTGCCGGGAGCAGTCACAGAACAGGGTCAGCATGGCCAAGAGCTGCTTGGACTCTTCTGTGTCACTGTTGAGGCACTCCGAGAAGAGCTTTAGCCCTCCATGGGGCCCCAGCTCACAGATAAACGCCCACAGTTTGGGGAGCAGGTCATCAAGGTAAGTGAGTCCTGGAAAAGGACAGAGAAACCCAAGCTTCAGGTGGGGGCTCCCTCTGGTTCCCGCTTTCTCCTACCCGCTGGGGAACGAAACACTCTATTAGTGGACATTTGATGGGTGTGAAAGAAGGTGCAATTACTATGAAAATCATGGTCACCACCAGAATAATGATGGCAATAAGAGCTAATGTTTAACGGGTGCTATGTTCCAGATGTCATTCTAAGTACTCTGCATGCATTATCATCTTTCTACCTCATGAAATCCAATGTTATCTCCACATTGTAAGAGGAGAAACTGAAGCCTGGAGAGGTGAAGTAATTAGTCCCAAATCACCCAGTCCAATAAGTATCAGAGCCAAGAAGAGGAACCTAGGTCTGTTTGACTCAGTGTTTATATTTTAAATCAGGGATTAGCAAATTTTTTCTGGAAAGGCCTGGAGAGTCAGTACTTTCTAGGCTTTGTGGGCCTGGCCTAATACCCTGTCATACTACTGAACGCTGCCAGCATAGCACAAAAACAGCCACAGACAAGACATAAATGAATGGATGGGCTGTGTTCCAATAAAACTTTATTTACCAAACCAAGTGGTGGGCCACATTTGGCCCACAGGCTGTAGTTTGCCGAGCCCTGCTTTAAACCATCTTTCTGGCTCACCTACACTTAGCAAAGCTTTCCTCTCCTCTACGATTCTACCTTTGTTAAACATGGGAAAGCAAAGAATGACTGTAGGAGAGATCCCATGAAGTGTCACACAATCATTTAACCCTGGGTGAAGCAGAGGACATTTTAGGAATGCTTCCCGATGGCTACAAGGCCTCAGACACACAGGCTACATCACTGTTACATGTTAAGTCTATTAGTACAGCTACTGACTCAGAGAGTCTGGCTCTGAAATTCCATGTGCCTCTGAATACACAATAAGGTTTGTACCTCAAAATATTCCTCATATTTCACTTTATATTGGAGTCCTTATAATACCCCTCATTTTACAAGGCACTCTGAATTACCTGATTTTGAACAAAGAACTGCTTCGGGAAGATATATTAGCCTGGAGGACGAGGATGACGGACTCAATCAATGCTGCTAAATGCTTAGACGAGGAGGGTCTGAAGGAACCAGAGAGGAGTGCCCACTTAGCTATTATTCGTAAAGGTTTGAGGTGACATTTTTAAGTGAGGACATGGTTATAGATGCAGAACCCTCACAATTTAAAAATAGATGGACACAGAGGCAGAGTGAGTAGTTACGCTGTGGAGACCACAAATGTACTCCCACAGGACAATAAAGGAAGAGCAAGTACTGTCGCATTCTGTGAATGGTCCTCATGGTGGGGACCAAAATGCTCATCTGCAGCCTCAGACACGGATTCAACAAGGGCTGCATCTTGAGCAGCTCTGACAGCAGCGAAGATGCAGGGCCCTGGAGAGCTGGGCCCAAGGACAGCATGTGGCTGCCACATGCACATGAGGAGCTGATGAGCAGGAGCAAAATGCGTTATCTCACACGATCTGCTTTGAGTGTCGCTAAACAAACAAAGCGAATATTCTACCAACACTTTAGTTTATCTCATTCTTAAAAGGATGTATTTTCAAGTTAGCCAAGAGAACTTCTGGGTTCTCTCACTGGGACAATGCGGGACAAAGCTGAACACAGGCCATCACCTCAAAATCACGTCACTCAATATGCTTCTCAAACCCTCACACTGGGTGCTGGGGTCCTGGGCTTGGTCCGGGCCCCTTTTTGTCTGCTTTTGCCCTCTCCTGAGGGAACCCTGGGCCCAGGCAAGGCCTTACACACACGCCTCTGCTCGCACCCCCACACAGTCCACTCACGGGCCTGCCTGGCATCTCGCACTCCTCACAGCCAAACAGGCCCTGTTCCAGCTGGCCTCTCCAGTCGGCAAATGCAGCACCATCCACAGGCTGCGTGGGCCAACCATCCGGCCTCAGCTTTGGGGCCTCTAGCTGTCACTCCCCCAAATCCAATCTTCCTCTAGAACCTGGAAACACGACTTCTAAAACATACCTAGATGCCCCTGCTTTCAACCCCGCCCCCAGGCCAGTCCTGTGCTGCCCCGCAGGGGGCCTCTGGCAGTGTCTGGTGACAGGCAGGGTTGGCACAACTGGGCATGGGGAGGCGCTGCGGCATCTGTGACGGCTGGGCTGCTCAACACCCTACACCGGACAGGACGGCTTCCATCACAATGAATTGTCGGGCCCAAAACATTAGCGGTGCTGAGGCTGGGAAAGCCCGCTCAGGCAAAGGCCACACTGTCTCGTTACTCCCACGGTCCCAGCGCTAGTACGGGAGCAACTACGCTCTCCCTGCTTACAGCTCATCTGCTCACTCCTCGAAGCCGCTGGGGAAGGGACCGGGCTGGCTTAGTCAGCTCTGCATCCTCAGGCCTGGCACCCAAAGGTGCTCTACCAACGCGTGAGGATGAGGAAGTAAGTGTGAAAGAGAGAGGCGGTGGCAATTTAGGATATAAAAAAAGGCAAAATGAAACAGAAAAGTTCTAAATTCTTTATGTAGTCAACAGCCTTATGGCTTCCAGACCTCCTGTCCCGGAATACCAGTTCCCGTGAGCAAGGGCTGCCCCGTGGTAGGAAGCCCCCAGTACCCAAATTCTGTGCTCACGGGGCGGGGGGACTGTCTTCCTTGTTGCTCAGCTAGGAAGGAAAATGCTGGGCAGCCCCGTGTGATGAGGTAGAACGCGGCCAATAAAAATGACATTTTGGAAGAACTGTTGACCAGGATAAAGTGCTTCTAAAGCGATTAATGGAAATGGTAATTAATGGAAAGGGTACAACTAGGTATTTCAGTCAAAATACATACATATGTATAGTTCACTCAGGCACAAGTGATTATCTTTGGACAATGGGATTAAATATGGTCTAGGTTTTCTTTTTTTTCTTGTTTTTTTCTTTCTAGTTTTCTATTCAGAAAAAAACATTAACATTTGAAAGCAACTGGCACTCCACATGAAGATAAGAGCCAGGCCATAGGAACAAGCTGGCAGCGTCGGGACTGAGGCTAGCCTGAGCTACTTAGCTGAGGTGTGCCAGCCTTTAAGGGGAAGAGCTCAAAAACGACCTCCTTCAAAATCTATTTTCTGAGCCAAGGAAGCCAGAAGAAAATCAGCTTTTTCTAAGGAAAGCCAACCCCCAAATGTCGGCGACGGAAGACACCGCCTCAGGCCCCCAAACCTGTGAGTATCTGCAGCCGGATCTGGGTCAGCGTCGTCAGCGAGGTCTGGTAGAGGACACAGATGTTGCAGACCCTCTGGACCTCTGCGGAGTCCACTCGCTTACCCCCAACAGGCCTGAGAATATTCCGGACCGACGCGGACTTCTGAAACGCACGTTTCAGGAGGTCTGGCACGGAGAGGAGAAGTGGCGTGTGAGCAGATGCTCGGCCATCTGCCCAGGTTCACTCTGTAAGAGGATTTCGATGAAGTGCCTCACCTACAGCCAGGGCTGGACAGTGGGGCAGCGGCTCTGGCTCAAGTTCTCTCTTTGGGATAAATTAGAAAAGCACTAACAACAGGCCTTCAGGTGGGACCCGAAGACCCCTTCGGAACATCAGAAAACGTTTCAGAACAAGCCAGGCACATCCGACTCCGTCAGGGGTTTCTTTTACTTTGCCACTGGACCTTAGAACCCACAAGGTAACAATTCGACTGTATTAGGGGATGCTGGGTGGAGGCGGGGACCTGATTGATTCCCAGTTCTCCGCTTTCAGAGGGAAGCAGCATCGACCTCAAGTTCTGATACCTGGTCTGGGTTGTGTTCACTATAGTTGTAAATCTTCCCACTTACATTTACATCCTGCTGGAGTGGCACTGGGCCCCTGCTCACAGGGCTCTGCACCACGCTGACTGGCAGAAGAAAAGTCACCCTGACCCTGGAAATCTGCAACCGGCAGGTGACTCCACCGTATTCGGTGTCACTGGCATTTCCTGAACTTTTCTCAGAGTGGGCAACAAGAAACCTTTCCATGGAACCTATGACTGATTCTGCTGTAGGAGCAATGCGGAGGTGGCCTCGCCAGTGCCCCAGTGTCCTCTGCATATGGACCCCACATGGAAGACTTTTTTGATGATTAGGAACTCAGAAAGGCTCTACTTCCCTTAAGAAACAAACCATCTGAGGCACCTGGGTGGCTCAGTCAGTTAAGCATCTGACTCTTAGTTTGAGCTCAGGTCATGATCTCGTGGTTTGTGAGATGGAGCCCCATATCGGGCTCTGCAATGACAGCACAGAGCCTTCTTGCGATTGTCTCCCTCGTGGAATAAATAAATAAACTTAAAAAAAATTGGGGGTATGTGGATGGCTCAGTCGGATAAGTGTTCGACTCTTGATTTTGACTCAGGTAGTGATCTCACGGTTTGTGGGATCAAGTCCTGTGTTGGGCTCTGCGCTGACAGCACAGAGACTGCTTGGGACCCTCTTTCTCCCTCTCACTCTGCTGCCCCCCGCTCATGCTTTTTTCTCTTTCTCTCAAAATAAAAAACTTAAATAAAATTTAAAAATTTAAGAAATGGGCCTTCCTTCTTCCTGCTAGTGAAGAGTAACAAAAGATCCCCCACCCCCTTTTCATTTTAGCTACTAGAAAGTTCAGAGACAACCACGATGACCCTTGTGGACCATCCATCTGTGGACACTTTTCTCTACATATGACCTCGGTCTTGTTCCCCTATTTATACTTCCCTGGTCCTCGTTTTCTATTCCTGAGGATTTTCTACTGCGGTTTTGCTAAACGTGAATTTGGATCAGCAGTTAAAACCTCTGTGGGAGAAGTTTGCGTGTCACAGAGACAGAGGGGAGAAGGCACCCAGGACAGCAGGACTGCCCGAGCCAGCCAGGGCCACTTACTCTTCACGGGGAGCACGTTCTGGGGGGGGGCCGGCTGCGTGTGCGCCGGCTCCTGGTTCTCCAGGAGCTTCTTGTTCAGGACGTCACTGAAGAAGACCCGGATCAGGGGCACCCCCCAAAGGAACTGCAGCTGTTTGGTGATCAAGGGCATGGACTCGTTAAGGCTAGGAGAGAGCAGGAGGCCGGGGGTCAGCTCCAGCTGACGGACGGCCCTGGAGAGCCCACTCAGCTCCCCAGCAGGCCTTCCGCTCCGAGGAGTGGCTACAACCCGCCACTCAACATGGCAAGTGCGAGGGTAAGAGAAAGGGTCCTCCACGCACACGGCACTGGTCTCGCTGTCTTCTCTGCCGCCCGGCCCAGGCTTCCTGGGCTGCCCCAGGGCCGCAGGCCCGGCCCGCCACACTCCGATGCCCCCTCTCTGTGCTGACCCCACCCCATTTGCCACCAGTCGACAAAAGCAATCTGTGGTCTGCTGTACCATCCACTTCTTCACCTCCAGCCTCCAGGCCTGGCCTGCGAGTCTCCCTGACCCCCAACCTCCTGAAAGTCCCCTCGCTCCTCCATGCTGCAGCCCTCGCAGCGGACTCACACTCCCGAAATCTGCCTTCATCACCTCCCGGCTCAAGATCCTAAGAAGGCTCCCCTGGCTCCCGGCACCACAGGGGAAACCTCCGTGAGCACGAGCCTGGCCGAGAGGCAGGCCCTTCACATGCCTTATCTCCTTCAATCCTCGGAAACAACACCATCCGAGAGACTGTGAAACAATCCCCGTGTTTCAGGCAAGGAAAGCAGGGTAAAGGGGCTTGTCCAAGGCCACTTGGAGCAGAGCAGGCTGCTCACAGCTGTCCCCCCTGCCCCTCCTGCATCCCAGAGCCTCCCTCCTGAGGCCCCAGCACACATGCTCCACTCTCTTCAGGCTGGGGTACCACACTGGGGCCTGTCATCGGCTGGCCATCTGCCTTTCCAACTCGATGGCACTCTGATACGAGGAAAAGGGAGACTCTCCTGGGACGTCCTCCCCCGGCCCTCATTCTCTGTTTCAAGGGTGTCTGCCAGGGACCCAGGCAGCTACCTGAACAGGAAAAGAGCTGGAAGCCCCAGCCACCTTCACTCCCGAGACCTGCCTCATCTCAGCCCAGGGGACTGGTTTCGCTCTCAAATTTGTGACGCCATTTATTTAATCTCTCTCTTCTAGCCTAGCATTTTTAATGTTTTTGAGTCCTTTAGTTAAAACATTTTAAATTTATATTCCACCTCTTGAAAAAGATCTGAGGAGACCTCTACTCCCTTTCTGTCATGTGTCTTAGTTTAGCATCTCCAAAATATGGCAGTCTAGAGAGGAAAAGTGATACCGAAAAAGAAAAAGTATGGTTGACAAGACAAGGCTCACAATTTACTAAAGAATGAAATACAAAATAAAATGATCTCAAAAACAACTATAGAGTGGCACCTGGGTGGCTCAGTCAGTTATGCGTCCAACTCTTGATCGTGGCTCAGGTCACAATCTCACAGTCTGTGGGTTGGAGACCTACATGGGGCTCTGCACTGATGGTATGGATTCTCTCTCTCTCCCTCTCTCTGTCCCTCCCCCCACGCATGTGCGTGCTCTCCCTCAAAATAAATAAACTTAAAAAAAAAAAACAACACTGTTGATATTTACCGGTAAAAAAAAAAAAAAAAAGAGACTGAAGGGATATTCACACAGTTGTCTCTGGGTAGCAGCGTAATGAGATAGCTTTTATTCTCTTTTGGTCTTATTTAGATTTTATCCAGTGAATATATATTACTTTAGGAACAAGAAACAGCAGAACAACAGAAGCTAGAAGAAAGATGGAAGGAAGAAGGGGGAGGTGGTGAGAGGCAGGCAGGGGACGAGAAAGGCGGTGATTTGCCCTGGGACTTACCCGTAGTCCACAGATTGGGAGAACCAGCCGAGGACGGGGTGCCAGTGCGTCAGGTTGGATTTCTTCTGGGACACATACTTCTGACAGTAGCACAGCATCCGGGTCAGCAAACTCACGAACCCATCCGTCTCCTCCTCTAACACCTTGGGGCTGAGGGAGCCCAGCTGCAGAAGGTTGCCTACAAGGAGAGAGGGCCGAGTGCACAGAGCCTGGGCAGACCAGCCTCGTCACCTCGCAGCCCTGCCCTCTGCCGGGGGCTCCCACGGCCACGCACAGGGAGGAATTCCATGCGGAGAGGCGGCTGGCAGTGCTGGGGCCGTTCTGTGGTGCACCTGGCTTCAAACCCTGGCCCTGCCGAGGAGGAGCTGTGCGACCCTCAACCTGCCTCTCGAACCCGCTTCCTCATCTAGAAGACTGGAATAATGAGCCCACTCTTGCTGTGAGGATGACATGCGGACTTATATGCATATGTGTGCGAGCTTTAGTTAGCGTATAACACTTTGGTATGACACTAAGGTCTGAAAATCGAGAGTCAGTGTAAGAAATGACCTTTGGAAGGACATCTGAACTCCTAGGAAATCACTCTTGTTCAGAGTTCATCGAAATCACTCACCATGAAGCCCCTTAAAATTTAGCCCCAAGGACCTTTTTCTATATAAAAAAACCCCAAACTTCTAAGTGGTGAGAATTATGCTCTATCCATTCGCTTCTGTCCTTTCTTTACTTACAAGGACAACATAAAATAGACGATGTAGGCTCTGATCTAAACACTGCCCAGTTGTGCCCTCCCTTCTCTCTTGAGATGAGAATTACCCAGGTGACTCAGTCTTCTCTTGGCTGCCAGGAAGCTGAGGGCCGACATCTAATACTGTCACTCAACCAGGTTGCCTGGTCGCTATATTCTCCACCAGTTTTCAATTCTACGTGTCTGTTTTATGTATCTGAGTACATGCCTTTTATTGTTAAGTACTTCCAATTGTTATTAAAAACAACCCGTGATCTCCAGAGGGGTAAAAAGCAAAAACATTCAGGCTTTTCCTGACGCCCAGCCACAGATACTCACCCATTAGACAAAGCGTATGGCATCCTTCTAAGCTTTCGCATACGTCACGGCATCGATCTTCATTTCTTAAAAATGTGATGAATTTACGAAGCATGTCATGAGATTCTAAAATGGTGAGGCGCTGCAAACAATTGCAGACTGTTAGGGCGGGAGCGACGGGCAGAGTTCCCACTAGAGCACGACCTTGATCGCTGGCACCTCAACACTTAGATGCCAAGCATGCTCTCAGTGGCCGGAAGAAAATGAACAAAGATGAGGCCCTGAGTCTCTCGGCTACTAACAGGAGTGCGCCTACAGCGGCTGCTGGCTTAGAATGAGTATCAGAAAAGGTGGAAATGAACAGAGAAAACATTTTACTCTTCCTCTCTAATTTCTATAAAGAACGGCAAAAATGGACTGGGGGTGGGGAAGCAGGGAGCCACTTACCTCAGGGGTCACTGTGCTGAGGTGAGTCACGAGAGCAGGCACAGACATGATGTGGACGAGGAAGGGCCGAATCAGACTGTCTGAAAATTGTGCAGCGATCACAGGGCTAGACACAGACAGATCGCCTTATTCACATGGGTTTGCATGTGGCCCCGGCACCAAAGAACCGCTCTGCCAACGCCCCCAACTCCCTTGAAATCATGCCTCCCGGGACTTCTGGGAAAACTAAAGGCTGAAAATGGGGACATCCACTAGGGGAAGTGTTGAGTCAGTGACACTACAGTCACAGGTTGCACTAGGAAAAATCAGTTTTGTAATTTACTGACATCAGAGAATATTCATGCTGTAATGAACTTTATTTTTTATTAAAAAAATTTTTTCATGTTTATTTCTTATTGAGACAAAGAGAAACAGAGCATGAGCAGGAGAGGGGGAGAGAGAGGGAGACACAGAATCTGAAGCAGGCTCCAGGCTCTGAGCTGTCAGCACAGAGCTCGACGTGGGGGCTCGAACCCACAAACTGTGAGATCATGACTTGAGCCAAGTCAGATGCTTAACCGACTGAGCTACCCAGGCGCCCCGATGCTGTGATGAACTTTAAAGAAGGCAGGAGAAGAAACTATGTCCATAGGAGACCAGGCAGGGGGCAGTGACTGGGAGGAAGGAACAGAGCTTCTGGCATGCTGGTACTGCTCGATTTCTCAACGGGGGTGGTGCTTACGCAGGTGTGCTCACTATGTGACAAGTCACCAAATTCACACTTCAATGAAGCAATTTATTTTAAATATATATTATGATAATACTTAGACGTGTGTGTGTGTGTGTGTGTGTGTATACAAACCCATAAGTATATGTAAGTATAAAAAAAAAAAAAAGGAGACCGATTTAGGAAAATGTTAACAATGTATCTCTGGGTTGTAGACTCATGAGAAACATTTTTTCTTCCTTATACTTTTCTGTTTTCTCCAGGCTTTCTACAGTAAGCACGTATGACCTCCAAGATCAGAAAAAAGGATAAACATTATTAAAATAAGATAATGACTCCTACCTCATACCATATATTAAAAATGAACTCGAACTGGATCATATGCCTAAATGATGGTTTTATAACTAAAACTACAAAACTCTTACAAGAAAACACAGGAATAAATCTTTGTGACTTGGGGTTAGGCAATGATTTCTTAGGACACAAAGATCGTGAATAAAATTTAAAACTTTTGTGCTTCAAAAGACACGGTCAAGAAAGCGAAAAGACAACCTGGAGAAAGGGAGGAAATATTTGCAAATTATCTCCTGATAAGGAACTTTTATTTGGAACATATAAAGAACTCACAGAAGTCAACAACAAAAGATGAATAACCCAATTACACAATGGGCAGCATATCTACATAGACATTTCTCCAAAGAAAGAGATAGAAATGGTTAGAAAGCACATGACAAGACGGTTGACATCACTGGCCATCAGGGAACCGCAGATCCAAACAGCAGTGAAGGAGCACCTCGCACCCACAAGTGGCCATGATAGAAAGAGACAACATGGGTTGGTGGGAATATGCAAAAACCGTAACCCTCATTCACTGCTAGTGGGAACGTAAGACAGGGCAACAACTTTGGAAAAGTTTGGCAGTTCCTCAAAAAGTTAAGCACACTATTGCCCCCTGACCCAGCAATTCCACTCCTAGGAATATATGGGAGAGAAATGAAAATTATGCCCACACAAAAAACTTAACGCAGAAATGTTCACAGTGGCACCATTCATGATAGGCAAAAAATAGAAACAACTCAAAGGTGGCATGGCCATACCATAGAGTATTACTCAGCCGTAAAAAAAAAAAAAAAAGAACAAAGAACTGGCACATTCTACAACGTGGATAAACACATAGTGCAAAGGGAAAGAAGCCAGGCATGGATGACCACACGTTGCAGGATTCCATTTATGTGAAATGTGCAACAGGCAAATCCCAAGGGAGAGAAAAGAGATAAGTGGTTGCCGGGGACTCTGGTGGGCAGTGGGAGTGGGGGAAGGAGTGTGACTATAATGGGCATGATGGGGTTTCTTTCTGGGTAATTAACATGTTCTGGAATGTTCTGGTGATGGTCGCACAACTCTGCAAATGTATTAAAAACCAGTGAATTCAAATGCGTGAAAGGTAGGATATGTGAATTACAAAAAAAAATTGTTATTTAAGAAAACACCAGAAGCCATGCCGGAAAAAAAAAAAAAGAAGTAATAAGAACACAGCGGGGGCGCCTGGATGGCTCAGTCAGGTAAGTGTCTGACTCTTGATTTCAGCTCAGGTCATGATCTCACAGTCATGAGATCAAATACTTCATCAGGGTCTGCGCTTGGTGTGAACCTGCTTGAGCCTCTCTCCCTCCTTCTCCCTCTGCCCTTCCTAGCTTGTGCACTCTCTCTCTCTCTCTCTCTCAATAAATTAAAAAAAAAAAAAAAACTTACAGGAGGAAACTGATCTCTTCTAGCTAATATGCTCCAATGGCAAAGGGCAAGTATGTTAGTGGTATTTAGACTATCAGAATTTGTATTATAAACTTTCACTTTCAAGAATACTATCTTGCAAACAAGAAAACCCATTAAGGCTGAACTCTCAACATATCAGTGTCTGTGTCAACCACCTGTCTATGGGGAGGCTGCCCAACCAAGTTAAACTCACTGAGCTGAGATGGACAAAAGAGAATTCTCTAGAAAGGGAATCGAGTTATTTTCTGTGTGTTATAAAGAGGCGGAGATCAGGACCAAGCAATCACCTAGACAGAGGAAAAAGCACACCTGAGAGAATGCCACCAAAGCTGTGACTTATCACTTCCCAGGTCCAAGAGGACGACTCTATCACCAGGGGTGTACAAAGGGCAGGATCCCACTCTAAGCCATACCCGAGTGACTCAGCCTGACAGCCCGAGTGAGGCAGGGTTGTCTTGAGGGAGGCCGGTCTTAAAAGATCACACATATATACCAGACACTTGGTTTCCCTCAAGGCCCTGTTATGTACATCCCTGCATGAGGTCATCAGAGACCTCTTTTGGGGGGCCTGGGGCTCAGTTGGCTAAGCATCTGACTCTTGGTTTCAGCTCAGGTCATGATCTCATGGTTCATGAATTCGAGTCCCATGTCGCGCTCCATGCTGACAGAGCGGAGCCTGCTGTGGATTCTCTCCCCGCTTTCTCTGTCCCTCCCCCACTCTTTCTCTCTCAAAATAATAAACTTTAAAAAAAAAAAAAAAAAAAACCCGCTTCCTTTAGCCTTGTCGTCGTCGCACCTGAGCCCCCTTGGGGGACAAATTCTACAGACATCCTGCTAGGATGTACCTTATGTGCAGGCCTCAGTGTTCAGCATGGCAGGGGAGGAGGGTAAAAGAGAGGTTTGCTGCACAGTCCCCACCAGTAGAGAGCTCACATTGCAACCAGGGAGCTGGACAGGCACAAGGAAAAAACAGAAACCGAGCCTGAGCAAACTGGGGACCTGGGGAATGAATGGAACAGGGCGAGTTTGAGAAGGTTCCCATGGGCCATGGATTCAATATATGTTGCTCTTAGAATAAAAAAATTTGCCCTATATGTGAGACAAGTATAAAGAACGAGGAGTAAAGAGTATGGGCTCTTGAGTTAGGCTAGCCTGGGTTCAACTCCTGGCCCTGTCACTCCCTGCTGTGTGACCACAGGCACATGCCTTAACCTCTCTGGGCCTTAGCTTCCTCATCTATAAAACCAAGATTAGAGAATGTGGTGAGGAGTCAGTTAATGTGGGTAAAAATCTTACAACAATCGTGTGGTCCATGAATGTTGGCTATTTGCATCATAGGATTTAGCGATCACGTATAAACATATCACTTACGATTTTATAGACTTTCCATAGTATATACCAGTATGACAAAACCACTAGGTATTTGTTTTGTTTTAAAAGGTCCTGGCCATGTTTGATTACATACAAATATTCAGAGGGGAAAAAGGACACTATTTAGGGAAAAGGCTTTAGAGCCACCCAGCCTTCAGAGTGAGTCAATGGACCCTACCATACAGAGTGAAAAAAATCTAAAATGATGGAGGCAACCATATTCTTAAAGGAGAAGGACATACAGGAATGGCTGGATGTGACCCTCTTGGTGACTCACTCTGTGAATGACAACACTCTGGGCCAGTGGAGGGAAGCTGGAACAGAAAGACAGACTTCTGTTCTAAGGAGACAGAGGAGGAGGCAGAACGGCTGCCGCGCCCTGGAGCTCAGGCACCCGTGTGTCAACCCTTCCCTGCCCCCGACGCATGGGGAGAGTGGGCGATGTTGGAATGAGCTGCTCCAGTAGGTGACTCAGAGAGAGAACCTGCCAGAAAACCTGTCTGCCCCTACTTCTTACGACTCATTAAATACAACTCCTCTCAGAGTCTGAAAGGAAGATGTAATTGTTTACTAGGTGGTCTGGTCTACTTCTGTAACTGATTATAGCATCACTGGTGGACCCCCGTTCCCTTCTTGTAAGGATCTCGCCTCTAGAAATGGGCTGTGCAACGAAGTAGCCAGGAGCCACTTGTGGCTCCTGACCACTTAGAATGTGGTTAGTTCAGATGCAGATAGGCTTTAAGGGTAAAAGACTCAGTATGAAAAGAAATAATTTTTTTTAATGTTTATTATTTATTTTTGAGACAGAGTGTGAGTGGGGGAGAGGCTGTCACTGCTCAGCCACATATGGTCCCAAAGCACTTGAGATGTGGCTAATGGAACTCAGGAACTGAATTTTTTGTTTTTTAATTTAATTTTTTATTTTTAAAGAGGAGGGGAGAGAGAGACAGAATGTGAGCAGGGGGCAGAGGGAGAGAGAACCTTAAGCAGGCTTCACATCTCATGTGGGGCCCGACACGGAGCTCAATCCCCTGACTCTGGGATCATGATCTGAGCAGAAATCAAGGGTCAGATGCTCAACCAATTGAGCCACCCAAGGAACTGAATTCTTAATTTTAAATATATGTCTATTTAAACAACCCCCGGTGGCTAATAGTTAGTGGAAAGCACAGTCTAGACCAGGAGTGACAAAATATGCCTCGCAGGCCAAATTCTGCCCCTTGCCTATTTTTGCAAGCCCAGTTTTACTGAAACACGGCCACTCTCATCTGCGTACATACCGTCTCTAGTGCTTTGTGCCGTAACAACAGGGGGGTTGTGACAGATTCCGCGTAGACCACAGAATCCAAACTATGTATTTGCTGGCCCGATAGAAAAAGTTTGCCAACCGATACTCTAGACCATCGATTGCTAAACCGGTAATCCACAGGGAAGGAGTCCATGGGCTACCCACAGACACGCTCTGCCAGCGAAAAATTAGGTGAAGGTACTCCACGTTCAGACGAGTTTGGGTCAACATCGGATTAAACAAGCCCAAAGGTTCTTAGACCTAGGGACTCATCAAGAGCTTTCTGCGGTTAAGGTGCCCTGTGGATTAGCAAGGGGGGCAGAGCAGGGAGCTCAATGTCGCCGGTTTGACCACAACAATCCCTCTGCCCCAAGTTATTATTATTTTGGGGATTAAGATGATCAAATTATCTTATTAACATCTCCCCTGAGTCTGTACTCCTCTCAGCGGTTTAAGAATGTTCTGGACTCTTTAACAGACACAGCTTTGTGCACTTGGTGATTCTCAGAACCACAGGCACAATTTCTGTATGCAAGTATTTAGCTCCTTATGAATTTTGTATCTCCAATCTAAGTGAAGGCAAACAGTATGACCTCTCTGGGCCTCCAGATTCTAACATTTTATTGTATTGTATTTATTTATTTTAAGTTTGTTTATTTTTCAGGAAGACAAAGAGCGTGAGTGGGGGTGCGGGGAGAGAGAGAGAAAGAGAGAGAGAGAAAATATCCCAAGCAGGCTCCGTGCCATCAGCACAGAGCCCGGAGCAAGGCTCGAACTCACTAACCTGTGAGATCATGACCTGAGCCGAAACCAATAGTCAGATGCTGAACCAACTGAGCCACCCAGGCACCCCAGATTCTAACATTTTAAACCCGGGCTCACAACACCACTCCCTTCACCCTCTGCTCTGCCTTTCACTGGGCCTCCAGCTCGAGGGGCTCTCTTTATCTTATCAATTAAAAGCTCAAAAGGAAAAATGCTTTGGTTTTGGGCCCCTGGCACAATAAAAGCAA
Organism: Cryptoprocta ferox; assembly: GCA_028646485.1. Taxonomy (NCBI): domain Eukaryota; kingdom Metazoa; phylum Chordata; class Mammalia; order Carnivora; family Eupleridae; genus Cryptoprocta; species Cryptoprocta ferox. Next base: position 17,141,821 of record CM053566.1, on the reverse strand, counting down.
TTCACTTTGAAAAGTTTCCTTCAAATCACGATGCAAAAAATGCAGGGGCACAGACAGAGCTGCCACAGATGCACCCCCTCTGTGAACGTAACAGAACAGGCAAGCCCACACCTGACGTGAGGAATAGGAGGAAGGGAAAGCAAGGAGGAAGTTTCCCGAAGCACACCAGCCCCTCAGCTGGAGTGAGTTACTTACCGCAGCGCGAGAGAAAAGGTCGCAGTTAAAGTGCCTTTGGATAGACAAGGCCGGGGTCTTGCCAGGCCACGGGTTAACAACATCTGAAAAAGAACATTTTAACTGGTCAGGGGCCAATGCCCACCCACAGTCACTTGTACGTAAAAAAGCAGCACAGAAGTAAAATGAGTGCTTCAGATAAAAAAAAAAACTGTATTTAGAACGTTTACCAGAAATGAAGAGAGACCAAAGTAAAGGGTTCCTCCTCCATTATACCACTGTCTCTCTACATTGTGTTTAAAGTTTTAAAATAAGAAACAGCCAAACAAGTTTACAGCCAATAAAAAGACTACCAGACTTAAAATTTCACGTGTATGCTACTCCTCTATTCTGGCGTCCAGAAGATTCCTCATGGAGATGTGCTGCCAACGGCACCACCTTCGGCTGTCATGTCGCCTCCCAGGGATTATGTGAGAAGAGGAAACCCGAACAGGAAGGAGCCCATCTCAGCACTGGGCAGAAGGAAGGGCTCAGTCAATGCGACTTCTAAACTTGAGAATTCCAAAGTGCTTTGAAACTGTGATTAAAGTTCTGGCAATTCCCTGGGGGTGTATGGATAGAAGGCTGTTTAAGGACACAGCAAGAAAGGTAATTCCGGACCTCACCCAAGAAGGAACCGGAGGGAACCAAGCCCTGAGGCCTCCTTCTCGACTTTAAATGTCAGTGGCTGGGGTATGCCTGTAGCCAAAGAGGTAGCCAATGAAAAGACCCCAGTGCCACTGTCCTCCCTAGACACAGGCCTTGAGCCACTCAAGGCAGGCGGAGGGACAGGACGCTGAGCACTAAACTCCTGCAAAAAGGCTTCTGTGAAGGGAGCACCAGGTGTGCCGACATTGGCTGTAAACATTCAAGTTCAGGTACTGAAGAGAGGGGTCATGTGTTAGGGGACACGCTCGCAAACCTGCAGCACAGGATAGAATCCATGCTGGTTGAGATGTCCCATTATGTTTGCACAGATGTGGTTCATGGCTGGTCGAAGATTCTCCCCTAAATGAAGAAAACAGTCTGAGAAAAAAGGCTCTGGCCTGACTGTGAACTGCTTACAGTGTACCCCAGGCCCGAGGCCCCACTTTCTGCGGCTTCTCTTCCTATTCCCCTTCAGCTGGTACCAGAGCACCGGGAGAGGCTGAGCTCCAGAATGCTCTCTCCTGGAAGGTCCATCTCAAGTGTCACCTCTTAGGTGATGGGTCCTATGATTTCCCTTAGCCAGGAGTAATGTCCCCAGCCTCTGAGCACCTGTCGCACCTTTCCTAATTCCCTCCGAGGGCCTGGCACCCTTTGCTCTCTGTGGCCTCCTCTCCCTGCGGGGATACAAGTGCCCTGGAACTCAAGGCCAGAACTCACCAAGCTTTAAATGCCCTACCCGACAGTCCACGCCTTAAAATAACCCCTCTTTTCTGGCCAGGAGCCTTTGCACCTACAGTTGCCTCTGTTCTCAAAGTCCCCCTCTTGGCTCTGTGAGCCCCAACTCTCCCTCCAGCTCTTTGCACGGACATCACTTCTGCAGGAGAGCCTGAGCCCCAGACACAGCGAGGCAGGGCCTCCCCAATCCGGTCAACGTTCTTGCTTCTCTGTAGTTTCCCTTCCAAGCTCTACATTTCACAACTGTCATGACATGCGTGTGTTCACATGTAAGTCCTTCCTATATTCACATAGAGTCACACGCATGGGACTTCCCTTCAGTGCCTGTCCCCCTCACCGGACTCTCCAGTTCTGAGAGGGGCGGGCAGGCGCACAGGAGTCATTTAGCACCTGTGGCCCCTTGAAGGCAGCGGCATTCTCTGTATCTCCACTGCCCGCTCAGTGTGAGGCATGGAGAAGGCTATTTGCTGAACGGATGGACAAAGTGAACATACAAAACACGGAGGACGGCATCGGGGAAGGAGGCAGTTTCAGGATGCAAATCTTATGGACAAAGTAGAATTATCTGCTGCCCAATGATTGTGACACGAATGACAGGTTTGAGTATTATCACTTGGAGGCTGGGGTGCTATGGCAGTTTTAAAAGCTGAGCTCAGAGGGACCACACATTTAAACGTAACTTCAAAGAGAGGTGAGATTATAACACACAACCCTGAACGTATTCTGGATGTTACAATGCTATATGACGGAAGTGCCAAGGTCATCTTCATCGGTATGGTTTCAGGGCCCTCCCTGAGGCTATGGCAGCGAAAATGCTTCTTAAAAAGGTGAAGAGGTCGCCAAGGTCTCTATGCAAATGCTACTTGGGAGAGATTTTTAAGCCAGCCCCACAGACCTTTTCCGCGGAGAATCTTCCATGTTGAAGTGTCTGTGAAGGTGACGAGCATCGTGAGGTGCAGCGTGATGAATTTGGAGTCCTGTAAGATTTCAGGCTGGAAGCAATAGAGAGACGAAGCTCAAGACGCGAGTCCCAGTGCGGAGCGGCCATTCACAACCTGCCTGCACGCGCTCGGCCGATCAGCCAGTTGGGACTGGCCCAGTTTGTTCCCTTACTCTTGGGGAAGGACCACTTCGGGAGTACAGGGACAGGGACACTGGCACATGGACCCTCGAGCACGGAACCTGAAACACTCTCGGGAATCGAGAAGGACAGCTCTTGGAAGGCAAGCTGGCTGGCGCTGGCAGGCTGTGTGCGTGGATGTGTGTGCCGACAGGCGTTCGCTGGGGCAGCAGAGGAGAAATGCAATTGAACGTGACAGTCACGCTGGGCTCAGACGCCCTGCTTTACCACCTGCTAGATGTGTGATTTAAGGCAAGCTGCTTACCCTCTCTGTGCCTCAGTTTCCTCCGCTGTTGACTCGGGGTGGTAACATTGTTTTCTTCATAGGGTGGTTGTTAAAAATGAACGGATTAATGTATGCAAAGCACTAAGAGCGGTGCCTGACGCACAGGTAACTCTATGAAATACCGGTTATTGTTGTAACCAAAACTCATGCCTGCTGCCGGGTCAAGGCCAGGAGAGTCATTCACAAGTGCCTTGAGAGAGATGGCTAGAGAGGCGGGGCTCTGGGGACATCTCCATTCCTCGCCTCCTACCTGAGTCAAGCCTCTGTCCCTGAAACCTCTCTCCCAACAGGCAAAGTGAAAATGTCCACTGTTTGCAACCACTCACACCCTTGCCCACCTTCTCATAACACAAGGGTGGGCACAGGACCAGAAGGGCCAGTGGCAGTACCTCCCCACCCTTGTCACTGTGACCAGTTCGAGGTTGAGGCCAGGACACCACTGGGCCTTTAAGGAGTCCTCTCTGATTTCTAAACTACTGGGGGAGGCCTCCCTTTTCTCTTTGGTCAAGATAGAGAGAGGATGTGAGGCCAGAACGGCTGGCTACTGTGATTACAACAGAAGAGAACAAAGTGATCCCAAAAGGGAGCAGGGAGGAGAGAAAGGGATGAGAGGGAGAATCCCAGAAGCTCCTGGCTCTGGTCATCCGTGGCTGCCACGTTACAGAGAATATTCTATGAAAAATATTCTCGGGGCACGTGGGTGGCTTGGTTGGTTGAGCATCCAACTTCCACTCAGGTCACAATCTCATGGTTCAGTTCGGGAGTTCCAGCCCCATGTCGGGCTCTCTGTTGTCGGCGCAGAACCCACTTCAGATCCTCTGTCCCCCTCTCTCTGCCTCTACCCCCCCCCCAAAATAAACATTAAAAAAATACTCTTTCTTGCTTGGCTCATATGTATTACGAGCTGCACTCATGTTGAGTTTCTGCACTTGTTTTTTTATTTTATTAGAAAATTTTTTTAATGTTTATTTATTTTTGAGAGAGACAGACTGAGCACGAGTTGGGGAGGGGCGGAGAGAGAGGGAGACACAGAATCCAAAGCAGGCTCCAGGTTCCCAGCTGTCAGCACAGAGCCCAACGCAGGGCATGAACCTACGAACCACAAGATTATGACCTGAGTTGAAGTCACTTAACCGCCTGAGCCACCCATTAGCCCTGGGTTTCTGCACTTGTAACAAGCAGCCTGACCAGTATAATAATATAAACGATAATTATCCATTAGAGCAAAAGAATAAAAAGAAAGACAACAGATTCCAGGACATCAAGACTGTGGTGAGCACAAGCCAATGTTCAAAATGTAATACGTGAAAGAAGGGCTCATACTGATAACGGTATCTAGCTTGCTCTCTCCTAGAACAGGGGCTCCAATAATTCTTTACTAGACTCTGATAAACTTGCAAAGAAATAACCTATGAAGGAATCTTGAGGACTCTCAAAATATAAGCTAAAGGCCTCCAAGGAGAGGGAATATATTTACAACGAAAAGGATATATTTACAGGTGTCTTGTTTTGCTTTTACCTTGAGCTGCTCAAGAAATTCACAGCAATACCAAAGAATGTCTTTGATCTGTTTAATCCACAGGAGGGTGAGATCCTTGGAAAGAGCCAGGGACACGTACCACACCTACAAGCAGGAGAAAGAGGAATATAACAGATACAGGGACCAAATTACATATGTTCTAGCTACTGGGGCAGGACCAGTTCACTAGGTCCAGTGCTGGAGAAGGCAGTGGGGATGAACAGGTGAACAAGCAGCGAGCAGGACTTATTTTAACACTAAACCTAGAGATAAAATAGCCTGGTAAGGGAATTTGCCATCCTGAGTGAGAAGGCAGAGGAGAACATAGTCCCCGGATAATGAAAAGACTAAGAAACCCAGTTGCACCACGTTCATGTTTCTGATTCATTACTTGAAGGCAGGTGTGTGTACATATATGCAAAGTCCTTCTTAACAAAATCGTAACATTTTGCAGGAGCTTTCAGAACCAAAGAGATTGGCCTGCGAGCTTGTGGGAGACTTCCCAGCCCCCGTCTTGCTTACCTTGGGTTCGTTCTCAGCATCCATGCTGCTCAGGATGCAGCGACACAACTTCTCAAATCTCTGCAAAGAGGCGGGGTTGGGGGGGTGGGGGTCACACGTTTCTGCACGCCCAGCGAACCGGGGAAGCAGCAAGCGTCCCTCGGGCCCCCGGCGCATGCAGGCACTCACGGAGGCCAGGTGATTCATGTGTGTGCTCACACTCAACTCTCCCTTACAGGTGTGGGAACTGGGGGTCAGACTGGCGGCCCGCAGGCTGGATGAGCCCTACACGAGCATTTTAGCCTGGGGCTCCTTTGGAAAAAACACAATCCACCTTGGCAATCCGGGCCTGTGCTCTTGCAGGCTAGCAGCTGTCCCCTGGGTCACACTCACCCGGTGGCCACTCTGTAAGCACCACAGACCTGGACCTTTCCCCCACAACCTGCCATACCATCACTTGTAACATGAAATGCAGAAGGAAGGAAAGTGGAAGCTGGAAACCAAGTTACACTGTCTATACCAGCCCTGGACCCACCCTCAAAAGTGCTATGGCCCTGGGCAGCCACCTCAGCCTTCTGGACTACAGTCTCCTCCGTCAACAGTGGTCACCTCACGGCACCTGCCTGTCCTCATCTCTGTGCCTGTGTAGTCCTGCCTCTCTCTGGGCTACGTGTTCCACAGGCTTAGAGACCCTGCCCATCTCATTTCCTTCCGGGGCCCCACTGCCTAGAAGAGGATCTGGCACAATGGACACTTGGCAGTTATGAATGCCCAGCCCCTGGGAGCACAGAGGCCCCCCTTGACCTCGACGGGATCGTCAGGACTATTACAGACAACGTGCTACTTCCTGGAACTGTTTCTAGGCAGATCATTCTAATCCCAAAAGTGCAACCAGCATGTTTTGTTTGGCTTACGGGATTTAAAAGAAATTTCAAATTAACTACCAAGTTTTACATATTTTACATACCAAGCACAAGGATCTCCAGCACCTCTTTTCAAAAATCACGGCAGCAGTCCACCACTGGCTGGAGCCCAGGAGTGGCCGCCCCCCTAGAGTGGCCATGCCACACACCCCATCACTCCTCTGATGTCCTCCTCATTCCCCATCACTACCACCTCCTGTCAGTTACTGCTTATTATGACTTCTTTTTCTTTTAATGTTTATTTTTGAGAGAGAGAGAGAGGGAGAGAACGCGTGCGCATGCACAAGAGAGCATGAGCAGGGGAGGGGCAGAGAGAGAGGGAGACACAGAAGCTGAGAGAGGGAGACACAGAGAGAGAGGGAGGCTCCAGGCTCTGAGCTATCAGCACAGAGGAACGGCGGGCTCAAACCCACGAACTGTGGGATCATGACCTGAGCCAAAGACAGATGCTCAACTGACTGAGCCACCCAGGCGCCCCTGTTTATTATGACTTCTGTTATGTTTTCTCCCGTAAGTGGCTTCTTCCACTCAGTTGCCCAAGCTGCCTTACTCCTGTCTGCATCTGAGTCAGAAGTGCTTGTCAAGGTCAATGTGAAAAGAATCATGATGATTCTCAGAAGCACTGGGTGTAATCCCCACAAAACGCCTCCCAAGAAAACAAAAAGGGCAGGATGCGGTGGTAACAGAATCTATCTGGTAGAGTCGCTGTAAGAATTAAATGAATTAGTATCTGCAAAGTACTTTCAAAAGACCTGGCAGATGGGTAAGCACAGTGTTCGCTATTATTATTTTACCTCATTATCCTCTTTAATTCTGAACATGAACAGCAGTTTCCTGGCAATCTTAAAAATACAAAGTGCGCTTCTTTTACTGGATTCCGCGTCATCTGCTTTAAAAAACTCATCAATCTCTCTCCTAAGAGTGGGAGGGGAAGGGGGAAAAAGACATTTTGAATCAGGTGCTCACAGCAGCTGGAAGGCTTTTCAAGAATGGTATGAGAGAACACTGTCTTTTCTTGCTATGAATTGGGCGCAGGGGACATGCTGAGGAGTTCACGGCACCTACCGGATCTCTCTCTGCAGTCGCCTCCGACACAGGAAACTCCGGACGTGGGCCTGGATCTCGACGGCTGCCCGCTCCCGCTCCCTCTGCACCAGCCTCTCCTCCCGGGCCTGCCGGGCTCTATCGATGAACCATGCTCTCGAGGTCTGAGAAACGGTGAACATGTTTGCAAACCTGCACCAACCCTGCAAGGAAAACGGCGAGTGGCTGACATAGATCATTCAGGAAAAGCACGCACAGGAAGGGGCTCACGAGTCAAGGGCGGGCGGCAGCCGAGCTACTCAGGATCCCTCGGTTCCCTCCAAAAGGGCTAAGAGCTCTCCTGGCACAAGTCCCAACTTCCTATCGGCTCTGTTCAGGCCTCTCATCTAGACCGGTGATGCTTTTTCTGTATTAAATAATGACATCTTTTTAAGAGAAAGACCACAGCATCTGCCATCGGGTGTGGGCTCTGGAGTTGTTCAATAGATGAACAAAGCATGAACCGGTTCTATCCATAAAGCTCTAATTCAAACCAGGCAGCCTCTAGGTCAAAGGTTCCTACCTAGGAATTTTCTGGAGCAGTCTAACACTGAGCAGTCAAATTTACTTTGCCAAATACAGACTTGAAGGAAAAAAAAAATGAACATTTACTGTCACCATTATTTCACTGACCTGTTCACTCAACAAATATTTACTGATACCTACTTTGTGCCCAGCACAAAGGAAGCCCTTCATTTTTGGGGGGAAAAAGGGCCATTTTAAGGCTAAAAAAGCCAAACGTATGTGAGTCCAAAATGTAAGACAAGCCGTTAGGTTGAACGCATTCGGTTTTATGTATAAGCTTACTCTGCTGTCCTTATTGTTCCCATCCTGCCAAGGGCTGATGAGGACTTCGGAGCAGAATCAGCACATTTTGGACAGAGGGTCTAAATTGGCCATTATCTAAATCACCAGTAACTGTCTTTTCCCAAAGATGTGGCTTTGGCTATCAGCCCAGAGTACACAACATGGGTCCACGGCGCCTCCCACGCTGAGATGATTTCTTTGGATGCCTGCAAACTTTGTCACCCTATCCCTAATATATAAGCAGCCCAGCTGACAAAATTACTGAAATGGATTACTCAGAAATCCAGACTTCTGGAAAACCATCCCTTTACTGTGTTACCTCCCTCAAAACAGTGCCCACATGAAAAGATCATCAAGAATAAAAAGCTCATTCGAGGCTCTTTCCACGTCAACATACCAAGGGGCCACTGTGGTCCCTTTTCAACACGGATTCACCTCTGTTCAACAACATGTGGGTCTGTCATCGGTAATTGTCAAAACAAATGACCAAAGCCCACTTGGTCACAGAAGGGAGGGCAAGAAGGCAGGGGAGGAAAAGGTAGTGGTCTTCTGAACCACTGGTCTCTGTCCAGCGCAAGTCTGAAGAGCTCACCTGAGGACCTGCCCGTGACACAGGTAATCATTAGTGATGTTGCATAGGACTCACTATGCGGAGGGCAGCATCTGGCTTCAGAGGAGATTGTCTTTCCTGGCAGAAGCAGAAGGAAAAGAGTCCAGATCCAGGATTAAGTTTTATAGGCAGGGCATCATAGATCTTCTGCACTGTATAAAAGTAATAAAAAGTGCCTCTGGCTTAAAACACTAGTATTCTCATTTTTACTTAGGTCTGATTTAATTTTTTTTAACGTTTATTCATTTTTGAGAGACAGAGCATGAGCAGGGGAGGGGCAGAGAGAGGGGGAGACACAGAATCCAAAGCAGGGTCCAGGCTCTGAGCTGTCAGCACAGAGCCTGAGGAGGGGCTTGAACCCACGGACTGTGAGATCATGACCTGAGTCGGATGCTCAACCGACAGAGCCACCCAGGTGCCCATTAATGTCTGATTTAAATGTTATATGGTCCCTCCCCAGTCCTCCAGTTTAAAGGGAATAGATTGTGTGCCCCAATGTTCACAGCACCACTTTCAACAATAGCCAAATCATGGAAACAGCCTAAATGTCCATCAACTGATGAATGGATTAGGAAGATGTGGTTCATCTATACAATGGAATACTACATGGCAATGAGAAAGAATGAAATCTGGCCATTCGTTAGCAACGTGGATGGAACTCGAGGGTGTCGTGCTAAGTGAAATAAGTCAGGCAGAGAAGGACAGATACCATATGTTTTCACTCATAGGTCTAACAGGAGAAACTTAGCAGAGGACCATGGGGGAGGGGAAGGGGAGGAAACAGTTGGGGAGAGGGAGGGAGGCAAACCATGAGAGACTCTTGAATACTGAGAACAAACTGAGGGCTGATGGGGGAGGGGAAAGGGGAAGGGACGTGATGGGCATGGAGGAGGGCACTTGCCAGGATGAGCTTTGGGTGTTACATGGAAACCAACTTGACAATGAACGATAAAAGAAAAAAAGAAAAAAAAAGGGAATAGATTGAAAACAATCCCAAAGAGGCTGAACTGAAGCTGTACACGCTTTATGCCACTAAGCTCGAACAGAGGGGAATGGAGGGTTAAGAAGCCGTTGAAAATTACATGTGGCATTTTTTTAATGCAAATGAAAAATGTTTACGCCTAAGAAAGGAAAAGCAATATGCAGAAAGTGGTTGTTTGGAGGGGGAGGAACGATGGGAAGTTCTGCTTCCTGAACTAGTCCGTTTTCCAAATTCTCTGCGGAGAGCAGGCAGTGAGGCCGCATGGCACTGTGACTCCCGCAGGCTTTTGGTGTCAGGCCGCTGGGGCCAGTCTCTAGCTCTGCCATGCACCTACCATAGGGAGAGGCCTCAGGCCCTTTCTGCCTTCATTGGTCAGGCTGGGGCTAATGAGGACTTAATGAGATGATGCATGTCAAATACCTATCAAGGTGGCTGACAGATTACACAGGAAGTCTAACTGATGTATCCTTTGCAGAGACATGAGAATTTTTTCCTTAAACTCTGTGGTAGGAGCTCTCATCTATCTAGGCGCTGAGGGCCCTTACCTTCCTCCCCCATTACATTTTGTCCTATCCCTGGGTGCGCTAAGATTCACAAGTCCTGTCACTTGGGCTATGGCCCTGTTCAGATTGGTTAACGGCTTCAAGCTCCAGAGAGCTGCAGAAGATAGGGCCCAAGCACCGAGCACAGTGATATGATTCTTCCTTAACAGGCAGAGAGTCCCTCATTTGGAGGGGTGGAGGAGGGTTGGGTGAAGAGGGAGCCTTTTCATATGCAAACTGACAAACCACCGGAAAGACTATCTCAAAACTTTCCCTTCTCCCAAGCGGCCTTGTAGGATAAGATCTCTTCCTCAAGATTACCACCCCCTCAGCAATGCTCTACGCTGGTTTTGTTTACACCGTACAATAGGCTGTACTTTGCAGTTTTTCTAATTCCTTCTTATTTGCCTCGTCTATCTGCCTAAAATCTTCCAGTTATCAATCAAAAAACATTATGAAGTCTTTAAAGTGTGTATTCGAAGTAACTGTAAGGAAAGTGCACAAACTTTTGACTTAATCAAAGATAGAAAAGGCTGTGTGCCATAGAAAAAGCCTTGGATCACAAAGAACACCCTTGGTTCTTTTCAGTTCTCGGTGGACCTCATTTGGCCAATTTACTTATCCTCTCTAGGCCTCAGATTCTTCATCTGTAAACTGAGGATCATAATACCTACCTCCTAGGGGTGCTACAAGAATTAACTGAAACATTTACACTTCTTGTACCCCAATTTAGCCATCAGGACGCTGTGATTAAGTGGGGAAATATTAACAAGGAGTATCTGAAAAGCAGATAGCATGTAACTGGGCTTTACTGTACCATCCAGACTTACAAAACAAAAAAAAACCCAAAAACAAACTTATAATCCAGTTGTGGAAACAATGATTTAGGTGGAAAAATTAGAAACCCAAGAGGTTGTTTGCTCTAGAACACCAAAATTACTTAAAAAACAAAAAGGAAAACAAGCTGATTAAGTACCCACTATGTCACGTCCCTTCTAGCAACCTTGTGAGATCACTCGGTATCTCCCATAGTCCGCGTGAGACTGCCAGCGAAGGCCAAAGCCAAGATTTTAATACTAAGAGACAGGACTCACTCTACTTCTATATTCCCATGATATCGGCTCAAAACCAGTCTTCCCTGGATGAGATCAATTTCATGGAGAATTATGAAAGAGGCCAGAGGGTACCATCCAAAGGTGAAGGGCCATAAATATCAGCTGCTGCCTGAGCCCAGCAGGATTTTCCCCTTATGGTGGGAACAGCTGGACAGGCAGGTGTAATGACCGCCACCATTTGTTAAAGGCAGATCATGTTTCAGACATGTATCAGATATTCAGCCAATTTTGTCTTCTCAACAGCCCTATAAAGTCTCAAATGGTCCAATTTTTTAAGAACAGGCAACAGGACTTAGACTATTAATATGAACAGCTATCATTTGTTGAAGGCCACTGCCTATCTAGGTGTGTGTTATCATCAACCCCCCCCCTTCACACAGAGAAAATGAAACGTAGAGAGGACATGACTTGTGAGAGGTCCCCACGCTCCTGAATTTGAAGCCACGTCTAACTCCAAAGCAATTATTTAAGTGAAACAGACAAGACCAGAGACTTCCCGACTCCCGGAACAAAAAAGAAGAAGGAAAAAAAAAAAAAAAAAAAAGCTGAGCGTGTAAGGCTGCCCATTAGGCTAAGTTAGAGTCAAATTACGGCAAAATTTTTTATTGAAATCATTAACACCAGCTGCCTCTAAGGAGAGAGCTGAGTATCAGGTACCAAAAGCTGTATTACACAGCTCCCTCTGTGAAACGAGCTAATGACTCCATTTTACAGAGGAACAAGCCGAGGCTCGAAGAGGTGAGGGAACTCACCCAAGGTCACACAGCGAGTGAATAGGATTCGAACTCTGCTTTGGGGGACTCCTGAGGCCCAACATCTTTCCTTGGCATCAACAACAATAACCAATCTTTCACCCAGCATTAGTCTGTCTATAAAGGCCTATCGCCCCAGAGCTGAAAAGGGGTGGAAACGGCTACGGAGAACCCCCCCCCCCCCCCGAGCACGAAAGCCAGCCCCCGGCACCCGCCCTGCGACTTGGGGAGGCAGGGACCCGTCCGAAGGGCCACCTCCTTCAAAGTCCCCCCACCACCCGGAAAACACACAACCCTGTTCCCACGCGCTACCCGCAGGCCGTAGACCTTTATCCGCTCGAGGCCCTCGCGCTCCGGGTCGGGGCCGAAGCTATCGCCGCCTCAGCCCAACACCCTCGAGTTCTGCCGGACCCGGGGCAGCGTCCGAGGCCCGACCGCCATCTTGCCCCGGGGTGTCCGCGCTCAGAGCTCCGCTAGGATCCAACTACCCGGTTCCAGGAAACGACAGTTCCGCAGAGTTTCTTTACCCGGAAAGAACAACCTCCCTGCATCTTGCCCTCCTTTCCGGAAGCCGAAAAAAAGCGGACCATTCAAGAGTGGGATAAACTCTTAACGCAGACGAGAGGAGATGCAACCCGCTCCAGACGCGGAGCTTGGAAGGAACGCAGCCAATGTCTAGGCTCCCGACGGACCCTTTGAGAAGTTGCCCTCTGCGGGGCGGAAGCGGGCTGCGGCAGCGGAAGTTCCCGCCCCCGCCCCGCCTCTGCCCCCGGCTTGCGCGAGCTGGGTGTTTCCTGCCTCTCAGTCAGCGTTTGGAGACTCCGGCGTCCTCCGACTTTTCATGGTAGGGAGGGCGGTGCCCACTACCTGTGGGTTCTGGGCGGCCGAGACAGCTTGGCCGAGGCAGAGTAGAGGGGGAAAGGGCCGAGGGGGGCGGTTGCGATGAGGGCAGTGGCGAAAGGGCAGAGGCGGTTGGGGGATTGGAGGGGGGCGAGGCCGGGGGTGGGGGAAGGGCTCTGGTGAATAATTGTATATGTGTGTGTTTGGGGGAGCGGGGTGTCGGTCCCTGGCTGTTGGGGATCCGGAAAGAGCCATTTGGGCTTGGAGGAGTGTGTGGGTGAGTCAGGTTGTCTCTGAGTCCTGAGTGCTCGTTGGAAGTGGGATTGGTTATCGTGAAGAGAACAAAGAGGGGTCGTTGAAGATGGACATTGGGGTGGAAAATGACGATGGGAGGGTGTTGCGAAAGAGAATGGTTAGGTTAGGAGAGAGCGACGTGGGCTTCCTTGGGGCGGAGCGTTTGGGGGATTTGGAAATTGTGGCCAAGCGCCTGGGTTTCGGGGAAGTGGGGAAGGGGCTCGCAGGTGCTTCAGAACGGAAGGGTTAGTGAAGGGGGAGAGGAAATACAGGGAGCTGGAGGGCAGGTGTGCACCCAGCGCCTGAAGGGATGCCAGGGCCTGAGGTCAGCGTCCCTTCGCCACGGAGTCCAGCTCCTTTAGCTTGCTCCTTGGTACCTATCTGGTCACTTCCGTCGAGGCCCGCAGTGGCCACACCTAGGGAGCTGGGAATGGATGTCTGTCACCCAGCTGTGGGAAGGTTTCTGTTAGCGTGTGATCCTTTAAGGGTCTGTTCCTTACATAGCTCGTCAGCCCTGGGAATGACCAAAGTTCAGCCTAGCTCTTCTACTTCTTTGCCTCCTCTCTTTAACTGGAAAAGGCAGTATTTAGAGAAGATAAGTTTCAAGGACCCTGCTAAAGAAAACTTAGCCATTCTGACTTGGCTCCATTTTATTCAAAATAAGGACCTGAAGGGGAAAAGGCATTAAATCAGTGGTTCTCAAACTGGTCCCTAGACTATCAGCAGTAGCAGCAGCGTCACCTGGGAACTTGCTAGATATGGCCAACTTTTCAAGCCCTACCACTGACTGCCGAATCCGTCTGGCGGTCGGGCCCGTCAACCTATTTAACAAACCCTGCAGGAGATTAGGGATTTCTTGATTTGGACTGTGTGATGAAAGGGGCCTGAGTCAGAGGACCCGCATAGTTCTGATTCCTAATCTCCCCCCAAAAGTAGAATTGGTGATCATCTCTTCCTGTCTAGATCCCTGAGAGAAATGGGCCAATCGTTTGCAGGGTAACACAAAGGAAGAGAATGTAATTCAGCAGAACGCTTGGAAATAGCAGCCGCTGCCCTCTGAGCAAGTTTTGGATGCAAAATAATGCTACAGTTATGTGGCTGACTCCGTTTAGTTTGGTGGAAATGGAACAGCAGACTTTCTCGAGTTGTAGCAGGGCTCTGAGTTTGGGGAAGTTCTAGAATTAGCCTCGAGGTAATGACTTGAGATCAAGCTGGTTAAAGGGACCCCTTCCTCTGTGGCTCTTAGCCCGGGGCGGCACATTAGAATGACCTGAAGAGCTTCTTAAACACTGCTGAGCTGTCCTTCCCCTACTGCGATTCTGATTAATTGGCCTGGGGTGGGGCCGTGGGTGCACCCAGGTGACCATAGTTACCGCCAGGGGCTGGGACCTCCCCTTAAGGAAGCTTGAAGGGACAGAAGGGAAACTACGCTAAGGACCGGGTGCCAAGTACTTTAACATTCCCTGAAGGTTATTGTGAAGATTATGGGCTTTGCTTCATTTTACAAGTTAGGAAACAGAGTCAGTCAAAAACACTTGTCTCAACCTCACACCGGAAGGGGTGGAACGGAGACTGTAACCTAGGTTCCTCACGCTTTTGATCAGACTTTCCACGTGCACATCTCCCCCATCACACACACCCATGCACACACACGGGGGACACAGTTCCACAGAGAGCTGCGTAGAAAACATCCAAGGGGGCAGAGTTGGTGCCTTTGTTCCTATTGTACCTGCCCGGGGCCTCTTTGCAAGTCAACACTTTTCCCCCTTGGGCTGATTTTTATTTTCTAAGTACAGTTACTTCCTGTCTGTGGCTCCGAAGCTGTGAGATCAGGGCCGGCTTTTGCTTATGGTGCTTTGGTTTATTTTTACGTGTGGTCAGGAATCCGCTGAGCTAATACAACAGGACGTTGGGGAGCTTCTCCAAGATGATGAAGTTAACAGTAGCCTAGTGAAGGTGCACAGAACTATTTCGAGCAGTGGGTTGCAATCTTAGGGGCACGTTGGAAACACCTAGGGGAGTTAAAAAAAAAAAATTCTATTGCCCAGGCCATGCCCCCAGACCAGTTACATCAGAATTTCCACAGGACACTGCTGTCGGTACTTTTTTTTTTTTTTTTTTTTTTGAGTGGGGAGCCACTGTTCAGAATCAGCAACAGGAGATTTAGGGGAGGTGGGAAAGAGAGAAGCCTTGACTTACCTAATTGGATTCAATTTTTGTGATGGAATACAATTGGTAACCAAGACCTCAGGTATGAATTCCATCTTTGTTTCTCATAATCAGTTTTGCCCTCTCCTGCCCCACCTCCCCAACCTCATGAATGATGATATCAAATCTTTGAAACAAGTGAAAAGCAGGATCCCAGTAGCAATGGCCAGGGAGTCTTCTGTAGAGAGAGGTGTGCTATGAGAAGCTGATCATCACCTGCTGCTTTGTGTCTTTAGCTCGGTGCCGTGTGGGCCCAAGGGCGTGAACATGGTCAGAACCGTTTATCCAAGGGCCTTTCCTGGCACTGAGGTGACTGACCTTCGGAAGGGTAGGCTCCGGAAAGGTTTTTTTTTTTGGTGTATTCTGAAGTGTCAAGGCTAGATCAGGATGCTTTCTGCCTTTATCTCTTAGTAATTTGGATGGGTGTCCGTAGAGCTGGGCATGGTCTTCAGAGAAGATCATTTGAGACTTTGAGAGCATTCAGACATAATCATAGCATGAGTCCTTCATGTTTGAGTGTTTGCTCTGAGCCAGAGGCCTGCCGAGCGCTCTGTGGCGTCCCTCACAGCAGTCCTGGAGGGAGACACTGCTGTTGTCCCTGTTTGATAGACGGGACCAGACTCCAGTGACTCTCCCAGGCTCCCACAGCTGATCAGTGGCAGGGCTGGGTGCTCAAATTCAGGTCTGATGTCCAAACCCAAGCCCTTAGCCATACATTGCCTCCAGTCTATTGTCAAAGCTTTTTTTTTTCTTCATAAAGAAGGGAGGGCGGGGCCCTCCTTTCTCAGTTTACATGTTGTAGCTCTGTATATTTCAAGCATGAATGTTGATAAAATCATGGGCTCAAGGCCAGACAGGACTTGCCCATGTCTTTTACTTGCTCTGTCCCTGACCCACCGCCAGCACCAACGCATTTTGGGAAGTGACTGAACTTCTCTGGGATGTGGTCTCCAAATCTACAAGGTGGAAATACTGATAGCTGTCTTCCAGCATTGTTTAGATTTTGAATGGTCGTATGTGGTGGCAGAGATGAAAACTGGTGTCTTCTGGGCAGGAGGAGTGGGAAAAGGCATGGAGGGGCTTTCTGGAACCATGAAAATGTTCTCTGTCTGGATCGGAGTAGTGGCTATACAGACGCATATACTGGCCCAAACTCTTCAAACTGTGCACTTAAAATATGCTTTGTGTGCAAATTATCTTTGAAAAGGTATCGAAAGTAAAAATACACTGGAGTATATTTTGATTATTTTGTCTGTTTCATAGGTGCCTTACAAAATGCCAGATAGTTTCCTGAAACACTTATATTTGTGTAAATTAGATCTGAAAAGGTACTTTAAAAAGTATTTCCATTTTGGAGCAATTTTCCCTAACTGTCCCCCCTGCCCCCCCCAACCCCACAACTATAAGCCTTCATTCCCCCCCTTGCCCCCCCCCCTCAATCTGTAAGTTTTTAGAAACTCTTTATTCTCACCAGCTACTTCTATCATCCCACAGACAGGGTTTTTCTGGGGGGAATGGTTGGTGATAACCATTAGTGTAGGGTTTCTGGGGACTGATTTCAAAAGAAAGCTGGAGGGGAGGGGTCATTGCTTTGTCTGCCTCTTTTATGTTTGGTATTAGGCAACAGAGACCCCAGGTGAGTTAAGCTTGAGCTTTTGAAAATGTGCCTTTTTATGATATATTCACTTGATGAAGCAGGGCACTTTCTTGAAAAAACACTCTTCTCCCCAGAAGCCCATTCTTCTTGTCATTTCAGGGCCCTGACCTGAGTCCTTTGTGGGTGATTTCTAGGCCACTCTTTTGGGGGGATGATGGTCGAGACGGTCAGTCATTGCGTCTGCCATTACTGATTGATGGACAGCAGGTTGCCACTCTTTAGTCCCTTCTCCCATTGAAAAATAACATTTGTATTTTACAATTGTTATCAACATGTAATACATGTTAATTGTGGGAGATCCAGAAAAAATAGAAAGGCATAAAGAATTTTTAAAAATCCTTTTTCAGGATCAGGGAATAGTTTTTGTTTTTGTTTTTTAAGTTTTGTGCTGTCGAAGCCCCCAGGCGTATGCCTGTAGTCAAAGTTGCAGTGAGGAAGAGAGCATCTCGGAAAGAGGATTGGGGCTTGCTCTGGTGATTTGGGGGAGGATTCAGGGAAGTAGAGCTTTGGTCTGTATTGAATGCTGTCAGGAAGGAGGGTCAATCTCCGTAATTCCTATTTTGAAGGTGGGAAGAATGGAACAGGGCTAAAGCTCTAACTGGTAAAGCAGCAGCAGTGAGTCACATTAGTCAGGATATGGGGATGTTTGGTCATTTTTGTGTTTTGGGTCAACGTTCTTGTTTTTGTCTGTGTTCAGACATAATTATGGGGTAGTCTTGTTTGCGTCTTGATCCATCAGCCACTGAGTGGCTTTGTCAGATGGTGATGTGCTATAAGTTGTTCATGTTCAGTGGGAACATCAAGGCCCAGATAGGACAGCCAGGCCAGGTCCTGGCTGTCAGGCTGCCTCCCCTTTGCTGAGCCCCAGATGGATCAAAGATTCAGCCCACTCTCGGACATCTTCTCCTACCATAGACTATTACTGTCGAAGAGATGTTTTCTTTGAATATGCGTGTGCTCCCAGTCTCCTTCCTAGGCCTGCTTAAATCAGTGCATCCATTTCTTCGAGACGGACACAAGAGCTGGCAGTGCCATTAAGGAGACTGTCGTCGGATCTTGCTGTTTGGGGAGGCGCTAGTACAGGAAGTCTCTATTTTGCAATAACTTGCTTCCAAGGGTTTTTAATGTCTGTTTCATTCTCAGAAACACTTTATAGGAAGTCTCTATTTTGCAGTAACTTGCTTCCAAGGGTTTTAAATGTCTGTTTCATTTCCAGAAATACTTTCCCCTCTCCCCACAACAGGAAGTATCAGGAGTGGGTAGCTGGGACCCCACTGAATTCGTAAAAGCTAATTTCACTTGCAGCTCAGCTGAAAGGTAGCACTTTCTGCCAGTCAGTGGCATGTGGCAATTAAGGAGACTGAGAGAGACCCGGGCAGTGCTCTAAGCTGCTGTCGGATGTGCCCCGGGTGTTCGCTTATATGAGGAACTGGCAGGAAGTCCTCAGGCCATGACAGTGGTAAGCTTGTGCTCATGGGTTCAGCAGGTGAGGTCAGTATATGAGCTATCTGGGTGGGGTTTAGGGCAGCCAGTACCCCACCTCTCACCAGTTATTGACCTGCTGACCTATTCAGCCTCTAATTTTAAGAGAAGCCAGAAATCCGGATTTTTCTATGAACTCTCCTGTGTCGTCAACCTTCGGAGCCATCTTGAAGTTTTAAATGCAGTATACAGTTGGGCCGAGCAAAACACACCTGGAGGCCAGATTCAGCCCACAGGCTGACAGGTAAACCAGGCCGGGCGCTGTGACCCTGCTGACCGTGTGTCTTCTCCACTGGCAGGAAGAGATGTCAGGAGAAAGTGTGGTGAGCTCAGCGGTGCCAGCAGCTGCTACCCGCACCACTTCCTTCAAGGGCACGAGCCCCAGCTCTAAATACGTGAAGCTGAATGTGGGCGGAGCCCTCTACTACACCACCATGCAGACACTGACCAAGCAGGACACCATGCTGAAAGCCATGTTCAGCGGGCGCATGGAGGTACTCACTGACAGCGAAGGTAAGCCTGCCCCCCAGGCCCTGGGGATGAGCTTGTGTCCCCTTCATGCTTGTTCAGAAGGCCAACGTGAAATGGTGGTTGTGCTCCGCGTTCTCTCAGTGTGCAGGGGGCCTGGGGAGCGTGTAACTGGGAGGGCAGATGTAGTCTGGGGCATGATGTGAAGAAGGGTTTCCTCAGGGAAGTGACATGTAAGCTGAGATGTGAAGATGAGCTGGGGTCACCTGGGTGGGGACCCACAGTCCTGACATCGTTGTTGATTTGCTGTGTGACTTTGAGAAAGTCACTTCCCTCCAGGCCACAGCTCTGTAAAATGGTGGCTGGACTAGCTGCCCTAGTGGTTCCCCTGCCAGTTCTCAAGCGACGATTCTGTGATGTGAGAGTGAAACTCCAGTGTGAGAGAGGCACGAATGTGTTCTGTGGACCCTTGTCATAGTATTCAACAGGTGTATATTCAGGGCGTGTTTTTCTTTTTACGTTCTTCTCATGGAAAGGGACCTTGACCTTACTGCAACTGTTTCCTACCCACCTGGAGCAATCCAAGAGCAGTTGGCAAGGGGGGACATTCTTCCCTTGGGTTCACGGGGAAGGTCACATGAGGCTCACTTCTTTGGCTGGAGGTTGCTTAAGACCTGCCCGGCCCTTCCCTTACCTGTCTGAGGTCGGCTGCTGTGCTCTTGCCCCTGCCTTCCTGTTTGGTTCCTGGGAAGGTGGGCGGGTTTTGCTACAAGTAGGTGGGATTGGGGACTCTCAGCCTGGCGCGCGCAGAGTGCATCCTCTTATCCTATGAGGGAGGAGGCTTGAGCCCATCACTAGCGAGGGTGTTTCCCCCTGTGTCCTGGAGACGCCCGGCTGTGGGCCGGAGGGTCTGTCCCTGAGCTTCCTGTGAGTTTGGGTGTCTGGCCAGGCATCAGGTGAAGGAGGTTGGAACCCCAGAGCTTCCTTCTGTGTCTCACCCAGAAAGCTCGGAGCTTTTTATGAGTGGGAGGATCCCCTTAGCTGCGCCACACCCAGCATTGCCCCAGAGTATTTGTGGAGACTGAGACAATAGTGCCCCAGCTGCCGAAGGAAACAGACCTTATCTGAGAACCCAGGGTTGTTGTAGTTTTTCTTCCGCCCTACCCAGTCTCTGGGGTGGGGTGGGGTGGGGGGGCTCAGGAAAAGCGGCGGAGTCGCTTTGGAAGTGAAGTTGGAGCCTCATCTCCTTTGAAAGCCCTCGCCTTGCTGGCCTAATGCCATGTCATGGAAGAGCCGGTCCCCCAGCTCTTGGATCCCCCAGCTGGGAGAGACGCAGGAACGGCACCAGGGGTCCCGCTCGGGCCTCCAGACAGCTGCTAGAGGACGTCCTGTCCCCAGTGCTTCCTGGAAAACCCAGCCTGTGCAGGGAGGCAGAGCTATCTTGGACACTCCAATCTTGGCCGTTTTCTTAGAGCTCCCCTGGCGCTCCAACCCCCTGCTTATCATGAAAAGTTTATAGCACCGCATTTTAAAAGCTATGGGACTAAAAAAAAAAAAAAAAAGCTACTGAGTTCAGGGCCTGCTGGCTCTTACTCTGGGGGTCCTTGTTTTGCTGCGGGCCCAGCCCCCTGGCCACCTGAGCCCAGCAGCCCTCATAGGTCACCTGGCAGCTTTGTGTCCAATGTCCCAGCCTGTGCCATGCCAGGCAGGGCGGTCCCGTTGGCCCCTGGTGAGTACACTGCACAGCCCGGCTGGGGGCCTCTGTTGCCCTCGGACACACCCTTGGATCTGCACATGGGGATAGATGCCCTGCATTGCCCGGCTTCACCCTGGGCTTCAGTGAGGTTTGCCACCAACAGGCCAAAATATCCGGAGCAGATCAGTGAGACCAACAGACCCAGCGCTGCGGCCTGCTGGCTGAGGGACAGGAGCTCCAGAAGCGCGGAGCAGCAGTGTGTCCAGCTGCTAGGAATCTGAAGGCTGCCTGAGAGACTGGTTGCTTCTGGAGAGGACCTGGGGCCCAGGATGGGTGGCGGACTCTCTCCCTCTCCGTGTCCTTCCGCCTGTTGGAGTTTTGTGCCGCCCAGCTCCTAAACGGGGAGGTTTGGAGTGATTGGGTTTGGGTGTTGGAGAGAGACGGGCCAGGTTTGAGTCCTGGCTCTGTCCCACGGGAACAGTCACAGTTAACGTTGATGGAGCTGTTTCTGTGTGTATCAGCCACTGGGCTAATTTAGGCTCATTTGTCATTTACTGGTAGTGGGACATTGGGTGGGTGACTTTTTCTGAGCCTGTTTCCTCTTTTCGAAGCTGTGAATGGTAATGCTTTTCAGGGTTGTTACGGGATTGAGGGAGGACACTAACAGTAGGAATTTCCTGGTGGAGTGCCCGACAGCTGGGAGACGCTGAAAATGGGCGCTGTTCACTCCTGGTCCGTCCCGCCTGGATGGGGTGGCCCGGTGGAGGAGGAGCCCTGCGAGGGGCTGTGGAGAAGCAGGTCTTAGCACCTGGGGAGAAGTGGCCCGCCTCGGCCTTGGGGATGAGTACTCTGCACGAAGGTGGCTTTTCTAAGACTGCCGAGACTCTGGCAGTGAGCAGGCCTCTCCCAGACTCCTCCCCAGAAAGGCACGGCTCTTACAGTGCTAGGATTTTTACTGACTCCTTGTCAACGTGTATTTACGTGGCACTTTGCCTTAACAAGGGCTCTGCCTTAGGGCTCGCCTGCAGTTAGTCACCTGTTTGGTCCCTGTTAGTACAGCGCTTCCCCGCCTCCCCCCATAGTTGCTGGTCTCTTGCTGATGTTCTTGGAATGAGGGAGTGTGTGAATCAGATTAAAGAACGGAGACATTAGTCTTATTATGAGCACACATCTCTTTGAAAACCAGTGGGGAAGGCCGGTGTAGTACGTGGCAAGACCGCAGTACCTGGTGGTTTCCCTGTGACCTCCAGGCTTCCTGCCCTAAGTTAGAATGCACTCTTCTGTAAAATTCTGAAATACGGTGAGAGCTTGTAAATTGTGATGAATCAAACAAACCCCCTCATGCCCCCGACGTGAAGCGTTAGGGTCTGGGAGCGAACAGTCAAGAAAGAATTCTTGAGACGTCTGGTGCAAAGAAGCTGGTTTTATTAAAGCACGGGGTCAGGACCTGTGGGCAGAAAGAGCTGCGTTGGGATTGTGAAGAGTGACTGATTATACACTTTTAAGTTGGGAGGGGGTTAGGGATAGGGTAAGTCTCTAAGGAATTTGGAAGCCAGGCTTCCAGGACCTTGAGGGGCTAGCTGTTAAGGTCATTGACTACTATCTAGTAAAACCTTAGTTATGAGACCCTTCAGATGTATATCAGTGGGCCGTGTACTTAGAGGAGGATAGCTAACATGTGTTTGGGGGGTAGAGATAAAGGAAGTTTCCAAATGGATTTTTTTAAAGTGTATTTATTTGTTTTGAGAGAGCGAGGGAGAGAGAGAGAACGAGAGCGAGAGTGCGTGAGCGCACCCTTGCACAAAAGGTGGGGGGAGAGGCAGGGGCAGGGAGAGAGGATCCCAAGCAGGCTCTACACTGTCAGCACAGAGCCCCATGCAGGGCTCAAACCCATGAACCCATGAGATCACGACCTGAGCTGAAACCAAGAGTCAGATGCTTGAATGACTGAGCCCCCCAGGAACCCCCCAAATGGATTTTTATATGTTAATGAAGACTTACAGGATCCGGGAGGTCAGGCCAAGGTCAACCCAAGGTTGCCACTTGCTCCTACCAAAGTATTAACAGTGGAGGCAGCTGAGCTCCTGGGGGAAGGTCACCCTGTGTGTCTCAAGTACCTGTCAATGGGCTGCAAGCTGCAAGGAGATTTAATTTTTTCTACATTTCTTTTGCCTTTGTTCTCCATATCACCCCCACTCAGACAAGAAATAAAACATTGCCTGGGCCCATGTGGCCTCGCTTTACTTTTTTTGTTTGCCTCTCTCCCTTCCAGAGGTAACCACCAGCCTGACTTTGGGGTCACTAGGTAAATTTCAACCTTGGCCGCACAGTGAGTCACCTGGGAGCTAAATCCTGCTGCCTGGGTTCCCAACCCACCACCCCCACCCCCCCAGAGAGCCCGGTGTACTTGGGCAGTTGTATGGTGGTGGGGGCGTGTGTCCGGTGGTTAAAGCCACTGATGTGAACGTGGAGTAAGTTCCTCTTTTTTTTTTTTTTTTTTTTAATGTTTATTTTTGAGAGAGAGAGAGAGCATGAGCAGGGGAGGATCAGAGAAAGAGGGAGACACAGAATCTGAAGACAGGCTCCAGACTCTGAGCTATCTGCACAGAGCCTGATGCGGGGCTCGAACCCACGAACCGTGAGATCATGACCTGAGCCAAAGCTGGACGCTCAACCGACTGAGCCACCCAGGCGCCCCAGAGTGAATTCCTCTTGCTGTACTGTTTCTGTCCCTAAACAAGGCAGGGTTGGTGTGTTTTCCAATATTTTATAAATGGTGTTAGGTTGTCGGTAGCCTCTTTGCTGCCGTAGTGTCATGCTTGTGGAATCTAGCCACGAGTGATATGTAGCTCTGGGTCAAACACTGGGGGTTGTGTGTTGGGGGACTATGCTGTAGTTTATAGATCCATATTCTGGTGATGGCTGTTTAGATGGCTTCCAGGGTTCACCGTTAGGGACATTGCCCTTCTCAAACACTCCCTGGCGGGTGTGAGCTTGTCCCGGACAGCGCTTCCTGACCTTTGCCACATTATGGCGCACACGGAAAGTCCTATTCTTATTGTGGTGAATGAAAAGGCTCTAGACCCAGGGCTACTGCATTTACGACCTTGCCCGCCCCCGGGAGTTCTCTCCTGGAGCTTATTCGCAGAAGGGAAATCCGGGATGGCATCCTTGGCTTGGTTAGGTATTAGTTGTTGTGCCAATTTACACTCCCCACAGTGGTCTGAATTTTTGCCAACACCGGGCACGGTCGAACCTCTTAATTATCACTGATCTGACGGTTATGAGCTGGTGCTCTGTCGTCTTATTTAACGTTTCCTAATTTCTAGTCCATTGAGCATCTTTTTATGTGTATGGGTCATTTGTGTGTCATCGTTTAGCTGCCTGATTGTATCTTACTTACACATGTTCCTGTTTTCCTTTTTTTTTTCTTACTGCTTTGTGAAAATCTGTATCTTGGATCCCATTTCTTTGTGACTTTTTGTTGTAAATATCTTCTCTTAGTCTGACTTGTGACAGTCTTTTTAATGATGTTTTTTGATACCTCAGAGTTTTACATTGTTTTTTTACATTTAGGTCTTTGATCTACCTCATTGGTGCTCATCCAGGGATGATCCCTCCAGGGGACATCTGGCAATGTCCAGAGACCTTTCTGGTTGTCACAGTTTGGGGGTGGGAGCGCTGCTGGCCTCTGGTGGGTAGCGACTATCGATGCTGCTAAATACCCTACGATGCCTAGGACAGTCCCTCCATAACGCAGGATAATCTGGTCCAAAATGTCGCTAATGCTGAGAAACCCTGCCCCAGAGACTCTGGTTCAGGAATGGGGCAGCTTCCTGGATTCTGAAAATGTAACAAGTACCTCAGGTGGCTTATGTGGTTTGGGAACCACAAAAATGGTTTAAATACCTTGGGATGCTAAGAGAGGTCGGTGAAGCCCCCCGCCCCCAGAGGTGGGGAGCAGAGAAAGGAGCAAGAAGCACTTGGCGTGGCAGCGGCCAGCACAAGGAGGCAGGCCTTGTCGCCCAGTTCCCCGTCCCTGAGAGAAGCCTTCCCAGATTACCCTGAAAGCCACTCAGACTCTCCTGTGGGCTGGACTGTGCCCCTCTGGAAACTGCTACTGCTCTGTCCTCCAGCGATGATGAAGAGATGCGTAAAGGGCTCATTGTCAGAGACCTCATTTGAGCGCTGCCAACAGACCCAGCATTGTGCTATGTGTTTCCAGTACATTCTCTCAGCGTGCCTTTATGCCAGCCCTGGGGGGTACCAGTTTTAGGAGAGGACACTGGAGGACAGAGAGGTTTGGTGAAACACCTGTGTCATCCAGCAAGTAGGCGGCAGAGCTGGATTTCCAACACAGGCCCTTGCTCTTAACCACTGGGCCATGTTGCATCTCCCAGACCGTTCCAGAGCCTCCTGCTCTGTGCCTGCCTGCTCTGCTCTTCAGCCCTGCCAGACAGGCCGCCAGACCCCAGGCTGCCCTGACTTGTACAGCTTCTGAAATGGTCTGCGTGCTCCATGGCGCCCCACAAGCCAGGAGCTGCTGGACTTCCATTCGCTTTTCTACACGATGGGCATTTGAGCTGTTTCTAAGGGGGTTGATTCTGGCTTTGAAAGCAACTGAAATATTTTAAAATCAAAATGCTAATTGAAACCTCATGGCGAGCACGCCTCGCTCCTTTGCCCTTATTTGTCCAAAGTATGATTCCTTCACCACAAGCATTTCCTGACGGCATTCTTGAGCTGGCGCCCAATGTCACGGTCTGCCTGTTCGTTTATGGAAACTCCAGACTGTCACTTGGATAATTGATTTCTGGGGGCCCTGCTCTTTCTAAGCAGCCTAAGTTGTCTGTGCATCAAAGGCAGAACGTGGACGTTTTCTTCCCAGAGTTGCCGAGTTAAACTTGTTGCCATTTCCCTGAAGACTGAGATACTACTCGTCTTCTCAATTCTGGTGAAAAGGAGCTTTCCTGTGAATTTCTTACTTGCTTTTTGTGATCTAGTCCTGCTTCCCCAACTTGGGAGTGTCCCTGAACCTCTCTGAGCCTCTGATGTCATCTGTGGACGATGCAGGGGTACTGAGCCTCCCTCTGAAAGAACTGTTGGGAAGATAACATGGTCCTTCCACACTTTGTCCGCTCACTGGAGGGAAAGCACTTGATCATCCAGGGTAGCAGAGAGGTCGCAAGTTGGTGGCCTGCAGATAGGTCTTATTTGCCCTAGAGTGGATTAATGACATTTTGCTTTACTGTTATTTAAAAATTGGGAGGTTTCCCGGAGAAACCTGCATTTCTTGCTTCTCTTGGAATATTAGGGGCTCCCACAGCCCTGGGCCCACATTCCTGCCTGGCCCTCTCTGCTGGAGCGAGGAAGAGTCCCCCCATCCCCTGTCCCCAGGGGCAGGGCGAGTGCGCTCCGCTTAGCCCCCGGCCCGGGCCCACCTCCACTCGCCCCTGCTGTTTGCACGGCCCCCGGGGCCACACCCATGCTTTATCGTCTCAAACGTAGAAAGGAGCGGTGGGATAATGTCCAGCGGTCACTGTCAGGGTGATGTGATTTACCACTCCTGCAAAGGCCTCTTCCTTCCTTGAAGCCAGGGTTTGACTCCAGGCCACACGTTTGCATTGTGTTTGCCACCCTGGGAAGGGCGCTTCCTCCTGTCTTCCGGAAACCGCAGCCGTGTGGAAGTGCCAAGTGCAGGCCTCTGGAGGGGCAAGACCGGACCTTTGACTGGAGGGTCGGACTGAGGAGTTTGTAGGATGGGAATATGGAAATGGCCCTCCTTCCAAACTCTCCTGGCGATTGTGGCAAATACCAAGTGGTGCCCTAAAACCCCAAGAGCGCACTTGGCAGGGTCAGGGCTGGGAAGGGGGTGGTGGACAGACTTGTGACTCGGGATATGAAAGAGGCGTCTTTGCTGCTCTGGGCTTTTGTGGGGGGGGGGGTCAGAGGGGGACCTGGGTCAGGGTGCTGTGGTGTTAGGAGTGGAAGCATGAGCCCCTCTCCCAGACTGAGCAACAGATGAGTTGAAGTGGGGCATAAAGTTACTGGTTCCTGCCTAGACCCAACTGCCCTGTGCACTGGTGTCCTCTTACCGGTAATGTGGGACAGGAGACCTAGGGAAGCCCTTGCTGGGCTGCCCTGCTGGCCTGGCGGAGGGGGCACTCCTCTACTGGCTTCTTTCGAGATCCTCCTGGCTTCTGTCGAGACACACGAGAGGTTCCACAGCTTTGCTTCATCCCAGCCTCTCCTTTCAGTCGCTCCACTTCTAGGCTCCAGTCTTGTTTCCTCCCGTGATTTCCACCTCACCCCCCCCATTCCGGCCCTGGGGTATTTGCGTTTCTGAAGATGAGCTGTGGAAACCTGGGGGCCCTAGTGGAGGTATATCAGACCAGTGCCCAGATTTGAGAGACTATTGAGAAGCCGAAGGAAGGTCTTGCTTGCTGGCCTCAGCCCCCTGGTTCTGGTCAGTAGTTGGCATGTTTTGCCGTAATAAATGAAAGTGAGTTCCGTCTCCCCGTGTTACACTCAGCTCCTGGGGCGGGGTCTGTTGAGGTCACCGTCTCCTCTGTGGTTGCTGTCACTAGCCAGTAAGGGCCTGTCTGGGGAGTCGAGGGTGGAATGTCCCATGGCGGTGCTGACGGGGGCAGGGGGCGTTGGGGATCCCTCTTGGGAGTCAGGGGTTGCGGTCTTCTGCTTCCTTAGAAACAGCTTTGTTATTTGACAATCTGAAAGCATCATAGAAAGGGGGAGTAGGTATTTTTACCTCTCGCTTTTCCCCAGTCGTTGGGGGTGTGATCATTTGGACCCATTTTATCCAGGTGTTGTGCACTCTTGGGATTTCCAAGGGACATC
>CM053566.1:17018587-17114385 GCA_028646485.1 Cryptoprocta ferox | reverse complement strand
GCAGCCCCTGTGCGGTCCTGCTCTTCCCTGGGAGGGGGAGGGAGCCAAGAGACACCCTAGTCCTCGGCACCTTCTAAGAGATGCGTGCCCATGTAACTAGGCCCTCCTTTTGTTGTCGTGCTGCCGCAGGCTGGATCCTCATCGACCGGTGTGGGAAGCACTTCGGTACGATACTCAACTACCTTCGTGACGGGGCGGTCCCCTTGCCCGAGAGCCGCCGGGAGGTCGAGGAGCTGCTGGCAGAAGCCAAGTACTACCTGGTCCAGGGCCTGGTGGAGGAATGCCAGGCAGCCTTACAAGTAGGTATCCCCTTTTCTCCCCAGAAGGGTGGGGAGGTACTGGGCTCGCCTGCCTTTTTCATTTTCCTCCTTTACAAAATGGGGGGCAGTTCCTCCCTCACTGAGATGCGTGAGTTCACAAGTAACCCTGGAGTTCTCTCTCCTTGGGTCGGGGACCCCTTAGAGGCTTCCCTGTCACCCTTAGGCTACCTAACTGTGCTCTGTCACCATGGTGCTGGGTCATCTCATGTACATTGAAACCCTTCAGTACTGAGCTTTGGGATGTAAAACTTGATCAGTTTTCTGGAACCATCTTGGGACTTATTCTCACCCCACCAGTCACTGTTGGGAGCCTCATATAATCTCTGCAGACTCAGATACCTCTCACCCCTCAGCTGGACCTGGGTTAGGGCCATTGGGGTCAACTCTGGTGATGGCAAAATCCCTATAAAACCAAAATGCTTCTAGACCTAGCCAGCAGCCATTTATTTCAAGCAAAGTTCCAACATGGCAGAGGATCAGAAGAGTCCCTTCATGTTGCCATAGGAGTTGGATCTGTATACATGAGGCTCTTGTTGGTGCCTCCCTCACGCCACACGTCTGTCTGGCCCTCTACTCGAGCAGTACCCATACTGCCTAGCTCCTTGAGGAGCTGTTGTTTCCCTGTACTACCTCCACCTGAGAGTCTGTGAACTCACTGTAAATCTAACTGAATGCCGTAGCCTTGACTTTAGTATTTTTATTTTTATATGTGTGCATGAGAGAGGAAGGGGCAGGGAGAGGGAGAATCCCAAGCAGCCTGGCTCGGGGCTCAACCTCACAAACCATGAGATCATGACCTGAGCCGAAGTCCAGAGTCGGATGCTTAACCGACTGAGCCACCCAGGCGCCCCTCATTTTTCTGTTTGTTGAAGTAATGTGTGTACATCATATCTTTCCCCTGTGTTAATTCCTTCAATATTCTCTTTACTTTCATATTTCTTCCACTGCTATTTATTGACGTTTCAGTTTTCAACGTCATCTGTTGGTGTTGCTATACAACAATTAAATTTTTGCTCATGCACTACCACCAACCACTACCAAACTTAGGTGCACGTATTCCTTCTCCCGTTTTCCCAATCTAGTGTTTGGTTTACACAGCTTTGGTTAAATCAACATTCCAAGTTTACATTGCGATGTCTAAGTATTGTTAACGGTTGAGCCACAGAGTATACAGTGAAAATTTTTATTGTGCAACTTTTCAGTTTGCCAGAGTTAGTGACTGCCTCATTGTTTTGTCTGCTTGGTTTTCTAAGTACATATCTCTGATTCATCCCTAAATGGTCAGAAAGGTTGGTCTCCTATTGGTATGTTTAGTCACACCAGTGAATATGTTTCATCTTTGTCTTAGAGACACGCCCTCCAGGTTCCCTTTCTGTGGTTTCTGTTAGTGTGAAGTTAAACCTCTAGGACTGACCTCCTCCCAGTTTCTGTCGCTTTAATCTTTCTGTTCTACTTTCCCAGAGGTTTTCTTCAGTTTCATCTTTTCAACCCTTTTGTTGCAGTTTTCATACCTACGATCATATTTCTAATTTCCAAGAGCCTTTTCATGTTCTTTGAGTGCTGTCTTATATAGAACCCTGATCTTATTTCGTAGGATTCCCTGTGTGCTCTTCATCTGATAATACTATTTGAAGTTTTCTTTCTGTGTCTGCATCGTTGGGCTCCTTCCCTTACTTTTTCTCTTTGTTTTGGTTTCAGTCTCACGGTTGAGAGGCTTTCCGCATATAATCTGATGATCTTTGGTCGGTTAAAATTGAAGAGCAGGGTTCTGAAAAGCTGTGTGTGCGCGGGTGGGCCTCATCCAGTGGGCGTCAGGGCTTCAGTGGTGGATGAAAAGGCTCTTCCCGTGGGAATCCCCAGTGTCCGATCTGTAAGCCGTTTCCTGGACAGATTGGTTCCCCGTGGAGGAATCCTCCACTCTCCTGCCTGGTTGGGTATAAGCCCGACTGGCCGTCTTCTGTGATCTGAGTTGGGGAAGGAGCTGGGAGCTGGGGCTCACCGTTCAGTTTGTCGACCATTCACCTAATCCCCCTGTTTTTAGAAGAGTGGCTCAGCCCTGTCCTCACCCATACAAACCGGTCCAGGAAGGTGGACCTTTCTCCCACCAGGGGAAGGGGGTATATTTGAGGGGGGGGTGTCTCACCGGTGTTTCTGCTGACTGGTTAGCAGTCCTCTGCTCTGGCCCTTTGCCCACCAGCCTTCAGGGCTTTCTTTGAAAACCTCCAGGATTCTTTCCCATCTGCTAACGCAAGGTTTCAGCTTTCTCTTTCTCTTCGGTTATTCCTCATCTGCTCCCCAGCCTCAGATTTTTGGCATCTTTTGTCTGCTGACCTCCCCTCTCCCGTTCTTCTCCTTGTAGGCTTTATACTTTCTAAGATCTTCCACGGTGTTGCAGTGGGGTGTTAGGTGTTTTGACACAATCGTATTTCGTCTGCTGTGTTTAGAGTTTATTTTCAAGTGGCTCCCTGGGCGGCGGAAATGTGTCTTTATTGTTAGGATTTACTGAGTGCCCTGACCTAAGAGCAGACCTACTAGAGAACTCGACTCTCGGCTATCTCCCCCCACCCCTCCAATTCACTGGTGGTAAGAATCCTCCTCTCTTCCCAGCACTGGCGGCTCCATCTTCCCTCGCCAGAGCCTGGCTTTACCCAGCAGGCCAGCTTAAATAATCCGATGCTGGGCAGGCCTCCTAGGCTGAAAGCATGTTTTGTTCCAGCAGAACAAAGATACTTATGAGCCTTTCTGCAAAGTTCCTGTTATCACCTCATCCAAGGAAGAGCAGAAACTTATAGCGACTTCAAATAAGGTACGTTGGAAGCACCCCTGTGGCATTTCGTTGGCTGCTGAAATCACGAATTAAGGTTTGAAACTGAAACCTATATAAGTTCCTGAGCAAGGCCTGAGGAGGGGTGGCGAGTGGGAACCCCTTCCCCCAGATTCGGCTCCTGCTGTCTCCCGCCCCACCCACCCCTGCCCCCAGCCCTCAGGCTGTGCTCAGCTGCCTCCTGGGCCTGGTGGCAGGGCCCAGCCCCGCGGGAAGCCCACGTCCTCTGTGCCTCCGCTCCAAGTGACTCTCTTCTTTCTTTTTTAAAACAACCCGCAGCCAGCCGTGAAGCTGCTCTACAACAGAAGTAACAACAAGTACTCGTATACCAGGTGAGGTGTCAGCACTGAAGGTCACCCACACTCACCAGGAAAGCTTCCCAGACAGGCCAGGCCCAGCCCCTCTCCTGCCTCCCAGGGAGGGTGGCTCTCTGTACCTCGAGGGTGCCCGGGGTGACCGAGGACAGGAGATGGAATGCACACGCGCCGTGGCCTTTTAAAGTATATAACTCAGTGACATTTAGTGTGTTCACAGACCTGTTCAGCCACCAGCACGCACCTGCTTTGTGAACATTCTCATCGCCTCAGAAAGAAGCCCCTTGTCAGCCACTCTTCACTCCCCTCCAGCACCTCCCCCTCCCCCCCAACCCTTGGCAGACACTGCCCTCTGCTTGTGTGGGTTTGCCCGCTCTGAACCCTTCCCGTAAAAGGGCTCCTACAACACATTGCCTTTTGTGGCTGGCTTCTTTCATTTAGCATGTTTTCAAGGTTCATCCTTGTGTATCAATCCCTGCTTCCTTTTTATGGCTGAATAATACCCCAGCCTGTGGGTAGCTCCTGTGTGTTGTTGATCCGTTCATCAGCTGATGGATGATCAGGGTTGTTTCCCCTTTGGGGGAGGGGCCATCATGAACTCTGCTACGAACGCTCATAGCACATTCGGAACACACGTTTTCTGGGTGAAAAGAAGTTTTTGCTTCTCTAGGGTGTACCTAGGAGCAGAATTGCTGGGCCCCATGGTAACCCTAGCTATAGTCATTTGGGGACCTGCCAAACTGTTTTTCCAAAGCACCTGCGCCATTTCACATTCCCACCAGCAATATATACAGGTTTCTAGAATGCCTTCTGGCTCTTGGGACCATGTGGTCTCAGATGGAGGGGGTTTAATGAGGTTACTCAAGACCCAGAAATTGACCCAAGATGAAGAGTGTCCCTTGCGCGGCCCCATCCTGCCACTTGTGGGGCCCCCCTCACGTTCCCCACCTGGTGCCTGTGCCGCAGGCCCCGAGTTTTTCACGTTTCATCTCCAGCTGCGGCAGAGCCCATCTGAGTGGCCGCTCTGGCATGCCAGTTAGGAGCACAGGCTTAGGGGCCAGAGCTGTCTCTCTTGAAGCCTGGCTCCGACATTTTGGCCTCGGGCAGTTACCTGTTTTGTGTGGCCCTCCCATTCCTTCGTGGAGCAGTGGGGACTGCGGTGCCCTCCTCCTGGGATCCTTGGGAGGTTGGAACGGGATGGGAAACACAGCTGCCGTTAGGACCAGCCTATGGTCCTCTTACCAAATGCTCTTTTGCAGCAATTCTGACGACAATATGTTGAAAAACATCGAGCTCTTTGATAAGCTGTCTCTGCGCTTTAATGGAAGGGTCCTATTCATAAAGGACGTCATTGGGGATGAAATCTGCTGCTGGTCCTTTTACGGGCAGGGCCGCAAGATCGCCGAGGTCTGCTGTACCTCCATCGTCTATGCCACTGAGAAGAAACAGACCAAGGTAAGCGCTTCCAGGGAACGGCTCTGGGTGGCTCGTCTGAAATCCATGCCACTTCCCCTTCCCCTTGAGCAAAATAGACCTAAAGAGGGAAAGATTTTGAAAATGCTTTTCTTGATGCAGGACGGCCCATTGTGAAAACACTCATTGTCTTTTGGGCCCTGGATAGTCCTCGTAGGTCTTGGAGAAACAGAATGGCACTTCCGTTCTGATGGTTAGCAACCAGGGACAGTCATACTGCACCTAAGTCCCTTGGCTGTAAATGTCGATCCAGATGTATCCTCATACCTCTGTCACCCCACCACCTGCATTGTCTCCTGCCGGTGACGGGACAGTGTTCCGCAGCACCACCATTTCCCACCAGCATGACCCCACCCCATCTCAGTCATCAGAGGAACACTGCTACCTTCAAGAGCTTGACCTTGGCTTTCTAGTCATGACCTACGACTTCCTGCCATCGGTCTGCCCTCCTCTGACCCATTGACCTGGAGTGGCCCTGCACTTGCATGGTGCCTGCTTGGCATCCCTTAACGCCCAGGCTTGTTGGCTTCCTTCTGAGCACACCACTTCCTGACTCATCTGGATTCTGTGGACCTACTTCTGTATCATCCTCTCCCAACCAGTACTACCGCCAGGTGCTGTTGGAGATCCGGTCCTCTGTTAACTGACCTTCGCTCCCTGGAGGTCTTCTGCTTGCTTTCCCTTCTTGGGCTCTGCAGCTCGGTTTTCTTCCTCTTTTCAAAACACAAGTCCCCCAGGACACTCTGTCACTTCCTTCAGAACCTTGCTAAGGGAACCCCGATTCCCGGGGACCTGTGGTGGGTCCGCCCGGCAGGTTTTCATGCACAAGACTGTAGGTCACTCACTCAGGTTATGTCCTCACTGAGGCTCCGGGAGCACATGGTTGTGTGGGATTCTAGAGCTAGCCTCTGAAGAAAAGGCAGAACATGAGACCACAAAATAGAAAGCAGAGTTGTAAACATTTTTTTTAACTTTTAAAACATTTTGTCATTGGTATTTGGAATGTATCATGAAAGGTACATACTAGTTAAAGATAGCCAAGGAGGGAAAACCCCTAAGGTTTCTTTTTCTTTCAGAGATAGCAGGGAGACCAGAGTCGCTCGCTTCCCTTTCCCACATCAGCAAGACACCTACTTCCTTTCTCCTGTGAACTGTTTTTTAGGGCCACGAATTCCATCTGTAATTAACTTCCCCACTTTGTCAGTTTGGTTTTGTTATATGCACGGGTTGCCTTTGCCCTTGGATATTAACAAGATCATCATCATATTGATCTGATTAAGCTTCAAAATACTGACTTTACGTTTTTAGAGTTTTCACAGGGAACAGAGGATTCAGAGGCCTCGTGATCTGATCCCAACCATTTATAGATTAGCCAACAGGTTCTGGAGCGAGCTTGTGCTTGTGTTTTTGAAATTGGCTTGAGGCGGGGCTCAGGGTGGCGGGCCCGGGCCCCTAGCTACGGCTCCCTTTGCTGTGCTGTCTTGTCCCCAAGGGCTCCTTCCTTTCTCCAGGGGAAGCACATGCCTGGCTTTCCAGGCGATTCATGTGGGGACACAGCTGCTCCTGCAGGAGTAGGTTGCTTCTGGCCCACGCCTTCGGGACCGTGCTTTGGAGCTGACACTCATATATTTTGTTGTTTTAATTAACTGTACTGATGTTCCTTTTGGTTTTTTTTTGTATAATTGTGATCTTTCTTGGTACAGCCTTCCAAGTGCTTTACTAATTCCTTTAATCATGTAACTGTCCTTTGTGGTTAAGCCGGAAAGGGTTTGGCTTGCTGAAATTAAAGTTTAAGCAGATAGTTAATACATACGTCATCCATTTGGTTCTCGACTCCAACTCACTAGGGACTTGGTGTTTATAAAGCACAGAGCTGTGCCCTTGATTGGTCTTCTTTGTTCTGTTGTTCAGACTGTCACTTCTATTGCTCGATCTTCAAGTTCACGGACTCTTTTCTCTGTCATCCCCATTCTGTTATTAAGCCCTTCCAGTAAGTTCGTGTGTGTGTGTGTGTGTGTATTAGTTGTTGTATTTTTCAGTAACATTTCTCATCTGGTTCTTCTATCTTCTGTCGCCTTGCTGAGGCCTATGTTTGCATTTGCTTTAAGCGAGTTCACCCTTCCTTGTGGGGATGTTTTTATAATAGCTGCTTGCAAGTCTCCGTAAAGTAATTCCAGCATCTTGTGTCCTGGACTCGCCGTCTGTTGATCCTGCTTTCCCTCAGGAGTTGAGATTTTTCTGGTTGTTCATTGATGCCACAAACTTTTGAATTGTATCCTGGATATTCCGAACATTAGAGGGCTTTAGAGCTTGTTTAAATCCTAAAGAGAACATTGATTTTTTTTTTTTTTTATTGTTGTAGTAGGCAGTTGACCCACTTGGGTTCAGTCCACAAGTTCCAACCAGCTGTGGGGTTGCGGTTCCGATGACAGTCCAGTTTGCAAAGCCGTCAATTCCGTGCTGTGCTGAGGGCCGGTCGGTGTCTGCGGTAGCACTCTGTCCCATCACTCAGTTCTGTGCGTGCCGTTGAGGGACAGATGGGCAGCTGGACCCAGGCCCAGGAGGTCGCGCACAACCTCAGGCGGCTACTTTCCTGAGTGCCCCTCCTGCACAATCGTTTGCTGCTTTCTGCTTCCTCGGGGCTCCCCTTTTTCGGTCAGCTGGCCAGAAGGCTGGGCTTCAGTTCCCTACTCTGCCACACCACCTGTGACTTTACCCTGACCTGGAGCATGAGGAAGCTAGAGGAAAGTAGTAGTCCAGATTCACTCCATCCTGATGAGACCACAGTTCTCCTAATTAGAAAGGAAGGTTCCCCTTCAGAGTTTGGACTCCCCCAGGCTCCAGCCATTGCTGCCACAAGATTTGTGGTGGGGTTGGGGTGCAAGAGAATGGAGAAAAGAAAAAGGAAAACCGAGAACTTTCCTCCACTCTCTGGGTGTTGGGAGTCTCTGGTGGCCCCTCTGGAGCTCTCTGAGCTGAGGCCAGTTTCAGGGTCACAGGCTGCATTGACCTCCCTCTGGACAGTACTGGTGGGGGAGAAGCCATAAACTCGCTACTGGTTAGAGGCTACTCCAGACTGGTCTTTCCCCCCAATCTGGCTGCCATGATTTCTGTCACAGCCCTCAGCCACTGTGCACTCTCCCTCCTGGTCGTGTGGCCTCTGTGGGAAATAGAGTAGAGTGCACTCTCCCCATTTCTCTCAGAACCTCCGAATCCTGCCCTTGAAAGCCAAGTCTCTGTGAGGCGCCCGGGACCCACTTGTGCAGCCCCACTCTTGTCCATGGCACCGCAGCCCCGAGAGCACCGGGCAGTCACAGAGCTTCACCACGCAGGAGGGGTCATGTCCTTTCCAGCTGGTCCCTGCTCAGAGAGGACCACCTTAAAGGCTGCTCTGAGGCGTGGAGCAGCTGCAGGAGAACAGGTCTGTTGTTAGTAGAAACATGCTGGAAACGACCTCATTGGTGCATCGCATTGTTACGCTCTTACAGCTCCCTGATGTGGCGGGATCTCCTATGTTAGGGGCAAGCAAAAGGTGAAGGGTGTGTGGTGGGTCGCCTTTGTGTGTTCTGAAGCGTGTGAACGTATGTGTGTGTAGATGCACGTTTATCTGCACTGCATCCCTTTTGTTTCCTGCATGTCGAGCACCATGTGTAAGCCTTGCTATTGAAAATAAAAACTACTTTAAAAATAATGACAGCCTTAAACGGCATCCCCGGGGCCCGATGGAGCCAGCGGCCCTGCCCGGCAGCCCCAGGAGGCAGCAGGGGTGGTGGGGGATGTGTGTGATGCTAACCTGCCTGCCTTGTGTGTTGTGGGGATGCAGGTGGAGTTCCCAGAGGCCCGGATTTATGAGGAGACCCTCAACATCCTGCTGTACGAGGCCCAGGACGGCCGAGGACCCGACAACGCGCTCCTGGAGGCCACGGGTGGGGCGGCCGGCCGCTCCCACCACCTGGACGAGGACGAGGAGCGGGAGCGGGAGCGGATCGAGCGCGTGCGGCGCATCCACATCAAGCGGCCGGACGACCGGGCGCACCTCCACCAGTGAGCGAGCGAGCGAGCGAGCCTCCCGCTTCCCTCCTCCCCTGCTCTTCACTCCAACTCCTGTGGGCTCCGGGCGCCTTCCACTTCCCCCGGAGGCTGGAGATACTTTTGTAATAAGCCAGATGATTATTTTGATATTTTTCGACCGGGTGACTGTCTTTCCCCAGGTGAATGCACCCTAGTTCTTGAGCAAGCCGAGTCCAAGTTCTCCCCCTTCCGCGGGAATCGGGGACTCCTTGGAGCCAGGCTTTCTGAGTTCTCGGAGAAAAGTATGAATGGGTGTGAAGCGGATGTGAGAAATGTCATTTGCAGTATTTATTTTTGTGGGTGTGGACTATCTATTTGAGCTTCGGGGCGGCATTCCCTTGGGTTCAGTTGGACAGCCCCGAGGGGGACCCTGTTGTCGGTGGCCACTAGAGGTTCCTGTGAGCATCCTGTTTCGTTGTCCCCCCCCCCCCCAGCACACTGGCTGCCGGCTCCTGCTAGACTGCGCTGCCGCCCGGGGTTTTGCTGACAGCCCCTTCGGCAGCAGGATTTTGCGCCTCTAGCTTATTGGTAAATGATTGCGGTTTGTGGCGTGGAAGATAGGACCCATGAGCTTCGTGCCTCTAACTTGGCCTGGCCTGGCCTGGCTCTGGGTGCCCTGCTCTGGGTCAGGGCAGGCCTGTTGCCACCTGGGCTGACCTGGGATCTGTGCTCATTGGGACCCCACGTGCCTGGCCAAGGGCAGAACTGTCCCTGGCATGGAGTACTGGCCCCTTCCCCTCCTTGTTGCAACCCCGTGCTGGGAAGGCCGTCTGGCCCGGTTACAGGTGGAGCTCGCATACCACTGCTTCCTGGGATCCCTTTTCCTTTGGCCTTCTTCTCTGTTAAGCTGGGCTCACCGTCTCAAGTAGAAGCCCTGCCCTTTGCTTAGAAAATGGACGTGGCCCGGCCCTGTCGCCTGAGCCTGGCATCCAGGCAGGAAGCCCACCCACACCAGCAGTGTCAGGGCACCCGCCCCCTGGAGATCCCCTTCCTCTCTTAACAGTGTGGCCATGGTGAGCAGGAGTGCGAGGCTGTGCAGGTCCTTTGTGGTCTGGCTACGTGTGTGTGTTCATGTTTAAGGGACGTGTGTGACTGTGGAGGGGACGTATGCTTGTGGGGTGCAGGGGGCCCGCGCTGGAGCCCGGCTGTCCGCACCGTTGCTCGTGCAGGACAGACGTTCTCGGTGATCTACCTCCCCGTCTCCTCTGCGCCCGCGAAGGGACAGAAGTGCGTTGTGGCTGATGTGGCTGCGACTAGATTAGGTGGAGTAGTTAGAGGGAGATATGAGCGTGTGTGAGGGAATGGATGGGATTTGTCCGCTTTTCAAGGGAAATG
Source organism: Cryptoprocta ferox (assembly GCA_028646485.1). Classification (NCBI taxonomy): domain Eukaryota; kingdom Metazoa; phylum Chordata; class Mammalia; order Carnivora; family Eupleridae; genus Cryptoprocta; species Cryptoprocta ferox. Next base: position 17,104,048 of record CM053566.1, on the reverse strand, counting down.
TTACTGTTTTATACCAAAGGTGTTAACGTGGGCAGCCTTTGACACCGTGTATTCCCAAAAAACAGAAAAAAAACGAGTTTATATTTTGAAATGGTTTATACAGCTTAGGCTTTGCACCTGCTGCCCTTCTCAGGACAGTCATAGGCCTTTATTTGTATCCAGCAGCAAAGCCTCCAATAAAACTCTCAAACAATCTTGACTGAACCTAAAAATCATGTATGTATGGGGGTCGATGCTTTTTAAACTGTTGTGTGTAGGAGACTTTCCTACCAGGCCATTTGGATTTTATGAAGTGCACAGGAAAGGGAGCTTAAACACGGTTTCATAAATATTTTATATACCGTTTCAGTTTTAAACACCAACCCTGGCATTTGGGTTGAACTTTTTTAGAAAGTTAAAGCGAATGTCAGTTCTGATGTTTTCTATGGGAATGGAAAAGCCATCCTATGAATTTTTTAAATCTTTCTGTGAAGAGTAAGTCTGTGGAACAATCGGATTTGTTTAGGCGTCTACACCGTCTGAGCTCGTTTCTGGCAGTCTCTACACTTTTCCTACACTTGTTCGTTCTGAGTCTTTGCTTTCCTGGGATCAGAACAGGTTCCTGAGACATTCCATGGTGAAGGATGCCGTTAGCTGCGTAGCCAGGGGCTGACAGGAAGCGTTGGCTGGTCCAAGCTCTGTTGGCAAACTTATTCTACAAGGAACGGATTTTTATGTGAGCACGAAGGGCAAACAAAGGTCAATATTTATACCGGAGAACCGTCTAAGTAAAAACACGGGCCTAAGATTTGGTAAAGTGTTTTATTACATTGTAAGAGCTTACAGTTAAAGTCAAACAGCTTTGGGTCCCATGTTGTCAAGAAGTCCTTGTGGGTGGGGACTGGGGGCCTGTGCCCAAGACAATCCTGGAGTAACCTCTTCTGTCCCCCTCCCCCTGCCCCCAGGTCAGCAGATGAGCAGCCAGGCTGAGGGGTGGGGACCCCACCCTTGGCCTGTGTGTGCTCGCCTGCACCCCACAGCAGCTGCTCGGGACCCAGGTGTTCGCTCCGCCCTGCATCACTGTAGCACACCTGTGTGTCACTAACCTTTCTCTCTGTGCTCTGAAAAAAATGCTATAAATGTTAGAAGTAGTCACTGTATGTTGAACAAGCATTGTGGACGTGTAAAATAAAAGTTACGTAATGCTTCTGTTGAAGTGGTTTCCGCGCCTTTACAGAAGCACCCGACACCGTGAGGCCAGTGCGGTGGGGTCACATTGAAGAGAGCAAGGCCAGAACCCTCCATTCATTCTGCTTTATCACCTTGACGTCATGGGGTAGGGGTGCGGGAGGGGGGGTTAAAGCAAAATTCAAATTCTGCAGCTTTATGAAATTTCCCTCTCTGACCGTACCTACTCCTTCAGCCTTGACAAAGGCGGAGAACCTGTCACCCACCCTAGAGTGACATGTTCACGTACCCATCTAGTGAAGGTCTGGGTAGGGACACGGAAAACCATCCCCGTAGGCAACTTGAGGTTGGGCCCCTGAAGAGAACCTTTCACTTCCGTACCCTAGGGCAGCAGAGAGCCGGGAGGGGGGCAGATGCCCCCGTCTCTCCAGATGGGATCTTCGTTTCCTGGAGCTGCTGTCCCCTTTCCCAGAAGGTATAGCCACCTAGACAGCCTCCCACTTCCTGGGCGCTTTCCTCAGCCGGAGCACAGCCAGCCTCAGGAGAGGTCAGGAGGACTCCCTGCGGACCGACACCTTGGGAGAGAGCCAACGCTGAGGTCAGAGCCGTGTCCTCACCCCATGGTCCGCAGCGGGGCGGTGGGCGAGGACCAGCGGGGAGAGGCCAGCCCCACCTGACTCCAGGCATAGGGCGTCTAGACAAGGATTCACTCAGGCTGCTTGCCCTCTTCAGCCCGAGCCAGTCAGGCAGACAGGCCCTGGGATGCTCAGGACAGAATTACTCCTAAAGGTCACACCCCTAAGACAGCACGTACACTGAAATGGTTTACATCCAAAATAGTACTCAAAGATTTCAACTTCTCCCTGAAGGAGTTTAGGAGCAATTCTATTACGAAAACCTTTTGAGTACTATTTACATCCCCCCCTCCACCCCCCCGTTTCACAGTTAAGGGGACCTAAATTTAAATAGGTACGAGACCTATTTAAACAGACCATTTCCTCATTCATTTGTATCAACTAAGAATACTGGGTACATACACAAAATACATCTTAAAACCAAGCAGGCTCAGTGTTTAATAGGTTATTTCCTAGCGAAATTGGATCATACTAAGCTCTGTGTACTACTTGCCGGTGAGGACGGTGGAGAGGCCCAGCCCAGCATGGTGGGACCCAGCGAGGACGGAGCACGGAGCACTCCAGCTGGACACGATCAGACTCCAGAGCGCTCACATTCCAAAGCCTCGGCCACATCCCCGCCAATCACATCACAGCGTCCGGGGCTGAGACTCAGGCACTGGTACTTTTTGAAGCTCACAGGAGACTCCAGTGTTGGAAACATGATTGAGAACCACCATGATCAGGCATAAGGCCTTCGCCATGCAGTGAAAAAGGTGGCTTCGACATTTAAAACCGAAGATTTAATGTCCAGTTCCTGTTCACTAACACCCCAAAGTGGGAGGTGAACTTGCATTTTTCCCCCCCTTTCATTCCGTGTGTGAGTCTACCTCTGGCATCCATAACTTCTGTTGTTTTGATACAGAATTGAGACTAGAGGGAGAAATGGTCTATGTGCTCATGTCAGACTGACCACACCTCCCTCCCCGCGCCCCCCACTCACCACTGTTAACTGTCCATTTTTATCTTTATAGATTTGTTCTTCTGGTCCCGTGTCGAACACGATCGTGCCTTCTTTCCCAGGGCTAATATAAAACTGTAAACTGAAAGTGCACAAGATCATCAATTACATTCTCTTTTTTGCCTTTGGTCTACAGAAGAAATTCACTTGTGCAGCGTTCTGGTTTCAAGATCAAATTCCTGTTTCATTAGAGTTTTATTGTATATTTGAGTACCCAAAAGACCACCGTTTCCGTAACTGAGAAACTTACCACATTCCTGCGGTTATTCTCAAATCACTTTAGCACACTCAGTCCTTCAAGGGGCCAATTTGGTGTCTGAAGAACCACCCACACAGGGTCCTGCTGAAACTCCCATGGGGGGCGGGTCTCCCCTCTGCGATCCAGCAGAGCCAACGCCCCTCTCTCCCCCGATCTCGCACATACGAATTTGCTCATGAGGTTACAGTGACTTGAGACCTAATAGGAGCCGTTGGCAGCAGGAAGGCAGCCTGCAAAGCTCTGGCCCACCACGCTCAGCCAACTGTCCTCAACAACAAGCATCAACAGGAAAGGTGTGGCTGTCACCTGCCCTGGCCGAGAGGCTCACCTTTCCCTCAGGAGCATAAGGCCTTCTAGGGAGAACTGGGCTGTGAGACCGTGGTTCCCCATGTGAACGAGTGATTGCTGGAGAAAACCACCTACCTCCCCTGAACAACATTGACAATGTTCCCCCTCTTCGCCAGCATGATGAGCTTAGTAACGGCTTCGAATACGTGTTCACACTGTAAGACGGCATCCCCCTGAGGAGGAGACACGGCTGTTCCAGGAACAGTGGCTTATAAGTTTGTTTTTTAATTTTTATTTGTGAGAGAGAGAGAGAGCGCGCGAGCAGGGGAGGGGCAAAGAAAGGGAGACACAGAATCTGAAGCAGGCTCCAGGCTCTGAGCCCGATGTGGGGCTCGAACTCATGAACCATGAGATCATGACCTGAGCCAAAGTCGGACGCTCAACCGACTGAGCCACCCAGGCGCCCCAGGAGCAGTGGCTCAAAAGAAAACACTCTCCAATATCAAGGCCGTGCAGCGGGCAACCAAATATTGTGGCACTGGTTTCCCTCTGTCAGCAGAGACGGGTGGCTGGCAATCACCTTTTGTTTGTTGTCCTCTGGCGAAACGTGAATGACCAAGATTCCGTCACTGAGGCTGCTGGTAGAGATACCTTAAGACAGATCCAGAGTTAGGGACTAGGAACCGGACAACTTGACATCAATACAGAAAAAAAGAGGAGGCATGCCTGGGGGTGCCCCAGCCTCACACCCTTTCCCTCCCGGCTGCGCCCAGCAGGAAGGAGGGCAGGCTTCGGCCATCAGCATGCCGTGAGGCTGTGAAGGGCTGTGCTCGGAATACAACATGGTCATCAGAGAAGGGGATGGTTGTGCAAGTGGGATACTGGAGCAAAGGGGTGGCCGTTGATATTTATGCCAGGAAGAGAGGCACAGACCAGGCCCCGGCAGCCCCAGGCTTTATGGGCACCCCATACTTCCATCTTCCACTGGAGGGTGTCTTCCTTAACTGGTGTGCCCAGAAGCTAAGTCGACCCCATGAACAGTCATGAGGTCGCCAGCTTCTTACCTTTGAGTGTTGAATATGCTATTTTCTGCTTGATTTTGGCAAGTTCCACCACATAAGCTGCTTTCTGAGTGAGGAGGAGCTGTCGCTGCCGCACCCTGAAGCCCTTCCTGTCATATTTAATGACTGGGATGCCGTACTGCAAGGAGGTTACCATCACCGTGAGGGAAAGGTGACTTCATGGGGGCAGGGGGCGGAGTACTCAGTTTCTTACTTCCAGCACTCAGAGAGAGGCTCAGATAAGCAGGTGTTCCCACACGGTGCCTCCCACCACGGACCCCTTGGGCCTCTCCGTGACCCCGCCATCCCCACCCACAGAAGGATGAAGGCAGCAAGAGCTTATGTAACCAGCCCAGATGGCGCACAGCCACTGAGTTGTGACTCCCACATCAGCACCCCGCCACTCTGCTTCTAATAGGGGACGTTCAGCGATTTAGTTCACGGCTGTGTTTCGCTCGATTTCATAGAAAAACCCAACCCAGTTCCTAGGGTGACAGATAAGGACCGTAAGAACAGCCAATAGGTACCTAGTGGTCATGCGGGCCCCGCAGTCTTTGTTAATACCCAGAGCATCCCCGGGGCGCCTGCGTGGCTCGGTTGGTTAAGCGTCCGACTCTTGGTTTCAGCTTAGGTCTTGATCGCACAGTTCGAGCCCTGCATCGGGCTCTGTGCTGACAGCCGAGCCTCCTTGGGATTCTCTGTCTCCCTCTCTGCCCCTCCCCAACTCGTGCGGTCTTTGTCTCTCTCAAATATTTTGTCTCTCTCAAATAAATAAACTTAAAAAAACAATACCCAGAGCATCACGGTTTGAGCCTGGCCCACCCCTGCACACTCCTGCATTTATTTTTTTTAATGTTTATTTAGAGCGAGAAAACATGCAAGTGGGGGTCAGAGAGAGAGAATCCCAAGCAGGCTCCATGCTGTCAGTGCAGGGCTCAATCTCCCCAATTATGAGATCATAACCCGAGCTGAAATCAAGAGCTAGACACCTAACAGACTCGCACCCCTGCATTTAAACAGCGCTTCCAGACACTCCTCATACAGAAGACAGACCCTATTCTCAGGCTTCCTAAGGGAATCCTGACTGACGCAAGGGCACGCCACTTCCCTACCTGGATTTTCTCATGGCTGATGAGTTGAAGTACTTTGGGATTTATGTCTCCTTCGTCTGGGGAGGGAACCAGAGCACAGCGAATCATCACTAAACACCGTCACGGTGCAAAAACCACTGGTACCTGCTGGGTTTATGTCTCTCTGTGACCAAGACCTCGGCTGTGGTCAGGAAATGCTATGGAGTCAGGCATCTCCTTCTGAGCCTCTAAGCAAGCGCACGAATGGAAAAACGTACTTACCGATCCGACTCTGGGCAAAGGGCTGGTTCAACGCTTCTGCATAGCCTTCTTTCTTCCCCCTGAATAGTTCACTTGTAACCACCTTTTGCTGCATCTGGTAACAGAGAGGGAGGAAAGTACAAAAGTGGTAGCCATGGGGCTCCTCGGGACCGAGGCCCCTTAGGTCCACGGCACAGCTCACTTTCCGTGATAAGCTGTGGGAGCCTTGTCATACCTCCGCCCAGAAATCACAGCACATGCCAGGCTTTGGCCAAAATGCCCCTAAAAACTATACTGGCAGTGACTGGAGCTGACGCTTAATTCTGGTCTCTTGCCACTCCCTTCCCAGCAAGGGAATTTTCAGAATTTCAGAGAGCAGTTTCCTCCTCCTAGGTCAGAGGTCTGCAGACTCCAGCCCAGGGGCCAGATCCAGCCTGTGGCTGGTGTTTTCTAAGTGTGTGTGTGTTTTGTGGCATGGCAATGCCATTCGTTGATATGTGGCATCTGGCAGCTCTGCTCTGCTCACAGAGTGGAGTGATTGCAACAGAGATCGTGTGGCCCGCAGACCCCAAGATAGGTCTCTCTAGTGCTTTACAGACCTGCAGACAAGCATAAACAAAACCCCGCAGCAGAGAAGGGGTCCCACGTTCCGTGCAAGGCAGGGCCCCTCTGGGTGGTGTCCCCATGGCAGCAATGTGAGCAGCACCTCTCACAACATCTGTCCTTGAACAAGGAGTTCTGTCCTAAGTCTTTCTTGTGTTTAATCCCCAACACATGCAGGAGGCATGGGCCCAAGGTGAGACGGTAGGCAAGCGCCGCCCGCCCCCACCCTTCCAGCACCTCGCTGCCCGCCCGGGCTCCCATCCCTACCAATGCTTTCCTCTCGGCTGTGATCTCCCGACAGTACTTCCGAACCAGGTTCCTTGTGCACATTTTCCTGAGCAGGTCCGAGGCCTGTGTGGAGAACACACTTGTGTTCCACCCGCCTCACTCAGATCCAGTCTTGGGCTGTGGCCACCAAGACAGCTCTGAAAGCAAGTTGAATTCAGTCTGATTTCAAGTACAGCATTAGTACTTTTTTTTTAGTTTATTTATCTTGAGAGCGAGTGAGCAAGCGTGAGCGGTGGGGAGCGGCAGGGGGGGAGAGAGTGGGGGGGAGAGAGGGAGGGAGAGAGGGAGAGAGGGAGAGAGAGAGAAATACCAAGCAGGCTCCTTGCCATCAGCACGGAGCCTGGTGCAGGGTCTAATCCCATGAACCCCGAGATCATGACTTGAGCTGAAACCAAGACTTGGACGCTTAACTGACTGAGCCACCCAGGTGCCCCAGTATAGCATTAGTATCTTAAAGTCTGAGAAAGCAACTAATCTTCCAATCTTGCATTACCTTTTCACTGTTGCTAAGCTACTGCTTCTTGAACTTGAATGTGTGTGAGTCACCTGAGGACCTGGCTAAAAGAAGACTCTAAGAACTGCTCAGTGGACCTGGCCTGGGGCCCAGGATCTTACACAGGTCCCCACTGTGCTCCAGACACAGGATCCTCGGACCTTCCTTTGAGAAATGCTGTTCTAGGTGACCGTCATTATAAGCCATCAGGAATGCTACACCAAAGACAGCACTATTCGCAAATGCTCTTGCTAACAAATCTCCATTAGCTTGAGAGTAAGAATTAAGAGGAGCGACATTTCTCGTGTGACAGCCTTGCAAAGAAGTGCTTCACTGAAGCCTTTCGAGCCAGGCGTGCAAAGATACACAAGCTGAGACCCGTCACTGCCCGGGTCACTTGCAACAAGAATTTTTGTGTCATCCTCACATTTTCTAAGATGCCAGGAGGTCTCAGCCAGCTCTTGTCCAAGACGTTCTTTGGGACATGATACCGAAGATTCAAGATGTAATTCTTCCGCACGAACACGATAAACTCCTCATTGTCCGGGCAGAGAGGCTTGTTGCGGTCAATGAATCCCTTTATGAACCTAAAGAAGCCAGTGGTTTTTATTAGTGTTCTGGCCCATTTCTTCACGGAGCCTCGGACTCTCTCTCCACCTGCTTGTAAAGGAGACCAAGCTGGCACAGATTGTTTTGGTTACCACGTGGGGCTACGGTTACGTAGCCCATAGGTCGGGTCTGCCACCCACACTATCTGTGGTTTTGTTTTGAGTGCTTTGAATGAGTTGCTAACAATATTGGGCAATAGTACATGAAAGCCAGATTTCCAGCTTTCCTTGGGAAGGAGGAAGAGGGGTCAAGAAGACGTGGCAACACTAAGGTGGCATTTCTCCAAGGCAGCAGTCAGCTGGAATAGTGACTGCCCCTCTGAGGTGGACTGAGCTCTCCAAAGTTAGCTGCGCTCCCCACCATGCCTTATTATTTTAACTCAGCTCATGAAATTCACTTTTACCTGCCAGGCATTCGAAGGCAGCTGACCTTGTGACTTTTGAACAAAGACAAACTAACAGGTGTACTGAATCGTGATCACCATCCAATTAGGAAGCTCAGAAGAAAGCATTGGACTTAGCCGCAGGCCCCACCATGCCTTATTGTCTTATCCCAGCTTGTGAAACTCACTTTTACCTGCCTGGCATTGGAAGGCAGCTGACTTTTGAACTAACAGAACGATAAGCGTACTGAATCATGGTCACCGTCAAATTAGGGAGCTCAGAGGAAAGCCATGGCACTGAATCTTAGGGGCTGACACCCTGAAGGGAAGATGGGCTTTCTGCACAAAGCCGAAGAACTCAGCCAAGTCTGCGACCGCCTTCTGCAGAGAACTCACTTTCTTACGGTCCGCACAGCCCACTTCCTCCTTTTGGCCAGCTTCCGAGCCAGGGCCCCGCGCCAGTGGGCTTCGAGTCTGATGGCTGAAAGAGTTCACTGCCGGCATTAGAAGGCGAGCATAACCACATTTAAATACGAAGGGTTTTTCCCCAAAATCATTCATCCACTCCACAAACATCCGGACACCCACCACACACACTGCTGGCCCCAGAGATGGAAAGGTGAGGAGTGTTACCAGTTCTTATGGGGGGTGTGGGGGGCGGTTCAGACAACGGAACCGGGGTGACAGAGGAGCCCCAGGGGTGCTGCGGGGAGCTTCAAGGGAAGCCCCACAGTTACGTGAGGGGATCAGAGTTTCCCCCGGCCTTCCTGAGGGACACGTTAGTCTTGTTGCCACATTCGGTTTGCCTCAACTGGTATATGTGCTTGAAGTTGTCTCCACTTAAAAATTGAGATACATAAATTGGGACACACAGATCTCTGGCTTGTTTCCCAACGTTTAAATGCTTTGCAGATCTTGTTCAGTTATTCAGATTCTTAAAAAAATACTTTCTTGTATTCCTCATAGCAGCACCATTTTCTGTTACAAAAACAATTGGAACATCCCAAGTACCCATCGACAGGACGGCTGAATTTTGGAGTGCTCATACAGCATGGGGGTTGGCAAACTACGTCCCGCGGGCCATCTGTTTTTGTAAATAAAAGTTTATTGCAACATGGCTATGCCCGTTTATTTACATCTTGCCTAAAGTACCTTCCTGCTACAGTGTCAGAGCTAAGTAGCCGTGACCGAGGCCAGGTGACCCTCAAGTCTATGGTACCATCTGGCCTTTAGGAAAGTTTGCCAACATGTGATACAGTGCAATCCTACGCATCTGTGACAGTAAGTGACAAAACCTACACACATTGACTGGTTGAATGTCAGAAACAAAAACACCCCCAAAAATATAAACAGCATAATCTTATGAAGTTCCAAATGTGCCAGCCAATAAGTCTGTTGTTTAGAGATGCATCCCATAGATGGTAAAGCTACAGAGGAAAAAAAGGCAATGAGAAACACAAAATTTCAAAGAGGGATGGGGGGGATGTTAGGAAGGGATTGGAGAGCGACAGGGGACAGGTTCCCAGGGTACTCCTGGTGTTAGCATTCTTTTAAAAAAAATTCTTTTTTTAAAAAGAATTTTTTTAACATTTATTTATTTTTGAGAGAGAGAGAGACCCAGAGTGTGAGTGGGGGAGGGTCAGAGAGAGCGGGAGACATAGAATCAGAAGCAGGCTCCAGGCTCTGAGCTGTCAGCACAGAGTCCGACACGGGGCTCGAACCCACAAACTGAGATCATGACCTGAGCTGAAGTCGGACGCTTAACCGACTGAGCCCCCCAAAGTGCCCCCCAAAAATTCTTCTTTAAACATGCATACGCTGTGAGATCAAATAAACCATGTTCTGTGGGAGGAATAGGGGCCACTCTGTTACAGTCTCTGGTCAACAGAATAAAGATGAGACACACCCAAGATTTCAAGGACGGGCAAGGGGAGAGAAGCCGCAAAAGGGCCTGGGTTCCGGGCACAGCTCAGATGAGAGAGACCGCAGAGCTCTGGCTCACTGCAAACAGGCACGTTTCTGTTTTAATTCTTACCTGCACGTCTCTTTCTCACGTATGCTCTCCTTTCTACGCAGGCTTTGTATGTGGCTTGGATTCTTGCAACTTTAAATGAAACAAAAGTTTTGGTGAAAGGGCTTTCAGTTGTGCACCTGCGTGGTGGCGCTTTTCCAAGGGCGGGTCAGAAGCAGCCCTGGGGTGTGCGGTGCAGAGCTGACTGGGACCAGTGCAGAGATGGGAGGGGGGAAGGGAGGAGGAGGGCAGGGAGGGACTTACCCCTCCACCCCACCCCAAGGTAAAGAACAGACTCAGTGGTTAGTGCTCCCCACCCCTGTCTTTCTACTGGGAGCCTGCTGGCCCCCAGTTCCGTGCCAGGCTCTGTATTTCATCTTCACCCCACCCTGCAAGACCAGGTGTCAAGTGCATGCCACCAATGGGCGTGCAAGCTCAGGCAGTGGAGACACCCACGGGGCGTGAGCAGCGCAGGTACTGAAAGAGAAGCGTGAACCCAGGGATGGAGGACCACATGCATGCTCGCCCTTGGACTGCTCCCTCCACCTCCCTCCACCTGGGGACCGACTTCCCAACACAAGCCAAGCTCACTGAAGGCCCCACAGACCAGTGGTGTCCCATCTCCCGGGGGCTGGTAGGAAACGCAGAGGTCCCTCTCCCCCCACCTGCAGCCAGCACGCACCCAGACACCAGGTCCTGGGATTGGTGCCCACTGCTGTCAGTGTCCAAAAAAAGTACAGTGGTTACAAGCCCAGGTCCTGAAGGCGGGCAGACCCCTGTTCAAACCCCAGCTCTGCTGCCTACTAGCCATGCAGGCTTCAGCAAGTTACCGACATCTTGGGCCTCAGTCTCCCTGAATGCAAAGTGGAGATCATATGGCTGCATAGGTTAGTTCTAAGAGCACAGCGAGGTCCTGAGGGCAGAGGACTTAATATGTACCTGGCACGTGCCCAGTTATATGCAGCAGGGTCTGTCTCCACAGACCAGTTGAAGTTTCAAGGGAGAAGCCCCCCTCCTCTCCAGTAGTTTTTAAATTTTTTTGCACCCCCAGCCTCCACCCCAGAACTTTTCTCATTCACTGTTCACACCCCGCACCTCCCCGTGGCTGCAGGCTTTGAGGCAACACCTTCCAGCATCAGATACTGGTTAGAACAAAGTGTTCAAAGCTTCATGTGAGGTTTGGGTCCTAACAACTGGGACGGCAGCCCAGCATGTAAGTTTCCGTGTGCATCCATGACTGCCCTCCAAACCCGCATTAAGGCATATAAATCCATGTGTTCTCATTCTGGGCTTCCCAAGCGTGTGCTTCTTCCATTAGAGATGTAACCCAATGAAATGTGGTCCATTTCACATTCTACAGAAATCAGGACAGGAAAAAAAAAAAACATACCTAATTGATGTTTACTAAATTCAAAGGCATCTTCGGTAGCAAACAGAGTTCTGGGGAAACGAATGAATATTTTGGTTCTAGAAGAAAAAGAAAAGACTGTTGTCGTGATTAATTGGCTGGCTTGAATTGTGTCCCCTCACCAGAACCTCAGAATGTGATCTTATCTGGAAACAAGGTCTGTGCAGATGTCATCAAGGTAGGGACTGAGAGATCATACAGAATTAGGGTTCACCCAAATCCAACGTGTATGTGCGTCTCAGAGACAGAAAAGGACACAGACCCAGGGAAGTTCATGTGAAGACAGAAGCAGAGACTGGAGGGAAGCGACCACAAGCCAAGGAAGGTCAGGAGCCACCAGAAGCTGGGAGAGGCAAGGAAGGATCCTCCCACAGAGCCCACCAACACCTTGAGAAAACTCTTGTGTTGTTTTAAGCCATCTGGTCTGTGGTCCTTTATTACCAGCTTGAGGAAAAGCTTGAGGAAAATACTACATTGATTTAACCTGAAGTTAGTTCTGTGGGCTTTGAAGATTGATGACAAGGAATAGGAATCTCACTTTTTTTGTTTTGTTTTTTAGATTTTATCTTTTTAAAAAATATTAGAGAAAGAGAGAGAGAGAGAGGGAGGGAGGGGGGAGGGGAGAGAGAGGGAGAGAGAGAATTCATGTATAACCTGGGGAGGGGCTGAGAAGGAGAGAGAGGATCCCAAGTAGGTTCCACACTGTCAATGCAGAGCCTGATGTGTGGCTCGTTTCCAAGAACTGTGAGATCATGACCTGAGTGGAAAGCAAGAGTTGGATTCTTAGCCAACTGAGCCACCCAGGTGCCCCAAGAGTTTCAGGTTTTTTTTTTTAATTATTTATTGAGTGAGAGAGAGAGAGAGAGAGAGAGAGAGAGAGAGAGATCCCAAGCAGGCCCTGTGCTGTCAGCATAGAGCCCGGTGCAGCGCTCAGTCTCTCGAACCCTGTGATCATGACTTGAGCTGAAACCAAGAGTTGGATGCTTAACCAACTGAGCCATCCAGGCATCCCAAGAATCTCAGTTTAAAAGAAGATCCCCTTGGGGCACCTGGGTGGCTCAGTCTGTTAAGCATCCGACTTTGGCTCAGGTCATGATCTCACAATTCATGAGTTTGATTCCCACCTCAGGCTCTGTGCTGACAGCTCAGAGCATGGAGCCTGCTTCAGATTCTGTGTCTCCCTCTCTCTCTGCCCCTCCCCCACTCACACTCTGTCTCTGTCTCTCAAAGAATAAATTAAAAAAATTTTTTACAAAAAGAAGATCCCCTCAACCAGCAAAGATAAATTATCAATATCCATCACTTACTGCCTGCCCTACCCGCCCTGTGAGGGCAACTTACCACCTATGACCTCCTTAGTCTGTCTCCCTCAGCATGTGCTCATCCCCAACCCCCTCGGGGATCTGGCTTAGAAATGTAGTTAATACCTGAAGCAGGTCCCAGGACAGAAGCATAAGGATGGCCACAGAGTGGGAGCTAGGAGTTGGCAGGCAAAGCCCCTGAGAGATTCGAAGGCAGAGATCTCCAGAGGTGGATTCTCTGTGGCCTGGGAATGCCCGTCTATACCCTTGGGTACTGCTCCCTACCACCAAATTAACCCTGACCAAAATGACTAATAGGACAGACTGAGTTGTGCCTCAGTGCTTCCAACGTGTACAAAAGTTCTCCTGCTCATGGACAACCACAGCTATAGTCATGTACTCAGAGTTCTAGAACACCACCTTCTGGGATGCCTAAGGAGCTTTTGCATCACAGAAGTCCTAATATCCCCTCTGAGAGGTCCTGTGTGCATTTGAACAATAAAAAGACCAAGCAAACTCATTTTGCAGGCAAAGAGGCTCAATGCAGCCCGGAGTGAGGTTCAGAGCACAGGGCTCCTTTCTACCTTAACCTCCTCCAGCAGGCAGTGATTACAGCCCTTCCAAACACTCGCAACTTGTGACGTTGTGATTCATAATAATAAATGCATATTTGGGGACACCTGGGGGGGCTCAGTCAATTAAGCGTCGGTTAAGTGTCTGACTCTTTTTTTTTTTAAGTGTCTGACTCTTGATCACAGTCCCGAGATTGAGCCCCGAGTTGGGCTCCGTGCTGACAACATGGAGCCTGCTTGGGATTCTTTCTGCCCCTCCCCCGTGCGTACTCTCTCAAAATTAATAAACATTAAAAAATAACATATTTGGTCTTTGTCCTATTCCAGGATCACAGCTCCCCAAAACCTTGTAATCAGAGCAATAGGGGCAACTTTTTGTCATATTTGGACTTTGTTCCTGAAATGGTTTCAAAGTGAGAAAAGTAAAATGCGTGTCTTATTGGTCATTAACAGATCCCTTTCAACCACACCACAGCTGAGTTGATGCTAAGGAAGTGATGTGTGCAAAGCTCCTTGGATAACCTAAGGATGGGAGCTGGTTGCCAGGGAAACCAATCTTGAGATGAGAGGCTGAGAACTTTCAGCCCCACTTCCAGGTAGGGGAGAGGGGCTGGGGGTTGAACTGATGACCAGTGACTTCATCAATCGTGTCCATGTAATGAAGCCTCCATATACTCCCGCCCCCCCCCCAATAAAAGGATGCACCTGGAGAGGGCATAGCAGCTTCAGGCTTCTTTCCCAGACCCTGCCCTATGCATCTCTTCCACCTGGCTGTTCTTGAGGTCTATCTTTTTGTAATAAGCGGGCAATCCAGTAAGTAAAATGTTTTCTTTTTTAATTTTCGAGAGAGAGAGCACATGCGCAAGTGGGGTAGGGACAGAGAGAAGGAGACAGTAGTTCTGAAGCAAGCTCTGCACTGACAACAGTGAGCCCGACACGGGGCTCAAACTCATGAACCTCATGAGATCATGACCTGAGCCGAAGTTGGATGCTCAACCGACCGAGCCACTCAGGGACCCAAATAAAATATTTTCTGAGTTTTGTGAGCTGCTCTAGCAAATCAATTGAACCCAAAGAGGCAATCAGTCATCAGAAGCACAGGTGACCAGCGGGACTTGCAATTGGCATCTGAAGTGGGGGGGGAGGTAGACAGTCTTGGGCTGAGTCCTTACCTTGAGCATTGGACACTACCTAGGTAGATAGGGTCAGAACTGAGCTGAACTGTGGACACTCAGCTGCTGTCAGAAATGTTGTGCAATGTTCTGAGTGTGAGCAAAGCATGGAGAGCAGGTACACACAGTGTTTACAGAGCTGCATTTAAATGGAGTGGATGGAAGTATCTGCTTGTAAGTCTATGTAAATTCCTTCAATAATTCATCTCCAGGCTCTAGACACATAGGACTCAATGCATAAAGCGTTTTAATGGGGATTTCTTGGCCACTTACCTCCCTAACTTGTACTCCTCGGGCGTGTAGCCGATGTACTGGATCAGCCGTGCCACGCCCTCTGCTGGAGGCCCGTGCCAGTGCGGCCAGGTGTCTGGGCACAAGGACTTGTACCTGGGGAGAGGAGAGGCCCTTCCAGAAAGCCTTTGGACCTCACACCCACCCACCCCGCCCCCACCCCCTCCAGAGCTCAGGATGTGCTCTGCTGGGGCATGTCAGCCACTCAGCACAATCTAGTCACTCATCAAACCAACTTCCTTGAATTCAACAACATACACTTGGCAGGAAAGATAAAAGGGAGAAACGGTTTCAATAGGGTGGGTTTGGCCTGTCTTCATAGAACAATGACATCATCAGACACTCCACCCAAGAAACTCCATTCCAGTCCTAAGTATATATGCAGAGACATGAAAACATGGGTCCACACACAAGCTCATGCATGAATGTTCACAGTGTCGTTATCCATCATGAACAAAAGGTAGAGACAACCCAGATGTCCATCTGCCGATGAATGAATAAATAAACGTGGTCCAGCACAGGAGGAAACAGTACCATGCTTGGTGAGTAACGAGGGATTTTTCAAGGGTAATTTTGGATGTAATGCTGATTTAAGAACCTGATGTCACCATACAACACAACTCCTTTCTAATATGTGGTCGCTACAGCAGAACCATGGTTGTCTGTAACATAATGAAATAAGAGAATGCAGAATTCAAAGTGCCTGTGGACCAAGGGTAGAAACTATATAACCAGAGCCGCTGGACCGGGACCACACTGCCTGGGTTCGAGTCCAGCTCTGGAGCCGGACAAGTCACTTCACCTCCTCACCCTGTGCCACGGGAACAATAACATGACCTTCCTCGTGGGGCCGTCACAAGGCTGAAGTGAGATAATCTGTGGAGAGTACTGGACACAGTCCAAGACTTAAAAAAATAAAATGCTAGCTACGGTATTCCTATTATGTCTCTTGCCCTTAATATTGTTATATGGTTCATACTATTTCAAAATCACATTTTACACTGTTTTTAATTTTTTTTTAATGTTTATATTTGAGAGAGACACAGTGTGTGAGCAGGGGAGGGGCAGAGAGAGGGGGAGACACAGAATCCGAAGCAGGCTCTGGGCTCCGAGCTGTCAGCACAGAGCCCGACTCAGGGCTCGAACTCACAAACTGTGAGATCATGACTGGAGTCGAAGTCGGACGCTTAACCAACTGAGCCACCCAGGATGTCACATTTTACGCTGTTAAAAAAAATGAGTTTACTTTCCAGGAACTATACTTTATGAGCAAGTCCATGAAGGGCAATGGACTGAATGTTTGTGCTGTCCCCTTATCCTAAATTCACATGCTGAAATCCTAATCCACAATGTGATGGCTTTAGCAGGTGAGGGAGGTGATGAGGTCAAGAGAGTGGAGCCTCCGTGAGTGGGATGAGTGTCCTTATAAGAGAGGCCCCTAGAGATCTCCCTTGCCCTCTTTCCCCCACACAAGGACATGAGAGAACGGCCATCTGCATGCGACCCACAAGAAGGTCCTCACTGAAACATGACCGTGCTGCTATCTCGAGCTCAGATTTCCAGCCTCCCAAACTGTGAGAAACAAATTTCTGTTGCTTGTAAACCACCCAATCTACGGTACTTCGTTATAGCTGCCTGAACGAAGACAGGCATGGAGTGTCACGTGTTCTTCCCCGGTCACCACTCTCGGTCTAGCCACATATGCACAAGGGTGCAGGGGCACGCCAACCCCAGGGAACACAGTACGGCCCCAGGTCCTGTTCCCACCTGTCCAGGCTGCGCCCGTCACTAGCGCCCGTCATCAAAGCTGTCCAAACATGGGCTAGACAGAAATGATGGGGATGAGGAGACACCTTACACACCAGCAGAGGAGCCGAGACTAGGAAGTTCCATCCTTTTCAACCATGAGATACAACTGCTTCCTGATCAAGGGAAGCGAGGCCAGCAGGGTACACATATTCAATCATCTTCAGCCCCTCCTCAGGGCCACTGGCCTGAAGCCATGCCAGCCTCCTGGCTGGTCCTCCAGCCCGCCCAGTTCCCACCTCCAGGCTCTCCTCCTGGATGGCTGTCCCCAAATACCTTCATGGCTCCCTCCCTCACTTGGACAGGCCCTCTCGGACCACCTTACCTAAAGAGGCAAAGCCTTCCACCCTTCTACCCTGCCCCTCTTTCCCCTCCCCAGATTCATTTTCCCCTTCAAAGACATATCCCCACCTGACCTCCTATATCCTCATTATAGGGAGCGGGCTCCTCCCACTGGGAAGTAAACCCCATGAGGCACTGGGGTCTGTCCTGTCCTCTGCAGTTACCCAGCACCTAGGTACACAGCATGTGCCTGCGCTGGTACACAGCAGGTGCTCACTAGTATTTATGGAAAGAGCGCGGGAGCCTCAGACAACAACAAAGTAGAAAAAAAGATATGCAAAGTGCAAAACATTTAGAAAAATGGGAACATCAATGCGCATGTGTTTGGGGGGTGGGGCGGGCAGCGGCTGATTCTGGGCATCTCCACCACAAGTCAGACCAGAAAAGACAGATATGTGAAAATGGTGAATGAAATACAAGTAGCTGATAAGCAAACACAGCGTGCAAAAGAGGCACATTCCAAAAAAAAAAAAAAAAAGTCAAATAGTCTGGTAGTTCCTCAAACATTGAATTATCATACAACCTAGTAATCTACTCATAGGTACATCCCCCCAAGATAAAAACACATGTCCACATAAAAACCTATGCATGTATGTTCCTAACAGTATTATTCATAATGGCCCCGAGCAGAAACAACCCAAATGCCCACCAACTGATAATGGATAAATAGAATGTGGTCTGTCTATCCACACAATGGAATGTGATTCGGCCCTAAAAAGGAATGAAGTACCAACACACACTACAACAGAGATGAACCTTGAAAACTCTATGAAAGTGACAGAAGCCAGTCACAAAAGGCCACATACTGTATGAGTTCATGCATATGAAATGTCCAGAATAGGGAAATCTATAGAGACAAGCAGTACGTTAGTGACTGCTTAGGGCTGGAGTGGGGGTGGTAAGGAGATAAGGGGGTTACAGCTTAACGGTGTCAGCAGGCATATAAATCATTAACATACAGTAAAGATAGAGATTATTACTAATAAATGCATATAAGCAGATATTACTTATCAAGACACGAGGCTCATGGGAGAAAAACAAACATGATCCTTGGGAGAGAAAGATCTGAGATGACTAAATCGGAGCTAAAAATAAGAGCTGCTAGAAAATGCTCAAGTTTCAAAGGGCAGGATCCTGACGTAAGTTGCAAAATGCAAGAAGTGTGATGAAAAATGTAAGCTCGTGCACATGGCTTTTATAAAGTTGAAGCTCAAAAGAAGCTTAGTG
This sequence comes from Cryptoprocta ferox, assembly GCA_028646485.1. Classification (NCBI taxonomy): domain Eukaryota; kingdom Metazoa; phylum Chordata; class Mammalia; order Carnivora; family Eupleridae; genus Cryptoprocta; species Cryptoprocta ferox. The sequence goes on along the minus strand of CM053566.1, from coordinate 17,085,802 downwards.
TCAGGTTAAAATAGGAAATTGCATGTTCAACCATGGCGACCCACAAAAATAACCATTTTATTATGTCTCCCTTGAGAGTGTGAGACTGTGTTGATAGTTTTTGGTAGCGCAGATTCACACAGAGCCCGCCCCCCCACCCCCCGCCGCCCAATGAAGTATTGATGCACAAGCAGTTTGAGTGGCGGCGGTGGTGGGATTATATCATTAAATTCTAATGGACTTATCTTCACACTACTACACACCTTTTTCTCTTGATAGCCCACGAGGCCAAGAGGATGGCTCCCAGACTGAAGGCCCTAAACTAGCACCTACAGTCATCATGGGAAGGGTCTTCCCCAGCTAAGTAGACTCAAGTGGTACACTGCCCACTCTGGCCCCCTGGTAGCAGGTCTATGCACTAGCCTTGTGCTTCTTGGACTCTAAGAAGTTACAGGGTTAAGGTAAGGAAGGGAAGGAGGTAAACTGAATCAGTTTCCTATTCTCCAAAATGTTAGTATTCATCATAGTCAAGGCTACAGCAATTAAGAACCAAACAGAGTTTCCTGGGGGCTGGCCTTTTACTCAGCATCACACCCTGAGAGTCCCCACACAGCAGGTATTTGTATCGGCTTCAGATCAACAACAAAACACACTTTACCTTTGCAAGAAATGCTCATATTTCCGCCGGTAAGCAAATCCGGCCCGTCTCACCCTCAGGTGCTCCATCAGCCCCAGGTACTTGATCTGATGCCTTATGAGCAAGTCGTCAAACTTGCCTTGGGAAACACAGAAGGGAGAGTGACAGTAAAGGATCTCATGGCTTCGTTTCAACCGAGACAGACCACAGGCTGCAAGCTGACAATCTGCGGGCTGGGTCTGGCCACGGACCTGTTTTGTCAGGTCCTAACTGTGTTGCTGTTTTATTTTAATAGGGGAATTTACAGGAAAACCTAGATTTCTGGCTTCTCTTTAAAAAACCCAGGATATCTGGCCATTCTGGGCTAGAGTCTCACATGGCAACAACTAGCTGGATGGGAATAGGGCTGTTCCTTTAGACAGCATGTGCCCTTTGCAGTTTGCCACAGTACCCTCCACTCCCTATTGCCTTACATTCTGCTTCACTCACGTGGTCTTCCTGCCTGCCTTCTGTAAGCCTCTGACAGTAATACAACTGTGTTACTGACCATGGCATGAGCATGGAAGATACCCAAGGCACAGACCATTTGGAAAACAGTTCACTGGCTGGAGAGAGGCAACATTACTTCCCCTCACTTCTGACATCTGCCTGGCTCACCTGAAACTGGCCACACTCTGAGCAATGGTCACTCAGGACCACCAAAAAAAAGCCTCTCACCCTCTATTCATTTACCTTCTGTTATTTAAAAGTGAAAATAATTCATGTATGGAGGACAAAGAGAAAGCTTGTGGGATTTTTGTTTTTGTATTTTTTTTTAAGGATTTTAACCCACTGCCATCTTGGTTTTCCTCCCAGCCTTGTCTCCCTGAGTTCAGTTTTCAGAACGATTCATGACTCACTGGGTTCTTTCCTCTCATTGGGCTTGATGCAACGGATGTATGAAGGTTCCTTAGAGGTGAGAATTTCCAGAAGGCTGCTCAGGCTGTTTTTAAACTGAGTCCCCACCTTGAGAGAGAGAGAGAGAGAGAGAGAGAGAGAGAGAGAGAGAGAGAGAGAGAGAGAGAGAATGAGTTAAGTAGATATTACAGCTCCAAGTAAACACAGAGAAGATTGGCTAGCCATTTAGGTCCCAACTCTCGACAGACTGCCTTACCCATTGCCATTTTGCCTGAGTCCTGGCCTGAGAAGTACAAGCTCAGACTGGTCAAGCAGAGGCCAGACAAGCACCTGTCCAGAATTCTTCCCTCACTTCGCAGGTATGTGATAAGCGCCTCGTAAGAGCCAGTATCGCCATTGAGGCCATCACTCCCACTGCCCTCTCACTTCCTTGATACCAGGATTCCTTTATGACACACTGTTTTAAGTTCTTTCTTTCTTTGATGGTATTTTCCCATACTTTCTTCCACTAGATTATAAGCCTCGTGAGAACAGGGACCGTGTCCATTTTGTTATCGTTAAATCCTGTGCCCCCCTACACAGTAGGCACTCAGTGAGTACAAATAAACACACTGGTTGCTACACTTGGAAAGTATATCGTAGAATGTGTTAGCAACATTTCCAGAAAAAGGAAAGACAGCTTAAAATGTATAGTAACTGGGGGTAACTGCACCCTCTGGCTGATTTCTGCTACCTTTCTAATTTTGCATGAGCATTTTCCCCCCACCTCCCCACTCACCGTTGGTGGCCTTCTCCGGTTTTCTAATTCAGCCACCAGGAAGCATTCCTTCAGGATGCGATTTTTGGACCTGCAAAGCACCTGCAAGTAAAAGAAAGGAGCTCCACATTCAGTGTTTCAGAAATCACTAAGGGGTCTTCAGGAAAGCTTGACAAGCGTGCACAAGGTCCCAGAGCCATTTACTTCAGGAGCACTTGAAGAAGAGGGGGAAAACCACAGTCAAACATGGAAGGAAATGTTTAAAGCTTCATTTTCTTGTATTTTTTAAAAAGTTTATTTATTTTTGAGAGGGGGGTGCGGAGCACAAGCAGGTGGGGGGCAGAGAGAGAGGGAGACACAGAATCTGAAACAGGCTCCAGGCTCTGAGCTGTCAGCACAGAGCCCAACACAGGCCTCGAACCCACGAACCACGAGATCATGACCTGAGCTCAAGTCGGAGGCTTAACCAACTGAGCCACCCAGGTACCCCTAGAAGGAAATGTTTAAATACTGGATCCACTGCACTGTCTACATGGTGAGGCCATCTGATTGCTTTCCCTCTGACACAGTAAAGCAATCATTATTGCCCAGTTTAGCTGCTACAGAAAGAACCAGCTCTTGAAGAATGATCTCCAAGATACGGTGTTAAGGGAAAAAAGATGCAGGAACACATGCACAGTGTGCAGTTATCATGTGAAGAGAAAAGATAGAGAGTGAGATATACACAGGTGTCGGTCTGTACCATCCCTGGAAGGATACACAGTCAAATGGCTAGAACAGCTGGCTCTCAGGAGAGAGACTTAGTGACATGGGGCCAGCTTTGTTCCCCTGTGCACACATTTTCAAAATAATCTGTGTTACTTTAATTAAAAAAATTAATTTGAGAGGCACCTGGGTGGCTTAGTCGGTTGAGCATCCAACTCAACTCTTGGTTTCGACTCAGGTCATGATCCCAGGGTTGTGGGATTGAGCCCCACGTTGGGCTGCATCTCTCTCTCTCTCCCTCTCTCTCCCTTTCTCCCTCCCTCCCTTCACAGGTATTAATTAAAAGTTTTTCTCCCTGGGGGCACCTCAGCAGCTCAGTCAGTTAAGCGTCTGACTCTCGATTTTGGCTCAGGTCATGATCTCACAGTTTGTGAGTTCGAGCCCCGTGTCAGGCTCTGCACTGACAGTGTGGAGCCTGCTTGGGATTCTCCCTCTCTCCCTCTCTGCTCATTCCCCATTAATGCTTTTTCTGTCTCTCTCAAAATAAATCAATAAACTTTAAAAAATAAAATGTCCCTCTCAATCATATTTCCTTATTTTCTTCATAGCATTCCTCACTGATGGATAACTTATCATGTACAGTTGACCTTTGAACAATATGGATTTGAACCACTGGATCCACTTACATGTAGATTTTTTTTTAGTAACAGTACTGTAAATGTATTTTAAGATTTTTTTTTTTTAATATATTTATCTTCAAGTTGGCTAACATACAGTGTATACAGTGTGCTTTTGGTTTTGGGAGTAGATTCCTGTGATTCATCGCTTACATACAACACCCAGTGCTCATCCCAACAAGTGCCCTCCTCAATGCCCATCACCCATTTCCCCTTCCCCTTGCCTCCCTCCATCAACCCTTAGTTTGTTCTCTGTATTTAGGAGTCTCTTTAAGATTTTCTTACTAACACTGTTTCTCTAGCTTACGTCATTATAAGAATATAGTATATGTAATACATATAACATAAAAATAAGTGTTAATTAAGTATGTACATATCAGAAGGGTTTCTAAGGTCAATAGTAGGCTGTTAGTAGTTAAGTTGTGGGGAGTCGAAAGTTATACATAGATTTTTATTTATTTTTTATTTTTTAAATGTTTTTTATTTATGTTTTTGAGAGAGAGACACACACACAGTGTGAGCAGGGGAGGGACAGAGAGAGAGGTAGAGACAGAATCTGAAGACAGGCTCCAGGCTCTGAGTTAGCTATAAGCACAGAGCCTGACACGGGGCTTGAACCCACGAACCGTGAGATCATGACCTGAGCCGAAGTTGGATGCTCAACCGACTGAGCCACCCGGACGCCCCATAGATAGATTTTTAAAAACTATTTATTTTTGAGAAACAGAGAGCATGGCAGAGGCAGAGAGAGAGAGGAAGAGAGAGAATCCCAAGCAGACTCCGCACTGTCAGCGCAGAGCCCGATGTGGGGCTTGAACTCATGAACTATGAGATCATGACCTGGGCCAAAGTCAGATGCTTAACCAACTGAGCCACCCAGGCACCCCAGTTATACATGGATGTTTGACTGCATGGAGGATTGGCAGATCAAGTTGTTCAAGAGTCAATGTACATATTTATCCCCGGCCACTCCCCACCCCCACGGTAAGCCTCATGAGAACGAGGACCACCCAGAGCGGGTTCAGAGTCTGGCACACAGCAGGGGCAACGCACACACTTGAATAGGCATGTTGGATCAAGGGCATATCTTATGGATGATCTCGAATATCTGTTCAGGCCATGACACGCTGGAGTTCTACCAGAAGGTACTGAAGAGAAAAATCCAGAAAGCCAAATCTAGCCCCAAATCTGTGTCATGGGTGATATCGAATAACCATCAGAAACACACATAGTTAAACTTCACACTTACTTCTTTCAGATGTCTGTAGAGGAGATCATTGTTTTTTTCCAAGAAACCTGTAAGACATTGAACGTTTTTTGAATCAATGGCTTTGCCTGAAAATGCATTTCCATCCCAAGCAGTTGCAAAAGGAAACCCTGAAAATAATCTCAGCTCAGAGTTTCCCAGCTTTGGCACTACTGACATTTGGGGCTGAAAAGACTTCATTGTGGGGTCTGTCTTGTGAATCATGCATCCCTGACCTCTACCCACGAGATGTCAGGTCCCCAGTTGCAAAATACCAAATTTGTCTCTAGACATCACCAGGTGTTCCGGGAGGCGTTATCTCGTCCCTGGTTGAGAATGAGGTCCTCAGAATTGAATTCATGGCACACACACTATACTCTAAACTCTCACTTAGCTACTCATCACATGAATGTAGAGACTTTACGCGAAGTATTGTATATACGCCCTCGTCCCACAGCAAAGAACTACGTATAAGAAGAATAACATCAGAACAGTGAAGGCGACTCTGAATTTCAAGAGCGGCCAGGTGAAGCCAGGTGAGAAAACCATCCCCACCACTTAGGAAAGCCAAACTGAAGTCCCGGGACTAGAGGGACCCAACGGTATCTTCATACATAGGGAGGGGCGCCTGGGTGGCTCAGTTGGTTGGGCCTCCGACTGCGGCTCAGGTCATGATCTCATAGTTTGTGGGTCCGAGCCCCGCCTTGGGCTCTGTGCTGACAGCTCAGAGCCTGGAGCCTGCTTCGGATTCTGTGTCTCCCTCTCTCTCTGACCCTCCCCTGCTCATGCTGTCTCTCTCTCAAAAATAAATAGAAGATTAAAATTTTTTTTAATTTAGAAAAAAAGGGAAACTCACCATTTCCAATGTTAAAACTTGGTTTATAGTGCTCATTGAAAACCTAAACGGTCACTCATAATTATGTTAGTAACTAAATGACATTATAAAATCAAAACCAACTAAAAAAAGGCATGTATCAGAAGCGTCTAAGATACAACCTTTTCAGAAGACGTTTTGGAGTTATCAAGACTAGCATTCTTACTGTGGTAAAACAGACATGACACAACATTTAGCATTTTAGCTATTTTTACGTGCTCAGTGGCATTAAGCATAGCCACACTGTTGTGCGATTGGCACCACTGTCTCCAAAGCACTTCATCTTCTCAACTGAAACTCTGACCCCATTAAATGTTCCCTCCCCCTCCCTCAGCCCCTGGGAACCACTACTTCCTGCCTCTAGGAATTTGACCACTCTCAGCGCTTTGTCAGGGGAATGGTGCAGGGTTTTGTCCTTTTGTAACTGGCTTCTTTCGCTTAGCATAATGTTTTCTTTCCAAACATTTAAAAAAATGTTTATTGCTGGAGAGAGAGAGAACAGAAAACGAACAAGCAGGGGAGGGGCAGACAGAGAGGGAGACAGAGGACTTGAAGTGGGCTGCACACTGAGAGCAGAGAACCCGACTTGGGGCTTGAGCCCATGAACCACGAGATCATGACCTGAGCCAAAGTTGGACACACTACTGACTGAGCCACCCAGGCTCCCCCCAAACTAATTTCTGATAGAACTTTTAACTCAGCAATGCCACTTCTGGGAATTTGTGCTACGTGTACAACATGCATAGATTGGCCGAGTGCAATATGCAAGGATGTCAACTACAGCAGGGTTTGCAAGAAACAAAACTGGAAACAAGCTTTGTCCATCAAACACAGGACACAGCCCTAGAGGGAGTGCCTGGAGCCTCTCAGAAGAAATGGGGTGCAATCTGTTGGCTGCTACAGAGAATGGATGTGAGTGTGGAGGCAAAAGGTGGGGGTCTGAACCCCGGCTCTGCGCCTTACTAGCTGAGTGACCCTGGGCAAGTTACTTGATTTTTCTGAGCTCAATTGCCTCCTAGATTAAAAGGGGGATAATAATAACAAAAGGGTTCTGTGAGGTTTAAATGAACAACGGAGGTGAAGCACTGGGATGGTGGCTCAGCTGGTTGAGAGTCTGACTTGAGCTCGGGTCACGATCTTGAGGTTCGTGGGTTTGACCCCACATTGGGCTCTTTGCTGTCAGCACCGAGCCTGCTTCGGATCCTCTGTCAACTCCTCTCCCCGCCTCTCCCCTGTTCACGCTATTTCTCTCAAAAATAAACATTCAGGGCACCTGGGTGCATCTGACTTCGCCTAAGGTCATGATCTCATGAGTTTGAGTCCCACATTGGGTGAGCTTGAGCCATGATTCAGGTGAGCCCTGCTTCTCTCCCCCCCCTTCTCTCTGTCATAAATAAATAAATAAACAAACATTTAAAACAAAAGCAAAAAACAATTTTTCTCATTTTCATTAAATGAAAACAAGAAAGCAAAAGAGAGAACACAAAATAATCTGTGTTACTTAAATGTGTGTGGGTGTGTGTTATTCAAATGTGTGTGCATATATGTGTTATTTGGATGTGTATGTGTACCCCCACGTATTCAAGTATATGCAGAAGATATTTCTATTTTCCTGAAAGAAATTACAAGAAACTGTTGGTTCCTGTGGTTACCTCAGGGAGAAACTAGGAGTAAAGGGGACTTTTAGTTTCCTTTTGTGGACTTTTCTGTACCATTAGGAACTTCTTGCGTGACATGTATATTATCGATTGATGAAAATCAATCAATTATCCACAGAGAGTCATCCCATTTGAAATGTTTTCTGTTTTTATACCACTCTGAATTCAAGAGAAAAAAATACATTACTTTTTAAATATTCTTCGAGAAAATTATTTAAAAGTGAAAATAATTTAGGGTCGCCTGGCTTGCAGTCAATGGAGCATGTGACTCTTGATATCAGGGTTGGGAGTTCAAGCCCCACGTTGGGTGTGGAGCCTACTTTATCTTTTTTTAAAAATTCTTTTTACATTTATTTATTATTGAGAGACAGAGAGAGACAGAGCACGAATGGGGTAGGGGCAAAGAGAGGAGGAGACCCAGAGTCCAAAGCAAGTTCCAGGCTCTGAGCTGTCAGCACAGAGCCCGACGCAGGGCCCAAACCCACAAACCGTGAGATCATGACCTGAGCCAAAGTCAGCCGCTCAAAGAAGCCAGACACAGAAGACCACACGTTGTGTGATTCCATTTATTTAAAAAAATTTTTTTTTACATTTATTTATTATTGAGAGAGAGAGAGAGTGAGAGAGAGAGAGAGAGAGAGAGTGAGGGACAGAGAGAGAGAGAGAGAGAGAGAGAGAGAGAGAGAGAGAGAGACAGAGACAGAGCACGAACGGGGGAGGGGCAGAGAGAGGAGACACAAAATCGGAAGTAAGCTCCAGGCTCCGAGCAAGCTGTCAGCACAGAGCCTGATGCGGGGCCCGAACTCACGAACCGTGAGATCATGACCTGAGCTGAAGCCGGATGCTCAACCGACAGAGCCACCCAGGAGCCCCTGTGTGATTCCATTTAGATGAAATATCCAGAACAGGCAAATTTGCAGAGACAAAATAGCTCACAGCTTTGGGGGATGGGGCTGGGAAACTAGAGAGTGTTTGCTAATGCAAACAAGGTTTCTTTTTGGGGTGAAGTGTTCTTTTTTTGTTAAATATTTATTTTGAGTGAGAGAGCGAGTGAGCGAGAGAGAGAACACACTAGCAGGGGAGGGGCAGAGAGCAAGAGGGAGAATCCCAAGCAGGCCCTGCACCATCAGTGTGGAGCCTGACTTGGGGCTCGAACACACAAACCGTGAGATCACAACCAGAGCCGAAGTCAAGAGATGGCCACTTAACGGACTGAGTCACGCCAGGCGCCCCTGGGGTGAAATGTTCCAAAATGCACAGCGGTGAGGGGTGCATAACTATAAAGTGAACAGAGTAAAAAACTACTGGGTGAGTTTGAATGGGTGAGATGAAGTGGTTAGACATAAAATAAAGAGAAAACTTCAAATGGCCTGCTTGCAAGCACAGCCAGGGAACGTGTGGGCTAGATGTGCAGCCATTTCATCAGTGGACACAGGGACGCCTGCATGACCGTGACCTACGCCCCACGGACACTCACCTTTGGTGCAGTATGTGACCTCCCCTGCGTAATGGAAGAGCCGGAACTCCATCCAGCCAATCCTCTTTCGGCCCTTTGGCCCTGCCAGCTTCCGGCTGCAGCAAGACAGAAAAAGACACGAGCTGAACCTTCCTAGTTTGCTGTAACAAAACGCACCAGCATATAAAGCAAAGAGCAAAAGAGAAGCCTTGACAAGTTGTTCAGAAACATGACAATCGGCCGAAGGCCAGCCCTGGAAACCAAACACACGTGGCAGTTCCCAGGAAGCCTTGCTACCTAGCTCATCTGCATATAGACCGAGGTCTCTCTAAAATAAGATCCTTCTCTGTGCAGAAAGGGGAACCCCTTTGCATGGCTGGTGGGAACGCAAACTGGTGCAGCCCCTATGGGAAAAAGTAGGGAGGTTCCTCCAAAAGTTAAAATAGAACTACTCTGTGGTCTAGCAATTGCACTAGTAGGTATTTATCCAAAGAATACAAAAACACTAATTCAAAAGGACATATCCACCCGTATGTTTATTACAACATTATTTATAAGAGCCAAATTATGGAAGCGGCCCAAGTGTCCATCGATTGATGAATGGATAAAGAGGATGTGGTATATATACACAATGGAACGTTACCCAGCCACGAAAAAGAATGACATCTTGCCATTTGCCACGACACAGATGGAGCGAGACAGTCAGTCAGAGTTAGTCAGCTAAGCAGTCAGTCAGAGGAAGACAAATAGCATACAATTCCATTCATATGTGGAATTTAAGAAACAAATGAACAAAGGGGGAAAAAGAGACAAAGCAAGAAACAAACTCTAAACTATAGAGAACAAACTGATGGTTACCAGAAAGGACTGGGGTGGGAACATGGGGGAAATAAATAGGTGACGGGGACTGAGGACTGTACTGGTGATGAGCACCGGGTATTGTATGGAAGTGTTGAATCACTTCACTGCACACCTGAAACTAACATGACACTGTACGTTAACTAACTGGAATTGACATAAAAACTTAAAAATAAAAGTGATCCTTCCCCTGAGAACTGAGGGATTAGAACACACATGTGGGCCAGAGAAAACACATTGATTTGTACAATGAAAGAACTTCTACTTTTTCCAGGTGATGACTGAGAAACAATTTTACTACATTTTTATGATGTTAAGTGACTAAAATAGTCATAAAACATCATTTTTCAGAGTCTGGTGATTCCTAACTTTTTATAACCTTTCTTGAAACGTATACATATATATATATTGACAATGCAGATACGCCAAATGTATAGTTCAGTGAATGTTAGCATCATGAACACCCAGGTAACCAGCACCCAAATCAAGAAACAGAACATTACTGGTTCTCTGATAACCACCCCACCCCCACCCTTGAGCCCTTTCCAGTTCTGACCTGACACCTAACACAACAGGTGGGTTTTTATCTGGTTCTATACTTTATAGAAATGCAATTGTACAGTATGTACCCTTTTGTGTCTGATTCCTCTCTTTAATTTAAAAAAAATGTTTATTTTTGAGAGACAGCATGAATGGAGAAGAGCAGAGAGGGAGAGACAGAGGATCTGAAGCAGGCTCTGTGCTGACAGCAGAGAGCCCGATGCAGGGTTCGAACGCACGAACCATGAGATCATGACCTGAGCTGAAGTCGGAGGCTTAACCGACTGAGGCACCCAGGTGTCCCTGTGTCTGATTCCTCTTGCTTACATGTTCTGTGACTTATCCACATCACTGCATGTAGATATAGATTTTTCATTCTCGTGGCTATGTATTATTCCATTTGTGAATATACTGTAGTACAATTTTCCATTTTTTTAAAGATTTAAAAAATTTTAAGTTTATATATTTATTCTGAGAGAATGCAAGTGGGGGAGGGTCAGAGAGAGAGAGAGAGAGGAAGAAAGAGAATTCCAAGCAGGCTCTGCACTGTCAGCACAGAGCCCGATGTGGGGTTTGAATTCATGGACCGTCAGATAATGACCTGAACTGAAGTCGGACATTTAACTGACTCTGAGCCACCCAGGTGCCCCTCAGTTTTTCATTTTTGACTCATTTCCTTATTCTTGCAATATTCTGCAAAAGCTCTGATAAAGCCACTACCATTTACCTGGCCTTTGCCACGGCCAGCAATAGCACTAGGTGATTTATGGAGTCACTTACAATGTTACACATCAGGTATATTAATAGATCACATGTCTTGTAAGTGGCCGAACTGCAATTCAAAAACCAGGGCTTTAGGATTCCAGAGCATGAGACATTAAATTCTCTCCTCCTTGCCTCAAAGACTAAGTTAAATTTCTAGTCAATTTTCTGGGATGCTGTAAACGCTCCTTCTCTGGGTCCGCGTGGTAGGGATGGGAGCACAGGTGAACGTGAAGATTCGCTGGGCCATACACTTGAGATCCACACATAGCACTGTATGTTTTTTATATCTGATACCTAACTTAAAAAAAAAGACTATTTCTGGGGTTCACGGGTGGCTCAGTCCATTAAGTGTCTGACTCCTAATTTCAGCTCCGGTCATGATCTCACTGTTCATGAGATAGAGCCCCGTGTTGGGTTCTGTGCTGACTGCACTGAGCCTGGTTGGCCCTCTCCCTCTCTCCCTGTCCCTTCCCTGCTTGCACTCTATCAAAATAAACATTTTTTAAAAATTAAAAAAAGACTATTTCAAAAAGAAGACTACTTCACGTGTGTGACCCTATCCACAATCTAACAATCATAAAGATACAAAATCTTAGGGGTGCCTGGGTGGCTCAGTTGGTTAAGTGTCTGACTTAAGCTCAGGTCATAATCTCATGGTTCATGAGTTCAGGCCCTGCATCCGGCTCTGTGCTGACAGCTCAGAGCCTGGAGCCTGCTTCGGATTCTGTGTCTCCCTCTCTCTCTCTGCCCCTCCCCTGCTTGCGCTCAAGTCTCACTCTCAAAAATAAACATAAAAAAACTACAAAATCTTAGAACATTCTACCTGGAACTCGAGTTTGATTTCTACTAACAAAAGATACACATCTATAGGAGTTGGTGCATCATTATGGTGTATCACATTTCTATGCATGAGGAAGTACCTTTACTCTTGGGGTCCACTGCCCACGTAACCCAAGGAAGTGGATAAATGATGAGCTTCCCCAACCAACGGCTTGTCAAGTGAGATACATACGTTTGGAAGTGTGCATGCTTGCCTACTTTCTCTTCCAATTTCTCCAGGAAACTCAAGTCTGTCGCGGGACCAGGACGGATACATTCTTCGTCCTTCCAGAGAAAAAGAGAAGCCTCCATCCATTGCATCTTACACCATCAATTACAAGTTTACATGCCTTTGCCAGCTGTGGCAGAATGTACTGGACTAAAATACCGTCACCTCAACACAAGGTCAAGTGAACCTTGAGGGTGGGAGGCCAGAGATCTCTCATGTGTGCTTAGCTTCTCAGAGGGATTGGAAATTCCATGAAAAGTCACCTCTCCCACCCACCCGACCACCATGTTTCCAAAGTCTTCCCAAGGACGCTCTGCAGCTCCCATGACCAGCTTCCTTGAACACACCACCTCATCTTAACCAGTCACCATTGACCAAGACCATATCCCCTCTGACTAGGAGCAAAATCTTCATGGAGAGAAAGCTATAAAGCCACAGGCATGTAACTTCTCACATTTCTCCAACTGTGTCTTTCTACTTCCTATTTCAGGTCCTTCACATTGATAACATTTAAGAGACCATCTTTAAAATCAACCCTGCGGCTTTTATTAAAACGACAAGAAAAAACTGGGGTTAAGTTTGGTGAGACAACTCTTTTGAAGGAGCATGTCTATGCTTTCGGATTCCATTTATGGAAAACCGGATAGAAACAAGTATTTATTACAAAAAATATTTGAAAATACTAGTCTAGCCGTCCAAATGAGTATTGAGTGCACAGAGAATAGCTCACATTAGTCTGTGCTTCCTGGAACTTGCTTCTCCAGATGTCCACACGGCCCTTCCCAGCCACCTTGGGTACAATTGAATCGTCCATCCGAGCACATCTCATCTTTTGAGCTTTTTTCTTCATTGTACAACCTACTTATTCTGCCCATGAACCTGTTTGTTGCGCTAGAATTTAAAGCCTCACGAATGGAGTGGTTTTGATCTGTTTTGTCCACTACTGTGCCCAAAACACAGGGCACAAACGTGGCACCAAGTAAGCATTCGATAAGTATTTATTGAATGGATAGAGTCTGAATGCTGACCACACACCGGCATAATTCTAAGCCCTGCATATGTACAATCTCAACCTGTCCTTATTATTTCTCAAGATAAATGCTACTATCACTGTGCCCATTTAAAGACAAGGGGAGGAGCTCAGAGAGGGTAAGACACCCACCCAAGTTTACATAGCTAGCGAGCAATGGGGCTGGTATCTGAATCCAGGTCGTGCCTTGGTATCTGAATCCGGGTCGTGCCTGTGCCCATGTTCCTGGCAACCACAGTCACCCTCTGTTCCCTGCTGTTCTTTAGAATCTTGTTTACACAATAGTTCGGTGGGGGAGGGCAGCAGGCAGGAGAGAGGGGACCAGTTATTTTTGTTATAAGGGAGAAGATCCCAAAGGCAAAGAAATACTTTCTCATTCACTTTAGATTTTTAAAAAGTGATGTTTGGGGGCATCTGGGTGGCTCAGTTGGTTAAGCATCTGACTTCGGCTCAGGTCATGATCTCACGGTTTGTGGATTCGAGCCCCACATCGCGGGCTCTGTGCTGACAGCTCTGAGCCTGGAGCTGCTGCCGATTCTGTGTCTCCCTCTCTCTCTGCCCCTCCCCTGCTCCCACTCTGTCTCTCTCAAAAATAAATAAACATTTTTAAAAAAGTGATGTTTGAACTGGAACAATTGGGCGTGGATGTTCTCAGAAGTTCCAACAGGTCAAGATAAAGTCACGGGTGCACCCCAAGGAGTCTCAACTCTGGATCAATGCACATTCTTTGTAAAACCTTCCTTTGCGGTTTGTGGCTTTCTGCTCGTGCTAAGCAACCCGTTTTAAGCCGGGGGTGGGGGGAATTCTGCATGTTGGCAACACCGTAGGAATGGACTCTAAGTCAACATTAATTTTCTCACCAGAATGGAAATGATCCCCTTGTGTCTCTCTTCCACCAAATCACAGATGATCTTGTTGTTGAAATACTGAATTGGCTCCCACTAAAATGACAAAGAGAAAAGAATTCTCCAAGGGGGATTTAGGTGAACAGAAAACAGATCTCTTCTAAATTGATTTTTCCAACACTATTTTTCCAAAATCCAATTTTCAAATCTCTAAATTAATAAAAAAGAACCTTTCTGAATGTCCAAGTAATTTCCCAGGAAAAAAGCAGGGCAGGAGTGAAAAATAATTCTTAGTATTAAGAAGGACAAAATCTCCAGGGAAATATTATTTCTTAAGCAGATCTCTTTTGCTAGATTAAGAAATCAAATGAGGAGGAAACATTAAAACGTTTACCTCTATACCTTCCATTTCATATTCTGCCTGTTCCGCCTTAAGGGTTCTCTCAATTAACAGCTGCTGGAGTTTCTCATTGCAATAATTGATGCAGAACTGTTCAAAACTAGAGAGGCCAAAAATTTAAATAACTAAAGCTACACGAATAGACCAATTAAAAAATTGTACTTATTTTTATTTTTTTTAATGTTTGAGGGAGAGAGCGAAAGGGAGGGAAGGGCAGAGAGAGAATCCCAAGTAGGCTCTGTGCGGTCAGTGTAGAGCCTGACGTGGGGCTTGATCCCGTGAACCATGAGAACATGACCTGAGCCGAAATCAAGAGTCAGACGCTTAGCCAGCTGAGCCACACAGGCGCCCTGTGTATTTGCTTACTTTTTTTTTTTTTTAAGTAGACATTAAAAAAATTTTTTTTACATTTATTTATTTTTATTTATTTCGAGAGAGACAGAGACAGCATGAGTAGGGGAGGGGTAGAGAGAGAGGGAGAGAGCCTCTGTCAGCACAGAGCCTGATGCGGGGCTGGAACTCACGAAACTGTGAGATCATGACCTGAGCTAAAATCCACAGTCGATGCTTAACTGACTGAGCCACCCAGGCGCCCCTGTATTTACCTACTTTTTAAAGATGTTTTTAATACAGAACAAGCAAAGTCCTATTAATCACACAATTTACTAAATGATCCCAAGAGTCAAGCTAAAAGATGTTTGCATTTTTTAATGGTTATTCCAATTCTGGAAGAGTCTGAGTTAGTGGCTATGGAAATTCAGAGAATTTCTAAAGTTGGGAAAACCAATTCCAATAACATTAGAGATGCCTTAAGCCAGAGGCACGAGATGTTTTTAAAGAAGAACAGAGGACCGGGAAGTAATGACAAACTCACCCATTCTTGTCGAAGACCTCAAACCCATAGATATCCAGCAATCCAATCACAGTCTTCTTGGTGAGATCCTAGTCAAAGGAATACACATTGCTCATTGTTAGGTCTTTTACTTAATGATTCTTAAAACCCGGGAGCTGCCCCCAAAGCTGGGACTTACAAAGCTCAGAATTTCTCTGTCTCCAACATCGGCGCACAGAGGAATCATAGGGTGGAAACAAATTTCCCAGCCTGCTCCTCTGGCCTGCAGCCCACCGGGATCCCATGGAAGTTTCCACAGCTATCACCTGAGAAGTGAGACTTTCCCCTTCTGATTCACTCCCTTCCTTCAAGCCTTCTCAACCTCCCGAGCCCACATCAATCCCAAGGAAAGAAAGTGACCTTTAAAGACAGCAGCAAAGGAGATGTTTATCCAGGAGAGATGACAGGGGATACAAATATCATTCTAAACAGAGGACAGCGGTGCCTGGGGGGTCAGTAGGTTAAGCATCCGACTTCGGCTCAGGTCATGATCTCATAGTTCGTGAGTTCCAGCCCCGCGTCGGGCTCTGTGCTGACAGCTCAGAGCCTGGAGCTTACTTCGAATTCTGTGTCTCCCTCTCTCTGCCTCTCCTGCACTCATGCTGTCTCTCTCTCTCTCTCTCTCTCAAAAATAAACATTTAGAAAAATTAAAAAAAAAATAGAGGACCAAGGGCAGTCAGACAAAGATGAATGTTTCAAGAGAAAATCCCTATTTTTTCTCGAAAGGGCCACAATTTAGCATTCCGAATGGTGTCCTGGGCTGATGGCCTTCCAAATCTGTCCTTCACATATTACCTTCTTGAGTTTTATGTCTACATAGTCTGTGCCTCAGGATCATTTCCTTACTTTCTAGCTTGGAGGAAATTCCCAGAGTGAATCTGAAGGACTTGTATTTCTTATACACATTAAAACATGTTTACTGTTAAAGCTAAATTCTGCAGACACTGAAAGACACCCAGCGTACTTCAAATACCGCGCCTCCCACACTTTGGGACACACTGCAAAAATCATTCAGCGCGCGTTTTTTGTGAGCCTACTGTGTGCCGGAAATGCAGACGTGGGAGGATATCGTCCCTGGGCATCAGAGACCAATCCTCACAAATTCTTTCGAGTGACGAGGTCGGTTATAAAAACGTCACCACGTTAGTGAGGGCGAGTCATCCAAAAACGTTTGGATTCACCTTGTTCACTAAGGAGGAGTTAATTTTGTTGACCAGCCAAGTAAATGTTCGTCCATACACGGCCTTCGCCATGGCATCTCTAGCGTAGACAGAGAGTTCCAGCGTCAACGGGCATATTACCTGAGAACAACAGGTGCATCATTACAGAAGTTAGAAAAAAAAAATGCCACAGGGCACCTGGGTGGCTCAGTCAGTTCAGTGTCTGACTCTTGATTTCGGTTCAGGTCATGGTCTCATGGTTGTGAGACTGAGCCTCATGTTGAACTCTGCACTGAACACGGAAGCTGCCTGGGATTCTCTCTCTCCCCCTTTCTCTGCTGAATGCGCTCTAAAAAAAAAAAAAAAAAAAAAAAAAGCCCACTTCCTCCGGAATTTCCAAATTAGCCTTTAATGATGGCCAGTGAGGGATATGTGCTGAGGGGAGAGGCCACCACCACCTGCACACGTTCAGACCGTAGCTATTTCTTGAGTGCCCGCTGCAGGCCAGGCACCGCGTGGAGCTGCTGAGACACAGCCATGACAAAGACACGCAGTTCCAGCCTCTGTGGGTTCACGGTTGGGGGCCGGGACATTCACATGTCACACACAGTCATGCTGAAAGTTGAGGGCAATAGGAGGAGATACCTATGGTGCGTTAGGATAGGGGT
This sequence comes from Cryptoprocta ferox, assembly GCA_028646485.1. Classification (NCBI taxonomy): domain Eukaryota; kingdom Metazoa; phylum Chordata; class Mammalia; order Carnivora; family Eupleridae; genus Cryptoprocta; species Cryptoprocta ferox. The sequence continues at coordinate 17,068,709 of CM053566.1, read as the reverse complement.
GGGATGGTCAGGGAGACTCTGAGGACGTGACCCCAGGAACTGAAGGATGAGAAAGCATTAGAGAAGCACAGGGAACAGTGCTCCAGTCGAGGGAACAGCATGTGCAAAGACCTCAAGGGGGAAAGGCATGGCAGGGGGTGGGCATGGAAAGCTAGTGATGGTGTAACAGTGGGGATGGGGAGGGTGAGGCAGGAGACCCCTGCAGGGGCTGGGAGGTGGGAGTCCAGCCTCCTTGAGGACCAGCGTCCTGCTCTTCTATGAGTCAGGTAGCAGCAGGGAGGGCAGGCCCATCTCCACCTCGTGTCATTTTTACCTCTTCAGTTTTGGCTTCAATCTTTCTATGGGTGAGAGCTTCCAGAAGGATGGATGGGTGGACCCCCAGGAGCTGAACAAATGGAAACCGAAATGCCATTCAGTGATCAGTTTTGATTTTTGCCAACTTGCAAAGCATTGGTGCAATTTCCAGGCCCAGGATTATACACCCTGACCGATCACCCTGCTTAAATGCAAAAGAGGCCACGTCCAATTTTACCATCAGCTTGCTTTTACCCACTCCCTCACCTGCCCCCACGCGCTTCAAATCTCCTAGCCAGTATCAGTCGGAAGGACATGGTGTCAGCCGCTTGGGACGTGGGGATCCAGCTGCCTTGAGCTCCCCCCTCGCACCCCTCTGCTTCCAAAAGGGGCTGGGCTTCCCTGTGCCCTTCAAAAGTGGAACAGCACCTTGGCAATCCATTTGATCTCATGGGTGTCTGGTACAGTGGCACAGCCTTGGTGGTTCTCTTCAAAACAAATGTTCCCCAGGTGTAGGACGCTGGCAAGAATTCCAAAGAGATTCTAGGAACATTGGGAAAGGGTGAGGAGAACAGGGAGAGAAGGGCGGCCACTGCACGGATGAATATCATCCCAGGAGCCGCCCAAGGAGAACCACGCCCTCCCCAATTCCAGCCCCGAGCTCACAGAGCTGAGTTTCCCCCTGCCCCAGGAATCCGCTTCTTACCCACCTCACATGTTAAGGGAAGGGGCATGCCTCCTTCAAGCCCCAGCATAGGACGCTTCTATTTTTAGATCCTTCTCATCCTCTTCCCACCAATAAACCATTTCATATGCAAATGCCATGATCCCAGATACATATATATAATATAAATATATAATATTTTATTTATTTTTTAAATGTATTATTTATTTTTGAGAGTGCAAGAGGGGGAGGGGCAGGGGGAGAGGGGGAACAGAGGATCCAAAGCAGGCTCCGTGCTGACAGCAGTGAACCCCACGTGGGGTTTGAACCCACGAACCATGAGATCATGACCTGAGCCAAAGTTGGACGCTCAACTGACTGAGCCACCCAGGTGCTCCTAAATATATTTTAAATTAGAACTCTAGTCCTTGAAAGAGCAATAGTTTTAACCATCAACAAGGGAAAAAAACAGAAAAAGATATAAAAACGCCACATTTATAAATCCTACAATCTTTGCCAGTTTGTTCAAAAATAGAAGTGTAAATAAACAGTAATCCTGTAGTTCTAGAGCATGTTAATATTTGAGCTTGGATTTGGGGCACCTGGGTGGCTCAGTCGTTAAGCGTCTGACTTCAGCTCAGGTCACGAGCTCACAGTTTAGAGTTTGAGCCCCGCATCGGGCTATCTGCTGTCACCACAGAGCCTGCTTCGGATCCTCTGTTCCCCTCTCTTTCTGTCCCTCCCCCGCTCTCTTTCAAAAATAAATAAAAATATGAAAAATATATTTGAGATTGGATCTGAGAGGAAGAAGAAACAAGGTCTCCTCATTGCTCACAGCATTGGGAAATCTTAGGTCTGCCGGATGGAATACAGAACGCCCAGGTAACATTTGAATTTCAGATAAGCAAGAACTAGTTTTTTAGTGTAAGTTTGTCTCATTGGGACACGCTAATCTGAAATTCCAGTGTATTTTTCTTTGCTGAGTCTGGCAACCATACCAGGTGGTCACCAATATATCAGGATTGTGTCATCTGTCCCAGACCATACTGGCAGTTGCGACCACAGGGCTCCTACCTCGAGGTCATCTTCAGTAAAATCGATGACAGAAAAGGCACTGGAAACAGTTTTCCAGTCATTCTTGTCATTAATAGACGACTCTTTGGCACAATGGCCCTGTTAACACAGAATTGGGTTGCTTCACGTCATTTTTACAAGGATTGCTAGGCACGCCCACACCCATTCTCGAATCAAAACGGTTTTCTCTACAAACACGCAAGAGCCAGTTCTAGAATATTCTGAATTGTAAAAAAAAAAAAAAAAAAAAAAAGGGCAGATTTTATCTCATCGTCTAGCATAGGATGATTTGCCAACTGTTGCTTTCTTCAAATTTATTTGGAATTTAGCTCCATTTTACGAACACTTTTGAAGGAATGCATTAGTGGTATCTCTCTTCGAAGGTGTTTTTAAAAATTGTTTTCCTTGTCATATTTGCCAAATAAATTGAAGATGTTTGTCTCAGTAACCATCTGCTAAAATATGCAGGGAGAGGACAGCCCTGAAATTCAGAAAACCATCTCTACGCACTTATAACCTCCAACAGAAACTGCAGTGAGAGACGAGGTAGGAGACCCTCACCCAAGAAAAGTTTGGTATTTAGAGAAAAGAAGGGTATATGGGTACAAGCCCCCGCAGAGATGCGATGAGACTTTTAACTCCAGAAGTTGCCTTTAAAGGGGCTCCTGGTGGCTCAGTCGATTGAGCGTCTGGCTTCGGCTCAAGTCATGATCTTGCGGTTCGTGGGTTCAAGTCCCGAGTCAGGCTCTGTGCTGACAGCTAGCTCAGAGCCTGGAGCCTGTCTTCGGATTCTGTGTCTCCCTCTCTCTCTCAAAAATAAACATTAAAAAAATTTTTTTTAAAGTTGTCTTTAAATTTTTTTAATGTTTTATTTATTCTTGAAAGAGAAAGACAGAGCATGAGCGGGGAAGGGGCAGAGAGAGAGAGGAACACAGAATCTGAACCAGGCTCCAGGCTCTGACCCGTCAGCACAGAGCCCGACACAGGGCTCGAACTCACAAGCCATAAGATCATGACCTGAGCCGAAGTCAGACGCTTAACCAACTGAGCCACCCAGGTGTCCCTATAAGTTGTCTTTTAAATAAGACACACACTACCAAAGGTCACAATTGAAAGGGAAGACATTCTAGGTGAAGTTTTTTGTTTTTTGTTTTTTTTTAAATGATTTTGCTTTTGTAGTACAGGGAGTTCTTAGACTCCTGGCTATCTGAAGATTTGTCACGTTAAAAGATTTCCTTGTTGCCTGGGGAAACCAGAGGGGCTATACCATGAAAAGATCCACTGGTGAACTGGCCAGTATTCAATCTGCAACTTCCCAAATATCCCTCCCGGTTCAACCAATGACATCTGTTGCTCCCACCAAGGGCGGGGCCAGCTTAAATCAGTCCGTCCAGGGTGCCTAGAGGTTTGGACGCAGTGAAGATATACTGCGAAGTAAAGCCACAAAGTTTGTCAAAGTTATGGGAGAACACGAAATTGGACAAAATAATACTGGCGAATGGTTTGAACCACTGTGGTATGAAGATCTGGCCAGAAAAAAAAATCTGCAAAGATAAAGACAAGATACATTCCAAAAGGGAATGATTTGAATTCTCAAAGGGTTAGGAGAAGCCCTTGGGGAAAAGATTGAAGCTCTTAAATATTTTTATAAATTGACCCTCTCTGATCATGCCATGAGAAGCCAAATGTGAGGCTACCATACAGCTGTGTTGGAAAAATTAGGTTCTCAAAAAGGAAAAAAATGTATATTTGAATTACTCTTCATTCTCACAATTAGTACACAGTTTGTAAAAGGCGACTGAGATTCTTTTATCTTCATTATGTGGCTTCACTTTTCAAGATAAATTTCGTTCATGTTTACTCTTTCACCAGGACTATGAAATGATGGTCCTTCTCTTACAAGATTCACTTCCTAAGACCTCATTCTCTTTCCCAAATGATGGCCCCCACTTGCACTCTGCCAAGTGACCTCCATTCAAAGACAGACCCAGCAGAGAGGCAAAAAATCTGAAAATCTTGGGGCAAAAAAAGGTGCTAGTGACCTCAAATACTGATAGGTGCTATACAATCTGGACCTTCTAGAACCCTAGTGCTGGCTGCAGAAAAACTAATGGTGGGGAGTAAAATTCTCCAAGTCCATTTTACAACACCGGTTGCTTATGGGAATGGCCTGAACTCTTTCTGTAAGGAAGTCCATTCATTTTGCAGTTAACAACTGTCAGAATGGGAGGCAAGGTGGAGAGTGTTTTCCAAACTAGTTTTGGAAAGCAGAAGGGAGCAGCATGGATTGTGAACGCGGATGGATGGCGAGTTATTATCACACCTCGGCCAACAGTTCTCACTTCTGTGCATTAGAATCACCGGGGATTCATTAAATTATCCAGAATCACAGGCGAGTGTTTAACACAGCCTTGATGTCCAGGTCCCATCTCAGACCATTTAGATCTGAATCTCTAAATGGCCTGTGCACACAAGTGTGTAGTGTGTGAGTGTGTGTGTATGTGTGTTCAAAAACTTCCTCAGGTGATTCTAATTTCAGCCAGGGTTGAGAACCACTCACCTAGAGATTGGTTACTTTACTGAGATGATCTGCCTGCCAGGCATAAGCAAAGGGGTTATGATAAGTGGCAAGAAACTAATCGGTAGGATATCTCCAGAATGGTAATGAGAAAGTTCTTGGCCATCCCATAGAAGCCCCCACTAACACCCTTCATCCCTGCCCTCAAAGGTCCACCCAAGCCAGGGGCTGGTCCTTCCGACCTGTGAGAGGTATTTATACAGCTGGGGGTCCCGCTCAAGTCCAAGGTAAGCAAGGAGTTTCTCTTCGCCTCCCTCCAGCAGCTGGTAGAAGATGTGGAAGTTCCTCTCGCCTTGGTTTTGATAGACAACTCGAGACTTTTCTATCAGGTAACTGATGATATGCCCGCCTATAGGGATGCCCTTCAGGACAGAACAAAAAATGCACAATGAGGAGAACTGAGTCTCTCTCTTGCTGGTGTCTTCTGAGGAACAGAAAGTCTGAATTCAAATGATTCTTCTTCTAGGCTTAGTGTCTTCTGTTTAAAAATATTTTTGCCTACCCTGAGGTCATGAGAAGGATTTTTCTATGTTTCTGTCATGATCATTTTACCATTTACATTTAGGACTGTGGTCGATCACTATTGAATTCTTGGGTACAGAGGGAGGTAGAGGGTCAAAGGGCTTTTTAGTCACATGGATTTTAGATTGATCAGCACCATTTGTTGGAAAGGCAATCCTTTCTCTATTGGATCACAGCAGCGCTTTGGTCATAAGTCAGGCAATCATATCATATGTGGAGGCCTTTGTAGACTCCATTCCGGTCCACTGGCCTGTTTCTATATCTTTGTGTATCACACTGTCTTATTTTTAAGAATAGAGCCAGTTAGGGATTTGGGTTCCAGAACATATATAGAACTCCTGCAAATCAATAGGAGAAAACAGTCTAATTAAAAATGGGTAAAAGGCTTTAACACAAACTTTTTAATTGGCCAGTTATCAAGACTTCACTAATCATCAGGGAGATACAAACATAAATCACAGTGGGAAACCACTCTTCTCCACCAGAATGTCTCAAACCTAAAAGGACTGGCAACACCACATGCTGTCGAGGGTGCAGAGAACCCTGCAGGTAACTGGACCCATCATTAGTTATCATAACATTCCTGGAAAGAACCCAATAATGCCACTTTTGCGTGTGTGCCCAACATAAGTGGATGGTAATATCTACTCAAAGATACATTTGCAAGGATGCTCAGAGCACTATTTGCAACAGCCCCAAACTGGAAATCCAAATGTCCATCAATAGGAGAACAGAAAAATCGTGATGAGGTCACATAAGCAAAAATGACCAACTGCTACATGGAGTGACAATGAATCTGACAGATAGAGTGTTGATTAAAGGGAGCCAGACAAAAAATAGGACACATAATTCCTATACATGAGGCCCAAGAACCAGCAAAATTAATCTGATTATAGAGGTAAGAACAGTTGGTAACCTTTGCGAAGGCGGATACTGTCAGAGAAGGGTTGGAGAATCTTCTAGGTGTTAGAAATTGTTGTATCTTGATCTGAGTGCCGGTTGTCACAGGCAGACACACATGTAAAAAGTCATTAAACTGGACCCACGTCTTGCTTCCTTCTCAGTAGATGTGTTGAATTTCAATAAGAAGTTTAAAAACAGACATAACTATTCAATTTTTTTCAAAGTCTGGGCATACTTCACCAGAAGTCCATGATGTACCAGCCTCTGGAAAACCCTCAGCCAGTCTGTTATTACTACACTCAACACTCAGACAACAACTGTTCTCCAGTCTAAGTGATACTTTGTCACCTGGAATTCTATGTCCTTGAGAACTCTGTTGATCCTTCCCACTTGCATTGGCCCTGTTTAAATTCTGTGAACAGGCAACAGTACTCTTCTATATTGTTTCTGGTCGCCTCCAGCAGCAGAGCTGAGTGGTTGTGATGGAAACCATATGGTCCACAAAGTCTAAAATATTGACTTTCTGGCCCTATCCAAAAAAGCTTGCCAAGCCATGCCATGTAATTATGTATGCCTAACCAATACATCCTTTCCATGTGATTGTTCTCAAGCTTTATAAGAAATGGCATCATACTGACCCACAGGACATTCCTAAGACTTGACCATGTTATGTGTTAGCTTCATTCACTTGCTCTTGCTGTTATGGGACATTCCATTGGGTGAACATCCTACCATTTAACCATTCTCCTGTCAATGGACACTCAGTCCTCTCCAGATGTGTTGACTGTTTCCAGACCTTTCACCATTGTGAGCAGGGATCTTGTGGGCAGCCTTGCAAGTCTCCAAGAGCGGAATGGCCCCACCTTTGATGCTGTGATTGCAACTTCACAAGATACTAATATCGTTTTCCAAGTGGGCCACACCAGGGTGAGCCACTGGCAATGAGGAAGAGGTCCTAATTATCCACATCTTCACAAATAGCTGGTGAGATCAGACTTCTTAATTTTTGCTCACCCGGAAAGTATACAATGGTATCTCATTGTGGTCTTTGTTTGCATCTCCCAAAATAGCACTAATCCTGGATTTTTTAATTATTTGAGCCAATAAAGCCCTTTCTCCCTTAAGGGACCTCGGGTCAGGTTTCTGTCACTGGTGGGCTAAGGGGTCCCCATGAACCAGTAATAGTAACTTCAGTGTACCTTATAGTCAAACTGGATGTCCATGTATTTTCCGAATCTGCTAGAGTTGTCATTCCGGAGTGTTTTGGCATTTCCAAAAGCCTTGCAATAAAAAGTGAGGGAGACAGGGACAGACTGAACCAAACTGTCGTGCCTGGTCATTTATGCTCACCATGCTCATCAAATTCCTAACCCCAAAGGCCATGATTATAAAAAATGGAGGAGGGAGGGGAAGCCAGGGATGAAAGCCACACTTTATCTTCTAAGAAGGAATCACGAAGTACAGAGGATTTGATACCAAATACCAAGGATGGATCAAGAAAAAAGGAAAAAAGATCTTCTCTCTAGCATCCAATCTAGGACTGACTAGGGAGAGCTATAGAGGTCCCAGGCCCTTGCTGTTCTAGAAGACAGAATTGATGGCCCCCATTACCAGACCCCTTTTTCTATCAAAGAGGTAAATTGTTCAGCCCATAGGTCTGGGGGGGTTGGGGAAATTCCTTCAACCACAAACACCTTTAACATGAAGGGCAACAAAAACACAGAATAAAATTACTTGTTCAAAATCATCCTGCAAGTCAGTGAATTGCAATAGCAGGAATAATAAAATAATTTCAATTAAAGAAAGATATTAATAAGAGAGCATGACTTTAGAGCTTACTAATTCTGCTGTGTGCTTTTTATGCATTAACCTTGTTTTATCTTCAGAAACTCCTAAGAGGTAGGAACTACGAGTAGACCCATTCCACAGACAGGGAAACAGGATCTGGGATATGGCGTGATTTGCTAAAGCTTGCTGGCACGTGGCTGCCCTGGGATTAGCGTCCATGTCTGCTGGACTTCAAGGTTATGCCCTTAACCACAGTATTTCCCTTGAGTCGTTTCTGCTTAACTCCCAGATGGCGACCTGCCCATTTTGACCACCCTGCGCAGGCAGAAGTTTCTTCTTACCTAATGACCTCCCTAGAACTCCCCTCAACAGGTCCTCAAGGATCACTTACCTCCAGCACTGGATTGGAGAGCAGCAGTTTGTCACGGGCTATTTGTAGCGACTCGGTCATTGGGCAGGTCACCGCAAAATACTGGAGAATCTTCTTGGAGGCTTCTGTCTTCCCTGCCCCACTCTCTCCAGAAATGAGGATGAAGTGGTTAGTTAGCTCGGAGCACATCATGCGGTAAGCGTTGTCAGCTATGGCATAGCTGGAGAAGGAGTGGGAAGGGGCCATACGTAATGCCTCCCATAGTGGAAGGACCGAGTACCCCGCTCCAGGAAACCACATCCAGACTGTGGCACAAGAACACTGAGCTCAGACATCAAACTCTCACCAAGACCCATCGACTGATCACAGATAAAATGTACCAGCAATCAAAACTCAGATAACAGAGTTAAAATAGACAAATTGAGCAACAGTGAACATTTTTTAAAGTTTCTTTATTTTGAGAGAGAGAGAGAGAGAGAGAGAGAGAGAGAGAGAGAGAGAGAGAGAGTGATAGAGAGCATGCAAGTGCAGAGGAGGGGCAGAGATAGAGGGAGAGAGAGAATCCCAAGCAGGCTCTGTGCTGTCAGCTCAGAGCCTGACTCGGGGTTCAATCCCACAAACCACGAGATCATGACCTGAGCCAAAATCAAGAGTCGGATGCTCAACTGACTGAGTCAGCCAGATGCAGCAATAATGGACATTTTTAATGTAACAAATTTATTTTGAAAAATCATCAACATTTCTTTTTTTGTTTATTATTTTGAGAAAGAGAGAGCACACGTGTGTGTGAGCTGGGAAAGGGCAGAGAGAGAGGGAGAGAATCCCAAGCAGGCTGCAGGCTGTCACTGTGGAGCCCAACACGGGGCTCATACCCATGACCCATGAGATCATGGCCTGAACCAAAATCATGCATCAGATACTCAACCGACTGAGCCACCACGGCACCCCATCAACATTTCTTTTTTTTAATGTTTTTTATATATTTTTTTATTTTTGAGAGAGAGAGAGAGAGAGAGAGAGAGAGAGAGAGAGCGTGAGCAGGGGAGAGTCAGAGAAAGAGGGAGACACAGAATCCGAAGCAGGCTCCAAGGCTCTGAGCTGTCAGCACAGAGCCTGACCCGGGGCCCAAACCCACGAACTGTGAGATCATGACCTGAGCCGAAGTCGGACGCTCAACCGACCGAGCCACCCAGGCGCCCCCCATCAACATTTCTTATGAGAATAAGCCAGGCACTAAACTATATCCCCAAGAGACGTTCTATTAACTGTAGGTAGAAATAACATCTTGTCTCAATATTTTAAACACTTAATAGCTATAATAAGATCTCAAGTTTCCTCTTTCCTTCAAAACGTCGCGTAGTAAGAGTACTGAGACAGGAAAGCAAAAATATCTTAAAAGCTCTGTGATAGCAATAGGACAAGAGGTAAAACTATTATAAGGCTTTGCCTTCAAGATCAGAAACCAAAGCATGAACGTCTCCCAAGAGTATAATCTTCCCATGTGGCCGAGTTTGAAAGCTGGCTATTTTGGATACCACTAGTGGTAGTGGTAATGGTGCAGAAAGGTTTATAAATGGCTTATAGGAGGTGAATAGATAAGTCACCAAGAAAAATGGAGGGAGAGCCTATATATTAGCCCAGAAGTCAACCAGGGAGAACTGAGAAATTCAGCAGAGCCCTCGTGACATATAGATAAGACGGAAAATTGTCCTAAGGATCTGCAGTGCCGCTACCAAAGGGATGCTCCTTTGCCGCCATGATACTCAGACACCAGTAGATGGCGCTAGAGCAAACCTCTTCCTACAAAAGACCCCTTTCCAGGCACACTCTTGGAGCTCTTAACAGTTATAAAGGATTCCACCTCTTGTGATATTTAAACTGAGACTTGACAACGATCTGATGATTTCTATCGCGTTGAAAGACATTTACCAAGAAGGCAGAACCTAATGAGGCTTCATCAAGGATTTGGATGGACGGATGGGCTAACTGGATAGATGGATGGATGCATGGATGGGTGGGAAAAAGGAAAGAGGAAAAAAGAGGAAGAGAGAAACACTACTGATGACCCCCATACGTGCTACTTACAGATGTGGTGGCAGTTCAAAGAAATTGACCCCTTGATAAAGTTCCATCTGTCTCACAGTGTAGATTCCAAGCTCCTGGTATGGATTCACAGAAACAAGGAGTGTCCCAATATAGGTCTAGAAGAATGGACCAAAGCACCAGTGAGGAATTGCGGGGTGCGAATGGCTACAGTGAAAGACCATCCCATGCTATGATCCCCGTGTGTTCATCTCGTGCTAGGGATATAAAACAATAAATAAGACGGGTGGTGTCTCTGCTCTCGGAGAGCTTACAAATGTGTGCACACGTTTGGGGAGAGGCCCAGACGACCAACCCAAGGGTTCCAGACTGCTTCAGTGAGAATGGCAGGAAAGGTGTACACAGGGTGATGAGAGAGGGAGTGGCCAAGGGAAGCCACCTTAGCTTGTGGGCTTAGGGAAGTCTTCTTTAAGGAGAAGGCTCGGAGCTGAGACTTGAGCGATGAAAAAAAAAAAGTAGGCAGGAAAGGGCAGGGCAGGCGGAGGGGCCAAGTGTGGGCAGGCTGGCTGCCCTGGAGGCCAGCGAGGGAGGGGGAACGGAAGACGGTAAGACACAGAGTCCGAGACCGAGGAGGTTCAGATCCCTCGGGGCATGAAGCACTGTGAGTTTATTCCAAATGCAGTGCATGGTGGAGACACCACTCTCCCTGCTGGTAAGTAATACTTGCCTTAAACTGTAAATGTAAAATGGATAGCTTTAAGAAGGAAGCACCACGATCTGATTTACGTTGATGTTTCATAGAGGTCTCTCCGGCCACTGGGTGAAAGCAGGGCAGGTGGGCATCCCAGCTGTCTCCACCTGCTGGCACGTATTTCCCTGGATTGCAATGCTGGACTCTATTACTGGCCAAGTTTCTCAAATAGTTATGATTGTAACAGAACCACTAACGTAAAAGCTTCTTGGAATACGCTTGTGAATAACCAAAGCTCTAACCCTCTTAAAGAGGAAAAAAAGAAATGTTTGGACTCCTTTGAAGATACATCTGGAATTTTCAAATTCTGAGTTTGTTACTGGTTTTCATTTCAGAGCCTCAATATTGGAGGTTCTCAAGTTTATGCTAAATTAGGCTAAAATCATTCTAATGAATGTCTCTAATCTTTAGAACAAAGTCAAACAGAGAACTAGAACAGATGAGAACACTATAGTTTGTCTAAAATTCTGCTATGGCTTCCATCAGTAGAAATCTTCCAGGGTAGAATATAGTTTCTGAAATCTATCTGTTCAAACCGGAAAGGATTTATTCGTGATGATCCTATCATCCCACGTACACTACTCCATACCACACCCTTTCTCCTTTGCTTATATGTAAAATCTATTTCCACAATTAAAAATACATACTCTAAGAAGCCCCATTGTTTATTTCTCCTAGTAACCTTGGTTTCAACAAGCAGATTAAGTCATGGCACCACTAAAAACAAAATAGCTACAAGACAAATATCATTAGATCACTTTTCATTGTCTAATTTACTCTTAGCAATAGCGAATAAAATCTCAATAAAGTTAATTAAATTTAATGACACAGAGAGACACTCTGGAGTTTACCCTAAAAGAATCTACCTGAAATGTGACCAATCAAATCAAGGCGGGGTGATAAATGGGGAACTTAATAAAAACTGACCACCCCTAGAAGCAACCGGACCAACCTAAGAACAGTTCTCCCCTTGTGTTGCAACTCTGACCCTTGAAGACTCATGGGATGCGGTGGACCTCTCATGTTTGCCTGGGTGGCATCTAGGTCCCCTTCTTCCAGCAGATTCCTTTGAGAGCCTTCTCCGAATCTCAGTCCTTATCAATTGGTAAGGTACACACTGGCCTGAATCCTTGCCTCTAGGGCAGGGCCTGGGTAAATAACCTGGCCAATCGGAATATTCTTCATTTTAGCTCTGGGGATTGGTTCAGAAGTAAGCACATGACCCAAGATGGGCCAGTCGGAGCCAGCCAATGTCTGTGTCTCCGGGACGAATTGCTCTCTTGTCTACCAACATCAGCCTGGTCCTTGCTGTCAGCTACGTAGCCACCTTGTCACCTTGCACAGGAGTCTGCCCCCGGAAAGAGACCTTCGCAAAATCGAGCGGTGAGGTGGGAAGACTCATCACCCTAGACCCTAGATCTAATTCTGGACCCTAAAGTGACATAGGTCAAGAGATTCTGTCTTGGGGCTTATGCCCACTTAAGCTGGGTCTCTGTCACTGGAAGCCAGAATTGGGGTGCATCTGGCAGTGGTTCCCTTCACTCCCCCCTTTAAAGGCTGACCTAACAGAGAGATAGTGTTCACTATCCTCAAGCGTGTGAAGTCAGGCAGGAGGGGAGCCACCCATCTAGGAAAACAACTGAGGATCGGGTTACGTTACATAGATGAGGTTCTCGCTGAAACGCTTTCGAAGATTGTCCAGAAACGCAGATTCGCTGGTGTAGGCATCCAACAGCACAAAATCCTGCACCCCGACCTTGTCCCGGGCGGTCAGCGCGCTTTCCATGTGCAGACGAATGTGCTTCCTCCTCACTTCTTCTTTCTGCAGCAAACAGAACATTCCTCAGCAGCTCGCTTATTCTGTAGTTCCTATTGCTCGTCTAATACGGAAATAGCGAGGTACCCTGGGGACAGTGGAGCGCTGAGATCAGATGATGTTCTCTTTGTTAAGAGTTTACAATCTGGTTAGGGATACAAGGGGATGGTAATAAAAGCAGTAATAGTAACAGCAGCAGGGGACGGCAACTGAGCAGTGATTGTGCTAGGTACTATGCTAAACACTTGACCTGTATTTTCTTTAGCCCTAGTTCTGATCCTAGGAAGTAAATGCTATTACCGTGCCCATTTAACAGATGAGGAAACTGAGGACAGAGACCTTATAAAACATGTCCAAATTCTGCCAAAGGCCAGAGCCAGGATATGAACCTAGACAGCCTGGTCCCAGAGCCTGCTTTCTTGACCATCACTCGCTCACTAAACATCAGTTACCTAAACTTGCTGTGTAATTCTGAGATGAGTGAGGAGTTTGGTTGTAATGGGAATTTCTTGTTACAGAGGAATTCTCAAGGAAGGACACCCCTGGAGGGTCTTCTCTCCAAGGCTGGGCTTCAGGCCTCCCTGGAAAAGGAGCAGTTGCAGCCCACTGGAAGGTGGAGAATTTCGGCGGGATACCAGAGGGCAGAGCTGGTCCACTGTCACCAGACAGCAAAACGACCCTCACGGACACAGCTGAGCAAAGGGAGTCATATCTGCGCTGGGCAGGAGACCTGGTGCAGCACTGCCTGAGTCAGGGGGGCTGTGAGGAGCAGCTCTCCAGGTCTGCGGCAAGCTGAGGCTGGAGACTGGAGCGTGTAGAGAGAGTGGGGGGCACTGCCATAGGAGGTGGCCTGGAGAATGCGAGCTCTGTCTTGGGAGGATTGGCACAGGTGATTACCAGGCCCAGGCTGCAAGGGCACTGAGGGACTGTGCTCTGGGCACACGGTTAGTGCACGTCCCACCATGTACCACTGCACAGGTGACCGCAGCTGAAAAGAACAAGCAAAACCTAGCAAAGGAGCCACGAAGAGAAACCTCCAGCCATTGCAGTGTCCCTCCAGCGCCCTCTTGTGACCAAGATTCAAGGAGAAATGCTCAAGGAGGTCCGTTTGCTATCACAGAGCAGGTCCTGAAGGATGAATCTGGATACGAGAGACAGTAAACTGACAACTGACGCCTTTGGATACGCAGAGGCTCTAGAATAGCTGAAACAGCAAACTTGAAAAAGGAAAACAAAGCTAGAGGACTCAAGCATCTTCACTTGAAGTAATCAAGACCATGTGTCAATGGATTTTTAACAAAGGTACCAAAACAAGTCAGTGCCAGAAAGGAAAATCTTTTCAACTAATAGCACAGGAATAACTAGGTATCATAATGAAGTAAATCAATGTCAACCCTACTTCATAATATATATACTCACATATTATAAAATAGTGTATTTTAATAACATCTTATAAAATATGTGTTCATATGTTAATAAATTTCTATCTATGTATTAAACTTTTATATGTATAAAACTGTACAACTTTTACATATAGCTATATATTATATAAACTTATACATATAAGCGTCTATATATCTATATTATACAGTATAAATTTATATATAAAACTATATAACATATATGTATATAATATATAAACATATATACAAGATTCTATATAAAACTTTTTTTTATGTATCAGGGCACCTGGGTGGCTCAGTCAGTTGAGCACCCAACTCTTGATTTTGGCTCAGGTCACGACCCCAGGGTCATGGGATCAAGCCCTGTGTAGGGCTCTGCGCTGAGAGCACAGTCTACTTGAGATTCGCTCTCTCTCCCTCTGCCTCTCTCCCCTGCTTGTGTGCTCACTCTCAAAATAAATAAGGTAAAAACAAACCCTTTCAATTCATCCATATATTATATAAACTTATATATTGAAACTATATAGAGAAAACTTTTATTATATATGAACTTTATATATAAACAGTTCCTATCTCATAATATACAAAGATATAAATTTATAAAAAACATAGGATATGTTGTACATATTATATATATATATATATATATATATATATATATATAAAAGCTTGAGATGAATCTTAGACCTAACTCCAAATGCATCATCTATAAAGCTACAGGGAGAAAACAGAAGGGGATATGTCTACGACCAGAAGAAGGTAACGTTTCCTTATGACAAAGGAAGAAAGAACTATAAAAGAAAAAAAAAAATAGGGGCGACTGCGTGGCTCAGTCTGTTGAGCATCTGACCTCAGCTCAGTCCATGATCTCACGGTCCATGAGTTCGAGCCCCACGTCAGTTTCTGTGCTGACAGCTCAGAGCCTGGAGCCTGCTTCTGATTCTGTGTCTCTCACTCTCTCTGCCCCTCCCCAACTCATGCTCTGTCTCTCTCTCTCTCTCTCTCTCTCTCAAAAATGAATAAAATGTTTTAAAAAGTTAGAAATAAAAAAAAATAAGAAATTTGATTTCATTAAAAACTTCTCCCAGAAGACACCGTTAAGAAAATGAATAGGCAAGCCACAGACTGGCAGAAAGTGTTTACAAAATATATACCTGCGAAGGATTTGTATCCAGGATAAAAGATTCATATGACTCAGTAACAAAAAGTCAAACCCAGTAAAAACAGGGCAGAAGACTTGAACGGACATTTCACAAAGGAAGATAAAACAAATGGTCGATGAGGCCATATGAAAGTGCTCAATGGCATTAGTCATCAGGGAAATGCAAGTTAGAACTTCACCGAGACAGCCCCAGAGCAGCTCGAATGAAAAAGACTGACAGCATCAACTATGAGCGAGGACGTGGAACGGACGGACGGCTCCTGCATTGCTGGGAGGAATGTGAAGTGATAGAATCACTTTGGGAAAAGGTCTGCCAGTTTCTAATAAAGTTAACCTCCGCCCTTTGATCCAACAGCCCCCTTCCCAAGTATTTACATTGGAGAAGTGTAAACACATAGCCACAAAAAGACTCCGACATAAAGGTTTACAGCAACTTTATTCATAATGGCCCCAAACTGGAAACAATCCAAATTTCCATCACTCGGAGAATGGATGCGGAATCTATACAATAGAAAGGGGACAGCGATAAAAGAGAAAGGACTGGTGCGCATGACACGGATGACTCTCACAGACATTCTGCTGAGTGAAAGAACTCAGACACAAAAGAGTGCATGCCCTATGATTCCATTTATCTGAAATTCTAGAAGCAAAACTAATCTGCAGTGAAAAAATCAGAACAATTGTTGCCCGGGTAAGGGGATTGTCTGGCAAAGGACATTTTTTGGAGTGATGGAAACATTCTCTGCCTTGATAGGGCTGTGTGTTACATGGGTGTGTCTGTTTGTCGAGATACCTTGTTAAGATGTGGTAGATTTCCACATCTGCAAATTTTATTCTAAAAAGAACCACCAAGAACATAAGTGTGCAGGGGACGGAGAGAGGCGGAGGCATACGTGGAAACGGAAGGGCAGAATGGTAATAATTGCTGAAACTGGGTGATAGGTATAAGGGGGATTGATTATACTAATCTGTATGTATTTGAAATGTTCAGAATAAAAAGTTTTAAAAACCAGAACGGCCACCAGGTGTCTCTCTACACTAGTCAAATGGAGCTAGAATACTGCTCTCCAGGGATGAAAACAATGCATTTAAACTGTTCGTAAAAGAATCGCAAAAGAATATTTTGCTGATTCCAAATATCCCCCATTTTAAAGGGTGTGGGGGGCGCCTGGGTGGCTCAGTCGACTGAGCACCTGACTCTTGATTTCGGCTCAGGTTGCGATCTCACGGTTGGTGGGTTCGAGCCCTGCATCAGGCGCTGTGCTGACAGCTTGGAGCCTGCTTGGGATTCTGTCTCTCTCCCTGTCTTTCTCTGCTGCTCCCCTGCTCACCCTTTCCCTCGCTCTCCCTCTCTCAAATAAACATTTTTTTAGAAAGTGTGTCTGTGCGTATAAGAGAGGCAGTCCAAGGACTCTGGAACACAAGCCTGCCCGGGTTAAATCCAGTCTCTGTCGCTTCCTGGTGATACAATCTTGGCAGGGGCTCTTTTGCTCTGCAAGGACCTGTCTCTGTTTCAGGTCTGTAAAATGGAAACACAATTGTACCTATTCAGCCGGGTTGTTGGTTTGAACAGACCATGGAAAGCACTTGGCACAGTGCCAGACGCAGCGTCAGTTCTATGAGCACTTCCTTTTATCCTCATTAGTATTACTGTATTAGTAACTCTTCGAAACGAGAAAACAAAGCGAAAAATGGGCCGGTGAGTAGTCGGCGAGACCCTGTTGAATTGGGAGTGGGCTGGCGTCTGAAATGTCTGGAGCTGTGCCCACAAACATCACTGCCGTCAGATCTCCACAGGTGGAGGGTGCAGAAATTACAAAGCTTTCTTATCCCCGTTCGATAGATGTGTGCTTACAGGAGTGAGCCCTGCAGTCAGTACCTCGGGCTTTATGTGACTTGCAGCCCGAATGGATTTTGCATAAACCTCGAAGATTAAGGGATGGGACAGTGATTTTAACTCACAAGGGCCACTTCAGACTGGAGTTTTCTTTGCCGCGATATTTCAATTCCCATAGCTGGGTTCCTTTTATCTAGTTCATTTCCGAATGTCTTTAAAGAGCATGAGGAAAGGAGAGTGTCCTAATAAGATCGATGCGAACAGTCAAAGGGATGAGTATCGGGGCAGAAGGCAACAGGGGAATAAAGCAATTCAAGTAGTTTGGCTTGGACCCAAAAGAAGAGACTGAGAGATTTTATCAGGAAGAGAATATTAAATCTAGGAAGAAATTCATGAGAGAGATTTGTAGGACACCTATGAATGAACATCTTTGGGGTGATAAAACTTGTGTAGAGAATGCTGCCATGCACACCCACAGATTAGGGATCACAAACCCCACTGCCTGCAGGGACCTGGGCAGGTTCCAGAGTTGCGTCAAGCTGGTAGGGGGCGGGGACCCGCTCAGAGATGGAATGGTCACCGAAGCTGGGATGCCCCAACTTGGCTCTGCTGACTCCAGGTGTGAATGTTTGCCTCGTGTTGCCAGACCTTCCAATTATTCAAGAAAAGTCAGAAATTTAGAATTTTACGTGAAGTCCTGTTGCACTTACATAGTCTGGCAGGGCACTAGTCAAAAGAAAGCTGGTCACCCTTTGTCTTGGATGGTTTAGATAATTCACTTATCGGTAGGTGGGAGATTCAAGGAGATGCTCCCATGAGGACCATGATTTTGGAAGTATCAACATATAATCAGTGATGACCTGACCATATCGCCTTCTACATAACCTAGTGCTGGACCCAGTGTGTGTGTCTGGGTGAGTGGGGTGGGGGGGTGGGGAGGGGAGGCACAGGGTATATCAAGATGGCTAGATGCTGTGACAGAGACCAAAATGCCTGACACACATTCATGTCCCGACATTTCCCCCTGCAATTAGGTGGAGTCGCATGACTATTGTGGGCCAACAGACTGTGAATAGAAGTGACCTTTGTGCCAGCTCTCCCATTGGGTTATCTGGACTCCTTCAAGGCCGCAGTGACTGGGAGGTGCTTGTTGAATGGACAAGCGACAAAATCGATATAGCCTAGATCCCTGAGTCATCACAGGGAGGAGAGATGCTCTAAAGAATCATCCAGACCCACAGTACGCTTTGTGTGAGCAAGAAATAAACTCCTGCTGTGGCCAACTTTTGAGGATTGGGGGCTATTTGTTACTGCAGCTGAAGGTTGCTTATCCTGACTCATATACCTGCAGAAAAGGGCTTTTCCATGGGGAGAACAACACTTTGAAAATGAGTCATAGCTCTTGCACGTTAAACTCCGCCAACTGTCCTGGCTACCACTCTAAGGTTGGAAGATGAGAAGGGGGAATTTTTTTTTAAATTATTTTTGAGGGAGAGAGAGACAGAGCAAGCAAGGGAGCAAGAGCGAGTGGGGGAGAGGCAGAGAAAGCAGACAGAAGATCTGAAGCAGGCTCCGCGCTGTCAGCACAGAGCCTAATGTGGGGCTCAAACTCACAAACCATGAGATCATGACCTGAGCCGAAGTCAGATGCTTAACTGACTGAGCCACCCAGGTGCCCCAAGGGGGAGGTTTTTTTTTTTAAGGAGAAAAATAAGCCCTAGAGTTGTAGCTTTTTAAATTTTATGCTTCAGGACACTTTTTTCAAGGGATGTCCTAAAAAAAAAAAAAAACCCTCAATATATAAAATTAAGGAAAGCGAAGCCTTTCTGTTTAAGAGGAAAGTCTCACCAGGTTACCCACGGACATGTGGGAGAGAGTCAGGGAACCCCCAGGGCAGAGGAGAGCTGGTAAGACCCTGCTTACCCCCTGAATCATGTCCGCCAGGCTTCCATACTTCCTTCAAACTTACAGTCATACCTATGCACCATCCCATACTATTCCTTTACTTCATGATTTCTTTAGTGTTTTTTTTATCCTGTAAATACATACAGTTATAGCTTTTATTATGAAAAATGTTCAAACACAGGGACCACTGGGTGGCTCAGTTGGTTGAGAGTCTGACTTTGGTTCAGGTCATGATCTTGCAGTTCATGAGTCCGAGCCCCGCACTGGGCTCACTGCTGTCAGCACAGAGCCCGCTTTGTATCCTCTGCTCCCCCCTCTCTCTGCCCCTTCCCTGCTTGCACTCTCCCAGTAATAAATATTTTTTAAAAGTGTTCACACACAGAAAGTATCAAAAGCACAACAAAGCCAATGCACCCAGTACCCAGCTTCAATAAATACCAACCGAGGGCTTCTGATATTTCAGCTCTGCCCCATTTCTCCTCTCAACAATGGATTCGTTCAAAGTCATAAACCTCACATCGCTTTATAAACATAGATTTTTAGAGCTCTAAAAGAATTATGTCAAAGTATCTGTACAAAACATTAATGTCATACAAAAAGGACTTCACGATAACTCCTTATCACACCCAATCTTCAGATTTCTCTATTACTTTTCTACTATTGGCTTGCTCAAATCAGGATCCAAACAAGGTCCACATATTGCATTTAGTTGATGTGTCTCCCAAGTTTCTTATTCTGGAGGGTTCCCTGCCAGTTTGTCCACATTCTGGATTTTGTTGATTGCCTTCTTCTGAGTTCATTTAACATGTTCCTCTTTCTCCTGTATTTCCTGAAAACAGGTAGCTTAATCTAGGGGCCTGAGCAGATACAGGACTGATCTGCTTTGGCAAAAGGATTTCATAGGCAGTGAACTGTACTTCCAGCAGAAGACATAGAAGGTCTGGTTGTCTTTCTCAAGAAATCAATGTTCCCATCCAGGTCATTATCTTAGGAGTTTGAAGAAAATGGTAATATTCTAGTTCTGCTTCTTTGTTTATTAGTTGGGACCTTTCTATAAACTATTTGGATGCCCCTAGGTACAGTTTAAATAGGAAAGGCAGGATAAAAGCTTGATTTATCAGTTTTCAGAATAATGGATCGGTTCTATAGCGTCCTCCAGAGGGGACAATTTTAATATCATTTTGAGCTCATGGATTTCACTGTATTTGATGTGTTTCATCCCATGGGAATTATTATCTTTATTGATGTTCAGAGTATCCCAGTTTTGGCTAGTGGGAACCTAGTAAGTGGACTGTTGTGGTCCTTTTGACATGGTCTTCATAGTCTTTGATACCTTCCTTGTTTATCACGACGCCAAGTTGTCTCAGGTTTATCTTACATATTCTCAACCCTGACCTTGCATCTGTCCACTGAGCTCTGGTTTTTTTTGTTGGAAAGTGGTAGGTACCACAATCTGACCTTAGGGGTGCTCACTGCAACTGGGTTGGCCATGGTTTCTGTCTTCTCAGTAGACAGCATGAGAAAGAATTTCTTTAAGTTTATTTATTTATTTAGAGAGATAGGGAGAGAGAGAGAGCAAGCAAGCAAGCACACAAGCAGGGAAGGGGCAGAGAGAGAGGGAGAGGGAGGATTACAAGCAGGCTCTGCGCTGTCAGCACAGAGCCTGAGCAGGGCTCGAACTCATGAACCACAAGATCATGACCTGAGCTGAAACCAAGCGTTGGACGCTCAACAGACTGAGCCACCTAGGCGCCCTGAGAAAGTATTCTTTATTGGGTGGTTTTATTTCCCTTCCAGATAACTCACCAATCATGTATAGAAATGCTACTGATTTCTGTAGGTCAATTTTATATCCTGCTACTTTACAGGATTCACTGATTAGATCTAACAGTTTTTTAGGATTTTCTATATCTAAAATCATGCCACCTGCAAATAGAGCCCATTTTACTTCTTCCTTTCCAATTCTGATGCCTTTTCTTTCTTTTTTGTTCCCAACTGCTCTGGCTAGAACTTCCAGTATTATGTTGGATATGAGTGGTGACAGTGGACACCTGGTGACAGCAGACACCTGGTCTTGTCCCCCATCTTAAAGGAAGCAACAAAGTATTCGCAAAATGCATGAAGAGTTGATTATTTCAATTCAAATACGTAACTAAGGGGTTTGTACTTAATCTTACTGTTCTTATATTACTTCCCCTTTCTTCTATCCAAAATCCTCGTTCAAGGACACAATTTTTCATTGGCTTTTTTCCATAAGATGATTTGAAACTTCTTCAGTTATTTGTCTTTGGAGTGTACTTTGCTGGGGTTATACAGGCACATTACTGGGCTTTTAAGTCCCCTTGAAATAGTTGATCTCTATGTGGCTATACCGCAATTTAAATACACCCTTAGGTTTATTTTCCTTTGTTTTATTCCTTGCTTGAGATTACTCTTTAAATGTTATTTTACTCTATAATTATGTAAACACTTTAATGGTTCCAAAGAACAAAATAAGGCATATTCACAGAACTAGCCCCTACCCCTGTGTCTCGAGCCCTCTTCCTTTCTAGTTCCGTAAATGTCCATTTAAAAATTATTAGAGGCGCCCAAGGGGCTCGGTTAAGTGTTCGACTTCGGCTCAGGTTGTGATCTCACAGCTCATGGGTTTGAGCCCCACGCTGGGCTCTGTGCAGACAGCTCAGAGCCTGGAGCCTGCTTCGCGATTCTGGGTCTCCCTCTCTCTCTCTCTGCCCCTCCCCTGCTTGCATGCTGTCTCTCTCTGCCAAAAATAAAACAAACATTTAAACAATTTTTTAAAGTATTAAAATGCTAAAATTTTTTCTTACATATTCGCAAACATGTAGATTTGTTTCCCTCCTTTCTTAGGCATATATTTGCAAATTCTATATTCTGTTTTTCCAACTTGTTTTTTTTCTGTGACATCTGTCCTGGTGATCGCTTCAGAGCTGTTTATGACGACATTCCTCGTTCCTTTTTAGAGTTGCAAAGTACTCCACTGCACGTATGTACTATGCTGTATTCAAACAGTCGCAGAGAAAGAGCTTAACTAACCTTTCTCAGAAACTGAAAGAATGGCCCCAAAAAATCAGTCGGACACAAAAAATCTAAACAGAAGTAACCAAGACAAGTAGAATACTGCACCCCACCATTACAGAATATACGTTTTGTTTCAAAAGCACATAGAACATTTACAAGAAGTTGACCACGTAAGGGTCATAAGGTAAATCTCAAAGGACTTATGTCATACCAAGCTGAGTCTGGCCAAGCATCTAGGCCAACACTCCAGTAGAACCTTCTGAGATGATGATAATGTTCTATAGCTTCCTTGTCTCCTACAACAGTCTCTAGCCACACGCGGGCCGTCAGCATTTGAAATATGCTAAGACTGAGGAATTGAAATTTTAATTTCAATTAACCTGCATAGGCAGCACAGGCCTAGACCTAACTTCCTGTTTGAAGGATAACAAAGAATGAGAAACACTTTTTTTAAAAATTTATTTTGAGAGAGAGAGAGAGAGAGAGAGAGCGAGTGAGCGAGTGAGCGAGTGAGCGAGCACGAGCAGGGGAGGGGCAGAGAGAATCCCAAGCAGGGTCTGAGTTCTCAGAGCCCCAAATGGGGCTTGAACCCACAAACTGCGAGATCCTGACCCTGACCTGAGCTGAAGTCAAGAGTTGGACGCTTAACCGACTGAGCCACCCAGGCACCCCCAAGAATGAGAAACACTTTAAGCAATGCTGCCGCGTACAATCACCTAAATCCAGACTGGGAGACTCTACAGGACCAACTATCCAGTCCCTTCGACACTTCTTTTTCAGAAAAGTACAAGGGAACCAGTGTATTAAAAGAGATGAAAGAGAGGGGATGAGGGGGTGGGTAAAATGGGGGAGGGGGAAGTGGAATCATGGGGACCAAAGTCTCGGCACAGGGGATACAGTCAGTGGTACCTAAATAACGTTGCACAGTGACAGATGGTATTGGCACTTGCGGTGAGTAGAGCAGAATGTACAGTTATCGAATCACTACGTTGAACACCTGAAGCTAGCGCAAGTTTGTCAACTACACTTCCAGAAAAATTTGTTTTTTTTTGAGAGAGAGAGAGAGAGAGGGTGCAAGTGAGTGATGGGCAGAGAGAGAGAGAGAGAGAGAGAGAGAGCCCCAGGAGGGGCAGTGGGAGAGAGAGAGAGAGAGAGAGAGAGACCGGAAGGGGGGCTCATGGTTACTCTAAGTGGTGCTCGTGCTCATGAACCAGGGGATCAGGACCCGAGCCAAAGTCAGATGCTAAATGACCGAGCCACCCACGCGCCCAATTAAAAAAAAAAATAGTTTAAATGCAAGAGGTGTAAGAGGAAAATGCAAGTCAAAACCACAACGAGATAGCACTTCCCGCCCACCAAGGTGGCTACAATCCACCTGCCAGATGATAACAAGTGCTGGCGAGGCAGTGGAAACACTGGGACGCTCACACCTTGGTGACTAGAATGTAAAATGGCACGGCCACTTTGGAAAACAGTGTGGCCGGTCCTCAAAAGGATGAGGAGGAGCTGCAGAAACTCTCATGCTCCGTGGCCAGAAGTGTAAATTGGTGCAGCTACTTTGGAAAACAAGTTAGCAGAGTCGAGCAAAGGGGAAGACACTTCTGTGACCAAGCAGCTTCACTCCTCTTGTTTATGTGCAGTGGGGGACAAGCACAGAGATGCACGGCAGCATCTAGAACAGCCTCCGTTTAATAGAATACATTTATTGCAGGGGTCCGTGGCCGGCTCAGTGGGGAGAGCGTGGACTCTTGATCTTGGGGTTGTGAGTTCAAGCCCCACGTTGGGTGTAGCGCTTGCTTTAAAAAAAAAATAAGTAGAATAGGGACGCCTGGGTAGTTCTGTCAGGTAAGCGTCCAACTCTTGATTTCAGCTCAGGTGGTTGTGATGTCATAGTTCGTGAGTTCGAGCCCCACATCGGGCTCCGTGCTGACAACATGGAGACTGCTTGGGATTCTCTCTCTGCCCCTCCCCTGCTCACTCTCTCATTTAAAATAAATAAATAAACATTAAAAAAATAGAATACGTTACTACTATTGCATAGCGGTATAGTCAGACCCCTAACAGTTATAGAGAGTCACAATGAACCGGGCACTGTGTTTATATTTGTATTTTCATCTACAAATTCACTTGAAATCTTTCAACTTACTGAGGAGGTAACAGGTATTTCAGCTCTCATTTTTTAGGTGGAGAAGCTGAGGTACAGAGAGATTAAATAACTCGCCAGGCAACTAGTATATGTCAACCAAGACTCAAACCCAAAGAGTTTGACTCCAAAATCCATGCTATTTTTAGCACCGTCCAGAAGGATGCAAAAGACAACTTTACGAAACAGAAATACATGCCAAATCCTGGGCAGGAAGATTCAACAAAGATGTGTAATTCAACCACTGTGCTGTGCACAGCTGTGAAAGTGAGTGAATCACCACTATGCTCCCCAACATGGTCTAATCTCGAAACAAACCTTGCTCAAAGAAAGCAAGTCATATAAGAATATATATATGGGTTGATTCTATTTTAACAAATGTCCCAAACAAGCTAAATTAAGCCCTGTATTGTTTGAGGGTGCGTGCACTGGTGGTAACGCTATCAGGAAAACCAAGGATCATGCTTCATCTCTCACCCTGGGTGGAGGCGTGCAGGTGTTTAATATTCTTTAACGTACACATATACTGTATATACCTTCTCTATGTTTATTTTCTAATGAAAATACAAAAGAAACTAGACCAACCTCACTTAGGTACATCAATACTGAATTCCTCTCCGTAGAGCATGAGACTCTTGATCTTGGGGTCATGAGCTCAAGTCCTATGTTGGGCACAGAGATTATTTAAAAATTACTGCCACAATTTTTTGGGCACTAGATTTGAGTCTAAAGTTCATCTTGAAAAAGTGAGACTATCCAGGAAAATTATGAAATAAACAAAAAGATCAATGGGAAGGTACCAGCCTAAACAGATATTAAAACCCAAAACTACATTAATCCAATAGTGTGACTGCACGTGAACGGACAACCAATTCAATGTCACTGAATAGAGAAGGTAGAGCTTGTCCCAGACTGATAGGTGAGCTTATTAAATGATTAAGGTAGCATTAAATTTGTGGTGAGAAAACGAATTATTCAATAAATGGCTTTATACAATTATGAAAATTCAGAGATCTGCTCATCTAAGAATGATGAATTTTACTCTACATAAATTATACCTTTATTAGCCTAACTTTCAAAATTAGCATTAGGACATTGGATAGCTCTATTTACAAAAAAAAAAAAGTTTGGATATCTACCTAATACTTTATGCCAAAACAAATTACAGACAAGTTAAAGATTCAAACATTAAAAACTAAAATTAAAAAAGAAAAGTACTAGAATACAATATAGGTAAAGCAAGAAATGTTCTTCTAAGTATGATTTTGAAAAACTCAGGAAGCAGTCAGAATGGCTAACATTAGCAACTCAGGCAACAACAGATGTTGGCGAGGATGCAGAGAAAGAGGATCTCTTTTGCACGGCTGGTGGGAATGCAAACTGGTGCAGTCATTCTGGAAAACAGTACGGAGCTTCCTCAAAAAAAATTGAAAATAGAACTACTCTATAATCCAGCAATTCACTACTAGGTATTTATCCAAGGGATACAGATGTGGTGTTTCAAAGGGACACACGCACCCCAACGTTTATAGCAGTGCTATTGACAATAGCCAAAGTATGGAAAGAGCCCAAATGTCCATCAGTGGATGAATGGATAAAGGAAGATGTGGTATATATACACAATGGAGTATTACTTGGCAATCAAAAAGAACGAAATCTTGCCATTTGCAACAATGTGGATGAAACTGGTGTGTATTATGCTAAGCCAAGTTAGTCAGAGAAAGACAAATACCCTATGACTTCACTCATCTGAGGAATTTAAGATACAAAACAAATGGACATAAGGGAAGGAAAGCAAAAATAAGATAAAAACAAGGAGGGAGACAAAACATAAGAGACTCTTAAATACAGAGAACACACTGAGGGTTGCCGGGGTGTTGTGGGTGGGGGGATGGGATAAATGCGTGATGGGCATTAAGGAAGACACTTGCTGGGATGAGCCCTGGGTGTTATACACAGGAGATGAATCCCTGGAATCTACTCCTGAAAACATTACTGCACTATATGCTAACTAACTTGGATGTAAATTTAAAAATAAATTTAAAAAATCATAATGAAGAAAAGCTTTCTGAGGAGAAAAATTTCAGGAAGCTACACACACACAGAAAAAAATTGACTAGTTCAACTACACAGAAAAATGTCTGCCTAGAAAAACAAATCGTAAGCAAAGTCAAAGGACAAAAAGAATTTTAGAAAAAAAATATTTGTAACTCACATTCTAGACCAATGACTAGATTCCTTAATATATAAAGAGCTTCTATAAATCAATAAGGAAATTCCAACACCCCTACCTACACACCAAAAGTAGACAAAGCTTAAAACACAATTCACAGCAAGGAAAATGACGATTTGTCTTGCAAACACAAGAAAAAAATACTTAGCTTTCAAGAAAAATGCTCCTAAAGTACACTGAGCTTCTGTTTTTCAGTTTCGGCAGTCTGACAAAAGTTTGAGAACGTACTTGGTGAGAGTATGGCAAAGAAGAACTGGCATTTATTGTGAGAGGTTATATACATTGTTGAACCCCTATGAAATATAATTTGATAATATATCTTTAAAACTATTCTCTGTTGGGGCTCCTGGGTGGCTCAGTCAGTTATGTGGCTGACTTCAGCTCAGGTCATGATCTCACGGTTCGTGGGTTCAAGCCCCGCATCGGGTTCTGTGCTGACAGCTCAGAGCCTGGAGCCTGTTTCAGATTCTGTGTCTCCCTCTCTCTCTGCCCCTCCCCCACTCGTGCTCTTTCTCTGTCTCAAAAATAAACTATAAAAAAACTATTCTGAGGCAATAATTTCATTTCTAGATATTTATCCTATAGCTATGCTCTCTAGCCTTTTCATTAGGCAAAATATAAATATCCACTATTAAGGAACAAGTAAATTAAATTATGGTACAGGCAATACAATGGGATATTATAGAGGTAAACAATCTTCTGAATAGGTTACTACCACTTTAAGAAATACATATGCACATACGTCCATACTTACCCCTGATAGATGCCCAAGAAATTGGCCACAGAGGCTTCTTCTGGAAAAGGAGGCTTCCGTTTCATTGTACACCTGTTTGTGCTTTTTGAATTTTGTGTGTGTATTTGTATTATCTATTCAAACTCAAACATAAGTAAATATCTCCAATACTCAATATTTCTGCACCCCATTTTTTAGAGGACTGTCTACAACTTGCAGTTAATTACATGATTTCTTGATCTTAGACTGATCCTTTCTAGAAGACTCTCAAGAGTCTTGTTCCCTGTTGTGTCCCCAGCTTCTAGCTCAGGTCTTGCCTCGGTAAATTTTGCTCAGTGAACTAGAATTTCTTGCCAGTTCTGTGCCTTGTATAGATTGGAAACAATCTAGAGACTTCAGAGAGGAGGGATTGCAGCTAAAGTCTTGGTCTCGGAGAAATCACAGTTTAAAGAAAGATAATTAATACCCGTTTACTCAAATGTATTCCTCCTGCGGATAAAATGTAATATTGATGTGGGTAATAACCCTTTCTATTTCACTGAATATCTACTATGCACAGTGCACAGTAATAGGGCAGTTTACAAATATCTGTCTCATGGAATGTCCATGACAACTCATCCTATAGATGGTATTTCCCTCCCTTGGTGAAAGTAGAAAGAGAAGTTAAATGACAGAAAGGCTACAGAAGGGACTTGGGATCTGGATCAGTCTCGAGGTTAGTCCCACGGCCGTGTAACTATGTGACTTTGTGTCATTGGCCCCTTTGAACCCCAGCACGGTACAGGTGATAGGGATTGCCTCCCCACCTACACCCCCTTCCAAGGGAATCTGCTCCCTTCCCACTCCTGCTGAAGAGGTGACTTGAACTGGTCACAGGTGGGCCAGGGCAGGGGTCTTCCCTGGGAAGGGGAACTGACCTAAATGAGACGACAGAATCCAGCCCAGGGAATCTAAAAGGCTTCATTCTTTTTCACACCACGGAGGTGTGAAAATTACAAGGTTATGACCACAATGACGTTGACCACGCTAGTCCAAGTAGATGCAAAAACATAGACGTTGAAGGGGGCCCCTGGGTGGCTCGGTTGGTTAAGTCTCCGAGTTTTGATTTCGACTCAGGTCAGGATCTCACATTTTATGGGACTGAGCCCAGCATGGGGCTCTGTGCTGACAGTGTGGAGCCTGCTTGGGATTCTCTCTCTGTCCCTCCCCCACTTGCTCATGCTCTCTCTTGCTCTCGCTCTAAGATAAACATTTAAAAAAAAAAAAAAAGACATGGGTTGGCAGTCCTAGAAATAGAAAGACATTAATTGTCCCATAACTTCGTGGTTCCATTTTAGATCTGGCCATACTTCCTGCAACATGGTATGCATGCGCATGGGGGTGGGGAAAACCTTCATAAATATACCTGTACAATTTTTAAATGCCAAACAGTCCCCCCAAATTAACAACTTTCTCATCTTTTTAAACCTCAGTCCTTCTTCCCCACCCAAAGGTTTACTGTGGTCCTTCCTGAATATTTGCACACCTATAACATTTTTCTATTTATATGGACAGAGCCATATACTACATGGAATTCTGCATCTTGCTTTTTTCTCACTTAATAGATCTAGAACAACCTTATTCTTTTTAGCGACGCCTAGTGTTCCAGGTGCTTCACTTGTGATGCCTCAGTGAACAAGCTGGAAAAATAGCCTTGTCCTTGAGGAGCTGACATTCCTACAGATGGACATGAGGTTATTTTTAGTTTTTGGTGCCACGGACTATTTGTAATGGGCATCCCGCCACTTACAATTTGGCGTGGTTTTTTTTGCGAAAGACCCAGGAGGAAGGAACTACTGTATCAAAAGACAACTTGGGAGAGCCAACTTAACACACATGCGTCAGAAAGATCACTCCAACTTCCGCTCCAACAAAGTGGGTATGAAAATGCAGTTTTCCCCTAATTCTCTCCAATACCGCTATAATGGGTCCTTTTCAAGATCACCACATAGGCGGAGACAGGAACATTTTGTGAGTTGCAGCAGGTGGGAGCATTGTTTTGTAGGTTTGTTGTTTTTTTTTTTATATTTGCATGTTTTTTTTAACTGTTTATTTTTGAGAGAGAAACAGAGCATGAGCAGGGGAGAGGTAGAGAGAGAGAGAGAGAGAGAAAGGAGACACAGAATCCAAAGCAGACTCCAGGCTCTGAGCTGTTAGCACAAAGCTCAATGCGGGGCTCAACCCCACGAACCATGAGATCATGACGTGAGCTGAAGTTGGAAATTCAGTCAACTCAGCCACCCAGGCGCCCCTATACTTGCATGTTTATTGAGATTTTGTATTTCTTTTTTCTAACATCCGCCCACTTATATCCTTCCTTAGATTCTAGTAAGGAACTTATTTTTGTCTTTTGTTTGAATGGCCTCCTTGTGGAGTTAGGAAATTAGCCCTTTGCCATGTGGTGGGAATATTTTTCCCAGTTTGTCATTTGTCTTTTGATTTTGCTCATGAAGTTTTTGCTGCAGAGACATACCTGATGAAGTTTACCTGATGAACTCCCAGCTACCATGCTCTCAAGCCAGTTCTAGAGCTGTTTCAAGGATCCCTATGGGGTTCGACTTGAGGGGTGTGGAAAAGACACACCAACCCCCCCCCCCCGCAACTTCTCCGAACCTTTCCCCAGCTAGGATAGACTTTAGCGCTGGCTAAAAAGGATTCCTTTGCTTTGAGCTAAATGGTAGTGCTTAAATGAAGGCTGATATGACACAGTTTTAAGAAGTTTTGGCAAAAGAAGCAAATTGAAAAGAAAAAGCATGAGAAGTTCTGGGGAAGGCACATCTGGGTGATGGGGGGCTCAAAGAAGCAGCTCACCCTCTTACGATCATGGCTGATGGGCCACAAATGCACCCCACATGTTGGTGCTGCGCCCGTAGCCTCAATTATGTCTCATCTCATTTAATCCCCATTAAATCCTCAGAAAGCCCCTGTGAGGTAATGGCTATCACCTCGATTTTTCAAAAAGGAGAACTTGTGCTAAACTCTCTGAGATGCAGAGGAGGTGAGTGAGGGGAGGCAGGATTCATACCCACAGCTGGACTCTGGAACCCCTGCACCCAGCTCCAAGCTCACCATCTCCAGGGAGGCTCCGGATGCCACAAGGACAGAAGAGTTGGAAGAAAAGGACTCCGAAGAAAATTCCAAGGCCGCTTTTCTACCTAGAAACTCGATCTACTTTGGTTTTGCCTAGATACCACCACCTGCCCTGAGAAATAGCTTCAGTTTTGCACTAAAATTAGAATAAGGGAATATGGAAACCAACCTGACAATAAACTATAAAGTTAAAAAAATAAAATAAAATTAGAATAAGGGAGCATGCCCCTCGTGAGCCGTATTATTGCTATTGCCAGTTCAGCTCCCGGCCTGCTGGCCAAAGATTGCCTTTTGGTCCTCAACATCAGTATCAATCACATGCATACAGAACAAAACTCC
This sequence comes from Cryptoprocta ferox, assembly GCA_028646485.1. Lineage (NCBI taxonomy): Eukaryota > Metazoa > Chordata > Mammalia > Carnivora > Eupleridae > Cryptoprocta > Cryptoprocta ferox. The sequence goes on along the minus strand of CM053566.1, from coordinate 17,037,983 downwards.
CACAGCACCATGTTTATTACTATAAAATGACAAGAAAGGGAAAGAATAATACACAATCCTGGCAAGGCTGAGGTGAAATTGCAACCAAATGTACAAGTAGCCTTGTACATTTCAACCATCCCTTAGAAAAGCAACATCGTCATATGTTAAAATAATGCCCATGAAGGTTATATAACCAATGCTGCTCCTTTTTAAGTGAGGCCAACAGAATACAAATGTACCTGTGCCTTATGATTACAAAATATGTCTGCATATGGATGCTCACAAGCCCAGACTGCACCGGGACATGGGCCAGATGCACTTACAGGAGGTGGCAGGTGCAGATACTGGACCTATTTCTAGTGTCTACTTTCCCCACTGACTAGGCAGACACTGAGCCGGAGAGAATTCTTGGTTCTTTTTCCCATGGTGGTGCTAGATAGCTGTGCTTGCCCTCCCAGCACCTGTACCTCCTCCTCAGACTCCTCCCTGGAGGTCCGTCCTCTTCCCGACTTGAAGGTCTCAGGTGGGACAGTCCAATGAGACGTCCCCATCTCTAGCTAGGAGGAGGTGGAAGACAGCTCAGACTTCCCGTTTCTGCTCTCCAGGCACTCAGATCTTGATCACAGGCGTGTGAAGGAGGAAAAGAACCATGGCTGACATCTTGGTTCGAAAGCAACTTCAGTATCTACCACTAGGGACCGGGCAGGGGAGAAGCACCTTGGAGGACAGTGTCACAGCATCGTGGCAAGAGGTCAGGTGAATTATGAAGGAGAAAGAAATGTGCCCTTTAACTCACATGCAGTTAATTCCCATGCAAAACAAAGCTGCCTGTTGCACATGGATATAGCCATATTTAAGGATGCTTACAAAACACACTGGGGCTGGGGAATCTCTAAATGGGGAGGTGAATAAAGTGAAACAAACCAGGAGAGAGGCTTTACAAAGACCACAGTGACTGTGCGATGTGAACTGGGGACACACCATCTTTACCGCCTGCATCTAACGTCAAAAGGAAAAATAATTCCTTTCCGGAACGGGTGAGGGTCGTTTCTATTGTTTGCAACCAATGAAATCAAAGACCACACAGTGGATACAGGTGTGTTTTTTTTTTAATAAAAAAATTTAAATTCAGAAGAAAAAAAGAGGATGTTTTGGCTTCAACTAGAGCTCAGATTGCAAAACCATACACTGAATACAGGGATGGGTCTGTTAGGTAAACCTCGGACAATGGAGTCCCACCCTCCCTCCACCAGATAACCAAGGATACTCTGCTTACCCTGATGTTTCCCAACGATTATTTCGCGACTCGCAGTTTGTGGGCAAAGCTCTCCTGTTTGCTGACGGAATTACCAAGTCTTTGGTAGCTGAGCGATAAATGCCATCAGATGACTGCTTTCTCTTTCCAAACTCAAACAGAAAGCAATCCGACATGCACCCCCCTAAAAAAGCCCCACAATTACTAGGGAATCTTGTATGTTTCAGTTGTGATATTTGCTGTGTCCGAGTCTCACCTTTTCTATTTTCATGCCAGTTTGGATTGTTGCTTGTGTGTATGCACTGAGCCAGAATTAAGAGCAGGGACTACTTTTATCTTGTCCTAAGTGATTGTTATCTAAACAGTGATGCACTGGCGTCACTAGTTATTTTTCATAATACACATTAAGACATAACTACATTCATCTCTGTGCCAGCTAGACTCACGTAGAGGCTTCTGCTTTGTGAAACCAGCCTGATTTTTTTTTTTTTAAAGCTGTCGTTGTTGTTTGTAAGTGCCCAGCAAACGACTCAAAAACAAATCAGGAAAATCCCAGCAGTGCTTATCTTTAGTGGGTATGAAGGAAATTGAGTGAAAAGGCACATGAAGGGTTTCTGGAATGCTAGTGTGTTCTAGGTTTTGACTCAGATGGTGGTTACCTAGGTGTGTACCTAATAATAATTAAAGCTACACGCTTATGCTTTGCACACGTTTCAGTATGTGGGTTTTATCCCACAAGACAAAGCCTTTTTAAAACCTCACGTGTCCTAATTCTGCTGTGTTTCTCCTCAAGGAAAAGAATATGACATAGCAGTCTCTATGATGAACTCCATGCTTTCATTATATTCACTTTTTCTTTAAAAATTTGTAGGTGGGGAAGCCAAATTGCGGAGAGGTCTTGTTTCATATGGAAATTCACTTAAGCTTGTGGAGATGACAAATAGGAGAAATCAAAAGAGGACACCTTGGTAGATGGGAATTACATTTGTGTGTTGGAAAGGAGAATCTATCCGCTCTCTGTGGTACTTTCCAGAAGCGTTGGCTTTTGTTTCTATATCTCCTCCAGCACGGAGCCCTGTGGTAGTCCCATGTCTAAAGCTTAAAAATCAACAAGGCTGTGAGGCAGAGCCTTGCCATTAAGACCTTCTCCTGTTGACATCTGTAACTCACAGAAGAGGAATGTTTCTTTCCTCCAACGATACTTCATTATGATCATTCCCACGGGGGAAAGCTACATGGTGGCTACATCAGCTCCCAGGACTTTAAATACTAAATGTGTTTCGTGGCTGCCATCTTGAAAAACATTTGTTTGCCAAAGGCAGCCTTTGATTCCCATTTGGGATGGAAATGCTTGCAGATAGTCCATTGAAACCGATGTTTTTGGCTACACTTCACACATCCTCCATGAGGGCCAAGGAGACATTTTCTAGCAAACAAACACATCGACTCTCTCTCCTATGAAGGCAGATAACCAAAGAGTTGGAAAACTATATACCTTTCACAGAAGCTGAGTCTACCAACATCAGCAAACCATGGCTATTCTGTCTCTAGCTCCCTCACTATTAGTAAAGTCCCAGAGACAGGGAGAGAGAAGACCCTTGCCACGGGGGTTGGCTAACTGGTGACTTAAGAGCCGCGAAACTCTGAAGCTGATATCACACGGATTCAAGAAGCACAGAAACCCCCATGAGTTTTGTTATCAACCGATCAGAGCCGGTGCACAAACCCAAGCGTCTCTGTACTGAGACACTGAAGAGCCGCTGAAATCCCAACGGTTTTCCCAGTGAAACCCACCGGGAACTTCTCAAGTTCACAACAAGGCATCATTTGAAATTCCCTGCAATCTCCTATTCATCCACACCCATCCAGCAGAAGAAGAAGGAAAAAAGATACGAAGTTTAGCCACAGAGAAAGCGCCCACCACCCACTCCTGGGACCTCTTGCTTGTTTCTAAGAAATAGGCTCCAAGAATCTTGTAAAGGCTGACCATTCGGCCGCCAGAACAGGACAGAGGTCGGGGGGAGCTGCTTCACTTTCTCAAAGCAAAAGGGGGGAAAGTAAGTGAGAAAATCTCCCGAGTTCAAACATTCCTTTAAAACCCGAAACTTTAAATACTAAATGTGTTTCATGGCTGCCATCTTGAAAAACATTAGTTTGCCAAAGGCGGCCTTTGATTCCCATTTGGGATGGAAACGCTTGCAGATAATCCATTGAAACAGGTCCGTCACAAAGGCCTTTTGGCAACAATCGTGGTGCTTGTGAAGGACAACATTTTTGTGCACCAAATAAAACATTTTAATGCGCTACAATCCATTACACATATAGTCCTCCATTTCCTTTCAGGAATTATTCATTAGAAAACATTTAACGTCACTGTGGATTTCACACTGGGCAGTCTGGACACAAAGAACAAGAGATGGCCCATTTATAAGGGGCTGGGGCCTTCTTTTCTAATCTGAGAAACTCCAAGGAGGTGGGGCCCGGGGGACACAACGGACCGGCTAAATTGTGCGGTTAACGGTCAAAGCCCCCCTGCCTACTTTGACACTCATTTAAAGATGACAGGGAACAAAAGAGATTTGTTCTGTGCGACCCTTTCTTGTGACACAGTCTACATCAGCTCCACACATGAAACCACCCGATATTTTATTCCACCTGCCATCCCCCACCCGCCTTCACCGACCCCCTAACTCTGCTCCTTTGCTTGTTCCCACTTTAACACAAGGAGACAGGTAAAGAATATCGTTAAAAGCGGGCCATTCAGCACGTCAGCTTTCATAATACAATTGCCTGTCAGGTTCCCCATGAGCTATGAGGCGCTCAAACGTCTGGGTTCAGGCCAGAAATCCGGCCTGCAGTTCGGTTAGTTAGCGGGGCTGCTCCCGTCGTGAAGGGCCATCTCCCAGGCGGACACCAAAAGCCATCTTTAATAACCTCAGTTTGAAACATTTGCTCCATCACGAGGGATCACGTGCCAACTCCGGAGGGGCGACGCGCATATTCCTGTAATGTCCACATTTACGAATGTAACTACAAACTCAGACCGAAAGACCTAGAAGCCTGTTAGCGGAAAAGGTTGGGAAATCTCCTCCTGACAGCCATTTTTTAAGATGTTCTCGATGGGGCAAAATAGTTGAACACCAGAGGATCCTTCCCTAAAACGATGGAGGGGAAGTTCTAGCTCTCTGGAAATTCTCATCAGATTAACGGATGTAGCTAATCGTACAGGGATACGTACAGACCTAAACACTGCTAGTATCATTTCTACGCTGCATTCTGTGGGGTATATACTGCCTACTGATGTTTCCAGAGAGCAGGGGGTCCACCACTTGTTCCTATTCTTATCGTGGGTTTCTGTAAGAAACCAGCAGGCACAAATAGGCACTGGCTTTCATAGATCATCAGAAATGACTCATGTCACTGGATCGTTCTTTTGCCAATCAAAGCAATCCTGATGTTTGGACATACACTTGTTTCTGATCGTCGTGACGTGCTATAGAAACTGCCGCTGGTCACAGTCCAACAGCAAGAATGTGACAGATATTATCAGCGGGGACTTACGGAGAACGCAAAATTCCTAACGAAGCTGGTTGTAGAAGCTTGGCCAGGTCAATGAAATTCTAAAAACAAAACAGTTTTGACGCTCTCTGTCAGACAATAGAAAACTATGTCCTGTGGGCCAAATTCAGACAGCTGCTTGTTTTTGTCACACGCCGTGGATGGTTTTTACATGTTTGAATGATTGGGGGATGGGTGATGGGGACTCAAGAGAATATTTCATGACATGAGAAAACGGTGTGAAACTCCTATCTCAGGGTCATTTATTAGCCACGCTTATTGTTTACGTAGGTCTGTGGCTGTTTTGACACCACACCACGAACAAGCAGTTGCTACAGGCAGCGTGGGCCATGAAACCTAAAAATATTTACCATCTGGACCTTCACAGAATAAGCTTACGGATCCCTGCTCTGTATCTTGGTTAGTCCACATTCCTCTTTGCCTCAGGAACCAGACTTCTGAATCAATGGTAGTTTAAAAAAGTGGAAAAATCCTTAAGAAGACCAGCCAAGTGGAATTTCAAATATAACCCTTTCCAAAAAAGTGTTCAATGGCTTGTTGATACCTCCCTCAAATTTGGAGGCATGATACTTCTTAATTCAGCTTTTCTGTATTCCCAGTGCCTAACAATCTTGGCAAATTAAGGTCATTTAGAACTCTGAAGGGGAGACTGTTACCTTCCCAAACCCATTGTTTTCTTGCTTGTCCAAACACAAACCAGAAATTAACGGCAAACGGCAGGTAGCAATTTCAAGCATAGAACTCAACAGAGTGTCTGCTCCACCAACAGAAACTGACCTCTAGTTCTGAAAGGAACCCTTCTGAAGGTGCTGTCCCCACTTCTGAGTGATCGTCCTTGGTGGCAGCTAAAATTTAAATCAAACGCACGTTGAGAAAGCATGGTCCGATACTTTGATTCAAAAGGTCTTAGCTGTGGGACTGACAAGGATCGAACCTGAGTGATAAAAGCATTGTAATACTGCCGGTTTTTATGTATCTGATTTGCTCAACAGTGACAGCTCAGCAGTTGAAATGAGGGACAATCTTTTCATCTCATGACAAGGAGACTGGTGGTGTTTTGTTATCCAACTACAGCCTCTTAATCACTACTGAATGAAGATAATTATGAATATCAGCAAACAGAAGCGTGCTCCTAAATTACCTTAGGGATTAGATGGTCCCCTCATAATAAATACGTAAATAAATAAATTAAAAAAATAGAGCAGTTCATGGGTTCTTAATTGTTCCTTGGGAGTTGCAGGTGGAGAAAACATTTGCAGTTACAGTATATGGCCATATTTTTCAGCCTAAGCAGGAAATAAAAAAATATCAAATGCAAGACCTAAAGGTAACTCACTAACTCCCAACCATAAATTAAATACATGTTAGGAAAAATAAGATCTTGGGAAAGTCATAGCAGTCTTTTTCCTTCACACACATGTCTTAATTGAGATGTAACGGACATGTAACATTATAGTAAACTCAGATGTAGTTCAATATTTGTATACCCTATGAAAGGATCACGAAAAGTCTAGTTAATACCCATTAACACAGTTACAAAGTTTTCTTTTGTGATGAGAATTTTTTTAAGATTGCTCTCTTAGCAACTTTCAAATACACAAGGTTATTAACGGTTATTAACGATAGTCGGCATGCTTGTATATTACATCTGCAGGATTTATTTGACCACTGCAAGTTTGTATGTTTTGACCCCATTCACCCATTTTGCCTCCCCCCCACCCCCCACCTCTGGCAACCAACAGTCTGTCCTCTGTATCTATATGCTTGTTTTTTATGGTTTTTGTAGTTGTTGTAAGAGTCTATGTATGAATATCATCAGACAGTATTTGTCTTTCTCTGACTTGTTTCACTTAGCATAATGCCATCAGTGTTGTCATAAATGGTAAAACCTCCTTCTTACGGTTGAATAATTACACACACACACACACACACACACACACACACACTTTATCCATTCACGCATCGATCAACACTCAGGTTGCTCCACATTTTGGCTATTGTTAATAATGCTGCAGTGAACACAGGGGTTCATTAGAGCAGTTTTAAGTGGAGGATATTTTCCTGAGTTACTTTCTGCCTTTCCTGAAGTCTGTGGAAGTTCCCAGAAATCCTGTTCCCTTGAGTTTACAGACGAAACTGTGCAAGAGGCATCGTCTTGCCTTCAGGAGAATCTTCCTGGCATCCTCAGCTAGCTTTCCATGGAACAAAAGAGATTTCATGGTCTGGGAGCCTTACAAACACCCAGGAGAAATTGGATATTGACCATGGATTACACTGAAACCTATTTGGATCAACAAATACAAAAGTGTGGCTTGGAACTTTCCCAGGATTCCCTCCCCCCTCCGTCTCAGTCCACGTCCCTTTGGGGACAACGGAGAAATTAATAGATGTTCCACAGTAGACAACTTTCTACATGGCTTCTTAACTCTTCCCATTCTGACATCTGTGCTTAAAAAACACTCTGGTGAAAACAGCTAAGAAGACTTCAAGCAGGTTTAGAAATCACTGGAGACGGTGGTTCTCAAACTTGAATACGACAGAGGATCTCCTGGAGAAGTCTGGGAAATTGCAACGTATGGGCCCAGGAATCTGAGTGTTTAACAGGTGCCCCAGGCCATTCTGACCAATAGGTCTGGGCGGCTCACATACTTAGGACCCCATTCCTCAAAGCCGGGTCTGTAGACCTGTAGTATCAACATTACCGGAGAAGCTTATTCCAGTTTATGCAAATTTCAAGTTCAAGTGTCTCTCTTTGGCTGCGCCTGGAATTCATTCGAGATTTTCCAACCCTTTTTCCTCCATGCCAGTCAGGTTATTTCCTTTTGTGATACTGCCAGGACTTGCCAGACAGGATAGAACAGACCCCACCCCTTTATTTTCTTCTGGGGAGGGAGGTCAAAAAGGTCTCATCTCGAATCTCTAAAAGGGTAGGTAGACACCAAAACCAAAGAGATACTGCCAGTCTCTCAGATTCCTCTTTCTGAAGAAACATACCTTTTCTGCCCCAAATTTTTATTTTTTTAATTCATTTTTTAAATCTTTATTTTGAGAGAGAGACAGAGCGCATGAGCAGAGGAGGGACAGACACACACACACACACACACACACACACACACACACACAGAATCTGAAGCAGGCTGCAGGCTCTGAGCAGTCAGTACAGAGCCTGACACGAGGCTTGAACCCTTGAACCATGAAATCATGACCTGAGCTGAAGCCTGACACTTAACCAACTGAGCCACCCACTCCCAATTTTTAATAAAAAAACAAAATGTACAAGCCCTTTAGCATGGGCTGGATAAACTTACTGGAAACATTCATTCCACAAAGGGTGGAATTCTTGAGTACATACCCCAAAAACTTATACCCTGGGCATCTTGGGATGGGATTTCTAGGGCTTCTTCTGGGAAAGGAGGAGAAAGCATGCAACAGGATCCCTTGAGGACAAATACATAAGAAATAAAGATAAATACGTACAGTTTTTTAAAAATTTACTTTTCTGGGGAGATACATGTTTCCAGTTATGGAATGAATCAATCACAGGAAGAAAAGACACAGCATAAGGAATATAGTCAAGGATATTGCCAGGGCGAGATCCAGGACAGATGGTAGTGTCTGTGGTGACCAGAGTGTAATGTATACACCTGTCCAACCACTATGCTGCACACATGAAACTAATGTAACACTGTGTGTACTAAAAAAAAAAACTTTTCTGGATTTTTCTGTTAACCCTGGTTTATGATGAGATTAAAGGAAGGCAAGGAGAAGGAAGCGTATGTTAAATAAACACCTACTAAAGCCCCCCGGGGAAATCGCTTCTCAGCCTTTTGGCTAAGATCAAGTGTAAAAGCCCCCTCATGGATATTAGCTTTTTAAAATGGAATCTTGTCTCTGTTTGATTATAAAAGAAGTATTCATTTTAGACACTCTGGAAAAACACAATAAAGAGAATAAAAATCATCACCATTTAGGGGTGCCTGGGTGGCCCAGTCAGTTGAGCATCCAACTCTTGATTTTGGCTTAGGTCATGATCTCATGGTCCTGAGATTGAGCCCCATGTGAGGCTGCGCAATGAGCATGCAGCCTGCTTGGGGTTCTCTCACTCCCTCTTCCCTGTGCCCCTCCTCCTCTAGCGTGCTCTCCCTTTCTCTCTCTCTCTCTCTCTCTCTCTCTCTCAAAAAAAAAAAATCATCAGCATTCAGAAATTACCACTGTTTTCATTTTGGAATACTCCTTTCTAGTCTTCCTCACCCCAGGCATATGCATACATAAAAATACTGGGATAATGTCTTAAGTTTTTTTTCACGTTTATTTATTTTGAGCGAGAGAGCAAGCGAGAAAGCACACTGCATGCACATAAGTGGGGGAGGGGCAGAGAGAGAGGGAGAGAGAGAGAGTTCCAAGCAGGCTCCATGCTGTCAGCACAGAGCCTGATGCAGGGCTCGATCTCATGAACTGTGAGATCATGACCTGAGCCAAAATCAAGAGTTGGGTCACTTAAGTGACTGAGTCACCAGGTGTCCCACTGGGATAATGTTTTATATATGGTTTTGTGTCTTTTAAGAATAACATGATTGATCCTTATACATTAAGAATGGTGCTTTGAAACACCATGTAGTGTGAAATGATCTGGATTAGAAGCAGTGAGAATGACTACATTAGAATCAAAATTCAGGCAACAGTTAATTTCCTGACTGTGCTCCAGAGAATTTATGGTATTATTTGTGAGTCTTCTGGTCAAGTACCCTTCGGGTCAAGTACCCAATACTAATAACTATCTTTTAAAGACTCAAAGTGGAATTATGAACAGAGCCAGGCTTCTGTAACAAGAGATCTACCCCTGAGAAGATGAAAAAAAAAAGAACCTTTCATTTTCTGTATCATATTGAGAGGGCCTTCTTGTTCCTTTAGTAGTAAAACAAATTCCGAACCAAAGAAAGAGAGCAAAGCTTGTCTGACAGAATCCTAAATATCTAGCAAACTGTATGAGAGGGAAAATGGAGTTTCAACTTCTCTGACAGTGATGAAAAACATCATAATTAGAACTAGCTTCTCCGACCACCATGGGATCCTCTGCATTAGATGATGCTTGATTCAAGCAAAGACAAAACGAAATAACTTTCTTGAACCAGCTAAAACTATTGGAGATGTTGTGCATAGAATCTGTATTGTCAGCTTAAGAAGTCAATGATCAGATTAGAAAGTTGAGTGGTTTATTTTCTACGGTTTTCTTTTTAAATAATCTCTGCATCCAATGTGGGGTTTGAACTTACAACCCCGAGATCAAGAGTCTCATGCTTTACTGACCAAGCCAGCCAGTCACACCGGAAGTTGAGTGATTCTAATAAACAGGAACTAGGAGCGCAATCAAAATCCTAACTATGTGAACACGGCACCCGATCACTTTCTGAGCAGCTCCTGTGTGCAAGGCATCATGGGAAGTACTTGGTCCCCAGGAGCTTACAATCTCTTTAGAAATAAAAACACAATTATAGGAACAGTGAAGACAACAGCCCTGGGGGCGCCTGGGTGGCTCAGTTGGTTGAGTGACCCACCTCGGCTCAGGTCATGATCTCACATTCCTGAGTTGGAGCCCCATGCCAGGCTCTGCACTGACTGCTCAGAGCCTGGAGCCTGCTTCGGATTCTGCATCTCCCTCTCTCTCTGGTGTCTCCCTCTGTCTCTGCCCCATCCCTGCTTGTGTTCTCTTTCTCAAAAATAAATTAATTAATTATAAATAAATAAACTTATTTATTTATTTATATTTTTTTAAAAAAGACACAACCCTAGACTGAATGCCTAGTCCTTTAAATGGCCTTTACTCAGAAGGGTTTTTATAGTACACGCACACGTAGACACACACGACCACCACCACCACCACCACCACCAGCCTGTTTTAGATGAAGCTTTGCTTTAAAATAAGCCATACCAAAATGAGTTGCAAAGTTTTAAATGAAGGCATCAGAAATATGAGGAAGGAGCTTCCTGAGCCCAATTACTCTCTGAATTCAACATATTACTTGGATGCCACTTCGCCTGCCTTCTAGTGTAACCGCCTCCTAACCAGACAGGAAAATGAGGCATAAGGAGCTTAGCGAATTAGGACCTAAGATAACCAGGGTAACCATCATTGTGGTAGATGTTCCACAAATCTACAGATGCGTGAAAACGGCGTGTCACTCCTCACACAGCTGGCACCAACATCGTTTGTCCTGGTTTAAATATCGTATGGTAGTTATGTAAGACGTAACCACTGAGGGATACTGGGTAAAGTGTACACGGGACCTCCGTGTGCTATTTTTGCAACTTGGGGAGTCTGTTATTATTTTAAAACAAAGTTTAAAAAAATTACCTATGTATTTGACTCTGATGGGGTTACAAAATCATAAAATATATAGTCACAAAAATCTATTTGAACAATGGCAAAGTACTTATTATTTGAAATGTGGTGTGTCAAAAAAAAACAAAAAAAGGGCATTATATAATCATAAAGAAGACAATCAAGGGGCGCCTGGGTGGCTCAGTCAGTTAAGCGTCCGACTCCGGCTTAGGTCGTGATCTCATGGTTCATGGGTTCAAGCGCCACGTTAGGTTCTGGGCTGACAGCTCAGAGCCCGGAGCCTGCTTCAGATTCTGTCTCCCTCTCTCTCTGCCCCTCCCCCACCCATGCTCGTTCAACTTGCTCTCTCTCAAAAATAAATAAACATTAAAAAATAATTCAAAAAGAAGATATAACAATTGTAAGGATGCACCCAACATGAAAGCGCTCAAATATATAAAATAACAAACATAAAGGAATAAGAAACAATGCAGTAATAGGGGACTTTAACACCATTTACATTTATGGACAGATCATTTAAATAGAAAATCAACAAAGAAACAATGGCTTTGAATGACACACTGGACCCGGTAGAGTCAACAGATATATACAGAACATTCCATCCTAAAACAGCAAAGGAGAAACCCAATGGGACAAAGACAAGAAAGGATCAGAGAAAATCTCTAGAAACAATGACAAAACAAGTAGTTAAATGACAAGAAATACAGATCTACCAATAATTACTTTCAATGTAAATCAACTAAATGCTCCAATCAAAAGACAAAGGGTGTCAGAATGGATTAAAAAAAAAAAAACACCAAAAACCAAAAACCAAAAAACAAAAAACAAGTCCCATCTAGATATTGCCTACCAGGGACTCATTTTAGACCTGAAGACATGTGCAGATTGAAAGTGAGGGAATGGAGAAATATTTATCATGTAAATGGATGACTAAAGAAAGCCAGAGTAGCCATACTTATATCAGACAAGCTAGACTTTAATTTTTTAATGTTTATTTATTTGAGAGAGGTGGGGGTGCAGAGAGAGAGGGAGTCACAGAATCTGAAGCAGGCTCCGGGCTCTGAGCTGTCAGCACAGAGGCTGACATGGTACTCGAACTTGTGAACTGAGAGATCATAACCAGAGCCAAAGTTGGATGCTCAACCGAGTGAGCCACCCAGGTGCCCCAGACAAGCTAGACTTTAAAAACAAAGACTGTGGGGACACCTGGGTTGCTCAGTCGGTTAAGTGTCTGACTCTTGATTTCAGCTCAGGTCATGATCTCACGGTTCATGGGATTGAACCCCATGTCAGACTCTGCACTGACAGTCTGGGGCCTACTTGGGATTCTCTCTCTCTGCCCCTCCCCTGCTCATACTCTCTCTCTCAAAATAAATTTTTTTTTAAAAAAGACTGTAAATGAAAGAAAGAAAAGAAACATGGAGGAAGTCATTCTGTATGAACATGGAACATGGATGTCAATCATGAGTTGCTTCCTCATCTGGCAGGAAAGCTTACAGATTTCTGACCAAACAACAAATTCCTACAATTCTACTAACTTGGAGGAAAGAGGCAACGGTCCAGATGACTTTGAGAAAGTGAGCTTTTGAATAAATTATCCATGAACTAAAAAATGCCAGTATGTGGATGGTGCCCAGTTGAAGGGCACGAACCAAGTGCTCAGTGAATCGTAGCATCATTATGCATTTTGTTCTGCTTATCAAGCCCAGCTCCTTCTGAGGTCATTTCTAATGGCTCCATTGCCAATATTTCCAAATAAGGCTTTTATTTTCTTTTCTTAAAGTTTACTTCTTTTGAGAGACAGTGCAGGGGGGGGGGGCAGAGAGAGGGGGAGAGAGAGTGAATCCCAAGCAGGCTCCACACTATCAACACAGAGCCCGATGTGGGGCCTGAACTCACAAACAGTGAGATCATGATGTGAGCCAAACTCGAGAGTCGGATGCGTAACTGAGCCACCCAGGTGCTCCAAGGTTTAAAAAAAAAAAAAAGCTATTTATTTTGAAATAATTATGGACTCACAGGAAGTTGCTAAACCAGGACAGAGGGATCCCATGTATCCTTCATCTAGCCTCCCCCAAAGGGAACAATTACTATAGTACCAGGAAATCAACACTAGGACAATCTTCACACTTTATTCAGATTTCACTTTTTTCAAGAGTGAGTGTGCATGTGCACCCATGTGCACAACTGGGTGGGGGGGACAGAGGGAGTGGGAGAGAGAAATTCTCCCAAACAGGCTCCATACCCAGCCCCAAGCCCAACGGGCCGCGGTGGGAGGAGTTCGATCTCACGATCTGAGCTGAAATCAGGACTCAGTCACTTAACCAACTGAACCACCAAGGACCAAGGTGCCCCTCACATCTTACCAGTGTTTATATGCACTCATGACATGTGGTTCTATAATTTTATCCCATATGCGTATTCATGTAGCCACCGTGAACATCAAGACACAATGAAATGTTCCATCATTTCCTAAAGTCATACCAACAGTTTTCTAGAACTCCTGGCAGCCAGCATTCTGTTTATCTCTATAATCATGTTATTTCGAGAATGATATATAAGTGGAATCACAGACTACATAACCTTTTGAGGCTGCCTTTTTCCACCCGGCCATAACGCCTCTGAGATCCATCCAAGATGTCAGATGGATCAATAGTTTGCTTGTTTTTATTATGAAGTAGGATGTGCACTCAAATGTGTACCAAAGCAATCTGGGCATTAATTTACAAGTTAGGGAAGGATAGCTTTCCTTCATTTTTTATAAAGTATAACCACATAGGGGGCACCTGGGTGGCTCAGTTGATTAAGCGTTTGATTTTGGCTCAGGTCACGGTCTCATAGTTTGTGGGTTTGTGTCCTGAGTCAGACTCTGTGCTGATGGCTCAGAACCTGGAACCTGCTTAGGATTCTGTGTCTCCCTCTCTCTCTGCCCCTCCCCCATTCACGCACAGTCTCTCTCTCTCTCAAAAATAAATAAAACACTAAACAAAAAATAAGGGCACCTGGGTGGCTCTATCCATGAAGCATCTGACTCTTGGTTTCAGCTCAGGACATGATCTCACAGTCTCATGAGTTTGAACCCCACATCAGGCTCTGCGTTGCCATCACAAAGCCTGCTTGGGATTCTCTCTCTCTCTGCCCCTCCCCTGCTCATGCTGTCTCTGTCTCTCTCAAAATAAATAAACTAAGAAAATTAAAAATTAAAAACAGAAAAGTATAACCACATATAGATAAATCTGCGTGTACACTTACTTCTACATGGATTTCATACAGCCCTGACAATAGAAAATGCCACATGACACTTTGCTTGAGGACAGGCCTGTTCCATTTCTTCTGCACGACCTGCTTCACAGCAAACACTTCTCTCCAATGAACCAAATCACTCTTCCCCGCGAATCGTGCTCCCTCGAGTTACTATTCTGAGACACGATGTGGGAATGGCAAGTAAAGCCCGGACCACTGGGAGTTCAAATACACTTTCGGTCAAGGACAGTGCCCTTTTGAGTTACTGGTTGCCAAGGTGACGGTATTAGGTGCTATAGAAATGGATCATGGACTGAATGGATCGATGGCAGGCCGGAGCTAGAGTTTCTTCATTGGGCATGAGGATAATGTGGCTGGCTACTAAATTATTCTCACTACATATATAAATGTTTCTGCCACCTTTTCGGCTATCTAGAGAAGGAGAAATTATCCTCCAACAGATACTGTTTTCTAAACAGACATGGTTATGCAAGAGAAAAGAAAAAGGCCAGAAAAAAGAATTGTCCTTCTAAATCTTAATGCTTTTAATGGACTCCTGGAAAAAGCCAGAAGGTCTGACGCTCAAATTCTAGCTTGCCCTGCCCCAGGAGAATTATTGTCATTGTCTATATGCCTCGGAACATAGCTCAGTTTTAACTTCTTAAGGTGATCTTTCCCTGGGACAATTTGGGGTCGCCACATCTCAAAGTATAAACACGGTGCATCTGGGATCAATTTGCAAACAGTCTCCAACATGAGGGCAATTACTACCCACAATTTTCTTCAAGATGAGGCACCTACCTATTACTTAAGATTCTACCTGTGTTGCCCAACACAGCAGCCTCTAACCCCAGGCGGCTATTCAAATTAATTAAAAGTAAAATCGAAAATTCAGTTCCCCAGGCACGCCAGCCACATTCCAGGCACTCAGTAGTCACGTAAGGCCAGCAGCTACTGCATTGGCCATGGAGCATATCGACCAATTCCCGAATCACAGAAAGGTTGCTTGACAGCATGGCTCTAAGGCAATCTGACATGAATTGGTAACACCCTGAAACCTCTGTCCTAAAGGATCACATCCCCCAACGAATGAAAGTGGGAGGGGCATTGAGCAATCATCTCAAATAAAAGTTTCACCAAATATATGCAGAATCTTATCCAGGAGCCCAGTTCCCGATCCATCCCTCCCAGAGGCCCAGCTGTTACTGTTGTTTTAACAGCTCCTGATAGAAGAGAAGGTGCCAGAATGAGGCCACCTCCCAGTCACATTACCTTGGATGCCATGCTGCAGGGAGAGTGCACTGGTGTTAACAGCGATTCTGCTGAGCCATTCAAAACTTGCTCCCCGTTGGCTTATGATCCTTGAGTCCGCGATGCATAGCAGCGAGGTCTGATGCGATTCTAGCTCACTGGGCGGGGCGGTATTAATAATTCATCCCAGGAGGCGGTGACCGCACCCCAATGGCCGCCCACCTGTGGCACACGGGGCTGCTTGCAACCGATAAGAACTGGAAACCGGACCTCCCTCAAGATTACGTTACAGCCACTGCTGATCTCTGATTAGTCACCTACATTCCTGACCAGTCACCGAATATATCAAAGTCAGGACCCCCAGTGAGTGGTACTAAAAGAAAAGATGATCCTGACTTCTCAGATGAGATCCCGCTAGGTCCTCAGTGAACAGTTGTCACCAGAGAATCAACTAGACAGAGACGAGCTCCCATTCCACCCCTTAGTTTCACAGACCTTTTTATTTTTTTAAGTTTATTTTAATTTATTTTGAGAGAGGGAGAGCAAGAGGGGAAGGGATAGAGAGGCGGGGTGGGGGGGGGCAAACACAGACTCTCAACGCGGTGCTCGAACTCACGAACGGTGAGATCACGACCTGAGCTGAAGTCAAGAGTCGGATGCTTAACTGACTGAGCCACCCAGGCACCCCTTCCCAGACTTCTTGAAAGAGTCATTCGAACAGTGTCTTCTGTGATCTTCTAGACCATATGTTATGTCATGCTTGAATATGCATGCATATGGAAGTGCCTGCATCACTTAAAATACACAACCAGGAGCATACAACGTACGCACACTGTACTCCTTCCTTTTGAGGTTCTCCATCCTCGCTCTTGGTGATCACTCCGTGGTGTTGGTACACTTCCAGAGGCATCCTGGTGGGGCACTGAGAATCGCAGGGGCGCCCAGCTGTCTGCAGAGAATTTACAAATCATAAGAAAACCAACTAGGGGCGCCTGGGTGGCTCAGCGGGCTAAGTGTCTGACTTTCGCTCAGGTCATGATCTCACAGTTCGTGGGTACGAGCCCCACATCGGGCTCTGTGCTGACAGCTCGGAGCCTGGAGCCTGCTTCAGATCTTCTCTCTCTGCCCCTCCTCTGCTCATGCTCTATCTCTCTCTTCCTCAAAAATAAACAAACATTAAAGAAAAAAAAGACCAACTACAAGTCCATCTGCTTTATATCATCACCAGGCACCAGCAATTATAGACAGTGTCAGGGCTAAAATACTCCACCCCCACAAGAATCTTTTGTTTGTCTAAGTCTTAAATGATTATAGCCCAACTATTTCTGTTGAGTTTCAATAATGTATGCGTAAGCTTCCAAATAGCACATTTTGTGGACTATCCTTTAAAAGGCATTGGGGACACCTGCGTGGCTCAGTCGGTTAAGAGTCTGACTTCGGCTCAGGTCATGATCTCACAGTTCATGGGTTCGAGCCCCACATCGGGCTCTGTGCTGACAGCTCAGAGCCTGGAGCCTGCTTCGGACTCTGTGTCTCCCTCTCTCTCTGACCCTGCCCTGCTCGTGCTCTCTCTGTCTCTCAAAAATAAATAAAAGACATAAAAAAATTTTTTAAAGGCATTGAATTCTATGTAGAACTTGGGGATTTCCTAGTTACATGGTCTTCCTCGAACACACAGACTCCACCACCACATGTGTTCCTATTCAGAGTAAGATCATGTTGAATTAGAGTTGTGCTCACTTTGGGCCACTGGTCTATATGTCCAGTCTCTGTCGTATTTTGTACCTCTTTCTGGGCTTAAACAATAGATTGGAAATAATGATAGCTAGATGCATTTTTTCCTTTTCAGAGTTCTTTTTCTCATAGAAGTTTTAAATGAAGTTCATCCATCATAAAAAAAAATTATGAAGAGCCAGAATCAGCTTTTAAAACTGTCCCTTGAAGATCCCTCTCAGATAAAATTGTGTCAAAGCCATGAACTGTGGCTTAGCAATGGAGAAATTCCTTAGCTTTGCAACCACAAAATGTAAGGAAGTGGATACCATACATAGGAAAAAAAAGAAAGAAAGAAAGAACAAGTTTCAAAGAATACTGGGAGAAATAGCAAAAAATGCTGGTTTTACTGGTAGAAATAAAAATGACAGGGCTTAAATGCCTCTACCATTTTCGCCAACCAGAGGCTTGTTTTAAATCAAATGATGTCAAAATTTATAAAGAAGTTACCAAACAACACCCGAAAAATAATCCAATGAATTATATGAATCCAATACTGGCTCGTATACAAAAACAGAGCCCTGACCTACAACCATGCAGCAATCTGCCCAGGAAACTGCCTAATCCACAGCCCAGGAAGCCAGCCTGCTGGGTCAGACCTGCCAGGAGCCAGAGTCCTATCCATCTCTAGTAACAATCCAGGAAAGCCAAGCAACGACCCCCGGCACCATCAGCACAAAACAGCCAGGACTAGATTCACAACTGCCAAGCTTCTCTCGATTTTGTTCTCATTTCCAGCTGAGGACCAGAGAAAGCCAGGTAAGCCCCTTAACCGATCACACGGAAGGTCCTGCTTCTAGTTAGCCCAACTCCAACTTCTGGTGTCAAGAGCCTCCATTCTGAGCTTACCTGAAGCCTTCCTCCACTGCTCACACTCTGTCTGTCCCTCTCTTTCAAAAGGAAATAGACATTAAAAGAATAAATTTAAAAAACAAAAGAGGCCCAAGAGTTTCGCAGCCCACCACATTGGGAGTGAGGTCTGTCTCCACGGCTTCCTGACCGAGGGACTTTGGGAAAGTGTCTTCATCTGGTTCAGCCTCAGTTTTTGCAACCATGAAAAGGGAGTGGGGGAACAGTGTACCCTACCTCACAGGGCTGTCTTGGGATTGCATGAGGTAATAAGCCCATGGAGCTTATAGCTCATCAGCAGCACCACTAAATGCAAGCTGAGATGCTGTCAGCCACTCCCACTCATAAGCACCTACTGACAGGAAGGTCCAAGACACAGAAATATCAACCGAGCAGCAAAAGGTGTAGATGGGATCAGATCACGCAAGAATACTAGTAACTAAGAGGGTGCCTGGGGGGCTCCGTTGGTTGAGCATCCAACTTTGGCTCAGGTCATGATCTTATGACTTGTGAGTTTGAGCCCCACATTGGGCTCTGTGCTGACACCTCAGAGTCTGGAGCCTGCTTCGGATTCTGTGTCTCATTCTCTCTCTGCCCCTCCCATACTTGTGCCCTGTCTCTGCCTCTCAAAAATAAATAAATGTAAAAAAGTAAAAAAAAAAACAAAAACAAAAACAAAAAACACTAGTAACGAATATAGCAGGCCAAGAGAAAGACATGAACAAAGGGCTATCTGTACACAAGATCCATTTGAAGCCTCTGAGTAGGAGGTGATATTTGAGATGGTCTTTGAAGGATGGGGCTAAGAAATGCTTTCCAACATTCCAACAACAACAACAACAACAAAAGGCAGAAAAATCAACAAATGTCTAGATTTGGGTAGAATACAGGATACTTAGGAACAGGTGGTTAGCTAGACAGGTAAGCTGTAGTCCGTCTGCTGTGGTCCTTTGTAAGGCCTTTCAAATGTAGAAAACATATCTCTTTTTCTCTTAATGTTGCAAACAGCAGGGATTCGATGTAGCATACTCCCCCTTTTTCTCTTTTTAGGACTAGAGAACTCTTCCCCAACTGTTAGCCAGGCACATGGCTGCTCAACTAGAAACTACATTTCCCAACCTCCC